>OZ026838.1:4165380-5365380 GCA_964023205.1 Lutraria lutraria
TTTCTATCTTACCAACGCCAGTTAGCAATAGGATTATGGTTTCTGAAGCCCAATATTGGCATTTTTAAGATTTGACATCTACATAATGTGACATAATTTTCTAGAAGCCGTCAGACGACCACAAGAAAAAACACTGAGCGTAAAGCGGTAATTACCTATTGACCTTCTTTATCGATAGAATACGGGGTACTATTGCATCAAAAGGCGTAATTGTATATGATATTCTGGTAAGGCCACACAAAAGTGTCCTGTCCTATGATTGGTGTTTGAGCATCTGGACTAACGGGTAAACATAATTATTTTATGATGATTAATGTACCCGGTATATGTTTTAAATAATACATTTATAAACATCAAATAGAGACGTATATATACAGTATACAATGTATTATACGTCTCTACTTGACGTTTATAAAAGTAAAAGTCAAGCAACCTTCTGCTTCAAGGTTGCTTGACTTTTACTTTAGTTTATGTAAAGTACTTTTTCGATACCCCGTCATATTTTAATCGGCCGGGAAATATCATAGATAATTGTTTAATTGTAGCCTAAAGGTTATTTATATTTGTAACGGTATAAGATACGGCAAGTGACACCCTATGTCGAGAAAATATCATTGAAATTGCGCAGCAAGCAAGCTGTCCATTATTTATTTACGAGTTATCTAATTTGTTCGGTTACCGAATTGTTTATGACAATGACTGGTCAAGTAAGAAAATAATAGCCGTGTCCAGTCTGCGAAAAACCGGGGTGTCATGTTCAAAACAACAAGTTGTGATGATCACAATGTACACGACAAAAATGTGAAGGAACTCGGCACGGGATGTGAGATCATGTCTGTCCCTTATACATAATCATATAATACAATTATGATATAATAATTGTTTTTTTATTATATATCAGAGCGACTTCTGTTATAATTAGCGTTTTTATCATGTAAATAGAGAGACCTGATAGTGTTCCAGTCCTTTCATTTCAAAGACTTTATTGCCCTAAACTCATGCAGGAACTTTCATTTTACCCACAAGTAAATAACTGCACTCCTCATATCAGATTTTATATGGAATAATATAATACAAACGGTTTTTCAATCAAGAATATGGCTCGCTAAGGGACTGCTCATATTGTGAATGAAATCTTACGAAAATTGACTTAAAAGGTCTTTAAAACTTTATACCAAAGATTCCCTTGGGTAATTTGCTCAACATAAAATACATTTTCCCTTTCTCATCAAACAGCAATCATATTTTTACGACTACCGCATTTTGGATCGTCTCGAATCGAATCCACTTTTACGACATTCGGCGATGGTATCAAATGGTTGTATTAAATATGGACGCCATATGAACTAGAAAAAAATGAGCTAACAACATATGGACGTGGAATTTAAAAGTACTACCAAATTATTACCAAGATTTTTATTGGGCTCGAAGTTCATATGGGTTCTTAATTAAGTTATGATGAATATCAGTATGCGTGTGGGGTGGCGCTTTGAATTATTATGTCGTCTGGACGTAGTTACTTAAGAGTTAGAAAATAAAAACAGCAGACGATTAGTGTCAAACAGAAGTTACAGACAAGAAATGAATATTCATTACTTTAAACCAGGCGGATGTATTCACGAAATAACAATGCTTATGCAGTTAGTAATTAATATATTCGGACGGATCTTTTGATCAGTCTAAAGCCCACACCATCATTCGGAGCGGAATATACGGACAGGTGTAAACGGCATGGTTGGACTTAAAATGTACCTCCTAGACAGAATAGTCAAGCATTTTGCCCGGCAATCCTCGCCGGAACTTCAAAGTTCTGTCAATCTAAAACCATACATCAGGTAGGGATAAGTGATTTTGCTGGAGTAATTAGTTGTAATACGTCGAGCGGAAAACGCAATAATTTCCGCGTGATCAACATCGTTCGGATTACTTTTCATGTTTTTCGTCGAAGCAGAAGTTTACGAAGCCTACCTTATCAAGAAAGCAGTTCGACGCTAAAACCTTACCAAAAGAAAGGGAAGATTGGTGAACACGGCTGAAATTAAACAACAATGTGACTTGACGTCTGCTGCATACTCGCTAGAATTACAATAAGAGATGCTTACTTTTGAAGTTCGCGTGATTGTTCAAGCGAACAAATTTCTCGAATAATGAGAGCTCTCATCAATGCATTTATATGAACTTTCCGCTTTATGGCGCATCTTCGTGCCAAATTGCTGACACTTTGGGGTAATTGACTTAATAACGGGGTCTGCTATTTCCCTCTGGCTTGTTTCAAAATAATATGCACTGACTGCATATGGCTTATCATTTGATTGTCCAACAAGAATTTGATAGTCGTTAATATACATTATTAAGCTATTCGAGACAGGTAAAACATCTTTGTGCAATGCGTAATATGCACATTTTGATTCATAATTATCAAACATAAATGTCTGCCAAATAACTTATATAGAGAACGTAATTTAATCTTGAAATACCTGCACCCGTTGTTTTTTTCTCGACAAAACCAACAACTCGGATATCAGGAGAATAATTTAATGATGAAAAAAAAGTAAACTCGAGTGATGTTATTTGAATAAAAGAATGTTTTTCTTGTGTTGCCAGTAGCATTTTGAATATTCGTTTCTTATCGCTTTTGATGAAGCTGTCTCAAAGCCCGCGATCCGTGTCAGCTGTACTAATCACGCAGTAAATCACGCAGTAATGAGACTTGACGGGACTTGACAACAAAGATGGCGTCAAATTACAACATTTGAACAGATTGATGGCTATGTTTTACAAAAGACTGTAGAGTTTGCGCAATAATGTTTTGAAAAATGATATCCCAAGTATTTTTTGGACAAGTCGGAAAAGGAATACAAAGTTAAAAGGTATTTGGCGAGGCGCTTATACCGTGTAATACTTAATACATTCGGCTCAAAACGGTTGAATCAACCAATCAAATGTCTCATGTATAATTAGCACACGATATCTGTTGTTTCTCATTATGGTATGCATATGTTAAGTATCAGACGTCCACATTAAGTATATAGTACAATACATTGAGGGAAATACAGCAACGAGATTAGAATGACCTGTCACATTAGATTGACCCTTGCCACTCACTTAAAATAACGGTTGTCACATTATCTTATTATCACACCAGAACCAAATTAACTCTTTACAGATTCGACCAGACTTTCTACATGAAACAGAACGGCTGCACCGATAAAGCAAAAGTCGTTCGAAGAGAGATGTGTTGGATACAATAAAGTCCTATTTCGATCATTCTACTGCCCCCTACCTCCCTCTTCCCAAAATTGTACTTTTATGTTAGGGCCTTTCAAAGACTGCTTGGCCTTTCAAAGACTGCTTGACAAAGCACGGTATCTTAGAAATTAGACTCGGCGTCCGTCTCTCTTGTAAGCATACCAGGTAAAACATGAATCTCATACTATAGTAAATTAATGATATTATTACTAGTATTTGGAACAAAATTGTTGCTTAAACGAATTAGAAGAAATAATCTTTTTTCGGAATTTACGCACAATATCGTGTGTCGCGCACATATTTCGAACTAGTGACTTCGAAGAACCGCAGAATTAACACTCAATATTCCTACTAATGAGATCATGAAAGGCAGTTTTAACTTTTACCCCCCCCCCCCCCCCCCCATCTTTAAATCTCTTATTAATACGCGGGTTTACATCGCTCACACAAAACGCACGACGACCAAAAATTGGATTCTCAAAAATCTGATGTGGCCTTTAATAAACAAGAGTCGTCGAGACGTCATTAAACCTCCTTGTAAAAAAATAAAATGTGTACAAAAATGTCCTATTTGTAAAATATTGTTACAGATTGTACCAAGTTTCAATTGGAGTGCCCATTTTTTCAGCAGCTGTTGACACAATTAAACAGTTCTTTAGAATGAGGAAGATTTTGAAGTGTCATTTTTAATCAAAGTCAAAAACATTAAGGATGAATTCAGGGAACTATTTGAAGTGTTTACCGACTGTTACAATTTGAAGATGAGCCCTAGAAAAGTTGTCTGAAGAAATGAATAACAAGTTAACAGTTGATTGAAGCTGAATATTGAATTTTGAAAAATGCGCTGTTTCTCAATATATGCACCATTTTTAAAGATTGGCTGAAATCCAGCCTGACACTACATTAAAAATCACTCAAAAGGTTTTAGAGCGATGTTTAATAAAACTTATCACATGTTATACGTGTAAATGTAATTTGATGTAAAAACAATAACATAGCATATACTTACTTTTCCATACAGAAGCCTTCATCGGAAAAAAACTCTGCAACGCACTGACAAGATGACGGACGGACGGACGAACGTACATATATCGTATCTCTGTATACCTTCCGTATTCTAATAAAACGCATCCGGTTTACAGTATGCTATACTGTAAATCATGACAATTTCGACGAAAAAGGGGTTTGTCCTGACAGTTGAGTCAGAGAGTAATTCAGAGACACAGAATTTTGCCACCCACCCATCAATTCGTTTAATCTAAATAAGTTACATAAATTTCATTTTATCTGAAATAAAATATACATTATTATGACTTAACCGTATAGTGTTCAGAAAAATGTTCTTATATGCCGATACATTGAATAACTCGTATATTCTACATAGCTCATTTTTCTCACTGGGCCAGGGGCATTTCTAGGCGACAATCCGACTTTATTCAGTACGGTGGAACGAGACATATGGCTTACACCTAAGTAGAACCACCTTCCATAAGCTAACTGGATAGTATCCTACGATGTCCCGGATGGGATTCGAGCACTCAGCGGAGAAGGGCTGGTTATTACAAATTTTAGTCCATAAGCACTCGACTACGGAGACCTCCTACATTGCTTAATTGCCATACATGTACAATGATTGATTATGTGCATATTTTGTATGAACGAACGTACGTCATGCAACAAAACATACACTACTAAAATCCCTTCAATAATTCATAAGACATTAGGGATAAGTCAGAATATACATGTAAATATGTTAATTAAGTACCCTGCACGCATATGTATATTCATAAAACAAAGCGATAATGTCCTTTGCTGTTAAAAAGCTAATGAATATTCATGTATTTTTTATCGCCTAATATGGATACAATCTATATGGCACTTACTTTTTAGAATTTACTGTTCTCTGACCTGCTTTTAAGTAATCAAGATGACTGGTAGATAATTTCGTCTGGCTTCGTGCGAAAATTCCCGCGCGAGGAGCATTCTGTGGTCCATGTCAGTTCATCTCAGTTCTTCATTGGCACAAAACACTGATAAAACAATTAGTTATAAATAAAATATATTGACAAATTAATATACAGAAACATTTAAATATTCTCATAAATAGATAACTGATTAATTGGAACTGATTACAAGGCAGACGACAGATCTTTAATCGAAAAGCTATAAATATTTACAAATAAAAAATCTGTTTTTTTTTCACCATTTCAACCATACAGCATAATTTTTAAATCTAATTTTGAACAAACATTTGTCTAATGTACCCAATAAATTCCACTCGAACTGCTAAATATACAACAAGTTTCACGAGTTTGTGTCGAGCCCCCCCCCCCCCCCCCCCCCCAAAACGGACACCGCGTGCACCGTTTTTGACAGTAAACAGAAAACACGGGATTCTCGGACCTGCGTTTGAAAAAAGGCGCCAAACTGACACGATTTTGTTAACAGATATTGCCAGCAAAAACACCAAGCGCTTTTGCTGTGGGTTCTATTTCCCGTAATCGCACGGTAAAAAGAATGGAACATCGTGTCCAGTATCTGAATAATTGTGCATGAAAAACACTTTGTAACTTTGATTTAATTGACAGATATGGACCAAATCACGTGTTTATTGTTGACTAAACTGAATTGTTCTTTATAGGAAAATTAGCATATGTTTTATAGCTATACATCATACGCTAAATAGGATTTGGTGATGGCAAATTGTCCCCTTAGATGAGAACACACACGATATGATGCAGTGGACGGCTAGGGTACCACCTGTCTTAAACAGATGTTGGTCATTTTAACGACTGTTTCACGGGCACAATGGAATATAGCGTCATCCGTAAAGTTGATGTTTTTTAGGACAATTTTTCTCAGGATTTTAACTACTGAGGTTGAACATCAAAGACGCTTAAATTCATTGGAAAATCTAAACTTCAGTAAAATCTCCAAAAAAAAGTTTTAATTGTTAATTTGAAGAACGATTTCCACAGTTGAAACCTACTTTCACAAAGTTCAATGAAGTTAACAGACTGCAGACAATTCGTCGGTGATATAAATGAGAACATGTTTAATTCTCAATATTTGAGTCCGAAACTTATACATCGGCAATAATTACATTCGCTGAAAATAAAAAAAGACATTTTTCTTATGTGCACTAAGTATATGTCACGGATTGACGAAACCATAAACTAATTAATTGAAAATTTCCCATATTGAGGTATGTTGGAAAATTAAAAAATCTATTCAGTTAACATAAAATACTTTACGTTATCAGACATTTTATGGAATATAAAAAAAATATTTAATTATGAATTATTTTCCTAGAACCGTAGGGAATTGTCCGTTGTTAAATAAACATTCTCTTGCAAGCCGTGAATCTGGTTTTAGAATAACATCGCACTCGTAGTAATTGGATATATGAAATTAGACATTCCATTTCACCAACCAATGAATTACGTATGTTATTCTTAAACCACCGTGCGTAATTCCCTCGTGCATTCTAGTACCAAACAGCTCGTGTAGAACCGTGCTTGCCTCGTTGTCATTGGACGCTTACATAGGGAATAATTCATACACCGTACATGAAAAGCTTCCGGGCAAAACTCCGGCATGTGATTAACAATTCGTCATTAATATTGCAAAAACTGATTTTAGCGATTAACTATCGCTTAAAACATCGATGATGCCACACACACCGCGTATTTCTCGGAGCCTGTGTGCCTTTTCTGATCATCCGGAAAAAAGCATGGTGTTTTAAAGGCGGTATAGAAATAGCTGGATAAAGGAATAATGAATTCTGATCAATATAGTATCTCAACTGCAATTTATAAGTCAATTATGACTCAATCAATTCATTGGAGGACAGCATTTTATGTTACAAGTGTAATTTAATCAAAACTTCTCGCCACGGGATGGTAACTTTAATGGTGAGATTTATGTAATCTGGAGACATTTCCTCAGTGACTACACGTTACTTTTAACACCAAAATACAGCTCCAAGGTACATATAACAAGTTAGGTCTTCAAGACAGGCGTTCAGAAGATTTTATTGCCAGAGAAGCAAAATTGTTAATCCAGTCCTGGAGGAAGTTCTGTTTTATTACAACGTGTTTTGTTTGATTTTATGGGAGTAAAATGTTCTCATGTCGTCATTCTTGGACAAACGGAATAAATGTTGTTTAAATGATTATTTAGAGTTTTTATTTTCTTATCAATATTTAGATTTTAACAAAACAAAACTATTACATTTTCCATAATTGTTACCCAGCATTGCGCAAGACAGATGAATTTACCCAACAAAGGACCACGCCCAATTTTTCAAAAGATATAAAAAAGTCAGTTTTGAATTTCAATTCTCCATGCCTGTATATCTTTGAAATTAATATACAATGCAGCTAATAATATCAACGTACTGATAATTTACCAATGGTGAGCTTATTTATCAAATCTTTTTTACATGCAATGAATGATAAGAATTGAGAAAAGATTGTGCAAAATTTATAGATCTGATACCTCGGTTTTTAGTCTTAGTCTGAGCCCTGGAATATCAATAGTGTTATCATCTTTACATATCGATAATATCAATAGTGTTATCATCTTGACATATAGATAATATCGATGGTGTTCACTCTTAAAGGGGCATACCCTACAACTGACAAACATTCTGTGAAAGTGTAAAAATGTGCTAGATGTATATGTAAAACACTATATAAAGGATACTTGCAGGAAGAACATGGGTTATAAAATGACTAGTTTAGGTACTAGCCGCAAAAAAACATAGCAATGAATAATAAATCACTTCCACCCAAAAATTTCCATGACTAAATGTATGTGTCACAAAATTAATACATATTTTTTATGATTTTATTTTTAAGTGGCTGAAACTTTCTTCATCGGCTTTTTTCTTTACAAGCTTCCAAATTTATTATCATTTTGCCTTAATTCTAAATGCACCAAGTTGTAGGGTATGCCCCTTTAAATGTACAATAAAACCTCTCTTAGCAAACACTTCATTATAAAGGCCATACAAAACTCTAGTAATCTGTCTCAAAGAGGAGGTCACTACATACACTATGTAACTTTAGTAATCTGTCTCAAAGAGGAGACCACTACATACACTATGTAACTTTAGTAATCTGTCTCAAAGAGGAGACCACTACATACACTATGTAACTTTAGTAATCTGTCTCAAAGAGGAGACCACTACATACACTAAGTAACTCTAGTAATCTGTCTCAAAGAGGAGGCCACTACATACACTATGTAACTTTAGTAATCTGTCTCAAAGAGTAGACCACTACATACACTATGTAACTTTAGTAATCTGTCTCAAAGAGGAGGCCACTACATACACTATGTCACTCTAGTAATCTGTCTCAAAGAGGAGGTCACTACATACACTATGTAACTTTAGTAATCTGTCTCAAAGAGGAGACCACTACATACACTATGTAACTCTAGTAATCTGTCTCAAAGAGGAGGCCACTACATACAATAAGAAACTTAAGTAATCTGTCTCAAAGAGGAGGTCACTACATACACTAAGAAACTTAAGTAATCTGTCTCAAAGAGGAGGCCACTACATACACTATGTAACTTTAGTAATCTGTCTCAAAGAGGAGGTCATTACATACACTATGTAACTCTAGTAATCTGTCTCAAAGAGGAGGTCACTACATACACTATGTAACTTTAGTAATCTGTCTCAAAGAGGAGGTCACTACATACACTATGTAACTTTAGTAATCTGTCTCAAAGAGGAGACCACTACATACACTATGTAACTCTAGTAATCTGTCTCAAAGAGGAGGCCACTACATACAATAAGAAACTTAAGTAATCTGTCTCAAAGAGGAGGTCACTACATACACTAAGAAACTTAAGTAATCTGTCTCAAAGAGGAGGCCACTACATACACTATGTAACTTTAGTAATCTGTCTCAAAGAGGAGGTCACTACATACACTATGTAACTCTAGTAATCTGTCTCAAAGAGGAGGTCACTACATACACTATGTAACTTTAGTAATCTGTCTCAAAGAGGAGGTCACTACATACACTATGTAACTTTAGTAATCTGTCTCAAAGAGGAGGTCACTACATACACTATGTAACTCTAGTAATCTGTCTCAAAGAGGAGGTCACTACATACACTATGTAACTTTAGTAATCTGTCTCAAAGAGGAGGCCACTACATACAATAAGAAACTTAAGTAATCTGTCTCAAACAGGAGGTCACTACATACACTAAGAAACTTAAGTAGTCTGTCTCAAAGAGGAGGCCACTACATACAATAAGAAACTTAAGTAATCTGTCTCAAAGAGGAGGCCACTACATACAATAAGATATTTTATTAATCTGTCTCAAAGAGGAGGTCACTACATACACTAAGAAACTTTTTTAATCTGTCCCAAAGAGGAGGCCACTACATACACTAAGATATTTTATTAATCTGTCTCAAAGAGGAGGCCACTACATACACTATGCAACTCTAGTAATCTGTCTCAAAGAGGAGGCCACTACATACACTGAGTAACTCTAGTAATCTGGTTAAAAGAGGAGGTCACTACATACACTGAGTAACTCTAGTAATCTGGTTCAAAGAGGAGGTCACTACATACACTGAGTAACTCTAGTAATCTGGTTCAAAGAGGAGGCCACTACATAAACTAAAAAAACTTTATTAATCTGTCTCAAAGAGGAGGCCACTACATACACTATGCAACTCTAGTAATCTGTCTCTAAGAGGAGGTCACTACATACACTATGCAACTCTAGTAATCTGTCTCAAAGAGGAGACCACTACATACACTATGTAACTCTAGTAATCTGTCACAAAGAGGAGGCCACTACATACACTATGTAACTTTAGTAATCTGTCTCAAAGAGGAGGCCACTACACACACTATGTAACTTTAGTAATCTGTCTCAAAGAGGAGGCCACTACACACACTATGTAACTTTAGTAATCTGTCTCAAAGAGGAGGTCACTACATACACTAAGAAACTTTAGTAATCTGTCTCAAAGAGGAGACCACTACATACACTATGTAACTCTAGTAATCTGTCTCAAAGAGGAAACCACTACATACACTATGTAACTCTAGTAATCTGTCTCAAAGAGGAGGCCACTACATACACTATGTAACTTTAGTAATCTGTCTCAAAGAGGAGACCACTACATACACTATGTAACTCTAGTAATCTGTCTCAAAGAGGAGACCACTACATACACTATGTAACTCTAGCAATCTGTCTCAAAGAGGAGGTCACTACATACACTAAGAAACTTTAGTACTCTGTCTCAAAGAGGAGACCACTACATACACTATGTAACTCTAGTAATCTGTCTCAAAGAGGAGGCCACTACATACACTATGTAACTTTAGTAATCTGTCTCAAAGAGGAGACCACTACATACACTATGTAACTCTAGTAATCTGTCTCAAAGAGGAGACCACTACATACACTATGTAACTCTAGTAATCTGTCTCAAAGAGGAGACCACTACATACACTATGTAACTCTAGTAATCTGTCTCAAAGAGGAGACCACTACATACACTATGTAACTCTAGTAATCTGTCTCAAAGAGGAGGTCACTACATACACCAAGAAACTTTAGTAATCTGTCTCAAAGAGGAGTTCACTACATACACTATGTAACTCTAGTAATCTGTCTCAAAGAGGAGACCACTATATACACTATGTACCTCTAGTAAACTGTCTCAAAGAGGAGACCACTACATACACTATGTAACTCTAGTAATCTGTCTCAAAGAGGAGACCACTACATACACTATGTAACTCTAGTAATCTGTCTCAAAGAGGAGACCACTACATACACTATGTAACTCTAGTAATCTGTCTCGAAGAGGAGGTCACTACATACACTAAGAAACTTTAGTAATCTGTCTCAAAGAGGAGGTCACTACATACACTAAGAAACTTTAGTAATCTGTCTCAAAGAGGAGACCACTACATACACTCAGAAACTTTAGTAATCTGTCTCAAAGAGGAGGCCACTACATACACTAAGTAACTCTAGTAATCTGGTTCAAAGAGGAGGCCACTACATACACTGAGTAACTCTAGTAATCTGTCTCAAAGAGGAGGCCACTACATACACTGAGTAACTCTAGTAATCTGTCTCAAAGAGGAGGCCACTACATACACTGAGTAACTCTAGTAATCTGGTTCAAAGAGGAGGTCACTACATAGTACATACACTGAGTAACTCTAGTAATCTGGTTCAAAGAGGAGGTCACTACATACACTGAGTAACTCTAGTAATCTGGTTCAAAGAGGAGGCCACTACATACACTAAAAAACTTTACTAATCTGTCTCAAAGAGGAGGTCACTACAGACACTAAGACACATTACTATTCTGTCTCAAAGAGGAGGCCACTACAGACACTAAGACACATTACTAATCTGTCTCAAAGAGGAGGCTTCTACATACACTAAGACACATTACTAATCTGTCTCAAAGAGGAGGCCACTACAGACACTAAGACACATTACTAATCTGTCTCAAAGAGGAGGTCACTACAGACACCAAGACACATTACACATATATTTCTCAAAGAGGAGGCCACTACAGACACTAAGACATATTACTTATCTGTCTCAAAGAGGAGGTCACTACAGACACTAAGACACATTACTAATCTGTCTCAAAGAGGAGGTCACTACAGACACTCAGACACATTACTAATATGTCTCAAAGAGGAGGCCACTACATACACTAAGACACATTACTAATCTGTCTCAAAGAGGAGGTCACTACATACACTAAGACACATTACTAATATGTCTCAAAGAGGAGGCCACTACATACACTAAGACACATTACTAATCTGTCTCAAAGAGGAGGCCACTACATACACTAAGACACATTACTAATCTGTCTCAAAGAGGAGGCCACTACAGACACTTAGACACATTACTAATCTGTCTCAAAGAGGAGGTCACTACAGACACTAAGACACATTACTAATCTGTCTCAAAGAGGAGGTCACTACAGACACTAAGACACATTACTAATCTGTCTCAAAGAGGAGGTCACTACAGACACTAAGACACATTACTAATCTGTCTCAAAAAGGAGGCCAGTACAGACACTAAGACACATTACTAATCTGTCTCAAAGAGGATGCCACTACATACACTAAGAAACTCCAGTAATCTGTCTCAAGGAGGAGGTCACTACATACACTAAGAAACTCTAGTAATCTGTCTTAAAGAGGAGGTCAGTACATACACTAAGAAACATTACTAATCTGTCTCAAAGAGGAGGTCACTACATACACAAAGACACATTACTAATCTGTCTCAAAGAGGAGGTCACTACAGACACTAAGACACATTACTAATCTGTCTCAAAGAGGATGCCACTACATCCACTAAGAAACTCCAGTAATCTGTCTCAAGGAGGAGGCCACTACAGACACTAAGACACATTACTAATCTGTCTCAAAGATGAGGTCACTACAGACACTAAGACACATTACTAATCTGTCTCAAAGAGGAGGTCACTACAGACACTAAGACACATTACTAAGCTGTCTCAAAGAGGAGGTCACTACATACACTAAGAAACTTTTTTAATCTGTCCCAAAGAGGAGGCCACTACATACACTAAGATATTTTATTAATCTGTCTCAAAGAGGAGGCCACTACATACACTATGCAACTCTAGTAATCTGTCTCAAAGAGGAGGCCACTACATACACTGAGTAACTCTAGTAATCTGGTTAAAAGAGGAGGTCACTACATACACTGAGTAACTCTAGTAATCTGGTTCAAAGAGGAGGTCACTACATACACTGAGTAACTCTAGTAATCTGGTTCAAAGAGGAGGCCACTACATAAACTAAAAAAACTTTATTAATCTGTCTCAAAGAGGAGGTCACTACATACACTATGCAACCCTAGTAATCTGTCTCAAAGAGGAGACCACTACATACACTATGTAACTCTAGTAATCTGTCTCAAAGAGGAGGCCACTACATACACTATGTAACTTTAGTAATCTGTCTCAAAGAGGAGGCCACTACACACACTATGTAACTTTAGTAATCTGTCTCAAAGAGGAGGCCACTACACGCACTATGTAACTTTAGTAATCTGTCTCAAAGAGGAGGTCACTACATACACTAAGAAACTTTAGTAATCTGTCTCAAAGAGGAGACCACTACATACACTATGTAACTCTAGTAATCTGTCTCAAAGAGGAGACCACTACATACACTATGTAACTCTAGTAATCTGTCTCAAAGAGGAGGCCACTACATACACTATGTAACTTTAGTAATCTGTCTCAAAGAGGAGACCACTACATACAATATGTAACTCTAGTAATCTGTCTCAAAGAGGAGGTCACTACATACACTATGTAACTTTAGTAATCTGTCTCAAAGAGGAGGCCACTACATACAATAAGAAACTTAAGTAATCTGTCTCAAACAGGAGGTCACTACATACACTAAGAAACTTAAGTAGTCTGTCTCAAAGAGGAGGCCACTACATACAATAAGAAACTTAAGTAATCTGTCTCAAAGAGGAGGCCACTACATACAATAAGATATTTTATTAATCTGTCTCAAAGAGGAGGTCACTACATACACTAAGAAACTTTTTTAATCTGTCCCAAAGAGGAGGCCACTACATACACTAAGATATTTTATTAATCTGTCTCAAAGAGGAGGCCACTACATACACTATGCAACTCTAGTAATCTGTCTCAAAGAGGAGGCCACTACATACACTGAGTAACTCTAGTAATCTGGTTAAAAGAGGAGGTCACTACATACACTGAGTAACTCTAGTAATCTGGTTCAAAGAGGAGGTCACTACATACACTGAGTAACTCTAGTAATCTGGTTCAAAGAGGAGGCCACTACATAAACTAAAAAAACTTTATTAATCTGTCTCAAAGAGGAGGCCACTACATACACTATGCAACTCTAGTAATCTGTCTCTAAGAGGAGGTCACTACATACACTATGCAACTCTAGTAATCTGTCTCAAAGAGGAGACCACTACATACACTATGTAACTCTAGTAATCTGTCACAAAGAGGAGGCCACTACATACACTATGTAACTTTAGTAATCTGTCTCAAAGAGGAGGCCACTACACACACTATGTAACTTTAGTAATCTGTCTCAAAGAGGAGGCCACTACACACACTATGTAACTTTAGTAATCTGTCTCAAAGAGGAGGTCACTACATACACTAAGAAACTTTAGTAATCTGTCTCAAAGAGGAGACCACTACATACACTATGTAACTCTAGTAATCTGTCTCAAAGAGGAAACCACTACATACACTATGTAACTCTAGTAATCTGTCTCAAAGAGGAGGCCACTACATACACTATGTAACTTTAGTAATCTGTCTCAAAGAGGAGACCACTACATACACTATGTAACTCTAGTAATCTGTCTCAAAGAGGAGACCACTACATACACTATGTAACTCTAGCAATCTGTCTCAAAGAGGAGGTCACTACATACACTAAGAAACTTTAGTACTCTGTCTCAAAGAGGAGACCACTACATACACTATGTAACTCTAGTAATCTGTCTCAAAGAGGAGGCCACTACATACACTATGTAACTTTAGTAATCTGTCTCAAAGAGGAGACCACTACATACACTATGTAACTCTAGTAATCTGTCTCAAAGAGGAGACCACTACATACACTATGTAACTCTAGTAATCTGTCTCAAAGAGGAGACCACTACATACACTATGTAACTCTAGTAATCTGTCTCGAAGAGGAGGTCACTACATACAATAAGAAACTTTAGTAATCTGGTTCAAAGAGGAGGTCACTACATAGTACATACACTGAGTAACTCTAGTAATCTGGTTCAAAGAGGAGGTCACTACATACACTGAGTAACTCTAGTAATCTGGTTCAAAGAGGAGGCCACTACATACACTAAAAAACATTACTAATCTGTCTCAAAGAGGAGGTCACTACAGACACTAAGACACATTACTAATCTGTCTCAAAGAGGAGGCCACTACAGACACTTAGACACATTACTAATCTGTCTCAAAGAGGAGGTCACTACAGACACTAAGACACATTACTAATCTGTCTCAAAGAGGAGGTCACTACAGACACTAAGACACATTACTAATCTGTCTCAAAGAGGAGGTCACTACAGACACTAAGACACATTACTAATCTGTCTCAAAAAGGAGGCCAGTACAGACACTAAGACACATTACTAATCTGTCTCAAAGAGGATGCCACTACATACACTAAGAAACTCCAGTAATCTGTCTCAAGGAGGAGGTCACTACATACACTAAGAAACTCTAGTAATCTGTCTTAAAGAGGAGGTCAGTACATACACTAAGAAACATTACTAATCTGTCTCAAAGAGGAGGTCACTACATACACAAAGACACATTACTAATCTGTCTCAAAGAGGAGGTCACTACAGACACTAAGACACATTACTAATCTGTCTCAAAGAGGATGCCACTACATCCACTAAGAAACTCCAGTAATCTGTCTCAAGGAGGAGGCCACTACAGACACTAAGACACATTACTAATCTGTCTCAAAGAGGAGGTCACTACAGACACTAAGACACATTACTAATCTGTCTCAAAAAGGAGGCCAGTACAGACACTAAGACACATTACTAATCTGTCTCAAAGAGGATGCCACTACATACACTAAGAAACTCCAGTAATCTGTCTCAAGGAGGAGGTCACTACATACACTAAGAAACTCTAGTAATCTGTCTTAAAGAGGAGGTCAGTACATACACTAAGAAACATTACTAATCTGTCTCAAAGAGGAGGTCACTACATACACAAAGACACATTACTAATCTGTCTCAAAGAGGAGGTCACTACAGACACTAAGACACATTACTAATCTGTCTCAAAGAGGATGCCACTACATCCACTAAGAAACTCCAGTAATCTGTCTCAAGGAGGAGGCCACTACAGACACTAAGACACATTACTAATCTGTCTCAAAGAGGAGGTCACTACAGACACTAAGACACATTACTAATCTGTCTCAAAGAGGAGGTCACTACATACACTAAGAAACTTTAGTAATCTGTCTCAAAGAGGAGTTCACTACATACACTATGTAACTCTAGTAATCTGTCTCAAAGAGGAGACCACTATATACACTATGTACCTCTAGTAAACTGTCTCAAAGAGGAGACCACTACATACACTATGTAACTCTAGTAATCTGTCTCAAAGAGGAGACCACTACATACACTATGTAACTCTAGTAATCTGTCTCGAAGAGGAGGTCACTACATACAATAAGAAACTTTAGTAATCTGTCTCAAAGAGGAGGTCACTACATACACTGAGTAACTCTAGTAATCTGGTTCAAAGAGGAGGTCACTACATAGTACATACACTGAGTAACTCCAGTAATCTGGTTCAAAGAGGAGGTCACTACATACACTGAGTAACTCTAGTAATCTGGTTCAAAGAGGAGGCCACTACATACACTAAAAAACTTTACTAATCTGTCTCAAAGAGGAGGTCACTACAGACACTAAGACACATTACTAATCTGTCTCAAAGAGGAGGCCACTACAGACACTTAGACACATTACTAATCTGTCTCAAAGAGGAGGTCACTACAGACACTAAGACACATTACTAATCTGTCTCAAAGAGGAGGTCACTACAGACACTAAGACACATTACTAATCTGTCTCAAAGAGGAGGTCACTACAGACACTAAGACACATTACTAATCTGTCTCAAAAAGGAGGCCAGTACAGACACTAAGACACATTACTAATCTGTCTCAAAGAGGATGCCACTACATACACTAAGAAACTCCAGTAATCTGTCTCAAGGAGGAGGTCACTACATACACTAAGAAACTCTAGTAATCTGTCTTAAAGAGGAGGTCAGTACATACACTAAGAAACATTACTAATCTGTCTCAAAGAGGAGGTCACTACATACACAAAGACACATTACTAATCTGTCTCAAAGAGGAGGTCACTACAGACACTAAGACACATTACTAATCTGTCTCAAAGAGGATGCCACTACATCCACTAAGAAACTCCAGTAATCTGTCTCAAGGAGGAGGCCACTACAGACACTAAGACACATTACTAATCTGTCTCAAAGAGGAGGTCACTACAGACACTAAGACACATTACTAATCTGTCTCAAAAAGGAGGCCAGTACAGACACTAAGACACATTCCTAATCTGTCTCAAAGAGGATGCCACTACATACACTAAGAAACTCCAGTAATCTGTCTCAAGGAGGAGGTCACTACATACACTAAGAAACTCTAGTAATCTGTCTTAAAGAGGAGGTCAGTACATACACTAAGAAACATTACTAATCTGTCTCAAAGAGGAGGTCACTACATACACAAAGACACATTACTAATCTGTCTCAAAGAGGAGGTCACTACAGACACTAAGACACATTACTAATCTGTCTCAAAGAGGATGCCACTACATCCACTAAGAAACTCCAGTAATCTGTCTCAAGGAGGAGTCCACTACAGACACTAAGACACATTACTAATCTGTCTCAAAGAGGAGGTCACTACAGACACTAAGACACATTACTAATCTGTCTCAAAGAGGAGGTCACTACATACACTAAGAAACTTTAGTAATCTGTCTCAAAGAGGAGTTCACTACATACACTATGTAACTCTAGTAATCTGTCTCAAAGAGGAGACCACTATATACACTATGTACCTCTAGTAAACTGTCTCAAAGAGGAGACCACTACATACACTATGTAACTCTAGTAATCTGTCTCAAAGAGGAGACCACTACATACACTATGTAACTCTAGTAATCTGTCTCAAAGAGGAGACCACTACATACACTATGTAACTCTAGTAATCTGTCTCGAAGAGGAGGTCACTACATACACTAAGAAACTTTAGTAATCTGTCTCAAAGAGGAGGTCACTACATACACTAAGAAACTTTAGTAATCTGTCTCAAAGAGGAGACCACTACATACACTCAGAAACTTTAGTAATCTGTCTCAAAGAGGAGGCCACTACATACACTAAGTAACTCTAGTAATCTGGTTCAAAGAGGAGGCCACTACATACACTGAGTAACTCTAGTAATCTGTCTCAAAGAGGAGGCCACTACATACACTGAGTAACTCTAGTAATCTGTCTCAAAGAGGAGGCCACTACATACACTGAGTAACTCTAGTAATCTGGTTCAAAGAGGAGGTCACTACATAGTACATACACTGAGTAACTCTAGTAATCTGGTTCAAAGAGGAGGTCACTACATACACTGAGTAACTCTAGTAATCTGGTTCAAAGAGGAGGCCACTACATACACTAAAAAACTTTACTAATCTGTCTCAAAGAGGAGGTCACTACAGACACTAAGACACATTACTAATCTGTCTCAAAGAGGAGGCCACTACAGACACTAAGACACATTACTAATCTGTCTCAAAGAGGAGGCTTCTACATACACTAAGACACATTACTAATCTGTCTCAAAGAGGAGGCCACTACAGACACTAAGACACATTACTAATCTGTCTCAAAGAGGAGGTCACTACAGACACCAAGACACATTACACATATATTTCTCAAAGAGGAGGCCACTACAGACACTAAGACATATTACTTATCTGTCTCAAAGAGGAGGTCACTACAGACACTAAGACACATTACTAATCTGTCTCAAAGAGGAGGTCACTACAGACACTCAGACACATTACTAATATGTCTCAAAGAGGAGGCCACTACATACACTAAGACACATTACTAATCTGTCTCAAAGAGGAGGTCACTACATACACTAAGACACATTACTAATATGTCTCAAAGAGGAGGCCACTACATACACTAAGACACATTACTAATCTGTCTCAAAGAGGAGGCCACTACAGACACTTAGACACATTACTAATCTGTCTCAAAGAGGAGGTCACTACAGACACTAAGACACATTACTAATCTGTCTCAAAGAGGAGGTCACTACAGACACTAAGACACATTACTAATCTGTCTCAAAGAGGAGGTCACTACAGACACTAAGACACATTACTAATCTGTCTCAAAAAGGAGGCCAGTACAGACACTAAGACACATTACTAATCTGTCTCAAAGAGGATGCCACTACATACACTAAGAAACTCCAGTAATCTGTCTCAAGGAGGAGGTCACTACATACACTAAGAAACTCTAGTAATCTGTCTTAAAGAGGAGGTCAGTACATACACTAAGAAACATTACTAATCTGTCTCAAAGAGGAGGTCACTACATACACAAAGACACATTACTAATCTGTCTCAAAGAGGAGGTCACTACAGACACTAAGACACATTACTAATCTGTCTCAAAGAGGATGCCACTACATCCACTAAGAAACTCCAGTAATCTGTCTCAAGGAGGAGGCCACTACAGACACTAAGACACATTACTAATCTGTCTCAAAGAGGAGGTCACTACAGACACTAAGACACATTACTAATCTGTCTCAAAGAGGAGGTCACTACAGACACTAAGACACATTACTAATCTGTCTCAAAGAGGAGGTCACTACATACACTAAGAAACTTTTTTAATCTGTCCCAAAGAGGAGGCCACTACATACACTAAGATATTTTATTAATCTGTCTCAAAGAGGAGGCCACTACATACACTATGCAACTCTAGTAATCTGTCTCAAAGAGGAGGCCACTACATACACTGAGTAACTCTAGTAATCTGGTTAAAAGAGGAGGTCACTACATACACTGAGTAACTCTAGTAATCTGGTTCAAAGAGGAGGTCACTACATACACTGAGTAACTCTAGTAATCTGGTTCAAAGAGGAGGCCACTACATAAACTAAAAAAACTTTATTAATCTGTCTCAAAGAGGAGGTCACTACATACACTATGCAACTCTAGTAATCTGTCTCAAAGAGGAGACCACTACATACACTATGTAACTCTAGTAATCTGTCTCAAAGAGGAGGCCACTAAATACACTATGTAACTTTAGTAATCTGTCTCAAAGAGGAGGCCACTACACACACTATGTAACTTTAGTAATCTGTCTCAAAGAGGAGGCCACTACACGCACTATGTAACTTTAGTAATCTGTCTCAAAGAGGAGGTCACTACATACACTAAGAAACTTCAGTAATCTGTCTCAAAGAGGAGACCACTACATACACTATGTAACTCTAGTAATCTGTCTCAAAGAGGAGACCACTACATACACTATGTAACTCTAGTAATCTGTCTCAAAGAGGAGGCCACTACATACACTATGTAACTTTAGTAATCTGTCTCAAAGAGGAGACCACTACATACACTATGTAACTCTAGTAATCTGTCTCAAAGAGGAGACAACTACATACACTATGTAACTCTAGTAATCTGTCTCAAAGAGGAGGTCACTACATACACTAAGAAACTTTAGTACTCTGTCTCAAAGAGGAGACCACTACATACACTATGTAACTCTAGTAATCTGTCTCAAAGAGGAGACCACTACATACACTATGTAACTCTAGTAATCTGTCTCAAAGAGGAGACCACTACATACACTATGTAACTCTAGTAATCTGTCTCAAAGAGGAGACCACTACATACACTATGTAACTCTAGTAATCTGTCTCAAAGAGGAGACCACTACATACACTATGTAACTTTAGTAATCTGTCTCAAAGAGGAGACCACTACATACACTATGTAACTCTAGTAATCTGTCTCGAAGAGGAGGTCACTACATACAATAAGAAACTTTAGTAATCTGTCTCAAAGAGGAGGTCACTACATACACTGAGTAACTCTAGTAATCTGGTTCAAAGAGGAGGTCACTACATAGTACATACACTGAGTAACTCTAGTAATCTGGTTCAAAGAGGAGGTCACTACATACACTGAGTAACTCTAGTAATCTGGTTCAAAGAGGAGGCCACTACATACACTAAAAAACTTTACTAATCTGTCTCAAAGAGGAGGTCACTACAGACACTAAGACACATTACTAATCTGTCTCAAAGAGGAGGCCACTACAGACACTTAGACACATTACTAATCTGTCTCAAAGAGGAGGTCACTACAGACACTAAGACACATTACTAATCTGTCTCAAAGAGGAGGTCACTACAGACACTAAGACACATTACTAATCTGTCTCAAAGAGGAGGTCACTACAGACACTAAGACACATTACTAATCTGTCTCAAAAAGGAGGCCAGTACAGACACTAAGACACATTACTAATCTGTCTCAAAGAGGATGCCACTACATACACTAAGAAACTCCAGTAATCTGTCTCAAGGAGGAGGTCACTACATACACTAAGAAACATTACTAATCTGTCTCAAAGAGGAGGTCACTACATACACAAAGACACATTACTAATCTGTCTCAAAGAGGAGGTCACTACAGACACTAAGACACATTACTAATCTGTCTCAAAGAGGATGCCACTACATCCACTAAGAAACTCCAGTAATCTGTCTCAAGGAGGAGGCCACTACAGACACTAAGACACATTACTAATCTGTCTCAAAGAGGAGGTCACTACAGACACTAAGACACATTACTAATCTGTCTCAAAAAGGAGGCCAGTACAGACACTAAGACACATTACTAATCTGTCTCAAAGAGGATGCCACTACATACACTAAGAAACTCCAGTAATCTGTCTCAAGGAGGAGGTCACTACATACACTAAGAAACTCTAGTAATCTGTCTTAAAGAGGAGGTCAGTACATACACTAAGAAACATTACTAATCTGTCTCAAAGAGGAGGTCACTACATACACAAAGACACATTACTAATCTGTCTCAAAGAGGAGGTCACTACAGACACTAAGACACATTACTAATCTGTCTCAAAGAGGATGCCACTACATCCACTAAGAAACTCCAGTAATCTGTCTCAAGGAGGAGGCCACTACAGACACTAAGACACATTACTAATCTGTCTCAAAGAGGAGGTCACTACAGACACTAAGACACATTACTAATCTGTCTCAAAGAGGAGGTCACTACAGACACTAAGACACATTACTAATCTGTCTCAAAGAGGAGGTCACTACATACACTAAGAAACTTTTTTAATCTGTCCCAAAGAGGAGGCCACTACATACACTAAGATATTTTATTAATCTGTCTCAAAGAGGAGGCCACTACATACACTATGCAACTCTAGTAATCTGTCTCAAAGAGGAGGCCACTACATACACTGAGTAACTCTAGTAATCTGGTTAAAAGAGGAGGTCACTACATACACTGAGTAACTCTAGTAATCTGGTTCAAAGAGGAGGTCACTACATACACTGAGTAACTCTAGTAATCTGGTTCAAAGAGGAGGCCACTACATAAACTAAAAAAACTTTATTAATCTGTCTCAAAGAGGAGGACACTACATACACTATGCAACTCTAGTAATCTGTCTCAAAGAGGAGACCACTACATACACTATGTAACTCTAGTAATCTGTCTCAAAGAGGAGGCCACTACATACACTATGTAACTTTAGTAATCTGTCTCAAAGAGGAGGCCACTACACACACTATGTAACTTTAGTAATCTGTTTCAAAGAGGAGGCCACTACACGCACTATGTAACTTTAGTAATCTGTCTCAAAGAGGAGGTCACTACATACACTAAGAAACTTTAGTAATCTGTCTCAAAGAGGAGACCACTACATACACTATGTAACTCTAGTAATCTGTCTCAAAGAGGAGACCACTACATACACTATGTAACTCTAGTAATCTGTCTCAAAGAGGAGGCCACTACATACACTATGTAACTTTAGTAATCTGTCTCAAAGAGGAGACCACTACATACACTATGTAACTCTAGTAATCTGTCTCAAAGAGGAGACAACTACATACACTATGTAACTCTAGTAATCTGTCTCAAAGAGGAGGTCACTACATACACTAAGAAACTTTAGTACTCTGTCTCAAAGAGGAGACCACTACATACACTATGTAACTCTAGTAATCTGTCTCAAAGAGGAGACCACTACATACACTATGTAACTCTAGTAATCTGTCTCAAAGAGGAGACCACTACATACACTATGTAACTCTAGTAATCTGTCTCAAAGAGGAGACCACTACATACACTATGTAACTCTAGTAATCTGTCTCAAAGAGGAGACCACTACATACACTATGTAACTCTAGTAATCTGTCTCAAAGAGGAGACCACTACATACACTATGTAACTCTAGTAATCTGTCTCGAAGAGGAGGTCACTACATACAATAAGAAACTTTAGTAATCTGTCTCAAAGAGGAGGTCACTACATACACTGAGTAACTCTAGTAATCTGGTTCAAAGAGGAGGTCACTACATAGTACATACACTGAGTAACTCTAGTAATCTGGTTCAAAGAGGAGGTCACTACATACACTGAGTAACTCTAGTAATCTGGTTCAAAGAGGAGGCCACTACATACACTAAAAAACTTTACTAATCTGTCTCAAAGAGGAGGTCACTACAGACACTAAGACACATTACTAATCTGTCTCAAAGAGGAGGTCACTACAGACACTAAGACACATTACTAATCTGTCTCAAAGAGGAGGTCACTACAGACACTAAGACACATTACTAATCTGTCTCAAAGAGGAGGTCACTACAGACACTAAGACACATTACTAATCTGTCTCAAAAAGGAGGCCAGTACAGACACTAAGACACATTACTAATCTGTCTCAAAGAGGATGCCACTACATACACTAAGAAACTCCAGTAATCTGTCTCAAGGAGGAGGTCACTACATACACTAAGAAACTCTAGTAATCTGTCTTAAAGAGGAGGTCAGTACATACACTAAGAAACATTACTAATCTGTCTCAAAGAGGAGGTCACTACATACACAAAGACACATTACTAATCTGTCTCAAAGAGGAGGTCACTACAGACACTAAGACACATTACTAATCTGTCTCAAAGAGGATGCCACTACATCCACTAAGAAACTCCAGTAATCTGTCTCAAGGAGGAGGCCACTACAGACACTAAGACACATTACTAATCTGTCTCAAAGAGGAGGTCACTACAGACACTAAGACACATTACTAATCTGTCTCAAAGAGGAGGTCACTACAGACACTAAGACACATTACTAATCTGTCTCAAAGAGGAGGTCACTACATACACTAAGAAACTTTTTTAATCTGTCCCAAAGAGGAGGCCACTACATACACTAAGATATTTTATTAATCTGTCTCAAAGAGGAGGCCACTACATACACTATGCAACTCTAGTAATCTGTCTCAAAGAGGAGGCCACTACATACACTGAGTAACTCTAGTAATCTGGTTAAAAGAGGAGGTCACTACATACACTGAGTAACTCTAGTAATCTGGTTCAAAGAGGAGGTCACTACATACATTGAGTAACTCTAGTAATCTGGTTCAAAGAGGAGGCCACTACATAAACTAAAAAAACTTTATTAATCTGTCTCAAAGAGGAGGTCACTACATACACTATGCAACTCTAGTAATCTGTCTCAAAGAGGAGACCACTACATACACTATGTAACTCTAGTAATCTGTCTCAAAGAGGAGGCCACTACATACACTATGTAACTTTAGTAATCTGTCTCAAAGAGGAGGCCACTACACACACTATGTAACTTTAGTAATCTGTCTCAAAGAGGAGGCCACTACACGCACTATGTAACTTTAGTAATCTGTCTCAAAGAGGAGGTCACTACATACACTAAGAAACTTTAGTAATCTGTCTCAAAGAGGAGACCACTACATACACTATGTAACTCTAGTAATCTGTCTCAAAGAGGAGACCACTACATACACTATGTAACTCTAGTAATCTGTCTCAAAGAGGAGGCCACTACATACACTATGTAACTTTAGTAATCTGTCTCAAAGAGGAGACCACTACATAAACTATGTAACTCTAGTAATCTGTCTCAAAGAGGAGACAACTACATACACTATGTAACTCTAGTAATCTGTCTCAAAGAGGAGGTCACTACATACACTAAGAAACTTTAGTACTCTGTCTCAAAGAGGAGACCACTACATACACTATGTAACTCTAGTAATCTGTCTCAAAGAGGAGACCACTACATACACTATGTAACTCTAGTAATCTGTCTCAAAGAGGAGACCACTACATACACTATGTAACTCTAGTAATCTGTCTCAAAGAGGAGACCACTACATACACTATGTAACTCTAGTAATCTGTCTCAAAGAGGAGACCACTACATACACTATGTAACTCTAGTAATCTGTCTCAAAAAGAAGACCACTACATACACTATGTAACTCTAGTAATCTGTCTCGAAGAGGAGGTCACTACATACAATAAGAAACTTTAGTAATCTGTCTCAAAGAGGAGGTCACTACATACACTAAGAAACTTTAGTAATCTGTCTCAAAGAGGAGGCCACTACATACACTAAGTAACTCTAGTAATCTGGTTCAAAGAGGAGGCCACTACATACACTGAGTAACTCTAGTAATCTGTCTCAAAGAGGAGGCCACTACATACACTGAGTAACTCTAGTAATCTGTCTCAAAGAGGAGGCCACTACATACACTGAGTAACTCTAGTAATCTGGTTCAAAGAGGAGGTCACTACATAGTACATACACTGAGTAACTCTAGTAATCTGGTTCAAAGAGGAGGTCACTACATACACTGAGTTACTCTAGTAATCTGGTTCAAAGAGGAGGCCACTACATACACTAAAAAACTTTACTAATCTGTCTCAAAGAGGAGGTCACTACAGACACTAAGACACATTACTAATCTGTCTCAAAGAGGAGGCCACTACAGACACTAAGACACATTACTAATCTGTCTCAAACAGGAGGCCACTACATACACTAAGACACATTACTAATCTGTCTCAAAGAGGAGGCCACTACAGACACTAAGACACATTACTAATCTGTCTCAAAGAGGAGGTCACTACAGACACCAAGACACATTACACATATATTTCTCAAAGAGGAGGCCACTACAGACACTAAGACACATTACTAATCTGTCTCAAAGAGGAGGCCACTACAGACACTAAGACACATTACTAATCTGTCTCAAAGAGGAGGTCACTACAGACACCAAGACACATTACACATATATTTCTCAAAGAGGAGGCCACTACAGACACTAAGACATATTACTTATCTGTCTCAAAGAGGAGGTCACTACAGACACTAAGACACATCACTAATCTGTCTCAAAGAGGAGGTCACTACAGACACTCAGACACATTACTAATCTGTCTCAAAGAGGAGGTCACTACAGACACTAAGACACATTACTAATCTGTCTCAAAGAGGAGGTCACTACAGACACTAAGACACATTACTAATCTGTCTCAAAAAGGAGGCCAGTACAGACACTAAGACACATTACTAATCTGTCTCAAAGAGGATGCCACTACATACACTAAGAAACTCCAGTAATCTGTCTCAAGGAGGAGGTCACTACATACACTAAGAAACTCTAGTAATCTGTCTTAAAGAGGAGGTCACTACATACACTAAGACACATTACTAATCTGTCTCAAAGAGGAGGTCACTACATACACAAAGACACATTACTAATCTGTCTCAAAGAGGAGGTCACTACAGACACTAAGACACATTACTAATCTGTCTCAAAGAGGATGCCACTACATACACTAAGAAACTCCAGTAATCTGTCTCAAGGAGGAGGCCACTGCAGACACTAAGACACATTACTAATCTGTCTCAAAGAGGAGGTCACTACAGACACTAAGACACATTACTAATCTGTCTCAAAGAGGAGGTCACTACAGACACTAAGACACATTACTAATCTGTCTCAAAGAGGAGGCCACTACATACACTAAGACACATTACTAATCTGTCTCAAAGAGGAGGCCACTACATACACTAAGACACATTACTAATCTGTCTCAAAGAGGAGGTCACTACAGACACTAAGACACATTACTAATCTGTCTCAAAGAGGAGGCCACTACAGACACTAAGACACATTACTAATCTGTCTCAAAGAGGATGCCACTACATACACTAAGAAACTCCAGTAATCTGTCTCAAGGAGGAGGTCACTACATACACTAAGAAACTCTAGAAATCTGTCTTAAAGAAGAGACCACTACATACTCTAAGTAACTCTAGTAATCTGGTTCAAAGAGGAGGCCACTACATACACAAAGAAACTAGTAATCTGTCTCAAAGAGGAGGTCACTACACACACTAAGATATTTTATTAATCTGTCTCAAAGAGGAGGCCACTACGTCCACTATGAAACTTTATTAATCTGTCTCAAAGAGGAGGCCACTACCGACTCTAAAAAACCTTAGTGAGGAGGCCACTACAGACTCTAAGAAACTTTAGTAATCTGTTTCATATGGTTCAAAGAGCTGGCCACTACAGACTCTAAGTTATATGGATCAAAGAGGAGGCCACTACAGACTCTTAATTATATGGTTGAAAGAGGAGGCCACTACAGACTCTAAGTTGTTCAAAGAGGAGGCCACTACATACTCTAAGTTATATGGTTCAAAGAGGAGGCCACTACAGACTCTAAGTTATATGGTTCAAAGAGGAGGCCACTACAGACTCTAAGTTGTTCAAAGAGGAGGCCACTACAGACTCTAAGTTGTTCAAAGAGGAGGCCACTACAGACTCTAAGTTGTTCAAAGAGGAGGCCACTACAGACTCTAAGTTATATGGTTCAAAGAGGAGGCCACTACAGACTCTAAGTTATATGGTTCAAAGAGGATGCCACTACAGACTCTGAGTTATATGGTCCAAAGAGGAGGCCACTACGGACTCTTAGTTATATGGTTCAAAGAGGAGACCACTACAGCCTCTAAGTTGTTCAAAGAGGAG
Source organism: Lutraria lutraria (assembly GCA_964023205.1). NCBI lineage: Eukaryota > Metazoa > Mollusca > Bivalvia > Venerida > Mactridae > Lutraria > Lutraria lutraria. The sequence continues at coordinate 4,193,471 of OZ026838.1, forward strand.
GCCACTACAGGCTCTAAGTTGTTCAAAGAGGAGCCACTACAGACTCTAAGTTGTTCAAAGAGGAGGCCACTACAGACTCTAAGTTGTTTAAAGAGGATGCCACTACAGACTCTAAGTTGTTCAAAGAGGAGGCCACTACAGACTCTCAGTTGTTCAAAGAGGATGCCACTACAGACTCTAAGTTATATTGTTCAAAGAGGAGGCCACTACAGACTCTAAGTTATATGGTTCAAAGAGGATGCCACTACAGACTCTGAGTTATATGGTCCAAAGAGGAGGCCACTACGGACTCTAAGTTATATGGTTCAAAGAGGAGACCACTACAGACTCTAAGTTGTTCAAAGAGGAGGCCACTACAGACTCTAAGTTATATGGTTCAAAAACGAGGCCACGACAGACTCTAAGTTGTTCAAAGAGGAGGCCACTACAGACTCTAAGTTGTTCACAGAGGAGGCCACTACAGACTCTAAGTTATATGGTTCAAAGAGGAGGCCACTACAGTCTCTAAGTTGTTCAAAGAGGAGGCCACTACAGACTCTAAGTTGTTAAAAGAGGAGGCCACTACAGACTCTAAGTTATATGGCTCAAAGGGGAGGCCACTACAGACTCTAAGTTGTTCAAAGAGGAGGCCACTACAGACTCTAAGTTGTTCAAAGAGTAGGCCACTACAGGCTCTAAGTTATATGGCTCAAGGAGGAGGCCACTACAGTCTCTAAGTTGTTCAAAGAGGAGGCCACTACAGACTCTAAGTTGTTCAAAAAGGAGGCCACTACAGACTCTAAGTTATATGGCTCAAAGAGGAGGCCACTACAGACTCTAAGTTGTATAAAGAGGAGGCCACTACAGACTCTAATTTGTTCAAAGAGTAGGCCACTACAGACTCTAAGTTATATGGCTCAAAGAGGAGGCCACTACAGACTCTAAGTTATATGGTTCAAAGAGTAGGCCACTACAGACTCTAAGTTATATGGTTCAAAGAGAAGGCCACTACAGACTCTAAGTTATATGGTTCAAAGAGGAGGCCACTACAGACTCTAAGTTATATGGCTCAAAGAGTAGGCCACTACAGACTCTAAGTTATATGGTTCAAAGAGGAGGCCACTACAGACTCTAAGTTGTTCAAAGTGGAGGCCACTACAGACTCTAAGTTGTTCAAAGAGGAGGCCACTACAGACTCTAAGTTGTTCAAAGAGGAGGCCACTACAGACTCTATGTTGTTCAAAGAGGAGGCCACCACAGACTCTAAGTTGTTCAAAGAGGAGGCCACTACAGGCTCTATGTTGTTCAAAGAGGAGGCCACTACAGACTCTAAGTTATATGGTTCAAAGAGGATGCCACTACAGATTCTAAGTTGTTCAAAGAGGGGGCCACTACAGACTCTAAGTTGTACAAAGAGGAGGCCACTACAGACTCTAACTTGTTCAAAGAGGAGGTCACTACAGACTCTAAGTTGTTCAAAAAGGAGGCCACTACAGACTCTAAGTTATATGGCTCAAAGAGGAGGCCACTACAGACTCTAAGTTGTATAAAGAGGAGGCCACTACAGGCTCTAATTTGTTCAAAGAGTAGGCCACTACAGACTCTAAGTTATATGGCTCAAAGAGGAGGCCACTACAGACTCTAAGTTATATGGTTTAAAGAGTAGGCCACTACAGACTCTAAGTTATATGGTTCAAAAAGAAGGCCACTACAGACTCTAAGTTATATGGTTCAAAGAGGAGGCCACTACAGACTCTAAGTTATATGGCTCAAAGAGTAGGCCACTACAGACTCTAAGTTATATGGTTCAAAGAGGAGGCCACTACAGACTCTAAGTTGTTCAAAGTGGAGGCCACTACAGACTCTAAGTTGTTCAAAGAGGAGGCCACTACAGACTCTAAGTTGTTCAAAGAGGAGGCCACTACAGACTCTATGTTGTTCAAAGAGGAGGCCACCACAGACTCTAAGTTGTTCAAAGAGGAGGCCACTACAGGCTCTATGTTGTTCAAAGAGGAGGCCACTACAGACTCTAAGTTATATGGTTCAAAGAGGAGGCCACTACAGACTCTAAGTTGTTCAAAGTGGAGGCCACTACAGACTCTAAGTTGTTCAAAGAGGAGGCCACTACAGACTCTAAGTTGTTCAAAGAGGAGGCCACTACAGACTCTATGTTGTTCAAAGAGGAGGCCACCACAGACTCTAAGTTGTTCAAAGAGGAGGCCACTACAGGCTCTATGTTGTTCAAAGAGGAGGCCACTACAGACTCTAAGTTATATGGTTCAAAGAGGATGCCACTACAGATTCTAAGTTGTTCAAAGAGGGGGCCACTACAGACTCTAAGTTGTACAAAGAGGAGGCCACTACAGACTCTAACTTGTTCAAAGAGGAGGCCACTACATACTCTAAGTTGTTCAAAGACGATGCCACTACAGACTCTAAGTTGTTCAAAGAGGAGGCCACTACAGACTCTTAAGTTGTTCAAAGAGGAGGCCACTACAGACTCTAAGTTATATGGTTCAAAGAGGATGCCACTACAGACTCTAAGTTATATGGTTCAAAGAGTAGGCCACTACAAACTCTAAGTTGTTCAAAGAGGAGGCCACTACAGGCTCTAAGTTGTTCAAAGAGGAGGCCACTACAGACTCTAAGTTATATGGTTCAAAAAGGAGGCCACTACAGACTCTTAGTTGTTCAAAGTGGAGGCCACTACAGACTCTAAGTTGTTCAAAGAGGAGGCCGCTACAGGCTCTAAGTTGTTCAAAGAGGAGGCCACTACAGACTCTAAGTTATTTGGTTCAAAGAGGAGGCCACTACAGACTCTTAGTTGTTCAAAGTGGAGGCCACTACAGACTCTAAGTTGTTCAAAGAGGATGCCACTACAGACTCTAAGTTGTTCAAAGAGGAGCCACTACAGACTCTTAGTTGTTCAAAGAGGATGCCACTACAGACTCTAAGTTGTTCAAAGTGGAGGCCACTACAGACTCTAAGTTGTTCAAAGAGGAGGCCACTACAGACTCTAAGTTGTTCAAAGAGGAGGCCACTACAGACTCTAAGTTATATGGTTCAAAGAGGAGGCCACTACAGACTCTAAGCTATATGGTTCAAAGAGGAGGCCACTACAGACTCTAAGTTGTTCAAAGAGGAGGCCACTACATACTCTAAGTTATATGGTTTAAAGAGGAGGCCACTACAGACTCTAAGTTATATGGTTCAAAGAGGATGCCACTACAGACTCTAAGTTATATGGTTCAAAGAGGAGGCCACTACAGACTCTAAGTTGTTCAAAGAGGAGGCCACTACAGGCTCTAAGTTGTTCAAAGAGGAGGCCACTACAGACTCTAAGTTATATGGTTCAAAGAGGAGGCCACTACAGACTCTAAGTTGTTCAAAGAGGAGGCCACTACAGACTCTAAGTTGTTCAAAGAGGAGGCCACTACAGACTCTAAGTTATATGGTTCAAAGAGGAGGCCACTACAGACTCTAAGTTGTTCAAAGAGGAGGCCACTACAGACTCTAAGTTATATGGTTTAAAGAGGAGGCCACTACAGACTCTAAGTTATATGGTTCAAAGAGGATGCCACTACAGACTCTAAGTTATATGGTTCAAAGAAGAGGCCACTACAGACTCTAAGTTGTTCAAAGAGGAGGCCACTACAGACTCTAAGTTGTTCAAAGAGGAGGCCACTACAGACTCTAAGTTGTTCAAAGAGGAGGCCACTACAGACTCTAAGTTATATGGTTCAAAGAGGATGCCACTACAGACTCTAAGTTATATGGTTCAAAGAGTAGGCCACTACAAACTCTAAGTTGTTCAAAGAGGAGGCCACTACAGGCTCTAAGTTGTTCAAAGAGGAGGCCACTACAGACTCTAAGTTATATGGTTCAAAGAGGAGGCCACTACAGACTCTTAGTTGTTCAAAGTGGAGGCCACTACAGACTCTAAGTTGTTCAAAGAGGAGGCCGCTACAGGCTCTAAGTTGTTCAAAGAGGAGGCCACTACAGACTCTAAGTTATTTGGTTCAAAGAGGAGGCCACTACAGACTCTTAGTTGTTCAAAGTGGAGGCCACTACAGACTCTAAGTTGTTCAAAGAGGATGCCACTACAGACTCTAAGTTGTTCAAAGAGGAGGCCACTACAGGCTCTAAGTTGTTCAAAGAGGAGGCCACTACAGACTCTAAGTTATATGGTTCAAAGAGGAGGCCACTACAGACTCTTAGTTGTTCAAAGTGGAGGCCGCTACAGACTCTAAGTTGTTCAAAGAGGAGGCCACTACAGACTCTAAGTTGTTCAAAGAGGAGCCACTACAGACTCTTAGTTGTTCAAAGAGGATGCCACTACAGACTCTAAGTTGTTCAAAGTGGAGGCCACTACAGACTCTAAGTTGTTCAAAGAGGAGGCCACTACAGACTCTAAGTTGTTCAAAGAGGAGGCCACTACAGACTCTAAGTTATATGGTTCAAAGAGGAGGCCACTACAGACTCTAAGCTATATGGTTCAAAGAGGAGGCCACTACAGACTCTAAGTTGTTCAAAGAGGAGGCCACTACATACTCTAAGTTATATGGTTTAAAGAGGAGGCCACTACAGACTCTAAGTTATATGGTTCAAAGAGGATGCCACTACAGACTCTAAGTTATATGGTTCAAAGAGGAGGCCACTACAGACTCTAAGTTGTTCAAAGAGGAGGCCACTACAGGCTCTAAGTTGTTCAAAGAGGAGGCCACTACAGACTCTAAGTTATATGGTTCAAAGAGGAGGCCACTACAGACTCTAAGTTGTTCAAAGAGGAGGCCACTACAGACTCTAAGTTGTTCAAAGAGGAGGCCACTACAGACTCTAAGTTATATGGTTCAAAGAGGAGGCCACTACAGACTATAAGTTGTTCAAAGAGGAGGCCACTACAGACTCTAAGTTATATGGTTTAAAGAGGAGGCCACTACAGACTCTAAGTTATATGGTTCAAAGAGGATGCCACTACAGACTCTAAGTTATATGGTTCAAAGAAGAGGCCACTACAGACTCTAAGTTGTTCAAAGAGGAGGCCACTACAGACTCTAAGTTGTTCAAAGAGGAGGCCACTACAGACTCTAAGTTGTTCAAAGAGGAGGCCACTACAGACTCTAAGTTATATGGTTCAAAGAGGATGCCACTACAGACTCTAAGTTATATGGTTCAAAGAGGAGGCCACTACAGACTCTAAGTTGTTCAAAGAGGAGGCCACTACAGACTCTAAGTTGTTCAAAGAGGAGGCCACTACAGACTCTAAGTTGTTCAAAGTGGAGGCCACTACAGACTCTAAGTTGTTCAAAGAGGAGGCCACTACAGACTCTAAGTTGTTCAAAGTGGAGGCCACTACAGACTCTAAGTTGTTCAAAGAGGAGGCCACTACAGACTCTAAGTTGTTCAAAGAGGAGGCCACTACAGACTCTAAGTTGTTCAAAGAGGAGGCCACTACAGACTCTAAGTTGTTCAAAGAGGAGGCCACTACAGACTCTAAGTTGTTCAAAGAGGAGGCCACTACAGACTCTAAGTTATATGGTTTAAAGAGGAGGCCACTACAGACTCTAAGTTATATGGTTCAAAGAGGATGCCACTACAGACTCTAAGTTATATGGTTCAAAGAAGAGGCCACTACAGACTCTAAGTTGTTCAAAGAGGAGGCCACTACAGACTCTAAGTTCTTCAAAGAGGAGGCCACTACAGACTCTAAGTTGTTCAAAGTGGAGGCCACTACAGACTCTAAGTTGTTCAAAGAGGAGGCCACTACAGACTCTAAGTTGTTCAAAGTGGAGGCCACTACAGACTCTAAGTTGTTCAAAGAAGAGGCCACTACAGACTCTAAGTTGTTCAAAGAGGAGGCCACTACAGACTCTAAGTTATATGGTTCAAAGAGGATGCCACTACAGACTCTAAGTTATATGGTTCAAAGAGGAGGCCACTACAGACTCTAAGTTGTTCAAAGAGGAGGCCACTACAGACTCGTAAGTTGTTCAAAGAGGAGGCCACTACAGACTCTAAGTTGTTCAAAGTGGAGGCCACTACAGACTCTAAGTTGTTCAAAGAGGAGGCCACTACAGACTCTAAGTTGTTCAAAGTGGAGGCCACTACAGACTCTAAGTTGTTCAAAGAGGAGGCCACTACAGACTCTAAGTTGTTCAAAGAGGAGGCCACTACAGACTCTAAGTTGTTCAAAGAGGAGGCCACTACAGACTCTAAGTTGTTCAAAGAGGAGGCCACTACAGACTCTAAGTTGTTCAAAGAGGAGGCCACTACAGACTCTAAGTTATATGGTTTAAAGAGGAGGCCACTACAGACTCTAAGTTATATGGTTCAAAGAGGATGCCACTACAGACTCTAAGTTATATGGTTCAAAGAAGAGGCCACTACACACTCTAAGTTGTTCAAAGAGGAGGCCACTACAGACTCTAAGTTGTTCAAAGAGGAGGCCACTACAGACTCTAAGTTGTTCAAAGTGGAGGCCACTACAGACTCTAAGTTGTTCAAAGAGGAGGCCACTACAGACTCTAAGTTGTTCAAAGTGGAGGCCACTACAGACTCTAAGTTGTTCAAAGAAGAGGCCACTACAGACTCTAAGTTGTTCAAAGTGGAGGCCACTACAGACTCTAAGTTGTTCAAAGAGGAGGCCACTACAGACTCTAAGTTGTTCAAAGTGGAGGCCACTACAGACTCTATGTTGTTCAAAGAGGAGGCCACTACAGGCTCTAAGTTGTTCAAAGAGGAGGCCACTACAGACTCTAAGTTATATGGTTCAAAGAGGAGGCCACTACAGACTCTTAGTTGTTCAAAGTGGAGGCCACTACAGACTCTAAGTTGTTCAAAGAGGAGGCCACTACAGACTCTAAGTTATATGGTTTAAAGAGGATGCCACTACATACTCTAAGTTATATGGTTCAAAGTGGAGGCCACTACAGACTCTAAGTTGTTCAAAGAGGAGGCCACTACAGACTCTAAGTTGGTCAAAGAGGAGGCCACTACAGACTCTAAGTTGTTCAAAGAGGAGGCCACTACAGACTCTAAGTTGTTCAAAGAGGATGCCACTACAGACTCTAAGTTGTTCAAAGAGGAGGCCACTACAGACTCTAAGTTGTTCAAAGAGGAGGCCACTACAGACTCTAACTTGTTCAAAGAGGAGGCCACTACAGACTCTAAGTTATATGGTTCAAAGAGGAGGCCACTACAGACTCTAAGTTATATGGTTCAAAGAGGATGCCACTACAGACTCTAAGTTATATGGTTCAAAGAGGAGGCCACTACAGACTCTAAGTTATATGGTTTAAAGAGGAAGCCACTACAGACTCTAAGTTATATGGTTTAAAGAGGAGGCCACTACAGACTCTAAGTTATATGGTTCAAAGAGGATGCCACTACTGACTCTAAGTTATATGGTTCAAAGAGGAGGCCACTACAGACTCTAAGTTATATGGTTTAAAGAGGAAGCCACTACAGACTCTAAGTTATATGGTTCAAAGAGGAGGCCACTGCATACTCTAAGTAATATGGTTCAAAGAGGAGGCCACTACAGACTAATAAACCCTAGTAGTATGACCGCTAATTGCTAGAAAGGTTTTGATATTCCTGCTCTATATCCACTGGATAACAAGACCATGATATTGAGGTTTTAATGTACACTGACGTTAACGAGTATATTAAAACGAAAACCTGTAGAACACAAATGAGATCAAACACCTGTGTCTCTCTAATGTGGATTATATTTTATGAGTTAATATTGTTTAAATCAATGCGTGGTCAAATATAAAGTGTTATACGATATACCGATTCTAGATTATAGAACTTGACAAAGGCGCTTACGAACTTAAGGACAACTTGAGACGATTTAATATCCCAGCATTGGAAAACAATATCGTTGTTATTTGATAAACAAATGTAGAAGGTGACGGAGATTACTTGAAATCTTGTTAAGGCCACTAGAAACTAATCTGATAAGCTGTTGAATGACTCTCCAATTTTTTTTTGTTTATCTCGAGTCAAAATATTAAATGTACCAAATAACAGAAGGAAAGCATTATCTACCAACGCTAACATCTAGCACAAACCATAATATTTTAAAACATGATTATAGATAGGTCAATTGATGGGCATGTAACTGGTCGATTTAAGACTGAACTCTAAACCAACCAAAGGACTGTTGTAATCTTAGGTTTCAGAGGGAATCTGTAGTCCATATCATGTGTCAAGTACTAATATGATCTCATCAGAGAACGATCTACCAATCAGCACAGAATCTTGATTGTAAAACCATTTTAGGAACCAGAAGAAAAAATGTTGAACTGGGCACATGAAAAATTGGAGACAATATATAATACTAATCCGAAGATAAGTAGTCACGTGAAAAATCGGAGACAATATAGGAAACCTGTCCGAAGATAAGTGGTGTTCATTGATCAAAGTGGTTTTGATATCTGAGAGATCGTTATGTGAAGTTGTTACTTAATTTTTAACCATTTTAAAGAAAACAGTACTTACAGGTGCAGAACTGGGATTATGAGGTAGGCCCTACATTTGTCCTATAAGATTAACAAAACAATACCAAATCAAAATAGGACGATAACTAAATAAACTGAAGAAAAAAATATATTTCCAAGAACTTCAGTTGCCTGATTTACACAGTTTATCCACTTTTTTATACAAATCAAGATGTTATTTGTCCTAGTAACAAATTTAGACATACAATATAACCAGACTGTTTCATACAATGAATCATACGATATGATGGCATTACGTATAATGTCAGATTTGGACGGACACCAACCACTTAATTTCCCTAACTGGACAATATACAAGGATAATAAGTATAACACAACTATTTCGACAGTATGAAAGATTTGCCAAACCGTGAAGTCTCGTCCAAAATATTTGTTGGAGATGTAACAGAAGACATATACACTAAAATCAGTGAAGTTACAGTACAACCTCGATATTAGGGCTTACTGCAACTTTTAGGACCGAGTTAGGTGACATCATCATGAAGTTGGAAGTACACAGGAGGAGATTTCGAAAACAAAATCATAGAAACTGAAATGGTAGATACACCTAGTGTTCATTTAGTATCCAACATCAACAAGCACACTCGTTCACCTTAGGATATCGAACTATGGACTGATGTTCAGTGAAGCAACAAATAAATGTTGTTTTTTGTAAAGGGCATAAATCCTTAATCCCATGTCAAATAGCTAACATGTATGGAAACAACAAACAATAATTATGACGTGAATTTCTACCGATGAAACTCATAAATCAACAAACATGGAATCACTCGCGGTAAAATAAATCTGATTTTAAATGGAACGATTTATTATCAATGGGTATAAAAATCAAGCTTAGAAACGGTAGAATTACAAAGACATGTGCGATAAATGTTCACCACTGATGCTGCAGACGACATCAGGATACGATGGTGTTGTTTAGAAAGATTTAATGGAACCCAACCGACGCTAACCTCGGGCAGACGATAAAGAAATCCCAATATTGGTTCAAGCGGATTTTATATACCTATAAATTGGCTATAATTTCATTTCAAGAATCAATATTTCTAATACAATAATTGAAGCAACCATTATTCTACTTTCTGCCGTCTGCATGTCAATCTGGTTCATTAGACGATCGCACGTGGCGACCTTAGTTCAACTGATTTATATGTCGTGTGGTGCAAGCGTTTTAATGACAATGAGCAAAGACTGGTACATCTTGGACAATGGGAGCTTGTCAAGAAGTGTACGGAGTATAAATAAGAAATGTCTTTAAAAAGACAGTCGTGAAGTTAACATTGTTGAAACCAAAAAGTATGATTTTTATTATATTCCTAAATTGCCGTCATAGTACCGTGTGAACACCACATCAGCTAGCAGTCCAATTAGGTCACTTATTAAAATGTTGATATTAGGTCAGCTAAATAAATTACACATTTAGTCATATCTACCGTATATTAATTCAAATAAATGTAAAATGTTTGTCAAGAATGGTTTATAACTTATAAGAATACATTTCCGTACATTCTTACTTTACAATTTTCACAACCACAAGTAGGCCTACACATTAAACAATTGCAGACTCGCTATAAGTTGGCGTAGTCTTAATTTTTCTACGCTTGTTGATTTCGCCCAGTGGAAGGAAGGGTTTCCTCTGAATCATCCAATAGATTGAGGAATTTATTCAGAATGATTAATACGTCACGCCAAGAAATATAGGTCAAAATTGAGCTTAGACACCTTCGCGAAAAAACCTGCATGTACAACTGCCTCATCAATTCGTTTACTCTTTTCTTTAATAGTCTGCTCCAGCTTTGACCATCTTGTTTGACTGACAGTTCTATTCAGTGAATCTTCCCAGAACGCTCGGCAGACGATATACTAGTATTCCCTTCCAAGAAGTACTTGTCAGAATTTAGGTAAAAATGAAAAGATGGGATGTTTATATTACTTCGTTGATGATTTTTGCATGATGTCCACTCACTCAAATCTGATATAATTACCTCAGTGTATGCATCAAAACCGCGGAAAACTCCATTTCGGAAAATGTCGTTTAGGTGTTTTTCCTTGTTGGCAGTTTGATTGTTGTTGCTTTGACATTGCTGTTTCTGCGTGGAAATGTTCGATTCCAGAACTCGAGAATTGTAGCAGACGATGATAAAATTAAAACATTAAAGTTTAAGTTCTGTTATTATCACATCACAAATACAAGAACAGAAAACCTATATACACTCAATGTATGAAAGAAATACAATGTAAGTCATTTGTTCAAGGCTGACCTTTTATTCAGATGTTTAAATAGAAATGTGTACCAAAGAAATGCCTTTATTAATAGGTTACGGTGTACTCGAGTGTGACTATACATCCATGTGAATACACTGAGGATTGTGTTAATTAACTGATATTAGGAACGAAGAAATTTATCTCACTCATATTAAGATTACATTCATAATTATACAATAAAGTCAAATTTGTTGAAAATCGGATAAACTGTAAAATACAATCATATAAAATAATGCAAAAAAATTTATACATCGAATTTGAATGCAATTTGTGCCTTAATTCCCGATTTCTCATTCAAAACTTTCAGTACATAATTAACACTGTATTACTAATACATACTGTTAATTAGTATGCTAATTTAGGCAGCTACTTCGATTTGTTGTTAAGCAAATCACGGTCGAATTGACATTACATATCCGTGATATTGTGGCTAAAACATTGATATGCGAAATCAGATCGTAATTTCAATGGAATGAGCAGAACGTGAACCTGTATACATCAACTTTAATTAGCAGGCGGCAACATCAAATGATTGCTAATATCTTTAGTTAGATACGTCGCATCTTCGAATTAACGCAATCTAAATTCGCGTTCAATACACAGACAAGTTTGCACCTTAAATTCTGATATCACACAGAATTATAATTAATTTACGAGGCTTGATAATCAATAATGTTCTATATGAACCTTTGGTCGGCTGAATATTAAGCTTTTCTGTGATTTGATGAGTAAGGCAGATTTGTAGTTTTATGATATACGGTAGGGATACTGCAGGATTTATAGGACACGTGGGCTTAGATTTTCATCAGGAAGTTTTCGACACATGTGGAGTTTTAAACATGTAAAGACTATTTAGATATCGTGCACTTTTGAAGTACTAAGATAAAGGAACAATAAACGAGTAAAACAGGGACTTGTTAGCAATAATCGTTCGTTTATATGTATCGTCTGCTTTTTTATGTGTCCATCTTGAGCTGTGCATGGGCGAGCTGGTCAGTGGCTAGTTTTGCATGTGTTGAGCAGTTGCAGCCGAACTTCTGAAGATTTGTAATCTTCGTGTGGGCATCATAAAAAATTATTACTCGTTTCTTGAGCTAGCAGACGCAATATTAAAGTCAACATCCGGTCTGCTTCAAATAAATGCATTGAAGTTATTTGTGTATTTCTAGGGTTGCAACCATGTTCTAATCAGAACTTCAGTTATTAGTACATACTGGAAAACAGTTATCTTAAACCTCCAACAGGGCTATAAAAGGCAGGTAATGGCTGGTGGGTGGTTTCAAACTGTTTTCAGCTCAGGGAGAGATTTTTTTTTAAAAACTGATATCAAATGGTGTTTTTTAATCGCTGAAAAATATTCTGAATGAAGCAAAATGATTCTTTTATCAGTCCAGATAAGAAACTTCAAAATGTATGAAAATTTAGGTTTAAAACAATTTATATCAGAAATTCAAATTTGAATTAGAGGGAGGAGTTTATATGGTTTAAACCCATCGTCTGCTTAAGCTATTTATAGATTCAGTATAGTAAGTCAGCATTCACTGTATGTCTATCACTCAATGTAGAGAGAGACTCTTTAACTAGTTAGCCAGGCGTCTGTACTGTACCAGTACTAACATTCTACTCTTTTGTCAAACGAATCACTCGTTCCACCGATGGAGTCCGAATTGCCTAAGAAATGTTATTCAACCAAACGTTACAAAGAACATATTAACACTTAGAATTCGAACACATGAACCCGAGGCTCCTAGTTCAAACATTCTACCTATTGACCTAAGTAGACGGGCTCCGTTCTGAGTTCTATCGGCTCAAATCGTACAAAAAAATATCAGAAAATCCTTTCAACAAATAAAGAACGTTATACCACCATGACTTCATACGTGATAAACGATGATTGTTTATGATGACGCCATCAAAGTTTGAATCAAACAGTTATTCTTTAAATAAAAAAAGCTTGAAAAAAGTAGTCATTTGAAGAAATGCAATAGCCACACACGAGAAGCAAATTATGCAATATTCGAACGTTTCTACCAGTGTTATTTAGTTAGAATAGGTAAGTTAGAATGGCTCGATTTTGTTAGACTTTAGCCCCACTCTTGGAAAATTTGCTACGTTTTTCTCAGAATTTTTTACGAGATCATAAATTCATAAATACATTATTGTCATCGTCATAAAATTTCAGATTTAGTTTCTGTCGGAAATTACGTCACGCTGCTAAGCAACAAAAATAAAATAGGTAACTCATGACGTACGATTTTAGCCTCAACTCTTTAACCATTAAACTTGAACAATATTCTGGTAAATGAACTCGGATTTTATTAAACAAGACATGACATAATGAAAAGTTTACGCTATGTTCTAATGTGACAAAGATTTTTAAATAACCCCCAGTGATTTACAACCATACTCATTTAATAATATCGATTCGTTTGAATGTAATTAAACGAGTATCTATATTATAGTTAATGAAGCTTAGAATAATATTCTATAGATTCGTATTATAATGTACCAAAATTGTATTTTATTTTCAACTCTTTAAAGCGGTGGTGGTAGTGGTGCTGGTGATGATTATAATGATGCTAGTGCTGCTGATGATGATGGGGAGGAGGAGGAGGAGGATGCTAATAATGTAATACTACTCCTGCTACTAATGTTGTTGTAGTTGTTGATGATGATGATGATGATGATGATGATATAATTGTATTCATATATATGAATATTTCATTCGTTTGTCAAATATTCGATTAGTCTAATACATGCGTTAATTATCTTGTACTGTTCAGACAATGGGTTTTTCATTAACGACAGAAAGACATTCCGCTCAAATTATTGACACGAAAGTTGAAACCTTAAAATCGCCTCTAAATCGAGCCTGAGGGTAGGAATGAAAACCCTCAACTCGTGTGTAGGATTTTGTACGTCTTCCTATATGTTGATTAAATAATTATTAATTTCAGTATGGAACAACCTAAATTATCATATTAGAACAATTCGCTGATTCCTATTTTTATTTTGTCAGTCGGCTTGATTTCAGAAAAAACATCTTTTTAAATTGGCTCTTTCTTCTATATAAGTTTATCATGATTTCGCATGACCCTCAACTTCATCCTCTCCTGTCTTGTCTTGTACTTGTTGCAGCCTTTATACGTTTCGACAATTTTACAAAGTCATTTAGTACCTTATCAGAGCATGTTTTAAGTTGTACGCTTTACCCAGTAATTCAAGAGGAAAACATTGAAGGGCATCGGTTGGAATCATCTTTCAGTATCTGAACATAGAAAAAAAAACAATATTAACATAGAATACCACATAATGTGCACGTATTACATGCTATCACACTTGAGACCAGAGGTGTGACATAACTTTCTCAACAGACAGCTTTCAAATTCTAAAAACAAAATTGATTTACAGATTGATATGAAACAAAGCTCCAAGTTGCCATAGCAATAAGTCATAACTTGTTTTTGTGTCTGTAATATTTTAATAGACATTCATTCGTACTTTACCAATGCCGTACCATAGCAATACTACATTTCAAAGAAAAACATGCAAAATGATATGTTAAAAATGATAGACATGTACTTTTATAGTGCAGTACTGTTTTAAGAAGAATATATATATTATATATATTTATGGATTACCTTATTTCAATTTGCCATATGTTTATATCGGCATCCACATTGCACATGAAAGCCATGTGTTTGTATCTACATCCATATTGCACATGAAAACCATGTGTTTGTATCTACATCCATATTGCACATGAAAACCATGTGTTTGTATCTACATTCATATTGCACATGAAAACCATGTGTTTGTATCTACATCCATAGTGCACATGAAAACCATGTGTTTGTATCTACATCCATATTGCACATGAAAACCATGTGTTTGTATCTACATCCATATTGCACATGAAAGCCATGTGTTTGTATCTACATCCATATTGCACATGAAAACCATGTGTTTGTATCTACATCCATATTGCACATGAAAGCCATGTGTTTGTATCTACATCCATATTGCACATGAAAACCATGTGTTTGTATCTACATCCATATTGCACATGAAAACCATGTGTTTGTATCTACATCCATATTGCACATGAAAACCATGTGTTTGTATCTACATCCATATTGCACATGAAAACCATGTGTTTGTATCTACATCCATATTGCACATGAAAACCATGTGTTTGTATCTACATCCATATTGCACATGAAAGCCATGTGTTTGTATCTACACCCATATTGAACATGAAAACCATGTGTTTGTATCTACATCCATATTGAACATGAAAACCATGTGTTTGTATCTACATCCATATTGCACATGAAAGCCATGTGTTTGTATCTACATCCATAATTGCACATGAAAACCATGTGTTTGTATCTACATCCATATTGCACATGAAAACCATGTGTTTGTATCTACATCCATATTGAACATGAAAGCGGCTTAAGTCAATACCTATTGGTAATTCATCAATATCAACGGCTTAATTTTATAATTCTGACTTGCATCCATATAAGAGGACACTGCCTAAAGAACCTTTACCATGTTTTTTTTCAAGTTTTATTTCATACCCAATCCATGTATAACATGGCAATATGAGCAATTTAACATATGTACATGAAGAAATAAAGAGGCATAACTATCAACATGGTGGGAGAGACATATTATATACAATATGAACTACATAAACATAATGTTAAACAGAAATCAGATGCAATATTTATACATCATAGCACTAGTCGTTATCTTTATTCAAATTTCATAATAATTTCTTTTACAAACATACAAAAGTGTCTATATTTATCAAACTGTTAAGCGGTTGTTTTCATTACATATTTAAATGACGTGACACTTGATCGTTTTAAATATTGGATGTTTAAATGTCTTTCTCTTAGTACACATATAACGGAATTCATCACCAATACTACCTATACAATTACAAAGGGTGCATGCACGCTGGTGAAGTTCAACTCCATTCCACCAACTTTTTTAAGTCCAAAAAGGGCAAAACTTGACTAAAATCCAACCAAGAGTTATCTAACTTGTCTGTCAGATATCCCTGTACTCTATCATGAAGTTTCAAGTCAATCCCATAAGTAGTTACTGAGATATGTGCATGATAGTAACTTGCATGAACAACTTAAACCATAATTATATAATTATGCAACGCCGACGCAAAGGCGACTGCAATTGCTCTCCATGTTCTTCGAATAGTCGAGCTTAAAAATGATTTATTCGGGGGATATAATTATTTCACTAGATCCAATGCTACCAACTCTCGCCACAGTTTCCCTTATTCTCATAAACAACTGCTTATATCTTTACATGAGAAGGGAATCCAAGCCGGGGACAAATCACTTACTGGTATAACGACTGAGCTAACCAGGCAGGTTATATGTACTTCATAAAGGTTCATCAGATACTCCGTCAGAAATGTGCAGTGTGTGTGTGTCTCTGCATAAATTACACTAAAAGTAGATCTTAACAAATGTTACATAGTTCGTGCATGATTTATTAGACTAGCAAGAAATGACGGTGCTCAAATTTGTTATCAGTTAATTGAATAAAGATTTGTAATTTCTGGAAACTGCCTGACAATAACTTGTTGTGCAGTTTAGTAATTAATCCTTGAGTATTTTATATAGTTGCTTAAAATCAATAAAACTTCAGTCCAAGTTGCATTCTAGATGCAATTTCCGTTACTAACATACAACCATGAATGAAATAATGCTATAATTGTGATCAAATGAGATGACTTTAGGGAACATACTCATCATAAAACATTTGATGAAATGTGTTTCAACTCTGGAACGAAATACCAAAAGCTGGTTTTATGTTGCAGGGAATCTAATTGTTTGTCTTTCTTCAAAATTAAGCCGTATTTCATTGTTCGAAACATGTAACAAAATATAAATTTAGGATTGAATGTTTAAGTCATTGTTTTAATCAAATATTCGTTGTTCAACTTGTGCCAAATATTGCTGGAAAATAGTTTAAAACGAAGATAATACAAATTTTAATTTGTCTGTGTATTTTTATTTGTCAATAAAACAGATAGATATAAATATGGGTAACATCTTTGTGGCATTATGCAAATATCTTGACAATGTACCAGTTTCTAAGTACTGTATTTTCGTTGGGCTCAATTTCCGTGGTTTTTACTAAAATGGCAAATTCGTGGGGACATATATTCGTGGATTGTTATTTTTGAAAAGAAATGCATTTTCTCTGCATTTAAATTCGTGGGGATTTGATTTCGTGGATAGGCCTAGCCACGAAATCCACGAAATTAAATCCCAAACGAAAAATAATGATTCCACAGTATACAGTAACCTGAATATTATACAATAGATGCCGCACGTGGGTGCAAGAAGTGTTAGACAGACTTTGAAGTAATAATTAAACTTGTTTAAATAAGTTCACTTTTAACAGCATACCATCTCAGGAATACGTCATGCTCTGTTTGCAATTACATTTGTACTAATCTTCCAGTAGGTTTTGTTTGCATTCGTTCAATGTCATTGCATGTTTATTTACATCTTGAAAAAAATAAAGCAAAGGCAACTCCTGATTTCGATGAATTGTTGACAAATATGTTGTTAAAGGGCACAGAACTTGTCGGGTGTGAATGTTTGATAATTTGTGATCTATATAATTATAGGGGCAAGTAGGATGGGTTGTTACAAATGCTCTGACATACACTCATTGTCAGACCAACTTCGTGCAAAGGGCCGACCAAACACTTCATCAATAAAAATAAGTTTGTGTGCGGAATACAGCATAATGATTTTTAAGTGCGACGTTACTACATTTAGTTGCAATGTTTTTGCAACGTCATGATTGATTCCGATCAGGACTTCTCTTCACTCAAAATTAAAGGCAATACTTTATGTTTCTATTATGATAATGTTGTATAAATGAATACTATTTATAAAAATGACAAACGAAGTTGCCCCACAAAAATGATATTTTATGAAAAGTTCATAAATCACTGAAGGGAAAAATCATGTTTAGTGTTCATTTATAACATACGTTGTGTACGAATGTATCCCCAAACGACAAATAACCACGTGACAAACGCTGAAAATTAATCGGAATATTGTCGTTGTTTTGCCAATGGCAATTTAGTGTTTCTAGCTTCTGCCCCAGTTTCCTATAACAAGAGACGATACCACCAACAGACTGGTTGTGTTCAATCAAACTTTATTTCATAGCTTAGAAACTCATCTTTCATCTTCACAGAGAAAAAGGTTTACGAGCTTTATGCACGTATGGTAGCGTTTACCCATGCGCCAAGATGGCGACGACGCCAACGATTGTTCTAATGTCTCTCGTAGGTTTTTTTTTTAATACGATCTTCATTTATTAATCGTGTTTTTATAAATGCGAGAATGCTAATAAGTTAAGTAGAGGTTTTTATGACACATTCATTTTTTTCAGTAATATGGTCTTAAAATTGCTCTTTTGACACATTTTGTGTCACACATCTGAATGTTATTGTAGTAAAGTAAACTCAGACGTCATATAGCATTAAAACTAAGTTTCCTATCTCAGCACCAAGATTTCATTATGGCGAGCACTCAATGCGTGTTTCCACAATATGTCTACAAATGTGAAGTGCGCAGCTCTTAAAGAAGTCACTGTGCTCACAAAAAGGTTACGCCCAGAACTTAAGCCTGTAACGAAAAAAATGTGTACAAAAAATGAAACAATGATACGTTCTATAAAAACAAAAGTAGAAGCATTAACCTGCTCTTTGTTGTCCTAATTACATAAATCAAATTTATTTCGCAAAGTATGGTGACGTGACATGACGTTATCAATCATAGAATTCATACAACATTTCATTAAATAGAGATAACTCACTAATTGAATACTTCCCCAAACAAATTGCAAACATGCTTTATAAAATGATAGATCTACTTGGAATCATAAAGTGATTTATACGACTTGGCGTATCGCACATACCAATCGTCTAGATGTAATAATTTTCATTTTTATTCAATTGGGTTTTTTACGATAGATATGAAACATATCTATGTCGGAAAATTACATGTTTTCATACATTTGTTAACAAACAACAGTTCTTTTTTTGAAAATTTATTTATGTAATAATCTATGCGTTGTTATTATTTCACGAAACGTCGCGAAAAAAAGTCTACTTTTAACCTGTACCATATTCCATAAATATGACAATATCGTTTAAAAATACAAATAAAATAAACTTATACACTCGTATTTATTTATTCATATCTTTAGATATATTACTTAATTTTATTTTACAATGATGCACGAAATAGGATTAGAAATAATTCAGATTTTGACTAAATATTTCGTAATTTTCCTTCACGCAGAATTATTTTAACACATCCTACTTCTTAGTCTAAAAACTGCCAAACTTTTTCTTAATATACATGTATCCAGATATTTACGAACATGATTAGTTGATAATTAAACCGTAATTCTCTCGAGAAAAAACTCGAAATAATTCTTTATAAAACATATAGTATTAAAATAACGTTAACTAGTCTTTAAAAAATACAGATCTTTATTTGCCCAGGTTTCCAAAGCACTCAAAGTTCCCCGTTCAATGCCTTAAAATAGTTTCGCTACCTTTGGAGTACAAAAATAGTCCATATCATATGAATCGGAAGACTAGTTGGGAAATGAGATTCACTTAGATTTGGGACCAGAATAGAGATACAAGCGAAGGGAAAACTACTTCCACGGCTTTCAACTTCGATCATAAATTAATATTAAAACTTTAACATTTTTGCCAAGTTCCAAATCACCCGTATGTTCTCATACTTTGACAATTATGACTTTATCATTACGCATTAATCATTTCTGCTTTGTTTTATTATTTATTATGATTTATGACTTCGTCCTTTGAGATAGTATGAATTTTATGCTACGGTTTCTAAATCAATTAATTACGATTAGATGCCGCTAGTGGAATAAATCAAGTGAACATGTCATATTTTATTTTCCCTGCACTTTCACATACTGTCCTAGCGTTTGAAATTCAGTGCACAGCAATAAAGAAATAAAGTTCCCTAACTTATCTTTATAATGAATCAATGTACGGAGTCCTGTTAGTATCAGTATGGTGTTTTAACGATGGTGGCCTTTCTAATGCTGGTCAGTGTCTCTACACATCTGGGTTGGTATTCAATGTTTCGCACGTGTCGCACGGAGTGAATGATTCAGCGATACACAAATAAGGATAAACACGCAATGTCAAGCAA
Source organism: Lutraria lutraria (assembly GCA_964023205.1). Lineage (NCBI taxonomy): Eukaryota > Metazoa > Mollusca > Bivalvia > Venerida > Mactridae > Lutraria > Lutraria lutraria. The sequence continues at coordinate 4,213,503 of OZ026838.1, forward strand.
AACAAAACATGCTAAGTTGTATAACTTGACCATGTTTTTGGAGCCGTGACGGAAGAATGCACTAAATCAATTGGGTATACTACTTGAGCATGTTAAATTTATCTTATCAATATATTTTGTTTCTGTCAGATTTGTTCCAAATATCCATATCCCCTATTTGACTTAGTGGGTTATTCTGCATAATTTCGTCACGGCTCAAAAAAACAAGGACCCTCCCCCCAAACAACAACAACAACAACAACAAAAAAGCGGATATGCAAACTGTGAACAATATTAAGTTATTAATCGCGATAATTCAATATAAAGATGGCTATAACAGGAATCCGTAGGTAGGCGTGTATTGGTTTCTTCATTTTCTACACATAAATTTCTTCACCGCTTCTTTTTATCAGAATCATATCTTTATGTACGATACAGGATATGTGCAATAAAACTTGGTCTATCAACGAATTAATTAGTGTACTGACAAGAAACAGATTTCTACAATTTTTCGCATTTATTTTCAAAGATAGCCCGTTTCCCGATACCCTTTGGTAATGTTGAACCAATCATGGCCTTTTCATGCTTATTAACGATAAATGTGTATACAATCTCATTGAAATAGTCAAATAATGCGTTTTCGCTCCACGCCACAAAAAGCCGACGCGCTTATCAGTTTATATGACATTCCCGACGATATATGTCGCTGATAAAACGAACACAATAAAGATTAGACATTGTTCATTTATGTAACGTTAAATGAGCTTGACAATGAATGAAAATATATCGTTGTCAGGCAAAACTTTGTAGATAAACATGACAGTAATTCTAACCTCGTGTAATTTCATAGACCAAGAAAATGACGACATCGATTTACTTCTATGAATCATGATGAGGCAAGTAAAACTGAAGTTTATGATTTTAATTAAAACGTACAACTGTCATTATTATTAATAATGTAAAAAAATACATCGTGACTAAGTCACCTGTACCTTCACGATATATTTAGATATGTTTTATATTAATTAATTAATAAAAATTGTTTCAAGCGCTTAATATGGTTTCATACTGATAAGAATGACAAAAATCCCAACTGATAATGAATATTAGTGTAAAAGGAGGACTGTTTATAAAATACAAATAAGCATGAACAGTGTACAAACGTATAACGTAATCGTCAGTCCAAATTTTAATGTAGATAATGACAAAAAGAACGGTTATATATTAACATACTAAATAAACAATTGACGAAATGGTTTCAGTTCACACCTGTAGCAATATTCTTTCTAGATTGACTAATCTTTTGGTTTAATTTATTAGTCGATCATTTTTTCTCGAAGTTCTACACTTTAATTTCATTATCTTATTGGTGCTACTGGACCACTGACCAGTTATTGAAATTGTCAATCCTGCATGAATAATAGTGTTTGTTAATATCTAAAAAGAATATACAAAGAATGCATCGTAGTCAACGAGACATCCACACGAATTGTGTGTAATTGTGGTATGACCGATATGTGGGACGGTAAATGTCCATTTGAATCGAATTAATGACCTTTTTATCATGATCAAATTAATAAAGCGTACATTATGGGTGATACCTTATCCGAAATAATGTTCTGTCCGATTAAAATGTTAGTGCTTGATACTGCCCATCTCAGTGGGTACTGCGTGTAGATTGGGGTCATTCACATTATTTTCGGTAATAAATGTCAGATCGTTTTGTTGGAATCATTACCAGAAATACTCAAGAAGCAGGATGTATGTTTTGTTTTGTTAAAGCGTACCCGCTTATCAACAAGAAGTATAATAAAATAAGAAATAAATAATATAACTGTAAGGAAATGATAAAAACAGCAGGTGAACGTATTTATCAGTAGTTCAGTTCATAAATCTGTATTCTAGGACGTCCAGAAAACATATACAACGTTATTTGACGTTTGTTCTTTGTTGATCAGTCCAGAATTTAAAACCACTCGAGTTCATAGCCAGTAATATATACTTTTTTATGTTTTTCCTCTCAACCAAATCACTACATACGTCTCTGCTAACATTGACTGTTTCTGAGTTCAGAATAAACTGACCATTAGTAATTCACCATTACAAGGTTCAAAAACTCCTGATTTCACATCTAACGCCTAAGGTGCCATGTCAGCATCCATCCTTTGTCTTGTAATGAAAGTTCAGTGTTTTTCGAGTCACCTTTAGGGGAAAGGTGGCGGACCCTTAGAATGGAAAAAAATTGGATCTAAAGAGGAAACGGGGGAACATAACAATTATGACAAGATATACGTAGCCATACCACTTAAAATTACCAATAGGTTAAAAAGTGTAACCTTGACGGTTACACACGGCAAAGTGTTATCCTACATGAGACAGGTGAATGGGGCCCCAAATCAGCAAATCACTGAAGTAATGTGCAACTAACAATGTTACTTAGCATTCGTGTGATTATATTAACAACCAACTTGAAACATAAGTTCACAGCTAAATTGAGATATCTGGTGTAGATTTTCACGACTTTATCTGTGTTTTGTATGAACTTATTTCTGGAATTTCTGCGAAATAAAAATCTCATACTCCGGAAACCACTAGAAGTCAGTGGTTCTATGTGTAAATAGTTTCTATGTATAATTTAGGATCAGCTTACATGCTAAAACTAATTTAAGCTGATATTAGTTTTAATACTCGCAATTTACTGTACTTCAAAATATGAATGGTTCTTCAGATTTCCTATTATCATTGGTGTAGAATATATTAACACGATAGACAAATATTTTTTGTAAATTATGATACACATTTATATGATAAATATCAACATTAAGTTAATTTGTTTTCCCACACATAATCACGCGAAAATCCTAGGCATAACTCGACTTCTTATACAAATTATTATATTGGTGTGTGTTACATTTAATGCTACAGAGACACATTTTACATACATGTATTACATTATTATATACATCATACTTTTGTATATAAAAAAAACTACAATGCGCTGTAGACGGATTTTTGAAGCCTTCGACTTCGTTTTCATTCCATCGAACTTCTTGGAAATACAACTAGTGCCAACGATTTGATAACGTCACTAATTGATATTCGCAGTTCTTGTTCTACCAATTAATGTCCATGTATTCTGACCGCAAGACAATCTTAAAACCAGTCGTGATAGCTGCATTGGCTTGTGTTGATGACTAATTGTTATCTTTTGTGACTTCTTCGAGAAGAGCTGCGCGCAAAATGTGTGTGACAAGCATAAAACCCAGTTATTAGCCGTATCTTCTTTCATTTTGTGGTCATTTGCTTTGTTTAAATTCTCTCGAAGACGATTGTTATAATGGAGAAAATGTCATGTGTCGACGATGCGAAGCTCAAATTATGACGAACTTATTCGCAAACAAATAAATGGCAAAGTACGGACACGGCTAATTATCTGGGTTTTAGCTCTACCTCCGGAAAGACGAGCATCCTGTACTTTATTATACCTTAGACATTTTCGCACAGGAAAATTAATTAATTGCGTTTCCATTTATACCGAATAGCCAGAAGTGAACTTAGTTTAATATAACGCTTCAATAAGGTCAAAGTATAATTTTTAATGTTAAAGTATAATTTAGATAAATTGGTACATATTTTTAGGAATTACCAGGAAAATTGTAGTCTGCAGTGGGTAATTAAGAATTATTTTATTCCGGGAATAAATGTAGTAATATTACCCAGTTAGTATGTTTATATGCCGCTGGTATAAATGTCTGTCTCAGTGTTATTTTTTTTGTTGTTGTTGTTTATTTAAAACACTGTATACTGTATAGTGGTATTGTCATGGTAACCACCTACAGTCAACCTTCCCAACAAAAACACCGTATGAGGGACATATAAAAAGTCGACCTTAATGTACGGTTAGCTTTTATTCCAGTATGTTTTGCCTGGTTATTTCACACATCCATGGTAAAAACTGACCGTTATTTACATGGTGGCCTTTATCAAGGTGATTGCTAACTGTATTAATGATAGGATTTCGAATGTAAAAATGCATTCTATGTTCACCATTGGGGGATAATTGCTTAGAACACCTTTTAACACATGGTTTTACCAAATTCCAACAGTATAGCCAAGTGTAACGGTAGTGAAAGATGCAGTAACATTAAGAAGTCAGGTTTATGCATTTCTGATACATTTTGCAAGCTTAGAATGTAAAATACTAGTGTCATATTCACAGTTTCGGGAATTTTCTGAATTATTTAATAATATCGCTTCTCTTTCTCATTAATCACAGATTTTCTTCGTAAAAATATGATGGTTGGTCATTTTAATAGACACATGCTTGATATGAATGCTTATTTACCACGAGATCCTACGTACTTAGTACATGTACTATAAACATGATAGTATTATTTCTTTACTTATCAGATTTTTTTTTTCAGAAACAATAAACTAATATTATTCATTGTACACATTTATTGCAAAGTACTCTGGTAACGAGGGTTACAAATTGACATTTACTCACTGAAGACTACTCCATAAATGGTGCTGATTTAAATTTACACATCGGACTCTACCCTCCAATGGCTACTAAGTTTACTCACTAGTAGTCTACGTGACCATAATACTGTTTGTATAAATGCACAATACTGTATGCCTGGCTGTTCTATTAAATGAACTTTATTCATTGAACATCCTTTTATGATAATCGCAGTCTAAGCACTACTCAGTGAACATTGTACCTAAATGTCAGTCACAGAGATGAGGCTGATTCAAGATTTCTGTATTTTGGACGTTCGTGTACATATAGTTCGTTATTTTCCAAGCAACCTTTGTTTCTATCATTTCTTGCATTTGCATTATACCGGTTTGTTAATATATCTAGACGTACAACTGTTTGCCCTCTCTAACCAGTATATAATAATAATAATAATAAATTTATTTATCGAAAATACAAATAAAGATAACGAAACAATATAATCCATGAGATGTGCTGAGGCAAAACTTTTTTGCGCAGAATTCTTGAAGGAACCCACACGTTCGAATAGTTTTGAGTGCGAACGTCTCTAGGATTTCATAATGTGCTGGATTTTTCACCCATCTGATGAAACAAACTTACAAGTAAATTGTTGATAAAAACAACTTCGTCTTGGGAGAATTTCTCGTTCGTATAACTCTGACATAATTAGTGCAGTATCTGCAGAAGTGAACTGTTTTAACAATTACTAGGAAACAACGAGTGCAAAGCATAATTTAACCATGGTGTAAACCTGAAATACTAATTATGCTTTAATTAACGATACTCAAGACGATGATAATATTTTTGCAACACAGTCACGCGTAATTTTACGCTACCGCTCGCTGATAAAAGTTAATATGTTCCCATAGGACCTCGGCGGCTACGTTTTACACCCCGCAGTTCCAACAAACCAGCGCACTCCCTCGCAAGGTTATTAAGTTTCAAACAATAACATTTTAAATTGTTTTGCTCAGTGAAGTGCAATTTTCTGGAAGGAAAATCATGAGACACAGGTTTTGTTCGATGCCAAATGTAGAAATAGGAATGTGCATAAAGACATGTAAATAGTCGGAGTCACCCGGTGCAATTTGCCTTTTGGCATCAGAGCTAGACCATCTTGGAGTCGATGAAGCACAATGAACACATTACGTTGATGCGCGCGGTAATTATGACTGTAGGCAAGATAACTGTAAATGTACAAACGCGTCAAGAAGGCTAGAACACATTATGTCTCTAAAACGATGTCCGTATTCCTCTTCTTACACCTTGTCAGTAGTGCAATTCCCCTTTAGCAATTGTTAAGGTATGCTGAATGTCGTTGATCGACCGTTCAAAGACAAATATTGCATCGGCATCAGGCAGCTTCAAATGCTAACCAGTGATTTGATTGTTTTCTGTCTGAAGTTATCACGTTTGAAGTCATTAACCAAATAAATGAACAAAGAACGTGACAAATCCGGCACATTTTAACCCCGCGGTTAACTGATGTGACGTTGTTATTTTCAAGATTTACAAATCCGAGTTTGCGCGTAGAGCAAATTCGGCTAGCAAGGATTGGACAAGTTTGTTTGCCAAACATTTTACGTATTTGCATTAATGTTGTATGCATGACCAAAGGAATTCGTTTGATTAGGTAAGCAGTTTATATCGTTTTATGGACATATCTTAGCTGAGGTTGTACATAACACTTATACTTATGTCCGACGGTATACATTACAGCCGGTGAATGCTCTAGTATAATCTGAGTTCCTGAATAAAGCCCGAAATCTTATTATACACTTGTAAAGTTCTTAGGAAAAAGTGTGAGACGGAGTGTAAGAAAATCTTTATTTCACAGTGGCAAGAAACACAAACATCACATGGTACATCCCAATATAGAAGAATACATACGTATACATTGTACAATAAATAAAGATATCATTGATCTTCAACGTTTCTGTCAGAATGCAGACAACACTCCAATTAAAGAGAATTAAAGCATCAGATTGCGCTATTTACAACATAATGACAAAGATTTAAGTAATATCATTGACAAATGATGTGAAAGGAATGGATGACTTCCATATCATGTCTACACATCTTCAGCCCAGGTGAATGTGTTTTATCACACGTTTAATATCAACATTTGTGACAGGATATTTTAGTGTTCATTCTGAATATGATTAACTGCTATCAACACGATGCACGCATGATATCAAAATTTCAGTTCTGTATATAATGTTATACTAGTACTTCCTAAGTGTCAAAGTCTAAGACAAGAATATCATGATCTAAGTACTAATAGCTGCAATGTATTTATTGACATTACACGTTTTGAAGTACTGTGATCGATCCCACGTTATATATCTGACTGAATGTTTGTTCGTATCGATATGTCATTTATCAGTTCTTGTTATATTATTATTGACTAATTGATTCCTCGTCAGCGTCTTCGTCTACTTAGCTACTTCAAACTGAAACCATCAAAGAAGATCAACAGACAATGTTGTCAAATATCCTCGTCAGATCTTAAAGGTATATATCTTTTCACTCAGTCAATGTAAAACTTGTGACAAGATAAGAAAAATAGGGACATAACTACATGTATATATGCAGCAAACTACGAAACAAGGTACAATTTACACAGAGAAATTCTAACTTCCGTTATTTGACATTATTTGAGACCCAGAACTACATCAAACCACTCCAATCAGACCTCAGTCGGTCAACACACAGTCGTGATCATGAGCTTCAGCAACCCACAGGCTACATCCTCACCAAATAAAGGCTACACTCCTCCCTTTTGTTGAATTACATTCTCATACTCGCTCCACACAACTGTTGGTCACACATATGATAGACTGATAGACCATCCCATCCAAGTTTAGTAGATTCTAGTGAACTCCAATTCAGACGAAATCTTCACTCAATGTGATATGCAGCACAATCAATCATCGTCATTGGCACTGAATCATGGTATGCGACCAACACTTTTCAACAGAAATATTCCCGACTGGTTACAAGGTTTTCCGGAAAAATCGCAAAGGAAAGAAAGGGGGTGTATTTATACTTAAGACTTACAAAGCTCTGAACTGGAAGAATTGAAATCAGACAGAGGTCATGAGATGATTTGGGTCCAGGTCAACGTAACAGGAAGCAGCCATATCCATGCAGGTGTCTTCTATCGTCCACCAAATGTAGGCGACCCCAGCCCTTTATCCAACCTAGACACAGCCATTTCTCGAATACTTTTACCTCCAAAAGTAATGCACACATTTGGTCAGGCGGTGATTTCAATCAGATCTTGATTGGACGAAAAACAGCTTGTACAAGAACATCACTGTGTAACCGACATTTTGTGATCGCAAATGATAGTTTCCAACAACAACGAGTTACAGAACCTAAAAGGACAACAGAAAACACTGACAGTATATTTGTACTTATTTTTACTAACAATAGTACACTCGTTAACAACATGGAAGTTATTCCAGGAATCTCCGATCACGGGGCAAGCTTCCGTCCACACAAAACCACATCCAAAACTATACAGTATAGCTGACTTCGACAGTACACAAGTAGGTCTGTGTCTGTTCTACCACGAGCTTCCAGATCCAGATTCATTCTCTGCAGATGAGCTTTGGTCCAGTTTCAAAACCACTTCACAAATTTTATGGTAATAGACAAACCTCATAAAGAAACCATGGATAGATAAGAAGGTCGAGGCAGCCATAAGAAGAACAAAGAAACTTTTCACGCGACAGAAACATTCCAAAAAAAACATCAGACACCAAAGCTTACAAAGAAACAAAACCACAGACCCAGAAACGTGAAAGACAGTCATACCAAAACTACATTAACAATCAAACTCAAACTGTTCAAGAATGAGGTTAGGGATGTCCTTCGGAGCAATAATAGAAGTATTGCTACGACCTTACACCATTACAAAGGGATAACTTACATGAAGTTAAAAGGAGAGGGGAGAGGTGGTCGAGGTTAAAGGTGGTGTTCTCCATGTCATTAGGAATAATGAAAATCATCAAGATGGTACTAAATAAAGGGGTTTTGAGAAAGCTAATCGTAGCGTTGAAAATAGCAACATGGTCAATGGGGAATTACACGATGCTGACCAATAAGATGGTGGCCAAAGTCCGACACGCCAAAATATAACCATATTATCATGGATGTACATGGTTTACTGGATAAGATTCATGATAATGACCATTTTTTACAAAGTAACGATATAATTTGCATAACAGAAACATGGATTCAAAGTGAAGATGGGCTGCACAATTTTCTCCCAGATTATGAACGTTATGTATGTTCTGCTAAACGCTCAACATCAGGAGGAAGAAACAATGGTGGAAAGATAATATTTCTAAACATGTGAAACGTGTAGTGCATAATTGTGAATTTGGTGTATTCTTAAGTTGTAGTGAAAATTGCTTCAATTTTGGTAAAACAACTGCTGCTTTTGTGTGCTTGTCTACCCCAGAGAACTCATTCTATGTATATAAAACAGTCGGTATACCTTTATTAGAAATAACTATACTTCAAAACATGAACTCCTTAAACAATCATGGATTTTTAATATGTGGAGATTTTAACGCTAGGACGGGACTTCTAAATGCTGCTGATGATAAAGATAGCAATATTCCAGTATTACCTGACTATATAAACATATTTGATAATGGTGTGTCTATACAAAGATATAATGCAGATAAACATGTAAATAAATTTGGTCGTGATCTTATACAATTTTGTAGGTCATTCTTATTATATATTGTTAATGCTCGTATTGGTTAGGATAGAACTGTTGGTGACTATACATATGTAGGACTGTAGTTGATTATTTTCTGTGCCATAAAATTCTGTTTGATAATATAATGGAATTTTATAGTGTTTGTAGAACTCAGAGTGACCATTTGCCATTAATTTGTCATTTAACATCTTATTGTAATGAGTCTGTCCCTTTAGTAAGCTCTGAAAGTAACAATTACTATAACGAGAGTGATAAAGTTTAATTAAATGAAACAAATAGCAGTTTTTGTTTGTAGATTGTTTACAACAGTCTGTTTTGGATGCTCAATTTGATATGATTCACGATCAGTTAATGAAATTGAAGTTGACAGTAGTGTGTCTTGCATTCTAAATTGCTCTGTTAAAAGGAAAAGGAGAAATAACAATTATAGACATACAAGTACAAATAAGTGGTTTGACAGGGAATGTAAACGTATTAAAAAGAGAAGATGAAGTTATTACGTAAGTAGGAGTTGTTCTGATCTAGAAAAGTAAATAAACGGTAAAAAAGAATACAATTTTTTGTGTCAGTCTAAAAAAGGAGATTTCAGAAATGAATTTGTGTCAAAATTAAATTTTTCATTAAATGATTCCAAGCAATTCTGGAAAAAATCTAAAAAAAAAAGTTAAATGTGAACATAAACTTCTGGTAAATTGTTGGCGGAGCATTTTATTTACGGAAAAGAAATTGTGTTACCATTTTTAAAACAATTATTTAACAGATTGTACCAATCTGATGATTACCAGAAGAGTTACCTTTTATTCTAATGCGGTTGACATAATTACTGAGTCATAGGCAGTCTTCAGAGCTGGATATAGTACTGTTGATAACAGTTTTTATTTTATATTCATTAATTAGTAATTATATCTGTAGAAAGCGTAAAACATTATATGTAGCCTTTGTGGATTTCAAGAAAGCCTTTAATTCTGTCAATCGTACCAAGGTGCATTCAGCATTAATACAAAAAGGTGTAAAAGGTAATCGTCTAAGAGCTATTCTGGCTATGTATAAGAATGTCAAAGTGATTGTTAAGAATGGTAATTCATTCAGTGATCTTATTGATTGCCCAGTGGACTTACGTCAGGGTTGTAAATTAATACCTATTTTGTTTTCATTGTTTATAAATGAACTACCTAATGTGATATGTTCTAGTGGTGTACATGGAATTCATTTAACTTCTGATGTCATAGAAATATTTTTGCTTATATTCGCTGATGATGTAGCTATACCATCTGATATTATTATTGGACTGCAGCGCCAATTAAATGCTTTACATGATTACTGTCTAGAGTGGAAATTAACTGTTAATGGTTCAAAAACTGTAGTCTTTATCATGTCACATGATGAAAAATTGTACCATAATGGTAGTTTCCTTGAATTCCTTTGTTTATGTAGGAATGAAGTTTACTAACAGATGTATCAAATGGCTAATCATACGCTATAAAGACTAATAAGGGTTATGTTGCCTTGTTACGAAGTTTATATGATGTACTTACAATGCCTCATGATGTATTTTTCAAAATTATTATTTCTAAAGGTATACATATATTGTTATATGGAGCTGAATTATGGGGTATTCTTAAATGCTCCATTAAAATCATGTAATGATGTTATTATTGGAGACTGTGGTCGGTTTCCTCTTTACAGTATGTCAGCTAAACGCTGTATTAAATTTTGGATCAGGATTTTAAATATGTCCGATCATAGATATAAAACAATGTTGTTTCATGTTGATGCATTTTGACCAATTATGTTATGTAAAGTGGGTTACTAAAATAAGATGCACCTTATTTGAAAATGGTTTGGTTATTTATGGAACGATCAGTGTGTAGGCAATACAAAAAAGTTCTTATTTTTGTATGAAAATAGGTTGAAAGACCAATTTATACAAAAATGGCATGAACATTGTTTGAATAACATGAAACTTGATTTATATATCAATTATAAATCATATTTTGAGCTAGAAGCTTATATTGACACTATTGATATTCCTAGATTCAGAAAATGTTTAATTACATTTAGGGCTTCATCACATGATCTATTAATTGAAAAGGGGAGATAATTCAATATTCAAAGGGACCAAAGATTTTATTTATTTTGTGAAAATGTCGTCGATGAATATCATTTTGTTATGATATGTCCAAAATATCAAGATTTACGTATTTCATTTATTCCAGAAAAGTATTATATATTTCCAAGTTAACAACATTTTATAACCCCATGTCAAATAGGAACAGCCATCTGATAAGAAAATTAGCAATGTTTCTCTATAAAGCTTTTGAAATCAGAGATAAATGTAGTATTCATTCTTTCACAATACTATGTACAATGTGATATTGTTATTGTCAACTCTTTCAGTCAATGTATTTATAAAAATGTATTTGTTGACATGTATATGCATTGACCGGAGGCCTAGAAATGCAAGTAAAGAAATATATATATTTAAAAAATCTAATCGAGTCGGAACTATAATCGCCAGAAAGTTCGTCTGAAAGGGTGCTGGTCGTCAGTGGAGTTCCCCAAGGGTCTGTCTTGGGACCGCTTCTTTTTCATGTTTATCAAAGACCTTACCTCTAAAACACGCTTATTCGTAGATGATGCCATTGTTTACCGTCAGATAACATCAGAGGATGACCATACCATCACACAAAACGATCTACTCAAACAAGCCAAATGGAAACTCACATGGGGAATGGAATTCCATCCGCAGACATGTGGTTATCTCCATATATCACGATCACGGACACCAAAACTCTACAAATACGAACTGAAAGGCGTCGCACTGACCGAAGAATCTTCATCTAAGTACCTCGGTGTAGACATACTATCAACAATCAAATCTATCTTGGAATAACCATATAAACAGAATTACCCAGAAAGCAAACAACATGTTGGGTTTCTTACGTCGGAACCTTCGCTCTGCCAGTACAGAAACAAAGACAAATGCCTATGTCACAATGGTCAGATCCAACCTGGAATATTGTTCGTCAGTCAGGAACCCATATCTTAAAAGGAACATTAATAAAATTGAGGTGATTCAACGAAAAGCTGCAAGATTTACACTTAACTGTTAGCATAACACATGTAGCATCAACTTCATGCTAGAAAACCTAGGTTGGGAAACTCTCGAAAGTAGAAGAACCAAATTACAACTCACCAACTTCGACATCCAAGCTTCAGACTATTTAGAAAGATCAAAAACTTCAACACGATTTGAACACACATTGCAGTACAAAAGGTTTTCTCTATCAACCGACCAGGTTCAGCTTCTTCCAAATAATCGTCCCAACATGGAATTTACTACATCAATTCAGTATATCCGCCAACGCTTAGGCTCCCTCTTTGATATCCTTCTAATGACGAACACTCCACACACGTCGGAGAGGTCTCACCCAGTCTAGGAAGAGTAATGCAACTGTAAACGCTTTTGTTGTATGTATACTTTTATCTATAGCATACGAATGACCGTTACTTTTCTACACTTTTCTGCATTTCTATGTTTTATTCTTGCGCACCGTAATGCAATGTCATGAGTGACAGTATTACGTATCTAAAGAAGAAGAAGAAATGGGAGTTAACTGTGTTTGACAGAATACAAGGAAATAGCTCAGATGATTGATTTTGGACAAAATGCAAAGTAAAAAGTAATAACTGTAGATAAGATACGCAACTGTCAGAAAATTGTTATTCGAATGTTGCAAATCAGATGTACTAGTATTGTAGAACTAACCCTGCATTCTTGAATGTTCATACATTCGATTATTTCCGCCATAGCTAAGTTGCGCTGATGAAGTCATAACATTAGCCAAAGAATCACATTTATTTTCTAAGAATATCTTGTAAAATATGGTATCCATTTCTTGACGTTGATTCCTTCGTCCCTTTCATAACAAAATCATTGGACATTCAATGAAAGACATTCGTTTTCACATAAAGCAATTTGTCGACATGGATTACGTCGAATTTATTTCCACACTGTTTGATTTCCATTATTGTAATTATTTCTGCCTATCAGAACGTTGTCTTCTACCGTAAACATCTACATTCTGGTGGAAATTTCACTGAGATACTGAGATCGAAGAACCACATGGCGTACAGTGTAGTTATGAATAGGATCTGTGTTCAGTTTATGGACATTCATAGGGAAGATACAAGACAAATTAAAATATTTGGGTAATACCTTTCCTTTTATTGAAAGTAAAAAAAAACAGGCATCGAAGTGGTACTGAAATCGATACCAGTTGAGAATATGAAACGTTTCTTTCTTGTATTATAGATCAATATTATAAAGAAATTCAGCTTCGCCATTGGTTAATTTCTATAAACCTGGGCAGAAACAACCAATCAGATTCTTTGTATTAAGTCTGATCTCCCAAGCTGTGTTTTAGAACTTAGTGCCTTAACAGACTTAGTTCAATCTCACAAATATTCATGATTTTGTAGCTTTATCGCGCCGGGATTTCAATTTTGACAGGAGCAGCATATTTCATTATCTCTGGGAAAGAAATGCAATTTACGTAACAAGTGATTCGCAATATGAAAGAATTAATGCGAAATTGAAAAATTAGCATGCAGTCTTATTACTTATATTGGTTCGTGTCAGTATTGAAATTGGGATATACAAGATAAGATGTCATGTCTTATTGGCATATTACAGATAACCTAATCTTCTGATGACATCTATTGACCTCGTGTTGAATATTCGGACAGCTAATAATGATAAATACAGTATAGAAATGTTGTAAAACAAGAAAAAATGGCGACCGTCTGGGAAAAAAAATGCCGACTGATGAGTTGCGGTCTATGTAAAAGATCAGACTAAATAATATCGTAGAGACGAGTATATCTAGTCAGTATTTCTCTGCTGACCGTCACTTGATGGGAGGTGCTTCTAGTACGAGCAGTCTGGCAATTAGTAAGGATTCCAGGATTTATAAAAATACACTCAGATTTATTATTAGAGCCCTCATTGTCGACCTATTAAGGCTAATAGCCATCCATTAGTTGAGTGCCCGTATCATCTATTATATCGGGACACATAAAATTTGGCGAATCTAAGTCAATTTAGTTAAAATCCAGCTCAAACCATCCTATATTCGAGGAAATCGTCTTTGTGTGATGTTATATAGAATTGATAGTAATGATGGATCCTCTGTTGTCATGTTAACAGTCAAACTTGTCAACAAAGACTACGGAATGATGAGATGAAATGTATACGAGCTTTATCCACTGGTTTATTTAGAACATTAGGCCTACATGAATAATCATTATCTTAGAAAAAGGGCCTGTCTGCACATTTTGTACTTGTAAGATAGGCCCTTTCAATCTCAATGTGCCGAAATATGTGTACAAAAGAGTGTTCCAGAGATGGTTTTGATATAGAAATGGTAATTAAATTTCGGCTGTATTCATTTGGCAAAAGCAAATTCCACATTGCTAGTGTTGGCAAACTTGACTGACCTAATTCTGAGACTTGTTGCAGACCTTCTGTGATTGGTCTACTTTTTTATACTGGCAGTTCATCATGCAGAGTGTGGAAGATATTAAGTCGATTCTCAAAATGTCCATAACGTTGCTGTTAATTATAATATATTGTTGATTCGCTAGAACGGAGCTGATTGCTCATCTACACTTGGCATATATCAGTCCTTTAGATCTAAATATAAATTGGCAGTCACATTATGCTTGTTCCGTTGCACACTATTGACGGACTGAGTCACTTATACGACTATATGATAGCACAAGCTTGACACCGCCGTACATGTATATGAGAGCTTCTAACAATAATGCAGTATTTAATTGTAGGTTTATTGGAAAACACATGATTGGTGTACTGCACAATACGATATCTTACTTACGAAACATCACAACTACAGTGCACCCACTTGTAACATGGGGGTTTTGTGGGAAGGGAATGTCCTAAGTTCCGGTTTACTTCTAGTCGTTCGATGTATTGAGAAAACAACTCTATAACTACATGTACGAGTTTTAATTTAATCATTTGTTTGATCATTCGTTAGTTCGTAAGTTAGTTCAGCCCAGAAATTTCCAAATATAACTTAATATTACCAAACATCATATATTATTGATACAGACATGCTTTATAGTTTGATTTTAGTGGGTACTGAGATAATATAACATTACGATACAATGTAGAAGACAACATAACATACAAACAAAAGATACATTGGCAATAATAGAATTACATTTATATGTAGTACCCTACCGTTTGGTGGTCTTATTGACGTCGATATAACAATACAATCACACATACGTAACAGACACCCTATTCGGGCTGTGGCGAGTATCCGAGTACTCGGGTAATCACGAATCAAATTGAAAAAATAATTGAGTATGAATAATCGTCATTACTGAGATTCGTGGATAGCGATCTTGTTATTTAACACATTAAAAGTGTATTCTTTGTTCTTAAAAATCCCTTTTCTCTGAATAAATATTTTTTCATCATGGACTACTTTGTTTGCCAAGATGTCCAATCGGTTTTTTAAATAATGATGCTGGTGAATCAGTTAACTGGAAGGGAGTACGTACAAATTTAAGTCATAAAACAATTCATATTGTTTTACTTCTTTATTCCTAAAAGATATAAATTTAGCTGTCTTCAGGGCTGCAATTTTGGAGTTTTAAATGGGTTACTTGATAACAAAAGATTCGTGATTCGATTTGTGGAGCGTAAGTGTTGAATCGTGGATTGGATCGGACAGCCACGTACCCAACGATCCCCAGCCCTACACACTATATGCTGGAGGATTTCTGTAATGTTAAAAATAAGTGCACACAGAAAAAAACTGAAGTGGTTACATAATCCAAACAATAATGAAAGCTAAAAATAAACCTCTCATAATACACTTAACATTATATTGTAAACAAACGCATTTTAATCAGAAACGCGTTGAATATATCAAAAAGCAAACAGTGGTTAATCAAAGTATTATGAAAGTACTCATGGAAACTGAACTGACATAGACTTGCCCTGTGACATGAAACGGAAACTAGTTTAACAATTGCATGGCGAATGTAGATAAACGTAGACCTTAGGTCCGCATAAAAATTCATGCGCGCCGAGCCGACGGATATAGAAAGCTAAACTATCGAAGAGGCGAGTAAGGAAGTTCCGTAAGCTGATTGTAGAAGATTGTGTACTTCTGTATTTAGAACAATTCAACAGGTCGTACATCAATCAAAATGTGCCTCTTCATATTTAGTCTTTCCTGGCATACTTTGTCACACATGTCAATCGAGTTTCTGTATTTCAGGTGTAAAGTTTAAGATGAACACAGCAAAGTAAAGAATGTGATATAAACCGTAACAAACATGTGTATTTATGAATATTGGATTTAAGAAAACACAAGCATTGGCCGTGAAACTATGCAACTTAATTTGACAGTTGAATAAAATAGCACAATCCCCTGTTACATATTCATCGACCAATTAATTGGTAACTTAGTAAGATAACCTCATTATGACGACCGGTTTTCATCTATAATGCAACCTCTCTAAAGCAACACTCTTTGGAGTAGCAAAAAAGATGTATTTGTTGAAAGGTTGTTGCTCTAGAGAGGTTAAATTGCAGTGGGGAAAGTAATGCTGTTGTTGATGGGAGGTTGTTGCTCAAGAGAAGGTCGCTCTGGAGAGGTTACACTGTATTTTATTTAATAACGATACAACCTCAACATAAAGTCCGTATTTGGTTAAAAAATTTGACTTACTATAGAGGTTTTACTGTACGGACTATGATACGTTCAGATATTAATTGGTACTTTTGTTTCGATTTACAAAATCTATAATATACCAAAGGGTACAATTCAGTATGATTTATCCGTTGGCTTAATGTGAACTGAATAAGAAGACAATGACTTCTGAAAAAAGCTTGCTTTCATTCAGTTGAATAGAATCGAGTTAAGTACGTCACAAACCTTGTCTGTGTCGGAAGACTAGAACGATTACGTCTCAATACACCGGACTGCTTTGTTATACTGATTGTTTATGACAGAAACCACGGAAGCTTTCAAAAATTGTTTCGGATACTTTTAGATTGCCATAGCAATTATTTTACACCAGATTTGATACTAAAACAACATTGTATTCGATTATCGCGCGGGTGATTAGAATTTCAAAATGGCTCTCTTATTAATTTTAACGTATGAATAGAGCGGAAATTAACATCGATTCAATGTCTGTCGTTCTTAAGAATATAAAAATATATCTAATGCTTAATAGTTTTCCCTGGAGAAAATTATGTTTCCAATCAATGATCTAAGCAGTATTAGAGGAAAGTCGCTGATGTATTTATTCTGACTGTTAAGATAATTGTGACGACTAGTTTCTCTCAGTGGATATTCTAAAGTCTGGAAAAAAGTAAGAAAACAATTCTTACACGTTGATGTGAACAGAAAAGTTAGTGTTTAATATACGAACTAATTATTTTAGTATGTGTCGGATTTGTCTGTGTGTCGTCTGCCATTAAATTTGTGCCAATGTGTTTGTTTAACAAAATTATCTTTGTTTTTTTTTCTTTATTTATGTGCTTTTGTCTTTTGGCACAATCATTTATCCTGTTTGTTTTTTTTATAGTTTTATGTGTTATATTATGTACAATATTAGGTAATTACGGTATAAGTATCACCTGGGCAACCATTTATCTTTCATTCTAAAAGCAGCTGTCAACTTGGTCACTGAGTGAATCAGTGATTGTGGGATTAAGTTCTCGGTTGTAATACCTCCATTCAATTTGACACAGAAACAGGTGTTCCTCATTCGAGTCTTGAGTTTGCGACCTCACAGTCTACACTGGGAGGGGGGGATACCAACCGACATTGGAATCAATCCTTACTGAACACCCAAGGCAGATACAAATCATATGCTACTTTTGGACACTCCGTAGAACACACATGGTCAAAGCGAATCAAACACTACATTTGTATTGGGTCACCCATCGCCGAACACAATCTGCAATGCAAATCATACGCTGACATATTTTTGGACAGCCCTCATAAGTTGTCTATAATACGGTCAGTATCGATGTTTTAAAGCTCCTCGTTCACTCTGATATCTAAATTGACTGATAATTTATTTTTTCTGAACCATTTGATTGACAACATAAATAGAACCAAATAATAGAAATATCCCTGATAACACAAGACGACGTTTCCTTACTGCCACATTTATACGATATATATCTACAGGGCACAAAAAAATCTCCCATGATTTTTGGTGGGAGGAATTTTCTATAATAACTCAGGATGCTCTCTGGATATGAGATACTGGTAATTGCAGTAGTCATAAAATTCTCTTTAGGAGAGGAAGACCAATCGATTGTATAAATGAGGTGCCTAATTTGTCTCGCTGTAAATTAGTATCAAACGAACTTTAACGTCTTGTAAACAGCAAGTCAAATAAACTCCTTGAACCGAAAATTGAAGGTGTTATTTTCTGTCCGAATCGTTTCTGGTTAAAAGTTGAAACTGTCTCTGAAGCGATAATCATGTTTCTGTAATGAAATTTATTGATCTGCATTTTTTAAAAAATACCAGATAGTATTATACAGTTACTTTTAATGTTGTTAAATAAGAAAAACTACGTCCGCTCTGAAAATGAAGATCCATTTAAAGTAAATGTATGAAGGAAACACTGCCTTAAAAATATGTTTGGCCTATTGATATTGAGAGCCTAGTTTGTTTGTATTAGGTGCATGTTTTACTAGTATCTATTGATGCAAGAAACATGTTTAACCTATTTCTTATTATGAGATTGTTCGGCCTATTGCTGTTAGGAGCATGTTCGGCCTATTGCTGTTAGGGGCATGTTCAGTCTATTGTTGTTAGGAGCATGTTCGGCCTATTGCTGTTAGGAGCGTGTTCGGTCTATTGTTGTTAGGGGCATGTTCGGCCTATTGCTGTTAGGGGCATGTTCGGTCTATTGCTGTTAAGAGCATGCTCGGCCTATTGCTGTTAGGAGCATGTTCGGCCTATTGCTGTTAGGAGCGTGTTCGGCCTATTGCTGTTAGGAGCGTGTTCGGCCTATTGCTGTTAGGGGCATGTTCAGTCTATTGTTGTTAGGAGCATGTTCGGCCTATTGCTGTTAGGAGCGTGTTCGGCCTATTGCTGTTAGGGGCATGTTCAGTCTATTGCTGTTAGGAGCATGTTCGGCCTATTGCTGTTAGGAGCGTGTTCGGCCTATTGCTGTTAGGGGCATGTTCAGTCTATTGTTGTTAGGGGCAGGTTCCGCCTATTGTTGTTAGGAGCATGTTCGGTCTATTGCTGTTAGGGGCATGTTCGGCCTATTGCTGTTAGGGGCATGTCCGGCCTATTGTTGTTAGGGGCATGTCCGGCCTATTGTTGTTAGGGGCATGTTCGGCCTATTGCTGTTAGGGGCATGTTCGGCCTATTGCTGTTAGGGGCATGTTCGGCCTATTGTTGTTAGGGGCATGTCCGGCCTATTGTTGTTAGGGGCATGTTCGGCCTATTGTTGTTAGGGGCATGTTCGGCCTATTGCTGTTAGGGGCATGTCCGGCCTATTGTTGTTAGGGGCATGTTCGGCCTATTGCTGTTAGGGGCATGTCCGGCCTATTGTTGTTAGGGGCATGTTCGGCCTATTGTTGTTAGGGGCATGTCCGGCCTATTGTTGTTAGGGGCATGTCCGGCCTATTGCTGTTAGGGGCATGTCCGGCCTATTGTTGTTAGGAGCATGTTCGGCCTATTGCTGTAAGGGACATGTTCGGCCTATTGTTGTTAGGGACATGTTCGGCCTATTGTTGTTAGGAGCATGTTCGGCCTATTGCTGTTAGGGACATGTTCGGCCTATTGTTGTTAGGGACATGTTCGGCCTATTGTTGTTAGGAGCATGTTCGGCCTATTGCTGTTAGGGACATGTTCGGCCTATTGTTGTTAGGAGCATGTTCGGCCTATTGCTGTTAGGGGCATGTTCGGTCTATTGCTGTTAAGAGCATGCTCGGCCTATTGTTGTTAGGAGCATGTTCGGCCTATTGCTGTTAGGAGCGTGTTCGGCCTATTGCTGTTAGGAGCGTGTTCGGCCTATTGCTGTTAGGAGCATGTTCGGCCTATTGTTGTTAGGAGCATGTTCGGTCAATTGTTGTTAGGAGTGTGTTCGGTCTTTTGTTGTTAGGAGCGTGTTCGGTCTATTGTTGTTAGGAGCGTGTTCGGTCTTTTGTTGTTAGGAGCATGTTCGGTCTATTGTTGTTAGGAGCGTGTTCGGTCTATTGTTGTTAGGGGCATGTTCGGCCTATAGCTGTTAGGGGCATGTTCGGTCTATTGTTGTTAAGGGCATGTTCGGCCTATAGTGGTTAGGGGCATGTTTGGCCTATTGTTGTTAGGGGCATGTTCGGCCTATTGTTGTTAGGAGCATGTTCGGTCTATTGTTGCTAGGAGCATGTTCGGTCTATTGTTGTTAGGGGCATGTTCGGCCTATTGTTGTTAGGAGCATGTTCGGCATATTGTTGTTAGGGGCATGTTTGGTCTATTGTTGTTAGGAGCATGTTCGGCATATTGTTGTTAGGGGCATGTTCGGTCTATTGCTGTTAGGAGCGTGTTCGACCTATTGCTGTTACGGGCATGTTCTGTCAAAAGTTGTTAGGAGCGTGTTCGGCCTTTAGCTGTTAGGAGCGTGTTCGGCCTTTAGCTGTTAGGAGCGTGTTCGACCTATTGCTGTTAGGGGCATGTTCTGTCAAAAGTTGTTAGGAGCGTGTTCGGCCTTTAGCTGTTAGGAGCGTGCTCGACCTATTACTGTTACGGGCATGTTCTGTCAAAAGTTGTTAGGAGCGTGTTCGGCCTTTAGCTGTTAGGAGCGTGTTCGGCCTTTAGCTGTTAGGAGCGTGTTCGACCTATTGCTGTTAGGGGCATGTTCTGTCAAAAGTTTTTAGGAGCGTGTTCGGCCTTTAGCTGTTAGGAGCGTGTTCGGCCTTTAGCTGTTAGGAGCGTGTTCGACCTATTGCTGTTAGGGGCATGTTCTGTCAAAAGTTGTTAGGAGCGTGTTTGGCCTTTAGCTGTTAGGAGCGTGTTCGGCCTTTAGCTGTTATGAGCGTGTTCGACCTTTAGCTGTTAGGAGCGTGTTCGGCCTTTAGCTGTTAGGAGCGTGTTCGGCCTTTAGCTGTTAGGAGTATGTTCGGCCTTTAGCTGTTAGGAGCGTGTTCGGCCTTTAGCTGTTAGGAGTATGTTCGGCCTTTAGCTGTTAGGAGTATGTTCGGCCTTTAGCTGTTAGGAGCGTGTTCGGCCTTTAGCTGTTAGGAGTATGTTCGGCCTTTAGCTGTTAGGAGTATGTTCGACCTTTAGCTGTTAGGAGTATGTTCGACCTTTAGCTGTTAGGAGTATGTTCGACCTTTAGCTGTTAGGAGCGTGTTCGGCCTTTAGCTGTTAGGAGTATGTTCGGCCTTTAGCTGTTAGGAGTATGTTCGGCCTTTAGCTGTTAGGAGCGTGTTCGGCCTTTAGCTGTTAGGAGTATGTTCGGCCTTTAGCTGTTAGGAGTATGTTCGGCCTTTAGCTGTTAGGAGCGTGTTCGGCCTTTAGCTGTTAGGAGTATGTTCGGCCTTTAGCTGTTAGGAGCGTGTTCGGCCTTTAGCTGTTAGGAGCGTGTTCGGCCTTTAGCTGTTAGGAGTATGTTCGGCCTTTAGCTGTTAGGAGCGTGTTCGGCCTTTAGCTGTTAGGAGCGTGTTCGGCCTTTAGCTGTTAGGAGTATGTTCGGCCTTTAGCTGTTAGGAGCGTGTTCGGCCTTTAGCTGTTAGGAGCGTGTTCGGCCTTTAGCTGTTAGGAGTATGTTCGGCCTTTAGCTGTTAGGAGTATGTTCGGCCTTTAGCTGTTAGGAGTATGTTCGACCTTTAGCTGTTAGGAGTATGTTCGGCCTTTAGCTGTTAGGAGTATGTTCGGCCTTTAGCTGTTAGGAGTATGTTCGGCCTTTAGCTGTTAGGAGCGTGTTCGGCCTTTAGCTGTTAGGAGCGTGTTCGGCCTTTAGCTGTTAGGAGCGTGTTCGGCCTTTAGCTGTTAGGAGCGTGTTCGGCCTTTAGCTGTTAGGAGTATGTTCGACCTTTAGCTGTTAGGAGTATGTTCGGCCTTTAGCTGTTAGGAGTATGTTCGACCTTTAGCTGTTAGGAGTATGTTCGGCCTTTAGCTGTTAGGAGTATGTTCGGCCTTTAGCTGTTATGAGTATGTTCGGCCTTTAGCTGTTAGGAGTATGTTCGGCCTTTAGCTGTTAGGAGTATGTTCGGCCTTTAGCTGTTAGGAGTATGTTCGACCTTTAGCTGTTAGGAGTATGTTCGGCCTTTAGCTGTTAGGAGCGTGTTCGGCCTTTAGCTGTTAGGAGTATGTTCGGCCTTTAGCTGTTAGGAGTATGTTCGGCCTTTAGCTGTTAGGAGTATGTTCGGCCTTTAGCTGTTAGGAGTATGTTCGGCCTTTAGCTGTTAGGAGTATGTTCGGCCTTTAGCTGTTAGGAGTATGTTCGGCCTTTAGCTGTTAGGAGTATGTTCGGCCTTTAGCTGTTAGGAGTATGTTCGGCCTTTAGCTGTTAGGAGTATGTTCGGCCTTTAGCTGTTAGGAGTATGTTCGGCCTTTAGCTGTTAGGAGCGTGTTCGGCCTTTAGCTGTTAGGAGTATGTTCGACCTTTAGCTGTTAGGAGTATGTTCGGCCTTTAGCTGTTAGGAGTATGTTCGACCTTTAGCTGTTAGGATATGTTCGGCCTTTAGCTGTTAGGAGCGTGTTCGGCCTTTAGCTGTTAGGAGTATGTTCGGCCTTTAGCTGTTAGGAGTATGTTCGACCTTTAGCTGTTAGGAGTATGTTCGGCCTTTAGCTGTTAGGAGCGTGTTCGACCTTTAGCTGTTAGGAGCGTGTTCGGCCTTTAGCTGTTAGGAGTATGTTCGGCCTTTAGCTGTTAGGAGTATGTTCGGCCTTTAGCTGTTAGGAGTATGTTCGGCCTTTAGCTGTTAGGAGTATGTTCGGCCTTTAGCTGTTAGGAGTATGTTCGGCCTTTAGCTGTTAGGAGTATGTTCGGCCTTTAGCTGTTAGGAGTATGTTCGGCCTTTAGCTGTTAGGAGCGTGTTCGGCCTTTAGCTGTTAGGAGCGTGTTCGGCCTTTAGCTGTTAGGAGTATGTTCGGCCTTTAGCTGTTAGGAGTATGTTCGACCTTTAGCTGTTAGGAGTATGTTCGGCCTTTAGCTGTTAGGAGTATGTTCGGCCTTTAGCTGTTAGGAGTATGTTCGGCCTTTAGCTGTTAGGAGTATGTTCGGCCTTTAGCTGTTAGGAGTATGTTCGGCCTTTAGCTGTTAGGAGTATGTTCGGCCTTTAGCTGTTAGGAGTATGTTCGGCCTTTAGCTGTTAGGAGCGTGTTCGGCCTTTAGCTGTTAGGAGTATGTTCGGCCTTTAGCTGTTAGGAGTATGTTCGGCCTTTAGCTGTTAGGAGCGTGTTCGGCCTTTAGCTGTTAGGAGTATGTTCGGCCTTTAGCTGTTAGGAGTATGTTCGGCCTTTAGCTGTTAGGAGTATGTTCGGCCTTTAGCTGTTAGGAGTATGTTCGGCCTTTAGCTGTTAGGAGTATGTTCGGCCTTTAGCTGTTAGGAGCGTGTTCGGCCTTTAGCTGTTAGGAGCGTGTTCGGCCTTTAGCTGTTAGGAGTATGTTCGACCTTTAGCTGTTAGGAGCGTGTTCGGCCTTTAGCTGTTAGGAGTATGTTCGGCCTTTAGCTGTTAGGAGTATGTTCGGCCTTTAGCTGTTAGGAGTATGTTCGGCCTTTAGCTGTTAGGAGCGTGTTCGGCCTTTAGCTGTTAGGAGTATGTTCAGCCTTTAGCTGTTAGGAGTATGTTCGGCCTTTAGCTGTTAGGAGCGTGTTCGGCCTTTAGCTGTTAGGAGCGTGTTCGGCCTTTAGCTGTTAGGAGTATGTTCGGCCTTTAGCTGTTAGGAGTATGTTCGGCCTTTAGCTGTTAGGAGCGTGTTCGGCCTTTAGCTGTTAGGAGTATGTTCGGCCTTTAGCTGTTAGGAGTATGTTCGGCCTTTAGCTGTTAGGAGCGTGTTCGGCCTTTAGCTGTTAGGAGCGTGTTCGGCCTTTAGCTGTTAGGAGTATGTTCGGCCTTTAGCTGTTAGGAGTATGTTCGACCTTTAGCTGTTAGGAGTATGTTCGGCCTTTAGCTGTTAGGAGTATGTTCGGCCTTTAGCTGTTAGGAGTATGTTCGGCCTTTAGCTGTTAGGAGTATGTTCGGCCTTTAGCTGTTAGGAGTATGTTCGGCCTTTAGCTGTTAGGAGTATGTTCGGCCTTTAGCTGTTAGGAGTATGTTCGGCCTTTAGCTGTTAGGAGTATGTTCGGCCTTTAGCTGTTAGGAGCGTGTTCGGCCTTTAGCTGTTAGGAGCGTGTTCGGCCTTTAGCTGTTAGGAGTATGTTCGACCTTTAGCTGTTAGGAGCGTGTTCGGCCTTTAGCTGTTAGGAGTATGTTCGGCCTTTAGCTGTTAGGAGTATGTTCGGCCTTTAGCTGTTAGGAGTATGTTCGGCCTTTAGCTGTTAGGAGCGTGTTCGGCCTTTAGCTGTTAGGAGTATGTTCGGCCTTAAGCTGTTAGGAGTATGTTCGGCCTTTAGCTGTTAGGAGCGTGTTCGGCCTTTAGCTGTTAGGAGCGTGTTCGGCCTTTAGCTGTTAGGAGTATGTTCGGCCTTTAGCTGTTAGGAGTATGTTCGGCCTTTAGCTGTTAGGAGCGTGTTCGGCCTTTAGCTGTTAGGAGTATGTTCGGCCTTTAGCTGTTAGGAGTATGTTCGGCCTTTAGCTGTTAGGAGCGTGTTCGGCCTTTAGCTGTTAGGAGCGTGTTCGGCCTTTAGCTGTTAGGAGTATGTTCGGCCTTTAGCTGTTAGGAGTATGTTCGACCTTTAGCTGTTAGGAGTATGTTCGGCCTTTAGCTGTTAGGAGTATGTTCGGCCTTTAGCTGTTAGGAGTATGTTCGGCCTTTAGCTGTTAGGAGTATGTTCGGCCTTTAGCTGTTAGGAGTATGTTCGGCCTTTAGCTGTTAGGAGTATGTTCGGCCTTTAGCTGTTAGGAGTATGTTCGGCCTTTAGCTGTTAGGAGCGTGTTCGGCCTTTAGCTGTTAGGAGTATGTTCGGCCTTTAGCTGTTAGGAGTATGTTCGGCCTTTAGCTGTTAGGAGCGTGTTCGGCCTTTAGCTGTTAGGAGTATGTTCGGCCTTTAGCTGTTAGGAGTATGTTCGGCCTTTAGCTGTTAGGAGTATGTTCGGCCTTTAGCTGTTAGGAGTATGTTCGGCCTTTAGCTGTTAGGAGCGTGTTCGGCCTTTAGCTGTTAGGAGTATGTTCGGCCTTTAGCTGTTAGGAGTATGTTCGGCCTTTAGCTGTTAGGAGTATGTTCGGCCTTTAGCTGTTAGGAGTATGTTCGACCTTTAGCTGTTAGGAGCGTGTTCGGCCTTTAGCTGTTAGGAGCGTGTTCGGCCTTTAGCTGTTAGGAGTATGTTCGGCCTTTAGCTGTTAGGAGTATGTTCGACCTTTAGCTGTTAGGAGTATGTTCGGCCTTTAGCTGTTAGGAGTATGTTCGGCCTTTAGCTGTTAGGAGCGTGTTCGGCCTTTAGCTGTTAGGAGCGTGTTCGGCCTTTAGCTGTTAGGAGTATGTTCGGCCTTTAGCTGTTAGGAGTATGTTCGGCCTTTAGCTGTTAGGAGTATGTTCGGCCTTTAGCTGTTAGGAGTATGTTCGGCCTTTAGCTGTTAGGAGTATGTTCGACCTTTAGCTGTTAGGAGCGTGTTCGGCCTTTAGCTGTTAGGAGCGTGTTCGGCCTTTAGCTGTTAGGAGCGTGTTCGGCCTTTAGCTGTTAGGAGTATGTTCGGCCTTTAGCTGTTAGGAGTATGTTCGACCTTTAGCTGTTAGGAGTATGTTCGGCCTTTAGCTGTTAGGAGTATGTTCGGCCTTTAGCTGTTAGGAGCGTGTTCGGCCTTTAGCTGTTAGGAGCGTGTTCGGCCTTTAGCTGTTAGGAGTATGTTCGGCCTTTAGCTGTTAGGAGTATGTTCGGCCTTTAGCTGTTAGGAGTATGTTCGGCCTTTAGCTGTTAGGAGTATGTTCGGCCTTTAGCTGTTAGGAGTATGTTCGACCTTTAGCTGTTAGGAGCGTGTTCGGCCTTTAGCTGTTAGGAGCGTGTTCGGCCTTTAGCTGTTAGGAGCGTGTTCGGCCTTTAGCTGTTAGGAGCGTGTTCGGCCTTTAGCTGTTAGGAGCGTGTTCGGCCTTTAGCTGTTAGGAGCGTGTTCGACCTATTGCTGTTAGAAGCATGTTCAATCTATTTCTTTAGGAGCATGTTCGATATACTGCTGATTACATCATGTCTAGCGTATTGCCAAAGAAAAATTAAAAGATTTTAATTTAGATATCGTTCGATCCTATGAAATAAGCGTTTTGATAATATTATTCTGTTCTACAATCGTGAAAATTATTAAGCCTATAAAATATCGTTCGGATTTCTAAGGTCTCACTTAGCTTCTCAGAATTTCGTTTTCGAGAGTTATGTAAATTGTTATTCTGTTGTCAAACTTTGGTTTTTTTGATAATTTAAACAGAAACCTATAACACTTGTTTCTCACGAAATGTAGCTCGCTTAGGGACTAACAGTCTTCATTTTGTATTTAACTTCTCTGTTAATGTTGTGTAAACAATAACAAACTTTCATTGTTATCAAATTTTCAAAACATTATTTCTCGTGCAATAGAATGACTTTCTCTCATCTTGCACAAAATGTATACCAGAATGTTTCAAGAATCGTTTGACAAAACTGCTGTATTAAATTCTGTTCCAACAATCACTACAGTTTCATGCATTCCATTTACATCATTTTTCTTATTTACCTCGTCAGATTTGTTGGACTGTCTTAGCAATGAGTTTATAGTGGAATTTTAACACACAATCGTACATGAACAAATGTACAAATATGTCAAATAAATGCAATATGCGGGGACACTCTGTCGAATGTTTTTGTTTAATTTTGTTTTAATAATCAAAGTCGCAGGTGCTACACCTAAGGCGTAAGGTTTGCTAAAGCTTCAATGGCAATATTTACTCAAATATGTACTTTAAGACCACAACGTTATATAACGATATCTTTTCAATATAAACACCTTTATGGTACAAATGGTGGTCTTGCTATCGACATTATTTGGTGTCAGTATAAAAATCAATTAGGTGGTCGCAAAGTCGAGGCTCGGAATACTCGAAGAAAATATTGAATTATTGATAGCCATACTATGTTGGTTCGACTTTCTGTCCGCCGAACAAAACTTAAATACTTACATCAAAATAACAATTATAATCAGCCACGTACTATGTTACGATAGTTATATAGATTTTATTCAAATATAAATGATAGCGTGTTTTACAAACTCCCAAACAGTCCATAAAATATTATACAGTGAACAAATCTGTTTTAATGTTTAATTGTTCTAGTTCTCAGAAGTTGTTTGTCAGCATGTAATTCTTTTGCAATGTGAAACATTAATTCTTATCTATTAGCTATGGTGTTGATAGATATCCTTGTTGTTGTTTTTTGTTGTTGTTTTTTTGTTGTTGTTGTTGTTTCTTAAGTAATATGCAACAATTTCATACCATATCTTCTCAGTGAGTAAGTCAATATCCTTCAAAATTGGCGTGAGCAAATGGTATAAAATCAGACAGCACAAATTGTCCAATCAGCGCGATGTTGCCTGATACTGTATGTAGCTGTCTCTATTAAAGCCAATTGTGAAAAGTGAATTGTGGGATGAGTTTTGTATATATATCATCTATTCAATCATTCTCTATTATCGACAAGTCACAAGATATTCGTATTTGCCAAATCGACGGCAGGCTGTTACACCAGTAATATGTGGCAGTGATTGACCGATGGTGTCGTCATTTTGCCCCAAGAGGTCATAAATCATACACAAGATTTATCCTCGTCATGGGTGCTCTCAAACGAAGTAATTCTATAACTATGTATTATATAGATTGTCAAAGACTTGCAGCCAGCCGTTTAATGATGTATATCAATTATAGAGGAGCAAATTAAGCTAGAATTGATGAGAAAAGTTGACGAAGTAGCCTGATAAAGGAGATGTCTGTACACTTTTTGTGTATTTAGAAATAATTTCTTCACTGAAGATAAGTTCGGTTTAAAATAAATTATGGCAATCAGCATTATATTTGTTTGCTTAAAGCTGGAGCCTATTTCATTATAGTCTGCATTAGAATGCAACGCTTATTTCACGCTTGATACGTCTACGTCACTTTAGCCTATATTGAAATACAAAATTTTAATGTACATTGTATAATTCAGAAGTATAATTTACATTGAAATAGAGGGTCCGGTTTTCTGAAGTTTCCGGACTTCAGAGGGTCCGGATTTCAGAAGTTACGCTGTATAATACTTTAAAATAAAAAAAAGTTACTTTTATCAAGATTTCGTAGATCTGATGAGACATGCTTCGGAAAAGAATATATTTAAGATTTTATTTCAGAAAATCGCCAGAATAGACCAGACGAAATTTACGTCATCTGTTGATTTTAACATCGTAACTGGGGGGAATAGGGTTAATTTAATGTAGTTCGAAGATGGCAATTATTTTTTTAAGTTTATGTTCGCTTGACAAGTAGATTTTAAGCACTTTTACCATGTATTTGTTTGCATCTGAAACGCATCGCGTTACAGGAACTGCGGAAATTCATTCTCTGAAAATAAATTTGGTGGTAATGAAATATTTAATATAAAGTTGCTGTCTGTCTTTACGCTGTTCCTGAACAAAAGAAAATGGTATAGAAAATAGCAATCTCTGATATTGGATATTCTTTGACCTCTTTTGCTCCGTAAAATTTGCAGCTATAAGCTTCCTAATCTGATCGATTTGTCTGAAATGATCTAGATGCCTCATTCATCATGTGCAGCCAATTTCGATACTTCGTTTCAATATAAAAGAGATACATCCGTATATCAACTATCCGAAATGTATGCAAGTCCCATCTGACATACAGAGCTGGTATAAAATATTCGATAACAATTTATTCATTATGTACACGTCTGGATAGGACCAATAGCAATTATTAGATCTTTATAAATTCTGGATGTAACATGCTAATTTGTCAATAAAAATCGAGAAAACAAATTGATGTTTGCCCATCGAGATGAATTCGGCAGACGATATAAAATTCTATAGATTCATAAAGCATGGTAAGAATTGTTTACATAACTAGACGTGAAGGAATTTGCATTTTGATAACAATCCTTGTTCAGAAGTTTAAATCTTCGAGAAAATTTCACCACAGAACGCGTTTAAATAGAAAATGTTCAGTATGCTGTCACTTGTAAATGGAACTGCAACCGCAGCTGTTCGTTCTTTACCGGCAAAGTATTGGGGGTAAATACAGAAAATAACGACCGTGTAACTTAAGCAAAACAGTAGCTCAGAATTCCAAATGTTCTGTAAATTCATTTTGTAAATCTGTTTGCAATGGGCGCCTTGTGTGATCTTTGTGTATTCGTGTAATAATAAATGGATTATTGCCGATTTACAATCAAAGAGTTTGTCAATGTCATTTCATATACAAGATATCAAAAAACAATTCTCTCTATCAGGCCGATTTTTTTTCGGAATTCTAGTTTTTTTTCGTCACATACGCTAAATGAAAACTGAATGCTGTTTTTATCGCTTCATAAACATTAATTACGGCATAAACAATTTCCCGAGAGTTTTCCCTGAATACTTCGCGCATTTTGGCCTCATTTCTGGTCGTAATGTTGTCTCCAATCCAAGATGTCAGATACAGGGCGAATATTTATCTTATTGACAATAACACGCACGTTGTGAACCAGAAATCACGCAGAGCAATCAAATTATATGCTATGAAATTGACAAGGTTTCTAATGCGGGTCGATGGGTAGGTTCCTCCAAGATTTTAGATTTATATATACATGTACTCGTATGTGCACTTTCTAACACAACGTAATAGGACTTTCGGCTTGGCTTTATCTTCACAATTGTGCATACAATGTTTTCCTTTACTTGTTTGATGAAGACAATTTAAAATTTGTTGGACATTGACCTGTATGGTATTTATCAAAGATCTCTCTGGAACTCATTTAGTTCAACGTGGCCATTTTGTTCACATCAATTTACCTACTACATATATATTCTTTCAAAGGCCATTTCTTATGCTTTATGAAATGATTTGCTAGAAGTCAAATGGAAGGGTTTCAATTTTGGCTAAATGACGTCAGTATTGACAAACAGATTGTAGACACGACTAACTTTATAGTAACTCTACGGATGCTACATACTGGTAACTGCCCCGGGCCTTCAGTTCCTACAGTGCTGTGATTGTCCGTGGTAGTTTGAGTCATTGATGTGGAAGTGAGATTAAAAGACCTCTAACAGCTAAGCAAAGAAACTATGGTAGAGAATAAATAATCAGAGATCACTGTGATGAAGTCATTTATAAAAGAAATCGAATCCCTTATGATTATACTGCGTGTCACTTCTTCCCCAGGTCGGATTCAAATAATTGGCTTACGACTAGAAAGCCATGATTTGACAGTGGACCATGGAAATCGGATGAAAATTGTGACATGTCATCAATCAAAAGTCCCTAATCCCCTTTTAGCATTAAAGGAAAAACGATGGCAAGGGTCTATAAATATGCTTATATTAATATAGTGTCCGCCTGTCTTCATTTTCTTTTATAAAGAGTTCTTTACCGTCAACAACATGGAAAATGTTCTGTCTATTTATTCATAATTTCTTTTTTCTGTCTAAGAATTGTCTTGGCGATTTTTATCCTCTGAGCAATGACAGGGAGACAAAGTAGAAGGGATAAGAAAAAGTTAGATAAATCTGCTATTAAATTCCATTCTGTTCTTCATGTCGAGTATTTTGATATATTAATAAAACTAACAAAAGAGATTTTAGTTTTGTCATAGGCGTCAATTAATATACAATACATTACGAAACGTAGCCGACTTTGAAATATCACTTTAAAGTTTGCATCAATATTGAATTGAAAATTCTGAATCTGATTAGTGACTGCAGTGAGATAGAATTACTAAATAGAACCAATTCAAAGTACTAATAACTAATTCGGTCATACTACTATTGAAAGAATGGGCGCTCAATCAGAACCCAATAAGGGGTGACGTTTTGGGGACACCCTTGCATTCGTGGGGAGTCTGTATGATTGACAGTTCAAAGGCTGTGTAATCGAAACTGAAGAGTACGGCTTGTTGTCGCAATTAAAATGTAATTTGAACGAAAAAAAACTTAAACTTTTAGACTTTTGACCTCACATACAGGCAAATGAACATAAGGTGTTAGCACGCATCCAACATCATTACGTTTGTCTTCAATGTAATTCCCAATGAATGGTGTAACGCATTTGTTAAAAATACGTTCTTCGTAATGATTAGAGCATTAGTCACGTAAGATCGGTTGTCAATTTAGAGAGGTCACATAAGGTATTATAGATTTTTTAACTTTCGGTTGAAATTGTGTCATTGCTGTTGATGTTTTTCAGATGATACGCGAAGTCTTTGTAAAAATTGGAGCGTGTACCAGGAAATTTTGAAAAATGGGCTGATTAAACCGGAACAATAATTCTATTAATTCATTATTAAATTTGCATGCCGATATTAAAGTTTCTATGTCGTAAATTGAATAATAAAAACTGTATTATTAGATTAATAGAGATATTTGTTAATTCCAGTTTGCCTAAATAAGACATTATTCAAACTAAGTACAACCGTTTTTCATTTTACTAAAAAAGACATTTACGATGAATAGGAAAACTATATCACATTAAATAAGAAATTAAAGGGAAAGCTGTTGGCTAATTGCCTTAGGTAGATTACGTGTCTTAAGTTATTTAATACTTTTGAATAATTTGTGAAGTACGGAGTTATGTATGACAACTAAGAACAACAACAAATTTGTTACATTGTATTTTTAAGGAGGCTATCCTTCTTCGAAGAAACCATTAGGAAGAGAAGACGGATTCCTATAAAACGCATCATGCAAAAAGTCAACTTTTCCGCACAAATCTAGCCACAAAATAGCCATATCAGACCACTTCAACGCACATACGACTGAAATCATTTCTAAGCTCGAAAAAAAGCACAGATTTGCAAACATTGCTTTAATACAACCATTTCTCGCTCTTAAGCCCAGAAGGCCATTGGCACGGTCAACAACTACAGTCGTGTAACAACACCTTCTAGAAAACAGAACAAGATTTAAACACAGATACACGAACAGTACACAGCACAGTCTCGAAACTGACTGTGACCAAACAATAGCATAAATTAACTGGAATTTAACTCTTACACTAGGTATGGTAAAATAGTAATTCTGTCAATTAATGTTAGTCGGTATGCCCCAGACCCATCAAGCTCGTACATTACACGTTACCTTCGTTTCGCCCATTTTCAAAACCATCACGTTCCTCATAGTTATTTGAAACGTTAAAAACAATACGTGTCGATGATTTCTAATTGTTTATCATAATATATACATTTTGTATATATTGTATATCTATGTATTATTTGTAAGTGACACAGGGCCAAGTCATCGAATTGGTCATAAATTAGAAGTTCACGAACGCTTACCCAACAAACAATATATCATTTTGTTCGTAGTGGATAATGAATCCGATCCATGTGATCGTGGGACGACAACCACATTTGACTAAATAAAGAACCCAACTTGTATTTGTTTCCCTTCTGAAGTATTTATAAACATTGTTATACATTTTACGTTAATGTGTTAGGATCGATCCTAACTCCAAAAATCCAAAGGTGGTCAAATCTTCTTTTTTCTTTGATAAAATATTATATTTAACAAGGTTAAATAGTTTGACCATGCAATTTTTGGAATTTGATAATTCCTTTGCTATCATCGACTTACAAAAATGCCGTGAGCTCCATAACTGCCATGGTTCCCGTTCCCACTTTCACTCAATTGTGTGCGGTAAGATAGGGTTAGGAAACCAACTAGTTTAGCATAAAATAGTTCTACTTTCGGCTTTCGTTCAGTAGGTCAGTAATTTCTCTACAGAAGTATGCATGTAATTACATTAATCTACTATTGATGTATGTCTTATATGTGACTTTTTGACATGATATGTAAATCAGTGTTAAGGTTTATATCCACAACGCGTATCGATCGATACTATCGGCTAGAGCTATATATAGTTGGATAAATTCTAAAAATAGAATGTGGGGTTTTCCCGTCGAAGGGCAGTACACATACATTTGCGAAGAAATAACAGTTATTGTGAAGTTCGCAATTATTATGTTGGTTCACAGTGTGTGAAGGGTATTTTGATGTTAAGACAGAAGGATCGTAATGGAACTGATGAAATCGTGCGATGTCGGTATATTCCGTAGCGAGATCGGCAAATGTCGCCGTATATAACGGCTCATTTCCGAATAGCTATATTTTTTTACAATAAACTTTTACTTTCACTTCAAAACCTGTCATATAGTCCAACATCATGATATTAAGTTTGAATATAATTCACATACCAATTACATATATTTTCTGGAAAAAAAAATCTTAAACTACGATTAATCAATCGATAGTGGTTTATGTCAGTTTTGTTCCGAGTTAGGAACTAAAACATGAAAAATCGAAAGATTCTTCAAAACCAAATTATCACTAAAAGAATTATATAGGTCGATTTTAATTCGTTTCTAACACTGTAGTGTGCATTTAAAGTGATATGTGGTCATAATCAAGATATATTATTAAAATGGAGCGTTTTGAAGAGCTTTTCGGTATGTATTAAATCAGTAAATACGACAGCAACAATGCTTATTTTGGTACCGATGGATTCGGAAAAATATAGGCTGGATAATGGGCTACATAATAAACTTGGTTGATGGAATTTAGCACATGAATATCAGAATATGTACATAAATAGATGGCAATATTGAGATGGTGTATGTTAATTCCTAAGCATGAATATCCATCAACTGTACCTTCTCCTAACTGTCATTGTTGTGTTGCCAGCAACACCATGGCAGTGACTTGTCTCATATGAAAAAAATCAAATTCCGACAGTACTTTCAGTACTTTGATTTTAAATGAGTGTTTATTTGGCAGAGTCTATATCCGTCTGTACAGCTAGACCCTGTGTATCATAGATCAATAAAAGATCATAATTTCAATATTTAGTAGTACATGATTTTGCTGTGACCATCTGTGACCGGTTATAAGACTAATTCTGGTCATTCAATGCAGATATTACATGATTTTGCTGTGGCCATCTGTGACTGGTTATAAGACACACTTCTGGTCATTTATATGCAGATATTACATGATTTTGCTGTGGCCATCTGTGACTGGTTAAAAGACACACTTCTGGTCATTTATATGCAAATATTACATGATTTCGCTGTGGTCAACTGTGACCGGTTATAAGCTCACTTCAGGTCATCTATATGCTGATATTACATGATTTTGCTGTGGCCATCTGTGACCGGTTATAAGCTCACTTCAGGTCATCTATATGCTGATATTACATGATTTTGCTGTGGCCATCTGTGACCGGTTATAAGCTCACTTCAGGTCATCTATATGCTGATATTACATGATTTTGCTGTGGCCATCTGTGACTGGTAATAAGACACACTTCTGGTCATTTTAAGCAGATATTACATGATTTTGCTGTGGCCATCTGTGACCGGTTATAAGCTCACTTCAGGTCATCTATATGCTGATATTAAATGATTTTGCTGTGGCCATCTGTGACTGGTTATAAGACCCATTTCTTGTCATTTATAAGCAGATATTACATGCTTTTGTTGTGGCCATCTGTGACTGGCTATAAGCTCACTTCAGGTTATCTATATGCTGATATTAAATGATTTTGCTGTGGCCATCTGTGACTGGTTATAAGACTCACTTCTGGTAATTTATAAGCAGATATTACATGTCTTATAACCAGTCACAGATGGCCACAGCAAAATTATGTAATATCTGCATTAAATGACCAGAAGAAGTGAGTCTTATAAATGGTCACAGATGGCCACAGATAATTCATGTTATATTAGCTTATAAATGACCAAAATTGAGTCAGATGATAGGTCACAGATTGACACAGCTAAATCTTGTTATATTTACTGATA
Organism: Lutraria lutraria; assembly: GCA_964023205.1. NCBI lineage: Eukaryota > Metazoa > Mollusca > Bivalvia > Venerida > Mactridae > Lutraria > Lutraria lutraria. Next base: position 4,248,886 of record OZ026838.1, read on the forward strand.
GATTATTTGAATCTGATAACCAGTCACAGATGGCTACAGCTAAATCTTGTTATATCAGCCACATGATTATATATGACCAGAATTGAGCCTTATTACGGGTCACAGATGGCCACAGGGATATCATGTTATATCAACATATAAATACCAGAACTGAGACTTATAACTTGTCACAGATTGCAATTGCATATTTATGTAATGTTTTATTATATACGACCTGAATGTAAGCGGATGACAGGCAATATAGATGGTCACAGCAAATTCATGCTATTTTGAGTTCAAAATGACTAGAATTGAGGTCGGTGACCGGCTATAGAGGGCCACAGCTAATTTATGTAATTATCAATTAACAATGAACAGAATTGAAATAAATCGCTGTTACAATCACACAAAATAAACAAAGGGCCATAATTCCGTCAAAAATGATCGAATCACAAAACCCGGAATATATGTGTGGTGGTTCTTGGTAACAACAAGTCTGTGAAAGTTTCGTCAAAATCCCATGAAAAATGTAGGAATAGTATCCTAAAAAATGTCGTATTTTTTTAAACACAATGACCCTATGACCTTGACCTTTGACTACTGACCTGAAAAATGCACATGTCCTGTAGAGGTTGTCGTGAAGAACCTACATATGAAGTTTGGTGGACGTAGGTGCAGGCGTTTTGATTTTATAGGCAATGTTAAAGTTTGGAACAAACAGAGAGGCCAAAAACAATATGGCCCCGATCTATCGATACGGGGGCATAAAAAATAGTGCATGTGAAGTTAAATTATGTGAGGGGGACCTATCATTGTGAACGTTAGGTGCAGTGTTCGAGAAAGCTCACCTTCTTCAGAAATCCATCTTAAATAATCGTAATCCAAAATTTATTTCACAAACACATCATCATCATCCGGTAGAAGGGTTGGAATCCATAATAGATTGTCGAATATACAAATATAGCACAGCACAAACACTACGCGTAAAACACTTAGCACAAACACTACACGTAAAACACTTAGCACAAACACTACGCGCAATCACTAAGCACAAACACTACATCGATCACTAAGCACAAACACTACATCGATCACTAAGCACAAACACTACATCGATCACTAAGCACAAACACTACATCGATCACTAAGCACAAACACTACATCGATCACTAAGCACAAACACTACATCGATCACTAAGCACAAACACGAAGCACGTTTATATAAACACTGTTGAAAAATCAACTGTCTCGCTCAAAATTTGGTTTCTAAATATCTTATAGTATGCTGGTTTGTCCTGAAATGTAAATGGCAAATCGGTTAAATTAGGGATCAATTACAAATTACAAATACATTTTTGTTATTAAGTTCTGATTAATAAGTACATAATATAAGTTATCAAACACTGAGAGTTTGAAGTTCAAGGGCACAATTTATCAAATAATTATGAACTTGTAACTATCTTCAAGGAAAGTATCTTTCAGTTATTAATGACAAGTCATTATTAACAATACAGAAACGATAAGTAAATTCCAGGAAAAGAGCTATTGGAAAATATTAAAGGCAAGTATTTTTTCAGTAATAAATGACAAGTCATTATTAACAATACAGAAATGATAAGTAAATGCTAGGAAAAGAGCTATTGGAAAATATAAACATGCTGTCAAATATATGAACAATGATCACTATTGAAAAGGATATAATGCGCCCTTAATTGGCAGATGGCCTTCATTCAGAAGTTATTTTGTTGTTTACAATCAATGACGGGTTTTCACAGAATGGCATTTATTCACTTTATAGGTGGCCGTTTTCGCAACTTATATGGCTGTATGTAAGCTTGAACAAGTTAATAACTTTCAATCAGCTGTACATGCATACACATATATCTATATATACAGAGAAAAGTAAGTGGATCTACATATCTACAATTGCTAAAATTCTTGTACGTATATTTAGCTACAGGTAGAAATGTGTAAGTACATAAACCAAAAATGATCACTGTACAATTATTGTTTGGATATTTCTAACCATTCCTTTTAATGTAAGTAATACTCGCGATTATTCGACAACGGATTATCTGAAAACCTAAATGTTCAAGCCCGATTGTCCGAATTGTATAATCTGAATCATAGGCACTTTCCTTCTAATCTGCACGTGCTTTCCGGGAACCTTGCTTCCGTTGTAGTGTTCCCCAACTTTAAACGTTTTGACAGCTTTTACAACGAAAGCCGGGACCCACGCTTATTTTCGTCACTACCGTCAATCGAAAAGATGGCGAGTTCACTACCTGGGAGTCATTTAACACAGATCGAAGACTTATATGCCTTTAAAGAGAGTTTTAAACGTATCCAATTATATAATGAAGCCACACATAAAAAGTTTCATTTATTATTGCAATAATGGGTATACATTAATATTATATTCTACTGCTTATACGGTATGATGAGTATCCCTTAATTTTGAATAAATTGGTAAATTGACATTAAAGATATAATTATTTGAATTTGTTACGCAATTAACATAAAGTGTTCACATTCGCGTTAGAAGTTTGTTCAAAATGTCACGAAATGCAGGCTACAAAAAAACAGTTAAGACAATATTTTAAGTACGCCGACACAGAACAGAACAGACAAATAATTAAAATATATCTTATAGATACAAGACGATTCTTTCATCGAAAGTGCACATCGATAAATATCAAATAGATAAAATGAATTTGCGTTACTGTTTGTTCAAAAGAGAACATTATAAGGAAGTATTATTATGATATTTATGCGATGAAATGTATCGAATTGTTGTAATTTCACGACACTTTTATGCAATAATTTAATAAGTTGATCTGTATTTCAGTCTTATACTAGCTCGCAACTGACATATTTTGTAAATGATGAACACAGCTTATAACGAGCACCAGCCATTGTACAGCGTTGACAGCAGTAAGTGCACTGGGAAGTTAACTGTTATCAAATGTGTCTTTGTTCTATCATAAGAGTATACTAATTCTGCTGGGTATAAGTACTTGTAAATTGTTAAATCCCCTCACAAGAATTCAATAGGACATAGCATCACTATATTGGGTCTAAGAACTAGGTCCAACCATCAAACTGATTAAGCAATGAAGTACACACATTCTAGACGCGCCTATTCAACGTAACGTAAATTAAATAATTTCAGTGGATTCAACGCCGTTTTACCATTATATTATATAGATTTCTCGGACTGTATTTATAACCAGTACTAACTTAGCCTTCCACATAGGGTCAGCTACTTCTTCTCCAGACAGGAAGAAAAACGACATTTTTGTCATATTTTCAGGGTCAGTGTATGACCTGTCGTGACTGGATTCGAACACGGATCGCCGAGTTACATGTCCAACATACTGACCTTTGCACCGCAGCCGCGGTCGTAAATTGAATAAGGTGACGTAAAATGGAGGTCACACTGGGTACTGATACTTTTTGTAAAACCAATTTTTACACACAGTCTTTACTATCCTTTTTTTAATAGTCTGTAATCACCATGTAGACCACTCTCCTCTTAATTATTACTGCTACTGTCGCTACCGTTCTTTTAGCTTTCTTATATACGAAATATGCACGCTAACCTTTACGAACATTTCATATCGACGAGATGCAAAAGAGTGATAGTGACTTGTCTTAGAAATAATCATCAATACGGGGTTGAGTGTATACATTTACGATAATGAATGCCGAATTCTCGTCGGTTATAAAATAAGTAACGTTGGAAACACGGTTGCTCTATTGGGTATGTCTCGTTTAAATCAACTACTGTAAAATATTATTATCCGTTATTGAATACATATTAATATGACAATGATGTTTTTTTCAACACCAGAAAAATCATGTTTACTTACTTTTTAAGCAATGTCTGCTTACGTTCGAAACAAACACTGAGACAGGCATTTATAATAAAATAGCGCCAAACTAGTATAAAACAGTACACATTTTGTAATATGTAATCATCTTCAAGCCAATATGAGTGGTGCATTGGAAAATAAACCCTATTACACGGTACTCTCGTTTTACACGAGAAACACGCGTGTCAAAACATGTTTATTTATACATGTACATTGAACATAAAATAAGGTAGTGCTCGTGTTGTGTGTAAAAAATCTGATTTACTTTTTTTCAACAAAAAGGCACAATTTATGTTAAATGCATTAATTCAATGACAACCCAAAAACGTAACATTGTTTTACAGTGGAGAGGAAAATTATATGTTGCTGTCTGAATAATCATATAATATACATTTGTATTACGAATATGAGTTCCATTGCTATATGATTAAACCTGTGTTCGTTATGATTTTCATGCATAATGTTCATGACAACATTTTTAAGAATTACATTCGGTTTCACAATGGCACTGTCACTGAATAAGATTCATATTGGTCCCATTTTTTGTGCCCGCCTCCGTCACAGGTAACTGTATCATGAATAGATTATAAAAATATGAAAAAAAAAATATTTATTACTATATTATAGTAATAAATATTTTTATTTTTTATTTTTATTTTCATATTTTTATAATCTATTCATGATACAGTTACCTGTGGCCTCCGTGGTCGATTGGTTAATGTTAAGCTGACCTCAAATCACTGTAACCTCTCACTGATAGAGGGTCGTTGATTCGAGCCCAGCTAGCGACCATGTGAGACAGTAGGTAGTTGCTTACGGAGGATATGAGTCTAGTACTGGTTCTTCCCCGAAACGATGGTTAGGTGAACTGTTCGCCTCATATCACTATGACTGTTGAAACGGGGCGTAAAACCCAAACAAACAATACAAACACAATAAGTTACAAAAAAGAAATATATGATTGCTGTTTCAATGTTTAAAAATAAGAAGAGTAAAATTTTAATCTTCTAAACATTATAAAGGTTACATACACCTTCAATCTGTATATAACATTATAGAGTACTAAAAAGAACTGCATAATAAATATGTATAAGTTCAACATGCAAAAATAAAACAAACATTGTTAAGTGCAAATCAATAACAGTACAATATAACGGTTGTTTGGATACTGCTTTTTAAAACGTTTTGAACAATTACTATTCTTACTTTTATTATTTTGAAAAAAAGACAATTATTAAATTACTTGTTCTTGCATGAAACACACTATAAAGAAGCAGTCTTATAAACTGGTCAAACAAAATATTACAGATGATGGGTAAAGGAATCTCCATGGTCACGTGGTTATGGTTTCTGCTTAGTAACCACTAGTCCCTCACTACCATGACTTCGAATTACACCCAGGGTCAGAATAAGTGAGGAAGCTACCTAGCTAGCTCACAGAGGTCCGATGGTTAGATATTCTGGTTTATGTTTAGGTTCATGAGTCGCTTAATGATACTGGCTGGTGGTTCAATAATAAACTCCAATGAAAAGAATGACTATCGGAATTTAATGAAATTTCAAGACATTCATTGATCATTTAGACCAAAATGACCTCCAAATAAAGTCCATCTTTCATTAAGGCCACATTATGCCATTCCTAAGGGTGGTATTTAATCACAGGTTTGACTGTATTTCCGAGTGTAAACATGTATTTGATTAATAAGATGTCAAAGAATGGCTTATAACTTCAAACCCTCCCAAACATTTTGATATATGACACGCCTTGTTACTTTTTTGGGCCATGTTGATCTTCCAAATTGGCTAATATTTCCTCTACTATTAAGCTAGTCAGCAAATGATCAGTAGAAAGTTTAAATGTTGTGATTTAGTAAACAATGGCTACTTCTGGAGAAGGTAACAAGGAACGAATATTGTCAAATTGTCATTAATAGAAACAGAATCAAAACAATCTCCTGCATTATTTAGAATAAATATTTCACAGACATTATATTTAAACTATCGCTTTTGGTTGATGTACCTCGTGTAGAAAGCCGTAATATTTTCAACAAAACCTATATCTCATATTATATTTTTCTTTATCTCTTTATATATCAAAGTGGTAATGAGAAAGGGTCATAGTTAGTTTGTATGGCTCTTTAAAAGAATTAGGAAATATTGACAACACTTGATTTCATTTTTCCACAGTTTGAGTATCTATATATAATAGATGTATTTGTAGATAATTAACTAGATATACAATGTAGTTGTTTCACGGAGTTTTATTGGCAACGTGTTCTGTTTTACATGAATGTAAGATATTGAAAAGACATAGATACAAAAGAACTGAGTCCCATTAATAATTGACAAAAAAATAAATTTCAGTGCGATACGATTCTTTAACTCATTTTTGTTTAGTGACAAAATATCGCACTTACCTACATGTATAATAACGTGTTCACTTTCGTCCCTTTTTCAGTTATACAAATTACTACCATTTATGAAAACATGATATATTTGACATAACAGAAAACACACCAATAAACTTCGTATGAATACTAACCATTTTCCATCAACACATTTCGTGAACTCAGGACAAGAACGTGCTTCACGGACACCTCTGATTCATTAAAGCAAACATCTTTTATTACTCTAAGTATTGCACATTCTTTCTTTTGTTATGTATTTAATACCTAATCAATACATACATATGTCTGATGAAGGGAAGCAAATCGAAAACTTGGCCAGGAGTACTTGACTGGACTATCGCCCTTTAAAGATTTAGAGATGAGAACCGTTATCGCGAACTCGTTTGAGGTGTAAGAGGAAAAAACATGTTTTCTGCTTCTTTGTACATAATATTTTTTATACAATTAAGTTTCCGTTGTGTTGAGGTTATTTCAATGTCACTGACAACGAGTTGTCATCTTAAAACTAAAAATAGTTCGCGCCACGTGTGCATTCATTTAGTATGATATTGTATTTATGGTAGGCCTATCTTCTCTGTGGTTCTTGTGTAGTTATTTAATGGACATGTCCTGGGTTTCGTTTGGATATTATTAAATCCATAGCTTATGGTCAATGTTTACACATAGTAACATTTAGTTATGGACGTATGGTGGTCATTAAGGCTCGTGTATAATAAAATCATAATAGACTGATGCATGTGACTTAAATGCTGAAGTATAGCTGTAATATAAATGCTCAAAAGAACACATGCACGTGTGAAAAAAGTATATATTTATCGTTGCAATTGATTATTCCTACAGCCAGAGGTATGCAAAATCACCTTCAGTCAGTACTATCAGTATTAAATAATTCAAGATAAGAACCAGTTTTACGCCTATAGCTTGTAGAAAAATTTGAAACAGATATACCATTATATACTTTATGTATTTTACGTATATTTCATTCGAAAATAACAATTGGCCGACTAATATTTAATCAAATCATGGTCACTTTATTTCTGATCAAATGTAGATCTGTTTGCTTAGCTTGAATACATATCGTATTTTTATGCTTATAGAAACTCAAATCTAATTAATCTATCGAGGACGAATAATATAGGGGACGGAAAGTTAATTGGGTTAGTCACTGTATCGCGATACGTATTGCAATATGGGTCGACTGTATTCGGTGTATCGCAATACGGACTATGCTAAATCGTTGCACCCATAAGGAAAGACGAAATGTGACCTCTACTGAGTGACAGGTAAACTATATTCTGAGGTCATTTTGTTCTTAGTAATTAATAACGGTATTTAAAAGCACGATTTCATTCACAAGGTGACCTTTATTCGGAGATGACCGCTAACACGGGCTTGACTGTATTAAAACGTTGCATACAATTAGGAGTGAAATAAAAATATGATACAACCAATAATTACAATTAGCAATTAGATTTATATGTATGGATACAATAATGAACATGTCTTGACAGTGGTATTCAGTTATACTGTACTTCCTGTATCATCAGATATTTAGGTTGTGAGAATTTGTATAATCACTGAAATCACGAGAAACATGTGCAGATTGTAAATATTCGGTTGTAACTGTGGAATGTCATTGACGGAGAACAGAGGTGTAGGATTTACGAGTTCAAGCAAAATAGGATTTACCAGTGTAAGGCTAGCGGGGACCAAGCTCCGAGGTTATAAAACTTGAGATCGGTCTCCTAGCTCAGATCTCATACATGTCTGTCATTGTTTATAATCATAGTTAGTCATGGTCAGACAATGAGGATTTCTCTGATACATTTACTTGACAGCATAATTGATCTGAACATGTCTTTAATCATTTAACAGCTCTAAATATATTTTCAACCATAATACTTTGAGAATAGAATTGAGATTTTATTTTTATATCGGGTTTTACGCCCCTTTTCAACAGTCAGAGTCATATTGAGGCGGACAGTTCACCTTACAATCGTTCCTTGGAAGAACCAGTACTAGACTCCTATTCTTCGTAAGCAACTGCCTACTTTCTCAAGTAAAGAGACATGGTTGGTAGCGGGGCTCGAATCCACCACTATCTATCAGTGAGAGGTTACAGTGATTTGAAGTCAGCGACTTTAACCACTCGACCAAGGAGGTGGGTCGAATTAAATTTGAGATCAGGAACTGTTCTCAAGCTTTATAACCAAGGGGTCATGTCTTGTCTTTTTATGTTTATTAGTTGATTGTCATCAGATAATAATATTATTGAATATTAGCCTGACAGCACAATTGATGTAAATATATATTTACAAATTAATCTGCTCTATTTTCAAACCATTATACTTTGAGAATGAAATTGGGATTTAAGCTTTATGAATAATGGTAATTGTATTATGTACGATCTATTAAAACATCATGAAGAGCAATCGAGCAGTATCGTCTCAGAGAAATGTACGATGTAGACAATGTAGTGAATAAATATGACTCAACTTTTTAGTGACTATAGCAGTATTTTAAAGTCCCATAAGCATATAAACTTATCGGTCGTAATAGTTTATGTTTGTCCTATAACAGAGGAAATAGTCAATGAAATACGCGTAGTTCTCACGTACGGAACGAAACTGTAAATGGCTTTAATAAGGGAGATAACTATATATATTGTAACATTATGATATGATCGAGGTTTAATGGAGGAACATAACTGATGTTACATTTACCACACTGTTTTATTATACGAGTAATGAAGTAAGCCAGTGAACACTTAATTGCAACCATGTACATACATTCAATATTCATAGATCTTAGTACAGCTGCACACGTGACGCCCCACACATGATAACATTCTAAATACAATGTACGACCCTACAATATAACCTATCGTTTCAACACAGAATAGAGGGAATGAAAGTCGTAGTTATGACTATACATACAATGGTCTTTTCAAATAGCGATTTCTTGTTGATAAGCCTGTTTGAGTCCGAAAGATATGTTTTAGTCTAGTTTAGCATTTTTAAAATCAAAACGCATATGCATTTTTTTACTTTCTTTGTTGGTAATTTCGCTTATATCAATAAAAGTTTTAAAACTGCCCATTCTGGATGTGTAAGTGAAAAGGGCCATCCTGGACCCATTTTAACAAATCCCATCTTATTTGGGACCTCGTGGCTACTATAAAATTTATTACACCAACGCCTCAATCTATTGTGAGACACACGATCATATAGTTTTTATGCTGGCGCCGTTTGATAGTGCGCCATCAAAAAATTTGAAAAAGCCTGACATGCGCTTTTGTTCCTGTTATCTTTGTCAGGCTATTGTTGACTTTTGTGTTATAAATATTTAAAAGAACGATTCAAACTAGGTATTTTTATTTATTAATAAGTTATTTCCATGTTTCATTTGATAGTTTCATGTCATACGCAAAAAATTAATTGACGGGTGGGGTAAAGTTTTCATTTTATTGTGAAATTGTAGTATTGGATTTGTGTTTCTAGTTAAAACGAATTTACAGGTGACATCTATTGAGCTGTGTTTCATTTACACCTGCCATAAGTGGTGAACGTCTGTGTTGTTAACGATTTGTAGTAAAATCCATTTTATTTTTATTACCAAGTTTTTAAAAAGTAAAAAAGTATATATCCTCGTCTACTGATGATTCGCAGATATAAGAAATGATCGAACTGTTAACTCATAAAATCTGATATTTGAACCAAATGTTTTAATTACCTGGCAAAACAAATCTATTTCCTTCAAATATTGACAACGTATAGTTTAAATCACTTCCTCGAAATACTACATTCGGCCCCTTTATCATTATACTGTATGGAGGCCGCCATTTTGTTTCTACAATCACAGATTCGCGGATGCCATTTTATCCCATGATGCAGAGCGCTAGCACTCCAATTAAGTCATACTATTGTTAATTGTTAGGTTTATGTTAAACAAATGTCTAAATATGAAAATGTCTTGCGTTATTTGAACATGCATGATAACAAGGACTTATATACATACATGGATTCGCAACTTCCGTATTAACAGTTTAAAGTAATCAAATCCCGCGATAATAAGACGTGAATCAACGGGAATACAAGCTGTTGTTTACAAAAGCGAAAATACGAAAAAATCCGTGATATCCGAATGATAATAACAGCGAAAATATCCGTGGTATTCCGAATGTTTAATCTCGGAGACGAAAGGATTATAATAGATGTCCGCCATCTTGGAATTTAAAATGTTCGACTGATGCCTTTTTCAATGCTTATACTTAGACTTTGTGGATTATAAATGTATCTCAATATCTTTAAGGAATTTGTTGCATCCTTTACCAATTTCCCGTGTCCAATTGCCAGAGTTTTATTAGTATTTAATTTAGTATAATCAAATTCTTAAACACCCAAAAACAGCTGTCGGACATTGCCGAGTATATAGCAATGCATTGTGGGATCGCCGAACGATATCGTTTGATCTATTTTTAGCAGTTGCGAATCCATGTATGTATAAGTCCTTGATGATAATGATAGAATCTTCAAGTTGATGAACAAAGGTGCTGAACCCATTACGAAACTTTCAGGGTCAGCTTTACTCAGAACTCTATTTCTAAGAGTATTTTAGGGACTAATATACAGTTTATAGGTCAAGTGAGCACTGACAATTTATTATCTTTCTGATATGTACACGTTTATGTGATTCTGTGGACAGTTTCAAAACGTTTATTGAAATCTTACTACTTTAAGAATTATTTTGCACTATTTTAACTGTTTGTAATTGATAAACCTGTCTACTACATGTGCACTCTGATGTGTATATTTGTGTATTTTCATCTGTTTTTTGTTTTGTTTTTGTCTTTCATTGTACAACGCCATTGAATATGTATTTATATGTAGAAATAGGCGTTTAATCAAAGTTTCAAGTTTATGTATGCATGCATTATGTCAGATGGGGAATATAACCCGTATTGATAATTGTATGGCTTTGAAAAAGTCTTAACCATAAAAAAGAAAATTAAAATCAGCAGCTAACAACAGTGGGATGTAAACCCTACAAAAAAATATACTTTGCCTAATGATTTGGGGAATGCAGTTTGCGTAGCCATTTATTGGAATGTAAACAAAGTAGACATAAAAGAAAATTTCAACATAAACGTTATTTTGGCTCAAAACGAGTAATTTTTCAGTTGCAAATTTTGGGAATAGTGAAAAATGATAAAATTTCATACAAATATTAAAATACATGTATGTAGCCGTTTAAATTTATTTTTGGTGAATGCAAGAACTATTTCTCGACAGCGAGCATGTGACAAAAATTTCCCACGTTCGTGCGTGCATTGCGGTAAATGACGTCACAGCAAGCATGTAAACAAAAATGGCCGCGAATCAATGCTATCCGCGAACAGATGGTGTGTGTGCGAGGCAATAACCGATTTTAGTGATGAATGACATCGTTTCCTGTGTCCAAGTTTATACTAGTTGTAGATGAAGAAATATTGCTGTACGAAAGAAGTGAAAAATGCATTAAAGTTTTTAAAAAGAAATTCAACAGTTAAGAAGTTCAAATTTCCTAATTATTTGACACTCACTGACTTTATCTTCATTGCTATATTTTAATACTAATCTTATCAAGTGTCTAAATGTTTATTCTTAAAGAGCATACCCAATACTTACAATTAATGATAAAATATAATTAGAAAATAGCAGCGCAGCTTCTGCATGACGTCGTCAGTTTATGAGCACGAAGTTGTGAGAAAGCTTCTAGTTGATCAAGATAGTCAAGGTCATGTTTATTTTGAGGCGAGCAATGCATGTTTACAAGCTGTTTTGTTGCATTTCGTTCAGGGCCCTAGCTGCACTTTAGGGGAAGGGGCCCGGGGCCCTCAGGTAGGGGAATTTTGCGTCATTTTGAGGAAAAAGGGGAATTTCAGGGGATCTTTTTCAACTGCCGTGTAACCCTGCAATAAGCCTTTTAAGCTTAAAATGGCTGTATTTAAATATACAACGTACATAAATATACTATTAATCAAAGGTTAATTACTTAATATGAATCATTTAAGCAAAAAAAAAAAAAAAAAAAATTTTTTCAAAAATAGGGGAAAAAAGTATACGATTTTAGGAGGGGAATGGGGCCAAATTTCGGCCCCAAAAAACGTCAAATGAGGGCCCTGTCGTTACATGTACAGAAAATTAACTTGTAAGTTGATATGTTATGGAGATCTTGTTCAACCACGGTAGTATAATATGCGCTTGCGTGGACTTCCAATATTAACGGGGACAAACTTACGGGTGTAGTGGCTACAATCATCAAACCAATTAAATCACATCAACAATTTTCTTTGTGTCAAAAAAACAACTAAAAACATAGGTCATCTGCTTGCATTCTTTGACACACTGACGGCCATATTGACTTTTACCTTGTATACAAAAGACTGTCAGTGTGTCATTCCATTAGTGGTTCGTACACAAAACTTGTATACAAGTGCGATGTCACATCAGACGAAAATTTGTTATGTGATAGCTGATTTAATTGCGTGATTACGTATTATTTTACGTGAGTGGGAACACTGGGTGCGCCGTCTAGTTTATATATAAATATTTTTAAACTTGGGGATTGTAACTGACTGTTTTGCAATTTTAACCCATGTTTTTCATCGGCAATCGATTCTTAATGACTTCATTTCATTTTTTTGTCTGTTGACAACAACACTTGAAGTGCAAATAGTTATGCATAACTATGCAGGGCTCCTCTGGTGCATTGTTTCATATGAAACAAGGATGTGCCATTTATAGAAGTTTTTAATGAGTTTCATTTTCTTGCAGCTAGTTGCACAATGGAGATAACAGATGAGAATTTACAAACATTGTCAACATTTCTGCAGCAAACATTGTCACCAGATCCTGGTGTTAGGAAGCCAGGTATTTGTAAACTTTTAATTATTGAAACCTGTTAAATTTTATGTCTTTATAAACACACAAGTACTTCGGTAGTCAAATGGATGATTGGATGCTGCTGAGTATATTAGTTAAAAATTAAATTTAAATCATTGAAATCTCATTCTTTAGAAAGGAGATGATATGCAGTAAGTATTATGAACTTGGAGATGGATTTGTTGCTGTCAGTTTCAAGATTACCCTTGCAAGACATTTTACTTGCTATTACAATAGTGAAAATGAGATTTTTCAAGTAAACTAGAAGAAATTGTCAGGAGTTTGGGGACCAATGCATTATATGCTGTGGAAATGATATAATATGATTTACCATATGATGTGACATTAAAATTAATCAATTATTTAAAGATTTCATTCAATTTTTTGGGGGTAAAACAGGGCACTCCATAGACTTCAAAAGTTGGGGGTCAAAATGACCCTTAGCTGATAGAAATGTAAAGATTCAACATAATTTTCTACTAAAGTAATAGTAAATTTGACCCTTTGGTTCCAATTCTCAAGAGTCAAAAACCTTATTTTTCAAATTTCAAGAGTCAAAATGCCATTTCAAGAGTCAGCGGAGAGCCCTGGGTAAAGGCAAACTATCAAACTGTTAAACTTTTTATGTAATTTCAGCTGAGAAATTTCTGGAGTCGGTTGAAGGGAATCAGAACTATCCATTACTGCTTTTAAGTTTGTTAGATAAAGATAATGTTGAGCAAGCTATCCGCGTCTCATCAGCTATTACCTTTAAAAACTATGTGAAGAGAAACTGGAGAATAGTAAGTATACATCACAAATTAATCACAGCCCTTTTTTCCAGGTTTTGAGGAAGGGTGGCGGGGCCTTTTTTCAAGGGGAATTTTGTATCAAAAATAGGAAAATTGGGGGAAAATTACTAAGTTAACAAGCACTGTGTAAAAAGCTATTTTGGTTGGGGAATTTCTTTTCAAATTTGGGGGATAATACATACTATTCAGCTTCGGGAATAGGGCCGAAAGTCGACCCCAAATTTGCCATAAAAAAATGGACTGAATCGTAGTCCTAAAAATAGTAAAATATATATCAATTGTTTGCTTTTGGTTACATGCTCATAAGAAAAAAGGGATGACAGGTATAGCATATAGAAAGTGAGTGAGCATACAGTAAGATGAGTTTTGGGGCAATGGGTTTTAATTAATTTCTAACGTCTTTTTAGTAAGTGTTTATTGGATACAAATTATCATATTTGTGTTTGTGGTATATATTTCAATGATGAGAACAGTGTGTCCTGTCAGACTGGATTTAACCTGTATGACGATATGTTCCTCTGAGGAATGAGATCTTACATTTGTTATTTCTATTTTATTTAGCTTGACTCGGGCAAATTTGTAAAACAAGAACTCGGCCTTATTCACTGACAGCAAACCAAACTAGTGTTTTACCCCTTCAGCAAACAATTCTATAGTTTTACAATTTCTATTTCAGATTGATGGGGAACCCAATAAAGTGCACGAACAGGACAGGAATTCTGTGAAACAATTGATTGTTGGCCTCATGCTTAAAAGTCCAGAACAAATACAGAAGCAGGTGATGGGTTTTAATCCATTTGTGTTATTTCTGAAATTTTGGCAGGGCTTACTAACACACCATTGTCTGCTTATTTAGCAGAATTAAGTTGTAATATGTATGTGAAAGCGGAAGTCCGGATTTATCTACTCTGAAAGAGCTATGATTTCTGAACAAAATTAAAGTTATTTGATGAAAATATCTCTAGAAATGGCTAATTTAGTAATTACGGTCAGTTTCATACAAACTGAGTTGATTTAAATATTGAAACAATGTGGTTGAAGGCCTCTTGTTTAGCAAAAATGGTCGGCCGCATATGATTTTCAGTTTTCTCTTAAAATTATTTGTTCTTAAAATATAATAATTTGCAATTGTTCTGTTGTATTATATTTTCATTATTTGCACAAAAAAGATGCAAATAACTCAAAATTCTTGCCGCTGTAATGTATTCTCAGTTAATTTGAGTTTTACGCCCCTTTCCAACAGTCAGTCATTTGAGGCAGACAGTTCACCTTACCGTTGTTCCTGGGAAGAACCAGTACTAGACTCCCATCCTCTGTTAGCAACTGCCTACTTTCTCACATAAAGAAAAATTATTAGTAGCGCGATTGAACCCACAACCCTCTATCAGTGAGAGGTTACAGTGATTTAAAGTCAAGAGACCTTAACCACTTGAACACGGAGACAGGTCTTTCAGTTATGTATCAAGCTATCAGTTCATCATTCACTTCTTGTGTAATCATGAAGAACTATTTGTTGTTGCAGCTGTCAGATGCTATAAGTATCATTGGTCGTGAAGATTTCCCTGCAAAATGGCCAAATCTTATCTCAGAAATGGTGAGCAAGTTTCAGACTGGAGACTTACATGTGATAAATGGTGTTTTACGTACAGCGCACTCCATCTTCAAAAGGTATTCTATTTTATATTTAATAGTTCCACAAGTTTATTCTGATTGTCATTAAACAAGAATGTATTCTTGAAATAGAGTAAAATTCATGTTCTAAACTAGTATTGACACTAAGATCAAGATGATGAAAATAGTGTGTCCTGTCTTAGTGTATATCACCATGACGATACATTATACACTGATTGATTTGTGTATTAACATTTCTCACAGATTAGTTATCAAAATAGTAACAATGTGGAATGCTTCAGCTTATGGAAAAGTTTTAATGTCTACAAAGAAGGTTGTACATGTAATATAAGAAATAAAGAATATTTGGATATCCAAAGACATTCAAACTATTTGTTTTACAAAGCAATCAGGGCACTCCATAGACTTCTAAAGTTGGGGGTCAAAATGACCCTTAGCTGATAGAAATGTAAAGAGTCAACATAATTGTCTACTAAAGTAATAGTAAATTTGACCCTTTGGTTCCAATTCTCAAGAGTCAAAAAACTTATTTTTCAAATTTCAAGAGTCAAAATATCATTTCAAGAGTCAAAGGAGAGCCCTGGCTATGGTCCTAATGTCAGAGGCTTGTTATCATGAGCTATTTTTTGCTTTCTATAAACAAGGATATACTGTACATCCTATGCTTCAGATATCGTCATGAGTTCAAGTCTCAGGAGTTGTGGACGGAGATCAAATTTGTGTTAGAAAACTTTGCTTCGGCTTTCACACAACTGTTCACTGTAAGTATTGTTATAATATCTATTTCAGTTTATACATAATGTGAAGTGTTCTGACTGTGATTGTTGTTGTAGTTGCTGCTTTTGCTGTTAACTTGGTTTCATTGAAGATATTGTGCAGGTTTTTTCTCTATTTTTTTGGAACATGGCCTGTTCTGGGGAAATTATCAAAAAAATAGTTTTGGGAGCGACTGTTTGGAATTGCATGATTTAATACACATTAAAAGATGCTTTTGCAAAAATGTTAGCTGTTTTTCATCACTCATTGCGGTCATAATCTTGCATATAAAAATGGCTAATTAGAATTAAAAGTATAGATTTAGTGGACTTTGTTTTACTGACGATAATTATATGGTTTATTTTATCATTCTGGATTTATTTCTTGTGTTTCAGAGTACAATGGAGTTAGCAAAGACACATGCAACTGATCCTAATGCTTTAAAAGTTATATTCAGTTCAATTGTGTTGGAATGTAAAATATTCTACAGCCTTAACTTCCAGGTAAATATTGTTACATAAATAGTATGTATCGTGATTTTAAGTTATAATGTTGTGCATGCTGTTCATTATTTATGTTAATTTTTAGCTTTTAGTCAGACTTAGATACCCATGTGACTATAAATAATGCTCAAATAAGTGAGATTTAAAACCCATGAGATCTGCCATTTGATATGGGGCTCAAAAGTCTAGACTGCTTGAATTTTGGGGCAAACTTGTTAGTTAAGCCATAAAATATATTCAGTGTGCAAATAATAATGATATTATAATCATGCATTATCTTATATCACTTTTAGGATTTACCTGAACATTTTGAGGACAACATGGCGATTTGGATGACAAATTTCCTTCAGTTGTTAAGTGTGGATAATAAACTACTTCAAACTGATGTAAGCAGGTTTTTGTGTTCTTTACAAGATGTGTGAAATATTTTGTAGAAAAATATTAAATTGTCAAATATTTTAAATTGTGTATACTATGTTCAATATTGATCTGTAGAACTACGTTTTTGTTGAAGAAAGTGAATCCAAATGATTATTAACAGGTTAAATTCCAACCTTCTTGTATGAAATCAAGCAATCTTGTGTTAAATCTAACATTAACAAGAATTCAATGTTTCAGGATGAAGAGGAGGCTGGATTGTTGGAACAAGTAAAATCTCAGATCTGTGACAATGTTGCTCTGTACGCTCAGAAATATGATGAAGAATTCTCACCCCACCTGCCTGGTTTTGTTACAGCAATTTGGGGTCTACTTACGTCTACTGGACAAGAAGTAAAGTACGATTTGGTAGGTACATAAATCGTGAAAATAATAACTATAAAATAAATGAATGATGAAGTATTTTCATAGATATAGTTTTCACTATTTTTATTTTCTTCATATTTGTGGATTAATGAAAGTATTTACTTGTGGTGGGTGCTGTCAGTAATAGAGTTTTGAAGTATGAAATAGTCTTCATTTATCATTTATTTTTCAATTTTGCTATCATCTCATTTTAGGGCTATATTATACATTCATGCTCCTGTAGGATTACTTCAAATAATTAGATTTTAAAAATTAACATTAAGTATAGGCACACTTTTTGATTGCTGTAACATAGGAATGCTTGATAGCTTGTCCTCATTATAAATTAGTATTATCAGTTATATAAAAGTCAAGATGATGAAAATAGTGTGTCCTGTCTGAGTGTTTGTCACCATGACGATGCATTACATACTGATTGATTTATGTGTCAATGAATGGTCTTTTCTTTGAAGAATGTTTTTCTTGGGAATATAACCATCTGTTTAATAAGGCTAAATTTGATCTAATTCATTATGAATAAAATGTAGAGACTAACAAAATGATTAAGTTATATAATATTTTCCATAATTTCGGTAGCTTATAAAAGAAAATTGAATGATGAAAAAAAGTGTGTCCTGTCTGAGAGAAATCTTTCACTATGACGAGACTGCTGATTCTGATAAAGTTGTATCTTAGAAGAGAAAAATTGCATTTTCATCTTGTATGGTCTTGGGTTTGATCCAGGTCTTCTACGAACAAATTAAAACTTATTTAAGAGAACTGTACTTCTCCGTAAAAGTTCTGTACAATATTCTATGTTTTCAGTTGGTCAGTAATGCAATCCAGTTTCTGGCATCTGTAGCAGAGAGACCATCGTACAAAAGTTTGTTTGAAGACCCTGCTACTCTACAGAATATTTGTGAAAAAGTGGTTGTTCCTAACATACAGTTCAGAAGTAAGTGGATAATAGAATGTCTTATGTTTTTAAATAAGGTTGTCCCAAATTGTACATGTTTTATTATTTTACTCAATATTTGTACGTAAAAACATGAGCTTGTCATTAGTATATTCAGAATAATTCTACTTTTTGAAAATGTCCCAAATTACAGACTGGTTGATTGTAAATTGTTGTTTATTTAGAATAAATTATGTCAATCTTCTTGATCAACTGATACTAATTTGTTGATTTAATGATGCATTCACTAACAGCCTGATCTTTTGTAGTGCCTTTTCTCTCTTTTTGTCCAAATCTATAGCCACTGAAATTTGTTTATAAATATCATGTAAATATAGTTTTATCCTTAAAAATGTGAAAACGTTGAAATGTAGGAAACACTGTTACATGAACTTATATGAAGTATTTCCAATTTTATGATAGCTTTCATCTTGTCTTAAATATAGATATATATTTTTGTCATTCGTTTTTAGCATCTGATGAGGAATTATTTGAAGATAATCCAGAGGAATATATAAGACGTGATATTGAAGGATCAGGTAAGTTATATATGTATATTGTAGGTGAGAGATTGTTACGGATACCTTTCATAACTATCCTTGGATTATTCTTGTTGATTACCGTTATATTTAAATGCCTGCTATATGACCATTAGTTGTTGATGTACCATTTTCCTTCGAACTTTCACTGTACAAGCATCAACCATACAAGCAGTAACGTTATTAGATGCACATGTTTTGTCAGCCAGTTAACAATTGTACTATCTTACACGTTAGTGTAGTATATTGTATCCTATCCTAGGTATCATCTTAAAGTTTTTGTAAATGGTATTGAATGGAATTATGATTAGTTAATGTAGACAAGTCTTTGTGCAAACTCAAACCTACAGTCCTGACTGAAAGTATGATTTTGTCTGATAAAAAAGCATCTGATATACTGTGAAATCATTAATTTTTGTTGGGGATTTAATTTCGTGGGTCTCCTCATCCACGAAATCAAATCCCCACAAATTTAAATACAGAGATAATTCATTCCTTTTCAAGAATCAAAATCCACAAATTTATGACCCCACAAAATAGCCATTTTAGTAAAAAACGAAAATAAATGAAAATACAGTAAAGTCAGTAATAGTATTTGTTCGATCACTCAGTGTCTGCCCCTTTCCTAGAAAAACTGGCGCAATTTTATAATAATTTTGTTGAGATATATGCAGTGTATTGTATGTTTACAGATGTTGATACTCGTAGAAGATCAGCCTGTGATCTGGTGCAGGCATTGTGTAAAATATTTGAAGGTCCTGTTATACAGAATTTCTCACAATATGTACAAGGATTACTAGCTGTACGTATTGGAGAATATAGAATTTTGAATAAAGTTTTAATTTGTCTCCATAACTCAGTGGTAGCACTTTTGACTGCATATAAAGTTAGAAGAGAAGATTGATTTTTTCACACTCAGTATTTCACAGAACTTTGCTTTAATTTCAGAAATTTATTGTAAGATTCTGTACAATTTGGATAAGTTTCATCTTTGAGGTATTTCATTAATTGACTTCGCCAAATTATTCACATTTAGTTGACTCATCAAATGAAAGTTGTTTCCAGTTATTATTGTTAAATGGTGTTTTAATTGGGACTGCCCTGTTTTAAGATATGATTGTATCTCCTTGTTTACATACAGGAATATAGTGCTCATCCTGCTGAGAAATGGAAGAGTAAAGATGCTGCTATTTATCTTGTTACGTCTCTAGCAGCCAAAGCACAAACACAAAAGGTGAGAATTACAAGGTCATCTCTATACCAGCTGATTATGTTACAGTTATCATGATCTGTGTATCTGTGAGTTAGCCCAAAACAAATTGTCTTCCCAGTCACAAAATGTCACCTTTTGTTTTTATTCAGAAATTTCTGATGATTTAGTAAATTTACTCAAGCTACTGATTTGCTTATCTTGTTTTAATTTGCTAAGTGTTGGTCAATAGGCTAGCCCTTTACATTTCGAATAAAGGTATTATTTAATTCACAGGAAGTAAAAAGGACTTGATTTTATGGATTTTTTTTTTATTAATTTATAATTATTTCAAATGATCAAGCTCACTGGAATACAATGTATTTTAGCTTGCCTGAGCCATAGGCTCAGGATGAGCTTTTAGAATCAACGAATTTTCTGCGTCCGTCCACACTTAGTTTGTTTACACTCTAGCATCCACAGCTCTTGACCAATGTATATGGCCACAATATCTTGGATGAGTTAGATTATGGGCAAAATCGGATTAGTATTTCCCGAGTAATGGGCCCTTGACTTAGAAAATGTGCTATATTTTAGCTTGTTTACACTCTAGTGCCTTCCTTTCTTCACCAATCCTAATAATATATACAGCGAATGTGTACGACCTAAAGGTTTTGGACAAATTCGATTATGGGCGAAGTTGGACTAGGTCTTCCATGAGTTATGGGCCCTTGACAAAGTACTTTCAGATTTATGGGCACTTTACATTGAAAAAAAAAATTGAAAAATTTCAGCTTGTTTTTTTTCACTAGTCGTAATCATATTTGCACAAAATGTACTTTTTATTTTTACCTGCATCCAGTATTCATGAAAATTGGGAGTTCGTTTTGATCTTAATCTATGTAGAAATGTGTAATACGAGATGAAAAACTGTTTCACCTGGTCATTAATTATAGTGTAGTTGTTCTCAGGTGAGCGATGTAGGGCCATATTTTCCCTCTTGTTTGTGTTTTCTCTTAACACATATTTGTATATTTCAGCATGGTATTACACAAACAAGTAAACTTGTTGACATCACAGATTTCTTTAATTCTCACATCGTATCAGATATACAAGATCAAGATGGTAAGTAAGCTGTTAGTTTGATGTCCAATTGAAATATCAAGTAAAATGTATCTAGGGCTGAAAATAAAAGTAATTTTTTTTTTACTATATAATGATACTAAAAAATGCCCCCAAACAAATTATCTGCTAGGATTTTCGTGAGTAGGTCGGAGCACTCCAAACAAACTTATTTTATTTCCATTCAGAATGTTTTTCTTGGAAATATAACCATTTAATGAGGCAAAATTTAATACATGGCTAGGCTAGCGCTAGCCGATCGCCAAATCGCTATTGGCGAGTCAAAGACGAATCTGGCGAGTTAAAATTCTCAAATGGGCAACAAAAATCGCCAGACAATTTGCCATTTGGCGATTCTAACAGGCCTTGATAATCCAATACTTTAATCTCAAATACGCACTTTTACACTGCAGACAGCAGTAATATGTGTGACAAACGATGCATGACGATTGTTTACATCTGTCAACACCAATTTTAATTGCCCCAGGCGGTCATTCATAATGCAGACTCTTCTATCAAAACAATCGCGAGTGCATCGTGGTAGTGAATAAAGTCCGTACCATACCGGTACAGTCCGGGTTGTATTTTCCGAAAATTGCTTTGCACTTTACTGAACAATCTCCGGTTTTGTAAGTTTTTATTGACAATTTACTACAAAAGTACAATGTCAGGATGAATTAAGCAGTATGACCAACAAAATATAAAAAACTCGTTAAGTTTCAAGCATGGTTGTTAAACTTATACATGTACTTCCGTGAAGTATACGAATTTCGGACAACATATTTCGGATAACAGCATTTATTGAGTAATTTGTGTAAACCTGTTCTATTTGTTAATGTTAATGTGGTATATTATCCTTGATATATGATAATATGGCACACATTTATGATGAATTCATCATTTGCCAGGGCAGCAGTGTTACTGTTAGTCTTATGAAAATCATAATGCAGTTTTAATGTTGGATTGATTATTATAAGTTCATAATGACATCACCATTTGCAATTTAATAATATTGCAGCTCAACAAAGTAAAAGGTGTAAGAGCCAAACAAAGTTACCATCTGCAATTTTGTGAAAGAGCTTCATCTCCTTTTCGTACCAAACAACACAACTCACAAGTAATTGATAGTCATGTTGATATGCTTTTGGGTGTATAGATTTATTTCAAGACAAAATCTGAGCAATAAAATGTGATTTGAACTCATGCATAGATAGCCAATGCATCTAGATAATAAAAATTACTTTGCTGTTGTTCAAGTGTGTCAAAGACTCATGTCTGATAGAGTACATATAAAAGCAACATCTAAATAGTTGCAGCATGTCAAAACATAAATAAACCAAGTGACTACATTGCCCATAAAGTCCAGAAAATACCATGGAAAGTGTCAGTGCAGTAACAGGCACATAAAGCCATATTTCGTGGTAATTGAACTGGTCTAATAATTAGCCAATGTGACCTGATTTGATAAATGCAGAGAAAACTATAATTAGCTGTATATAGCAATAAGTCTTGGTTGACATGCCCAACATTTTGCTTTTGGTTAATTAAATGCTGATCTGGCTATTAAGAAATCCGGGTTTATAGCCAGACGATTAAATGTCTGGCTACTAAGAAATTTTGGCTAGCGCTAGCCTAGCATGGTATAATTCATTATGAATAAAATGTAGGAACTTACAAAGGGAATAAGTTATAGAAAATTTTCTATTATAAAAGAAAATTGAATGATGAAAAAAGTGTGTCCTGTCTGAGTGAAGTCCTTCACTCTGACGAGACTGCTGATTCTGACTAATTTATATCTTCAAACAATATATATAAGTAGTAAAAAAAAAATTTAATAATGGCACTCCAAATAAACTTATTTTTATTTTCAGCCTAGGTAAACCTTGTATTCTGTCCTATTTAGCTGTAAGAGGGCTTTTGTGCGAAGTTACAAATCTTATTTTTGGGAACAAAAAGTTCAAGCATTATGATTGATTGATTCCGAGGTGATTTTGAAGTGACCATTTTATGCCCATTTATTACAATAATCTAATTATTATTGAAGATAATAGAGGAAAATTGTAATTGCACTATTCGTTTATTTTCAGTGAACTCTAAACCAGTCATTAAAGCAGACTGTATTAAATATCTTATGGTATTCAGAAACCAGGTATGTATTGTAATAAGTCAAATGATGGTTAAATTAAAAAGTGCATATCTAAACTTTTAACCAAACTATTTGAATATATAAGCATTTTAATCATTAAACAGCATTGTCTGTACAAACTCCTTCATGTAGGCTTTGGTTTACATTGAAGAGATATTGCAGTTTGCAACTTATAAGCCTCTTGCACAATGTATTGGGCAAGTTCTAAATTGCCTTGGGTAACTATGTCTTTGTTCACACCAGGGTTCTTAAAAACCGAAAAATTTGTCGGTTCTGATTTTCAATGACCCAGACCGAATTGAGTTGCAGAAAAGGGTTAAAAAATCGGTCCATATATATTTCATAAAATTCGGTCCAAAATCCAATACCCCCAATAAACACGTTAAGATAACCAATAGCCTGGCAGTATATTTTCGCGACCCTTTCGTAATCTAGAAATTATTTTTAGTACCTGCTGTTTTGGGTGTATTGATATATATCGAGGGTTCAGCGCAACAGTGTTGTAACTCATATTGAAACAAGAACAAGTTACGACAGTGTTGTGCTGAGCCCTCGATATCTGGGCATAATAATCTTGTATGGAATGTTATGTACAGAGAGTGTCACTCCTAGATGATGAACAACTGCGAGGGATGTATATTTTGTGGTGACAACTTAGGTTTTTAAAGATAACTTCGGAGGGGGTAACTTTTTGCTAAATTGGGGAGGGGCGCAGATCTGGACCGATTGTGATTTCACACTTTGTGCATACATATGTAGTTACATGACTAAATTTACAATAGTCAACTGTAGACCAATTTGAAAAACTTTGAAATCAGTATATTTTGCACATTACTTATTTTCATCATTAACTAAAATATTTCTGTGTCATTATTTCAGTTACCTAAAGAGTCTCTAATTGCTAGTTTTCCACATCTTGTCCGTCATTTACTAGCTCAGAGTCATGTTGTACACACATATGCTGCTCACTGTGTGGAGAGATTACTAATGGTTCGAACATCTGAAGGAAAAGCTGCGTAAGTATTTCAAATAACCCTTATTATGGCTTGGTCTGAAATAAGTAAGACTATGATTTCTGAGCAAATTAAAGGTTGTTTGATGAAAAATAAGTTATGCTCTGAAAGATTTTCTTTAATACAAACTGAGTTAAATATGGGAACTATGTGGTTAAATGCCTCTTGTTTGGCCATGTATGATTTTCAGGATTTTTAATTTGGCTCTATTGACACCCCTGCTCAGTGAATATCTCCCACCTACTAATATTGTGTTTTATATGTTACTAATTTTAATTTTTGATAGAACCATCAATAAAAATGATAATTCTAGGTAATAAAATTGGGTTTCAATTGAAATTTTATTTGTTTGTTGCTTCTGACTGACCCACCAAAAACTTGCTCGTCTTAAAAAAAAATGACTAAGAAAATAATAAAAAATATTCTTTCCGTGCTTTAAAAGTATTTTGTTTGTGAATCTAAGTCAAATGTGTATAAGTGGATGACAAAAAAAAATACCTACCTACCGACCCAAGCCAAAAATTGTCGGCGCTATTAATTGTCACTCAACAGTAGGATGTATTGCTTACAATGCCACACAACATTTCTATTATATTACAGGGTAACATATCCTGATGTGCAGCCTTGTGCTACAAAGTTGATAGAGAATTTATTTGGTGCTATGCAATTTCCTGGTTCTACAGAAAATGAATATTTGATGAAAGGTTGGTATATAGCAGAAGAGGGGGAGCTTTGTAGGGAAAGGTTTTTGGTTTTCATGGGAATTCATAATAATACATTCTTGATAATTTTGTCTGGTCACCCCTGGTTAAAATACAAACCATGTCT
This sequence comes from Lutraria lutraria, assembly GCA_964023205.1. Classification (NCBI taxonomy): domain Eukaryota; kingdom Metazoa; phylum Mollusca; class Bivalvia; order Venerida; family Mactridae; genus Lutraria; species Lutraria lutraria. The sequence continues at coordinate 4,274,328 of OZ026838.1, forward strand.
ATCAGTCTGAGATGTTTATTGTTGAAGGAACCTGCCATTCCTACTCTGTATATGTGATCTTGTATTTGAAGTCACCTCTGAGTAAAGGCCACCCTGTGAATAAAGGCCATTCTTTTAAACTCTGTCATTGATTATTCAGAACAAAAATACCTCCAAAAAAAGGCCACCTGTCAATAAAGGCCACTATGTTTTTCCCAGGCTGGCATTTGTTTGACTCTAGTCAATGTACATTTAATTTAGTTAAGTCTGGAGTGTACGGACACACTGTAAAACATTGTATGTGATAGGGGTGATCAGTGGGCTAGTGGTAACACGCCGGCTTGGAATCTCAGCTCTGCATTTCAATATTTCTGGAATGCATTTTCAGTGTCCCCATCCCGACTGTCAAGAACTGTGTTAAGAAAATCATAGTAAGGGGTGAGGTGTGTATTGTTGTTTTACACCCGGGCACAGGAACCAGGAAAAAACATTTAAAAAAGTAGGGATATAAATGCCTGGTTCTCCTGTATCTTATCTCTCCTCTGGGACGGCTCTGAAATGACCATAGCTGTCAGATGGTCAGTTAAACAACAGATAAATAAATGGTCTGTTATATTTTACAGCAATAATGAGAAGTACATCTATGATGCAGGAGAATTTAGTTCCACTTGTACCTGTTATACTGAAGAGTCTCACAGAGAAATTACTGCTTGTTGCTAAGGTAAATCTTCCACATTTTATAGATGTTTTGTAATTCCACAAATAATGTGTTATGTGGTAACTTTTTTCTTCAGCCCATTTGGTGTGAGTGCGGCTTAACTGCTGTGATGTTGAATTGTTTAGGTGCTACCATTTCTGTGTCCAGATTACTTTCATTCAGACCATAAGTTAACCCTATCATAAGTTAAAATTTTAGAATTACTAGACACAAATATTGACCATAATTAGGCATTGTGTTACACACAAGACTTGTGTCAATAGCTCAAAAGGTCAAGATGTTAGTGGACTCAAAACTGCCATTAGGGATCTAGTATATAAATGACACCTTATACTGTGTGTAAGTTAGAACATCTTTAATATTTTTGTCTCTGCTCTTAAGTCATACTCAACAATGTTTGGGATTACACTTAGGGGGCTAGCATGTTACAGGGATAGTTAAGGCCTAAAATGGCAACACAGACTAAAAACACATTTATCATATATATACAAGGTTACAACTTCAGAAATGATAGTTTCTGCACCAAGTTGTCAACACCACGTTTCTTTTTAAAAATCACTCATATTGCTATTGATTGGTGTCTACAGATAGCTAGCATATTATACTACACATAACCAAGTAATATTTTGTCAAATTCAAAACATTTAAGTAGATATTTCATCTTTTTCATCGAAAAATCGTGAATTTTATTTTATCCAACATTTTGTATATTTAGAGGTATTGTAATATATTTACAGAACCCCAGCAAGCCACATTTCAACCATTATTTATTTGAGACCATGTGTGTCACTGTACGTACTACATGTAAAGTCAATCCATCAGCTGTCACTGACTTTGAACAAGCCTTGTTTCCTCCATTCACAGAGATTCTACAACAAGATGTACAAGGTAAATTAAAACATGTTAATTCACATGTACACTATGAGTTGTAAGAATAAGGTAATAGTTTTTATATAAGATAATTATGCCCCCTTTCGGAGAAAAGGGGGTATTGTGCTTTGCTTATGTTGTCAGTCCGTCCTTAACCTAACCTTGTCTGACCAATAACTAGAAAATGATTTGGCCTAAGCTCTTCAGATTTGGTTGGGAGGTTGGTCATCACATGTAGATGACCCCTATTTATTTTCATGTCAAAGGTCAAGGTCACAAGGGGGCATTCATGCTTCACAAACACTTGATGTTGATATGCATCCTAATATTCTATAATTGTTGATCTACAAATTTGTAACCATTTCTATACATTTCAAGAAACAAAGTATACAACATATAGGCCATTTTCATGAAAAGTTCATTTCATGTTCTGTATATCAGGAGTTTTTCATTTCTTTCAGAATTTATTCCATATGTATTCCAAATCTTGTCATTGTTGATTGAGTTACATTCTGACTCTATTCCTGAGACCTATCTACTCTTGTTCCCTCACCTCTTGGCACCATTACTATGGGAACGACATGGAAATATTCCTCCATTGGTGCGGCTTCTTCAAGCCTACATTGCGAAAGGTGGCAAGCAGATAGAACCTGAAAGATTGGTAAGTTAACTTATGGGTTTGATAACAATGATCAATATTTGTTTGGAGAACAAATACATAGCTTTTGATTGGTTGATTATTAATTGAAAAATTGACCAATGACAGGGCTTAATTTTGAAATTTGATTCAAAATTTTAGAAACAGCTACTCACGAAAGATTGTTTGGCTTTCCTTCCTAATATCAGAGGTAAATTGTTTGGAAGTGTGCTCATAAATAATTTTTTATTGTATGAAATAGTTAGGCAAGATTTGAAGTTTGTTTAGTCGCAATTAGCTTTCATTGCAGACTTACTGGGTAAGTATCTGACTATATTAAAATGGGTCTTTCTTTTTCAGAATGGATTGCTTGGAATTTTCCAAAAATTGATAGCATCCAAACAGAATGACCATGAAGGCTTCTATTTGTTAAATTGTATGGTAGAAAATATGCCAACGTAAGTAAATTGTCTCCATGTGAGACAAAATGTTTCCAAACATTTCAATGAATTGAACTTTAAGTCTTGATATTTAACTTTGGGTTTTAAATGTTTCATATCAGATTTTAGGATACTTATCTGATGTTATTTGTTTGATATGGATTATCTTGTTAAGATAATTTTATTACAAATAAATTATCAATTAATGAAATAACTTATCAATTAATGTAATTGCTGTAAAAAAATTGTATTAATCTATTACTGTATGTACTAATTATTTCCATACTAAAACTCCTTATTATCCATTCCAGCACAATGTTGGAGCCATATTTAAAACAAGTTTTTATCCTGATTTTCCAAAGATTACAGAGCTCTAAAACTACAAAATATATCAAAAGTAAGTACATGCAATTGTAAGGACTTAGTTCTACATAATCGTTGAAATTTGTTTGAAAATAGTTCATTTGTATTATTTTTATCAAGGACTTGGATATGGGTATATCTTCTGCATACATGTATTTATATTAGTGTTTTGTAGATAGTAAATAATCTTAAAAATATGTTTGAAGAAAATACAGTATTGTAATAATTTTATCAAGAAATTTGATAGTATGAATTCTTCTGGGAGGAAATTATCACTTCTTGATAGTTTGATCCTATTAATTTTTAGATTTGCATTTCTGATTGTTAAATCATAATGGAGAAAAAGATGACATAAATCAAAGTTGTTAATCAGAAATACATGTAACAAGAAGTTGTAATGATGTTACAATGAATTGTTAAAGCCTTATTTATTATATTATATCAGATGATAATTATGTTGATTTGGTTACAGGTCTGTTGGTATTTTTCTGTGTGTATGCCCTAAAGTACGGAGGTGATTCATTAATCAAGATGGTGGATGGTATACAGGCAAAGTAAGTATCACTGGTTGATGAATTTTACTTCATGCTTCATTGGGTGGTTTGGGGGGTAAGTAGAAATCAAACAGTGTTCAAACTAGCAAAAGGAATTTATTATCTTTGTGGGGGGGGGGAATAAAAAATGAAGTAGACATAATGAAGCTTTCTGCAAAACAGACAACTCACATAATAGAAATTGATGTCTATCGATGTGTACTATATCTCTAAAGTACAGTGTTTTGCCCTTTGTTATAAATGACTATCATTTCGAATGTTGAATATTTTCAAGCTGAAAGTCCTTATTTTATCAAATTTATGGTCCACCATAGGGATTTTTGTTACTACAATTAAGAATTAAATTCATTTACAGGCAATTATATGATGTTTGACCTGACTTGACCCTTCACATGGATTCTGAAATTTCTTTGATCTTCTATGAAGCATGTATGTGTCTGATGTTTGTAATGCCGAGTTGTTTTCTCTGAAGTGGTGGAAAAATGGGTTATTAATCATTCTTATTGAAAACTTTGTGTGTTGTAATAAGTACCAGTAATAGTGTGTCTGTAACATTATGTCTCTGTTTTAGCATTTATATTCTTGTATTTTAGGATGTTTGGAATGGTTGTGGAGAAATTATTCATTCAAGATTTACAGAAAGTTTCGGGTACCTCAGAGAAAAAAATCTGTGCAGCTGGTGTGACTAAAATCCTGACAGAATCACCTATGATGATCTCAGACTATGGCCAGTTGTGGTATAATCATGTTTATTATTAAATGTATTGTAAAATCACTCAATTACTGCTACGATTATGGGTAAAAGGTTGTAAATATTTCAATTCCAATCTTCATTTATGGCTCCAAGTGCAACAGAAGTGGTTTTATGCCTGTTTTCAACAGTATTTGAGTTACATATTTGTTGGCCATTACTGTTTTTAAAAAAATCAGAATTCTATACCTATAGTTCTGAAATATACAAGACCTGAAAAATGACTACTTGGAAGCCCAAGTACAAACAATAACATATATGTCTGTGTGTATTATTTTAGGGCACGTTTCTTACAAGCACTGATTGGATTGTTCGAATTACCAGAAGATGACAGTGTACCCCCAGATGAACATTTTATAGAAATAGATGATACACCAGGTAAACATTGTTGTCTGGTTCTAGCTTTATTAGGCATGGAGCTGATGAATTTTTCATTCATGCCTGTTTTGAGTTTACTATATTCAACAACTTTGTCTAATTTAAACTTGACTTAGTAATAAAGTAAATCAAATTACATAATTCTGCGATCTATCTCTAATTTTGGTGCATTTCTGAAACTTTAGACCATTAGAGCTACAGTGTTGGGAGAGACTTCTCTATGTTTTATGCTCCTGAAAGATGAATTTACAATCTGAATTATCACCAAATATTAGTTGATTGTTAATGCCTCTAAAATTTAGTAAATTTACTGCCAACTGGTAAAAAATGAATTTTGACAGAATAAATAATTATTAAGACAGATAAAATCATCTTACACTTACAGAAATTTATTTGACTTTGGAATACCGGTATGTTTGAAAATCTCTCTAAAGAAAGATATCCTTTACAGTAAGTTTTGCCAGTTTATGTGAAACAGCCTTAGAATGTGTCAATCACCCAGCTGACAGTTGTAGTGATGTTGATATTTGTATATCATGTTTCTTTTAATTTATCTATAACAATATTTTGCCTGACAGAATTCCCTATTTATTATCTTATTCTATCTAGGCTACCAGACCGCATACTCCCAGTTAGCATTTGCTGGTAAGAAAGAACAAGACATGTTACCTGAATCTGTACCACAGCTTAAACTATCACTGGCTAAACATCTGGAGAAATTAGGTGCTGCAAATCCTGGAAAGGTATATTGTACAGTGATTCAAACATAATCATTTTGGGTAGTTAAAACAAGTAATGTTTAAATATTGAATAAATTGTTGGATTTTTTACATACCGTAGATACTTTAGCAATGCTAAAATTATTAAGTTATATACATTGAGGTTAGTTTGTTCTTGTTCGATTCTGTAATCTTATCACATGATAAGATTCCGAGAAGAAATCTGTGTTTAAACTTTGTATTATTTTATGAAACTCATTTGTGTATTTTTCCACAGCTATTGATTTATTGTAGAAATTTCCTCAACCGCAACAATAAATTTTCCTTGTTCAAATTTATATAGATATGTAATACTGGTATATAAGTGATATTTTTCTTACTTTCACAGTTGATGCCATTGATCAGCTCTGGATTGCAAGCAGAGGCCCAGACTTTCTTACAGAGATACTTGAGTGAAGCTGGTGTCACCCTGACTTAACACAGAATCAACCTAGTATTGAATATTAATTCAGAAGATTTATGATTACATCTGCATCGATTATGTACTGAACAAAAAAAAAAAGAAATGTTCAGTCTTAAGAGTTTCTTACAAGATACTGTACTATTTCCACTCCAAACTTGCCGTATGCTCATCCTTACTTTTGTCTGACATGTCATAGACATTATGTTTATATATTAACTGCATTAAATATGTATGTTTGTTGTTATAAATGTGCTATGGTGATTAATTGCATTTATTAAATTATGCCTAATAGTGCTATCTGTATTACGAATGTGTTCATATTATTGTCGTTAAATTTTGCATTGAAATGTCTTGTGTTTTTCGTATCAAAATTTCTGGATTAAGTCGTAATAGTTTTTAGAACTTATTCTTCTTAATATTTCATTCTAAAATCTACTTTTTTCCATAATAAGACGAATTAGATATATGATATACTTTTATATTCATCATATCAAAGCATTTGATTCCAATTTGATATAAATCTCCACCTTGAGAATAGAGAAATTAATACTGGTAATATTTCGTATCATTAATATTTGTTTTTGCTATGTCATTCATGTTTAGATGTTAACATCAAATTAAAGAGAAAACATTAATCTGTGTCGATATTTTGTGTATGAAATATAAAAACAATTATTTGGCTTACACATCAAGGTTAATATGTTATATACTCATAAATTATTGATATTCATCTGTATTAGATAGTTTGTGTTGATTTGGTAACTGAATATTGGTTACCATACAAAGTGTATTGAACTTCTATCACATCTAATATAAAAATCTGCATGCATATTTAGTTCTGTAGAATTGAAAACTTATTATGTTGAAATCTTGTTTTCCCCCAAATAAAGTATTACCGGTACATTTGTGTTTACTGCATGGAAGTTGGTTTGTTAATTATTTCAATGGCTTACTCTATGAAATTAAGTCTTAGTTGCTGGAAAGTATGACAACTACAAGATTTTGTCTAAATTCTCCTAAAATGATCAATCTATCACTTTTATGTATGTTATGAATAAAGAATACTCCCAAATATATTTTTTAGCAGAAAATGTGACATTTATACATGATGTAATTCTGATAAACCAGAAATACAAGTTCATCTATTAGTAGATGTTTGACTTTGTGTTGATGAGCGTTACTGTGTATGTTAGAAAACAGCTAATGAATTACTTTGACCAGGTATATAAGATCTGCAGTGGTTGACTCATTTTGATTTGGTAATGAAGGTCTGCAGTGGTCTATGGTAAATGTTGTATTTTGCTCATATATTCTGCACAATTTCCACGATTTCTTATTGTGGTTATGTTAAATAAAGTATTGTTACATGGATAAAAGTAGTGTTATTTATTTAGAGAACAAATCCAAATATATTTGTCCCAGGCCAAGATTCTCCCATAACTGGCATACCCCTCCCCCCCCCCAAGTTTTTCATGAAAAAGAAAGTTCTATTTTTGGTCATGTAGTCATTGGATTATTTTATACAAATCTGTGGTCTGTAAAACCATCTATTAAACTCGTTGGCCTTTATGTTGCACAAATTGGGAGACCAGTATTGACGCTTGCTGGTTCTTTCAGGGCACAGTCTTCATAAAATTGTGGCACAATATAAGAATTATACGAGTGTCTTGTTACACATAACAAGAAGCAAGGTTGGTAAGGACAGTATGGTCAAATTATGAAGAATATAATTCCCTTCAAATTTGTTGCTGATGTGTCAAGTTCTATCCCTACACAGTATAAAGAATTGAACTCTGAACAAATACATGTAGTTGCAATCTATCTATGGTACTATACTATATTATGACTACCAGTCAAAGTTTACCATAATTATAGTACAGTGAATTAAAATATTCTGTTGAAAGGTCACATTTGCTAAACTATGTGGACGAAGTTAATTATTATTATGAATGCAATATATCAAGATATTTTACACTTGTTCTTTCACGGACATGACATTAATAAAATAGTGCAACATCCGGCTAGGAAAGGCATGTATTTAATATATGTATGTATATTTAGCCCCCGTTTACAAGCCAACACGAACTTCACGTGCAGGTTAATGTTGCTGACACCATGACAACCATTTTATCACGAGAGCCAGGAAGTCAAATATGGCGTATCAATATGGATCAAGTCAACAGAACTTTCGAGATAAATAAACTAATTTTAGTTTCTGATTCGGTATTATCTAGAAATGTATTTCAAATTATAACGACTGGAAATATCTTCAGCTGTGCTGTCCCAATATTATCTTACAAAATTAAAATAGTATTCACACCAAGATTTCCTGGTTATGAAATAATATACATGTACAAGACTATACTCCGTGTAAATATATACAATGTATACGATATTATCTCCTTATTGTCGCTCTATGTGTTTCCCTGTACAGTATACAGTATGTCAGATTATGGAAAATGTTTCACAATAACAATGTTAAATTCATAGACGTTTTTGTTGGTAATATTTTTTAAGATTTCAGGGCGTGTCAAAGACTATGTATACCCTATAATTCCTAGTCCCATGATATAAGTGCACGTCACTATCGTGCAGACGATCAATGCCATTATATATTATGCTTTTTTGAGATCCTGTAAAAACGTCACGTTTAATATCAATTGGGAAATGAACGACATATTCGTCAATCTACAAAACGTATATGAATAATATCTTGACACATACGTTATCCATGGATGCAGTTTCATATGTTCAGTCAATAAAGAATACATGTACATGTATGTATATATATAAACCTGAATTACTTTAAGTCCCCGGTCGATGTTATATTTATAGAACAAGGCTGGCCTATGAAATCTATACATACATCATTTGTTCACAATTAATGGTGAACTTCGATAAGAAAAAATACAAGTTCTAACTTTTAACTTCGTTGAGCAATTCAACATTGGTTTTAATAATTAATTATCTTCATGAGCAAAAATCTGACTTAATTATAGACACGTCTTATATGTGTATCACACTAAATATTACTAATATACTAATACAATATAATGAACTTAACTATACTGCGATTTTGTTTTCTTCCTGATTTGAAAACGTCATATAATTTCTAATTGCCTGAAAATGATATTTCACTTGTAAACACAGGCATGTATACTGCAAGACAGTATTTACTCATTAATTCTGTTTATATAAAATCTTGTTACTCAAATTGTAACAAAATATATGCTTATTAGATGATTAAGCGAGTACTGTAACAATTGTCTACATCAATTTTGTATACACACGATTTGACTATCGATTTGAAATAGAAAACGTTATGCTATAGGGTCATAATTAATTTAAGCCATACGAAATAAATAGAGAGTGCTAATGTTTAAAAATACTGATGATATTTATTAATGTAAGTTAACATTTATTTTCTTGAAAATTTCCTGTCTTAAACCTTGTTCTAATTGTTTTTAAAGTGAATAACTCCCGCCAAAGTTATGTTCAAACACATCGCTTCGCTCTCCACACACAAGCACGTTGGTAAATTTCAATATACAGCCAGCTTATATATACACAAAGAAGCAGTGTTATTTACAGTTCATAAAATAGTTATACTTGCGACTTTAGGACACATTAAGGTAATATTTTTGTAGCAATTGTAAATTTAACCTTTATACTTGCGATATGTCTGGTTACTTTTTGTCAGAATCGATTTTGAGATTGTTTAATTCTTATTTAATATGTATTCATATGATAGCGAACGAAACTATACGTGATTCAAAATGGCGGATGTCAGTGTGATGTCTGGCCGATATTTTTAGAATGAGCGTGCATATTTTTAGCTGACACAAAGTCTACACAGAGTATGTTTTCTGTATTTTTCTATCATTTAAAAGACAAAACTTCAAATTACATTTTAATCATAATTGATCTTCTGAAAAATGGCTTGTTAAGAATTTCTTTTGCTTTAAATAGATGCTACTTTATATTTGAGTTTTGTGGTGTGGATGAAATATACGATATTTTCACCTTGGTGTTACGGAAAATCGTGTATGAATTCGTGTGTTTACGCGTATCATCATCCTTAGATCACAATATATGTTTATAAATATTGTTTGATATGTAATTAATAATATAATATAAAGGTTAATGACTATTTCATTTCCTTATAAACTTTGCATAAATTAGCGACGTTCTATAAATAGAATCAGTAAGTTACCGCAGGTAACCTCGTGTATTACATGGTTGACTCTGTATTTGAGCAAATGTAGGTTATTTGTAACAATTTGAGTTGGTCGTAGTTCAAATGATAAATCAAGAAGTAAAATATGAAAATAAGTGCAAAAAAGTTATTCATGTATATATATACATGTGTCTTCAGTTTCAATTCTGTACTGAAATAGTAGATCTACTTCATTTTAAATCTGGTACAATTTACCATGAACCTTGTACCATGCATATATTCATGTTTTTGTTTTCAAGTAAGCATTTTAGTCCAGTTTGATCTAGAATCTATAGCATTCAAAATTCAAAGGTTATTAGTTAGATTTGGCTGCCATGACAGTTGAATGTTTTTTGTGTTGATATTATGTGAGTGATGCATAGTCGCAATAAAATGTCGATGAAATAGCCGAGTGATTCATTTTCATCTTATAGTTGTATCATACGCGGCTAGCTTCAGGACACAAAGTCCAAAGCTTGTTCTACTAATTTACTCACTATATTATTCTAATTATACATCTTAAGAGATTTATTGTGCAGCTTAATTATTTTTTATCAGATCATGTATGTGACTTAGAAACTGATTATATACTATTTATATTATAACTATGAGTAATTAATAAGAAACATCTTGCTTTCTGTTAATACATTAGGCACTTATAGCTACACTTGTTGAAATATTTAAAAACCTCTGATGTTATTACTCATGTTGTGAGCTTACTTCATATTATTTGATAACAACTATATATAGTCGATCGTTATAATTGGTCTGAATTATTTCCTAATAAATTTAAAATTGTTATTTTTTAAGAAAAATCTACTGTTACCCAAGTTGTGTTTAAAAATCAAACAAAGAGCATTTGATCTAACTTCAGTTAACCATTTTATACTGCCAGTGACTTGAAAGTCTATATACAGATCAGTGTAGTAATTGGTTCAGATAATTTTAGAAATATTGATTTTCTTCAATCTCTTAATTGGAAGAAAGTGTTTGAGTCTTAAATATTTAGTATTTATACTTAGAAATGTTGTAAGTGTTATTATTTTTAGATAAAAAGGCATCACTTTATAAAAATGTTTGTCTATAGCTAATTGATGATGGAGATATTTATTTGATTTCTATTATGTTCGAGGCGCAGTGTTTATTTATTGTTTATAACTTGTAAGCATTATGTGGTTGAATTGGAATCAAACTTGTGAACAAAATTCTCCTTATGGTAGAGATCAAGGTGAAGGATCTTGATGCACTGATACCTCAGTTCCAAGTTTTGAACTTGCCGTAACAAGTACATGTGGTCACCTTCTTTAGTGATCAATGGAGGTTAACTGTATGCATGTTAGTAAAATAACAGTTTCTGTGTATTTTCCACTCCTCAAACTTAAGATGCCTCCATGATGTGTTAGGAAAATGTGATGTCTTTATGAGACTTTGGTCTGTATTGATCAATATTTTTGTTTGTCCATGTTTAACTATACTTGAATCTGTGATTGATTTCTGTTAATTTTAATTGATGTGGTCAAAATCTTCATTATCATGTATATACACTGCAGGGCCCTTTTTCCAAAAATTGGGAAGGGGCCTTAGCCTTTCATTTTGGGAAATTCAAGCACGATATTTGGCCAAATGTTGAGGTTAGACAACCAGTTAGATTAGCATTGTATTTTTGAGAATTTCTTGTCTCAAATTGGGAAAAAACAGCCTTTTAGGCAATTGGGAAGTCACCGAATTTCAGCCTCTGTTATAGAAGGAAAAAAGGCCCTGGACTGCCACACCAGTCCTTATATTGCCACATTCCTCCTCTACCCGATGACTCTGGCGTGTTTTGCTAAGCTTCAAGCAATACAACTTACCTCTTAAGTTAGAAATTTGTATGGTGTGGCTTTACAAATGATAACTTTCAGGTGTGGGCCTAAATAAGGTATATATTTTAATCTTAATTCAAATGGCAGTCAATACTTAATCAATACTTTATTGTTGCATCAGCCAGTCGATTATAGAACATGTACATTTTTGTACTGCGCTTATTACAAATTATGTTGCGGAATTGAAAGCTCTAGTATAATTAGCATTGTATTTCATTCCCAACTTTCAGTCTAGCAGAATTTTATGTAACAAGATCTCATAAATAGAATACATCAGAATACATGTATATATATAGTTATAACATGAGATAAACTTGTGAGTGTTTTGAATTATATGTTAACAGAACTTTTCAAAACAAGTATACAGCACTGATGTATAATTTGTTTAGTTTCTTTTAGTCTAAATTCCTCAAAGACAAAAAGTAGCAGGTTTTATTGTAAATGTATGGCCACACATCTACAGTTCCTCAATTTAGTTAGTTATATAATTTAGAGTTACTTCCCTTGGACCAGTTTTATTTATGCAACAGAGAATTTTTGCCACTGATGGTCCACTTTATTATTTCATTATATCGTAGAAAATGATTTTTCTTTGTAGAAATATTCTGGTGTCCAAGCAACGAAATGATATCAGGAGAAACTAAACTGAATTTTTTTGTTACAAATGTATATAAATTAATTAGATTTCTCATTGTGTTTTATATAAATAGACTAAATTTCCCATGCTGATTATTTGCTTGGTCAGTAATTATCATACTATAATTCAGCATCTATTTCGCATTTTATGATCATGTTTATCTGCCTTGCCAGTTGATGGTGTTAGGTTTTGAGAAGCATGATTCTTCTCATAATCATATTAGACTTAATGTGCGAGCAATACTGAGTTATATAAAACACAATAGTTATTATGTATTTATGTCATAGCCATAAACAAGTTACATTCTCATAGCTATTTGTGTTTTGTAGTATTTGAATAATTAAGTGTATAATATTAGTAATAATGAAGACATAAAATTAATGATATAAGCTGTAACAAAGTTCACCAGCTAGGCTAGAATGGTTCCTTCCTTTAGAGGATTTCTTATCACTGAGACATGTATGTTTTATACAAATTGTTCATATCCAGTCTAGATTTGGTCTAAAACAATGCTTAGTGTTGGTACAATTATACCACTGTAACTTAATTTATGAGTCTTTTCAAATTAACAATTTTAATCGGTTTTTATTGGAATTCTAGGCTTGGATACACAATATGTTTTTAGAATGATTTCAAGTATTTGAAGAAAATAATGGTATCATTGAAACTGAAGATTGCATGTAAAACTTGGGTTACTTGGGGCTATATTGGTTTAACCTCTTTTAACCATTTTTCAGTTATATAAATTATGGTGGCAGATTCACCACCGGTAGCATATAATAAAAAATACAGTAAAACCTCGATTATCCGAAATCGACAGGACCGAAATATTATTTCTGATAACACATGGTTTCGGATAACATGATCCGGATAATCGAGTTCATTTTACATTGAAATAGATAAGGCGGAAATCGGGACCGAAAATTTATTTCAGATAATACCAGGTTTTCGGATAATCAAGGTTTTACTGTACTGACTTATCACAATCAGTGTGTATGGTGACTAGCCTTATCATCAGCTGACTCCACTCCCATGTTCTTCACTGAATAGTCTGGTAAGACATAGATACATGTTGAGGCAGAAATATACGAATAATGTTAAAAGCAGGGCTTTCATTTGACCCTTTAAATGGCATTTTGATATTTTCAAAGTAAACAAAGTAAAGCTCCTGACTTTTGTGTATATGTCACAAAGGATCAGATTTACTTTTACATTTAGCAGTTAACTTAGTTGAATCTTCAAATCATTTTCCGCCAAGTGACATTTTTATACGCCCGTTTGAAAAACGGGTCGAATTATAGGAACACGCAAGGAGGGTGTGCGGGTTGGTTGGCGGGCAGCGTCCACAACAGTGTCTGCTCTCTAATTCAAACAGTTCAATAACCAGTCTAACCGGCCCATGAACTTCTGAGTTATGGCCCTTGACAGGTGTATTTTGTGACCTGGTACAAAATTGTTGCCCCATAACTTTAAACGTCCATTGAGTACCGTGTCAGAGTTGCATTGAGTTCACTGTGTACTTTTGTCCTTACTTTAATAACAAGGTCTCTTCATATTGCTATCAAAATGATTAGTTGACTTTATAACTATATTTCTTCAAACTTTAGATTGATGTATTTAGTTACAAGTATATTTTAGTATTGTGAAATCAGTGTATTGATTATATGGGTACATGTGTAGTGGTTATCGTTGATTATACTATAATTCTCTACTTTGTCTGTAATTGATCAGATTATTGCGAACATCTGACTGAAATATGACATTGTCAAGCTATAAATTTGAAATTATGTTGTCTGATATATCCAATTCCTATGTTCTTATTTTTGAAATTTTGATTTTCTTTTTTTTCAAACCCTCAAAATTGGAAAATAGATGGATTTGTCTACTAAACAAATCTTTTTTGTAATTAAAGAAAAGACCCAAAGCTTTCAGATCTTGAACTTGATTTATTGCAATACAAACTTGATTTATTACAATACAAACTTGATTTATTGCGATACAAACTTGATTTAACAATCACCTGTGAATAACAATGTGAGCACTTGTGAGCAATACTCACAAACCTCTTCATGAAGGTCACCTGTAAACAAAGGTCATATTTTTGTCCATCCCTGTTCACAGGTTTGGCTGCATTTGATACTATAATTATATAAAGGGACTTTAATAGACTGCCAGTATCCTGTTCGAGTGACACTTTTATATATTTTCAAATAATCATTGCACAATTATAGATAAGATTTAAGTTTTAAATGTCTGTGTTTTTCTTCTGTGTTGTGGCTTTATATTCATGATCAACAATTGTAAATATTATCTTTGTAACATCTTTTTAGGTTAATTGTTACAAAGAGGATCCTTTAAGGGTCTGGGGTCAGAATATGGTATAAATGACTCCTGACTTAAAATATCTGTTTATGATAAGTTCAAATGAACGTTACGTCGCTTATACTGTTATAATATCATTTACAATTTTGTCTGAAACCAGGAAGTTGTTACAGACTGAAGTATTATATATATACTTACTTTGTGTTATAATACAGTGCGCTAGGTATGATTATCCTGTATTTTATCACCAAAGTTTTCAAGTGCTGATGCATAGCTTGTAAATAACTCACTTGGTGTTATATGATGTTCATATCGGTACAGTGATTCCTTATGTACACTTTTGTTTTAAATAAAGAGGTATGCGGCTTTTATTCAGAGGGTAAAATAAACAAACTGCTTAAGATGGCACTAGAAATGAAACTACAGGTCTTTATAGACAGTTGGTCTTTTTCATAGATGGGTATTAGCATACATTTTTGCTTTATTCTATTATAGTAAATAATTTTTAATTCTTAGCTAATTTGAAAGTCATTTGTATGATATTAAGTATTCATTACCTTTCTCTATGAATTATTTAGTAGTTCTGTACATCGGATTGAAAAGTTTCATTGTCAGATCTATTAGGTGAACTTAGATTGCCTTGTAATAAGATTTTCTATTGTTGATTACCATTGAGACTATATGCAAAACAACAATATTTTTCGGCAAGATTTTGATGTTCACGGTAACTGTGTAATATTATGGTATGCATGCAGGTAAGCTAGCCAGTGAGTTAGTTGTGCATTGGCACCCCTTTCAAAGACATGTTACATGATAAGATAAAATATCTTACAACTCTTTCTGAATCATTTTTAGCAGTTAAAGGTAAATGTCCCAAGAATTCTAAATTCAGGAGATGGAGGTCTGACTATATAAATTATGTGACTGACCATAATGGTAGTCATGTACTCAGAATAGACTGTATTGTCTTAATAGAACGATTATTATCTGATTTGTCCTTCAAATTTATCTTTTTTAACACTACTTGTCAACATATTTATATAATTATAATTATGTGTGTATGTTGACAGTCTGATGTCACAATCATCAAGTGTTTATATGTATCATGTATGACTCAACACTATTTGAAGGTCAGGCTAATTGCTAATGCAGATAGTTTATCAATGTGGATTAGGAATTGTCATCTTGTATTTTATTTGAAGGACAGAAATTTCACGATTTATGTCAGCATTTTGTTTGAATTGTCACTATATTTTAAGGACATATTTGTAGTTCAATGATCTACATTTAATACAGAATAATGAAATTGAATTATAGTCAAAATTTATTTCAAATCACTGTCTATGCCTGGGCCTTAATAATGAAAACCATGTCTTGGTTTACATAATAAAGGAAGCCTAATTACAATGCAATGATTATGAATAATATTTTTGCTACAATGCATGATTGTTCCCAGGCTATCCAGTTTAATGCCAGGATAGTATCATACTACCCTGACTGTTAAAAAGGGGTGTAAAACCCAATATGTACAAACAAACAACTGGAGATGGCCTGGTACAAAACCAATGTTTCACTCCTTTTGAATCAGATGTCTTGTCTTACATAATGTTATATCCCCTTCATTACATCTAGGTCAAGTAAAAGTTACTTCAGATGAGCCCAATATTGTAGTTTTTCACATTATACATGTACCGTAAAATAAAAGGTAACATTTTTTTCATTCCTGTTTTGAACAACTTTAGTTGCGCACTGTTTTAAACTTTTGTTGCGGGTATATCACAAGGTTATGTCTATTAATTAGCAAAAATCGGAGAATTGTACCAATTTCCTTGAGAGTTATATAGTTATTTCTATATTTTAGGTACAATGAAGTATTTATAAAAGTGACGTTGTCTATTTTGGTGTATTGGTTCCCGGTATGGAGCAGAGGAAAATACCTGATCACATTGAGACCCCAGAGGGTATACGTCTAGGTATATCGCAGGTTGATAAACGGAGATTAGGTAAGTACAGTGGAGAGATTGTCTCCTTCAAAGCCGCGTTCTGAGACCACATGATCTCAAAAATAGGACTGGTAACTGTTGGTAACTTCTGTCAGCTCTTTTGTTGCTTCATTTCTCCTTACATAAAATAATATTTTTGTATATACTGGTTTAAATGGTAGAACCATAAACTATTCACTACTGTATGTATCCAATATGCTGGTGAACAGTTTGGAACAACTTCAGTTTGGTAAATTATTAATAATGGTTGATAGGTATACATTTGTTGCTTTTCAGGGTCATTTTGTACAGCCCCTATTACTCAGGGGACAGAGTTTGGTCCATATAAGGGGAAGATTGTTTTTGATAAACAGGATGACACTGTGGACCCTAAATTTTCCTGGAAGGTTGGTTGTATACATGTATATTTAGCCCCATAAAGTCTGTCTGAGCTATTTCTTCAACAGAACCATACCAGTATTCTTTCTCTTTAGCTTAAACATTAAAATAAGTTACATAAGAAAAAGATAATATTCTTGCTTCAATGTGTGTTTTTGCAGTGTAATGTAGTACTCTGTACGAATGCTCAACATTTAAACGCTTTTAAGCATTGTTGTGCCCCTGGGAAGTAAGAATATGGGGGTCAATCTGTTAACAATTTGGTTTCTGACCAATGACTTCAGGAACTTCAAGTTCAATGTATGGTCATCTATGGTGAGTAGTGGGTCAGATTTAGGGAGGGGTAAATGAGTCAAGGTCACTGTAACATTTAGTTAAACACATCTGAAATTGAGGTAAATCAGTATGTGATAGTTCACTGTAATCTTTCATGCTTAATGATTATTATTTACAGGTTTTTGATTTGACGACATTTAAATACCTCCACACAGTGGATGCCTCGTGTCCTGCAGATGGTAATTGGATGCGTTATGTCTGTTGTGCGAGGTACTTTGAGGAACAAAATATTGTCTCTACACAAAATGGAACTGATGTGTATTACAGAGCATTAAAGGTGAATATTGTGTATCTATATAGAAAAAAATGTTTCTTGTTTTTGGTGCATGTTTTGCCAGAAAAAGGGTAATATAATTTAATGGCCATTATTTGGTAACAAGCTAGATAAATGTATGCTATACCTCAAATTTCACAGCTTATGTGGTTTGTATAATGTATTTGTTGATAAAACTGGATCTAAAATGTTTGTTAATGTTTTAATATGTCATATATATGATTGTAGGATATTGCGGCAGGTGAAGAATTATTGACTTGGTTTGAACAAAAAAAGAAAAAGAGAAAGAAAAGTTCTGTTAGGAACTCATTAGGTAAGATCAAGGTCAAATACTATGTAAGGTCAAGGCCAAATACTATGTAAGGTCAAGGCCAAATACTGTGTAAGGTCAAGGCCAAATACTATGTACGGTCACAATTTTTTTGTAATTTTGATTGCCTTTTGAAACTCTTGTGAAGATAGATTTATTGATTATTTTGAGCCCATATTGACTGCTTCTATGCAATGTATATTTGAGGTAGCATTATAACCTCTTAGGACAGCCATATAGTGTACTGTATCCATAACTTCTGTTTTATATATACATTTTATCAGATGCTGATGACTTGCCACATGCAGCCTCCTCTAGTAGTTTACAAGGCTATTCTAATGAAACACCTCCACAAAGTCCTGGTAAAATGAAGAGAAAACGTAAACCCAAAGTAATTCCCGATGCCTACGATGGTCCAATGGATTGGGAAGAACATGATCAGAAGGTTAAGAGAACATATAATGAAGATGAATTTGAGCCCTTACAACCTGGTCAGAAGAGAAGACGGCGGAAAAAAGCATCTATTGATAGTCATGGCTCTAGTGGTTCACAAGAACCACCTAAACTAGCTGGTAATTCATTGAATCAAAAATCTGACATTAAAAGCGAGAACTGTGATGTATTTGAAGACAAAGAAGATGATATTGATGGTGTTAACTATGAAGATTCGGATTCCAAGAATGCTAGTTTCAACAGTGAAACTAGTTTGACAAATTCCAGTGAAGGCAAGAAAGAAACTAGTCACCTATCTATTGCTGAGATAAATAATTCTGTTGAATGGGAATTTCCTAAAGCCGGTGAGGAATATAACTTTGAACTTAAAAAGCATCATGTTGTTAAAGACAATGGTAAGAAAGTTTACCAATGTGATATTTGTCTGGGTTTGTATAAACACATGTTTAGTTTAAAGAGACATTACCTTAGAAATCACATTAACTATAAATATATCAGTAAGTCAGACATGACAAATTGTTTGATCAACTTAATGCAAGCAAAGCAACAGATGAAATATAAGTTAGCTGCTCTTGCTGATGAAAAAACATTTAAAAGAAAACCTGAGGTTAAAAATCATGTGTGTGATAATCCTAACAATGCAAGTAATGAGACAAGTGTTTCTGAAGAAACTGATGAGAAAATGAATAAAGATGGAGAAAAGGTTGCAGAAATAAAAACAGAAACTGTCCCTAAAGATGAACTGCCAATTGAAGAAAGTGATGCTGTGTCTGAAAATGCAAAATATGTGCAAGGTGAATCTATTAAAACTGGAAATGATATAAAACTTAATACAAGCAATACAGATTCAACAAAAGTCAGTAATGATGTGGATGATGTGGATAATGCTAAGTGTGCAGAGGATAATTGTGCGGAAAGTTCTACCAAAATGGAGGTAAGCTCCAATGTGGTAGATACAAACAAAGTTCCTGATGTTAAGAGTGAATTTGAACATAGTAAAGAAAGTAAAGATCCAAGTGTTCAACCTGAAAATGATATTGCTGCTAAATCCAACGATACAGTAGAGCCTGGAAATGAAACTGATGCAAAATCTCATGATGCAGAAGCTGAGAATACTAGACCAATGCCAGGGTTGTTCCGATGTTATACTTGTTACCTGACATTTGATGACTTTGAGGGAATTCGAGAACATACTCAGAATCACCCAGAACAGATGGAAGGAGAATGTTTTCCCTGTGATTTATGTAGCATGAGATTTAACTATAAACATAATCTTATCAGACACAAGAAAACTCACTTCAGTGGAGGTAAGTATAGGATAAGTCTACATATATTATTTTGCTCTTCTTAGTTTATTGCATTTTTTTGCTCAACTTTACAAGGTAGAGTCAGAAAACAATGCAAACATCTAGAAGAAAGTGTAGCCTTAATCACAGACTTTCTGCATCTTTTTATAGCAAAATAATATGTTTTAAAACGATTCACTTCACAATTTATAACTGTCACAATGTACGAGGGGTAATCCAGAAATTCGTAGACATTATGTGTTAATCAAAAAGTAATATACGTAATAATGTTAAATTCCGTTTCCTACCTCAGTATACATTTATCATTAATTCTGGAAAAAATTGTCATAATTGGACAAGCAATAAAATTTCTACACTATTTAAGTTCACAGAGGTAAGGAACCGCGGCGCTAGGTCACGACGTCAACACGATGTGAACAAAATTAATGATAAATTACAACGTTTTTAGCTCTTAGCCTTGTAAGTTTTCAAAGTTTTCCCCATTTCAATGAATGCAGTTTTCGTGGTGGCGAACCCAGTCCTTGTATATAATGGCATACCACTCCCAACCAAAGGATTATAAAATTGATTGAGTGGTGCCTTTCAAATCTTTCCTCGTCAATCTTTGCCCGCATTTGTTCCACAGTCTTCCTGTCCCTCACCTCCATGGTCGCCCGAACCAAGCATTGTCCTCAACACCCTCTCGACCATCCAAAAATCAACGATGCTACTTATACACGACTGCACGACACATTGACGGCTAGTTTGTCACGTTTTCGATCATTTTTGTTTGTTTTTGAAGATGTCTTCCTAAGATTCACACAGAATTTTATAACTGCCTGAAATTTTGACTGATCTGTGACGTCCATTTTGAAATCAGTGATTTTTGCCGTTAACCTTTTCAAGTTAAATTTTGACAGAACTACTTATTCAAATGTCTTCGAAAATTAAACACAATGACGCCACGTCTATCCAATCGACGTTATTATAAGGTCTCCCACCATTTTTTTATGTTTTCAAGGCGTACCGTGAATTTTAGATAGCTATGAATGCTAACATTTCAGTGCAATTTTCAACTGCGCCGCAATCTCAACACTACATGATTTGAAGACGTCATAAGTAATTGAAATATAGCAAATTTACTATGAAATTTGGCCGACAATTTCAAAACATATTAGTCAATATCATGTGAAGATTTTGTAACAGTAGGACTCGGCCGTTCTTAATAAAACGCCGTGTCCACGAACTTCTGGATCACCCCTCGTATAAGACTTAAGTAATATTTCTGTATTTTATGTGCTTATGCATTTTAATGCTATCAATTATAGATTCCGGTATCGTGTATTCTTACATTTCAGATTCAATTCCAACACCATCGTCATCAACATCATTAAATATGACCTCAACTGATCAAGGTGAAGGTCAAGAGAGATTATCACCTAAGAAACATCTGCTTCCATTAAAATCTAAGCCAGTAGCTGATAAGAAGCCAGGACTTCTGCCGTCTGTATTTAGATGTGGTGTTTGTCCACAAAAGTTTGACACCCAGCAAGCAGTTTTAAAACATGTTGAGAGTGAACATAAAAATGGTAAGTTTTTATCTATCAATGTTTAGTGGTTGCCTCTGTTCTGTCCAACAATATTATCAAGCCGAATCTGAAAAAGAATAAAAAAGAATGATAATCCATAACTTGGAAATAATTTTGATTTTGTGTCATTAATAGAACATGTGAATATATGTGTTTATTGATGTTACTTTCATACACAGAAATCATGAAACATTTCAGTAGTACTATTTACTTAAAACAGAAAAAGCATAAATATTGTGTATGAATCTCATGAAATATTTAAAGTGGTACAATATAACTTCAATACAAAATCTAATTAACACCTTTGTTAATGGAAGACTGTGGCATACTTTGTCATCCTTAATTATGTTAAACACTAATGTGTTAATTACTTCCCTCTACTTTGATCTAATTAGATGATTTTAAAATGTCTGAAAACAAGGTGTTAAAGTGTGCCTCATCATTTTGTAACCAGTTTGTAAAGAAGCTAGATTTTATCTTTTTTTATCAAAGTAATCTGAATATGTCCAACTTGTGAATTTAAATTAAGTGTGGCACAAATTATTAACCTCAAGTCAGATTTCTCACCACCTCTGAATTTCCTTTGATAAAAATCAGCCCAATGTAGTCAGTCCTATAAAATGTTGAGAGATTTAGAAAACTCATCATTTCAAATTTGCATCTCTTTGATATCATGTTAAGAGTGCTTAAAGAAATAGGTTTCTTTGCAAACTTTTAATTTGTGTATATTTTCATACATATTTGCATATATCATACATGTAAATGTAATTATTTTCATGGTTATGTTTTTATGACTGTATCTCATTTGTGTTATTAAGTATTCAATAAGATTTCATGTATTAATGTTTTCAACATATCAAAAAAATATGGTAAGTGTAATGTATGTAATTATTTCATGGTAAAATCATCCAGTTTGTGTTTTAATAATAATTTAGTAATTTTTATGCATTCTTATTGAATAAATGATTAGTTTATTTAATTACTATTCATCTTTTGCATACTAGATGTCTAAGATTACTTTGAATTTGGATAACAGTGGTGATATTGTTTAACTTGATATCCAAGAAGGATTCCATATAATATGTCTGATACATAATAAAATTTATCTGATACATATATGATATGTTTAATTTTCATATATTTTCAGGAAGCAAGTTTCAGTGCATTTACTGCGGGAAGGACTTTTTGTCCATGCCTAATATGAAAAAGCATGTCCGATTTCATCTAGGATATCGAGCTACTTGTAGAATTTGTTCTGAAGCTTTTTCAAACGTTGGTGCTCTACGTAAACATACCCGTGTTGTTCATCCTGAGGATTACCGTGCAAAATTGATAGAAAGACTTCAAAAGTATGGTGTTCTGAAAGGTCCAGACAAGAACGCTCTAAGTAAAGAAGTTATTGATAAAATTAATTCGGATCAAAAGAATTTAAAACTTCCAGAACCTTCTAAAGAACCAGTTGAGACTGTTATTAAAAAGGAAAAAGTCAGATCTGGATCATCTACACCTCTAAATGAGAAAGAGGAAGATATTGAAAATGAAATAAACTTTACTGCTGATGAAATAGACGATGGTGGTTCTAGGTTTAAATTCGCTTGTACAGTGTGTAAGAAACGTTTTAGTAGTTACATTAATATGTGCAGACATCGACGCAAAGTACATAGTAATGAAAATCGCCACAGAACAGTAGAGTGTTTAACATTTGGTCGAAAACCTAGAGTTAACCCATCACCAATTCTAGAAAATCCATTGGATGTTGCTGCATTCTTTGCCAATATTTCTCACAATATAGCTACAAATCTGAATTGTTATATTGACGGAAAATCTGAATCATTAAAAACATTTGCTGACCATATAAAAGTTGATGATTATCAAGGAAGTTTTGGATATAGCGCAGAAAGTGAATCAAAAGAAAACTTTTCTTGGAATAGATACAATTTCCCGAACGGATTCAAACCTGTGGAGACAATATCGTTTGCTGATATAAAAAACGTGCTTAACATTCACAACGATTTTGATTCTCATTGTATTTCGGCTACATCTGCCAGTGAAGTTGCAGAAAAGGGTGAAAGTGATAAAGATATCAAAGAAAGTGAAGAAGATTGTGAAGTAAGACAGATAAATTCTGTTAAAGACAATAGTGACACAGAACTGGACGCAATGAAAACAACATCTCACGGTTTTAAGGTGTTGGCCAATGTGGGGTCAGTGCTCTCCAGAAAGGGGTCATCCTCGTCAAATAAATGTGTAAGCTCGGACGATGAGAATCCTGTAAATGTTAGGATGTCTAGTGGTGTGATATATACTGCAGAATCCCCTGCTGCTAAAACTTTTCATCAGGTAAGTGGCTTCATGCATCACATATGATTTAAATGATCTTTTGAAAATCCCTGATTAGTTCAAGCTTAACAATTTTACTCCATATGTTGAGAAGTTGTCGACTTCTTGTGGAAGGATTAATTAGTACTGGTTAGAATATGATCCAGGAAAACTGGTAAAGTGAGCTGGCCGCCATATATGACTGAAATATTGCTGTACCCACTGAAATGAAACATAATTCAAGCTTTCATTTTTCTTGTTGATTACGGCCTATTTACTCTTGTGATATTGAGGTCCTATGATCAGTACATTACCAATTTACCAAACCAGACTGGTTTACATTAACCTTGTAACATTTACTGGTTCACTTCTATTTTTATCATGGACTGGTT
The DNA here is from genome assembly GCA_964023205.1 of Lutraria lutraria. NCBI lineage: Eukaryota > Metazoa > Mollusca > Bivalvia > Venerida > Mactridae > Lutraria > Lutraria lutraria. Next base: position 4,298,577 of record OZ026838.1, read on the forward strand.
TGTTTGTTTGCTTACAGATCCAGCGTGGAGAGTATGCTAATTTTCAAGATGATTTAACTGATTCTGTAGATATGGAACAACCCCTTGCTGTAAGGTCACAGTCTGTCAGTAGTTCAAAGTCATGGAAAAGGACAAAGTCTGACAGTAAACATGGTAAGTTTTATATTTTCTGCCTGGTAAAATGACTTGCATGGATACTTGCATGTGCTTGGATGTGTCAGGAATATGTTAAATTCTAAGATATTTTATTAATTTTAATGATTTATGTGCTACAAGTATGATATAAAATTAACTGATTTTTTTTCACTGAAAACATTTTAAGGCAGATACATTAGAAACATTAGAGTCCTTCTGCTCTGACCAACTTTTATTATCTCATTATTAATCACAGGCTGTGAATGGAAGTTGTGCTTATGTGAAAGTTGTATTAATTTTGTAAATGAATCTTTAATTAGGAATTATAAATTTCAGATCTTGACACATTGTCGCCCACTTTATCTACTAAGAGCATGGTAAGAAATGCCCAGGATGAGTTAGAAGCTTTGTATGAGTGTATTGATAACGTTGAACCAGTCCAGAAGATTTGTAAGCAGACGCCAATGTCACTGAGCAGTCTATGTGAGAAAGTCTTGGGACTGTGTACATTACCGAAGGAAAAGAAGAAAAATTCTTTGACGAATGAAGTAGCAACTCACCTGAAACTCTCCACTAAAGAAGAGTTTAAAAATGGTCCTGACTTTTCTGATGTACCTGAGGAAAGTCCTTTCTACAATTACGACACTATTATGTTTGGTAAGAATGGCCAGATTGAACAAGTTTGTGCCATATGCAGACGTCATTTTAATGACGTTGATCATTTAGTACGTCATCACATGAAAAAACATCCAGCTAGCATTTGCAGCTTTCTAGAAGTTGAAAATGGTAATGAAATTGAAGATCTCCATTTCTCTCAGCCATGTCACGTTGGTGCTCTAGCTGTGACTGATCCTGGTCTGGATAACATGTCAGATATAACTGCATTCAAATGTACCAACTGTGATTCATCATTCTCTTCTATGTCAAAACTTCATGTCCACATTGTAAACTGTTCATCTATTGATCCTTTGTATGGTGTAGACAAAAGTGATAAGAGCCCAGTGAAAACAACTTTCAGGAAAAAGTTCCAGAAAAAAATATTCAATATGTTCGGAAGTTCCAAGAATTTAACGCGAGATTTCACAGATAACAGATTTAATCATCTTTATTCTTCTTCCCGATGTTCCAAGCGTGTGTTTATGGGTTGTAGGAAAAGAAAGTCAGTTATCTTACCAGACTCTCCTGTTAAGACTTACATTGATTCTAAACATCTTTTGCCGACGGGTTCCGGATATAATCCTCAAAATCATGTTCGCCGGAGAGAATTTACAGAGGTTCTGAATAACTTAACTTGTGAAGGATGCGGACAACAGTTTAAAACTATAATTATTCTTGAAAGACATGTAAAGCATTGTGATAAGAAGGAGAAATTCAAGAATGTTCAACCAATGGCTTGTCCTCTGGATGAATACTCGGAGAAAAAAAAGAATACGTGTTTATATTGCAACAAAAAATTTACTTACACCAAAAGTTTACTGAATCATTTCCAAGACTTCTGTCCTGTGAAAAAATCCAAACTCGATAAAAATGAACTAACAGAAGTGGAGAAAAAGAAAGAAGCAGAAATGATAGAAAGAATCTATAAAGGAGATGAAGAGAAGGCTTTGAAATTAAAGGAATTGGAAAATCGTCCTAAAAGGAAAATTTCATGGCAGGTCGGCAGGAAGTCGAAACGTAAAGGTCATTCTTGGACAAATATAAAGAAAAGAAACCAACTTAAAGCTATGAAAGGAAGTGTTGAAGGTGCTGAGGAACTTGATGAGGATGGTGATGATATTGAAGATGCTGATGACAACAGTAGTGAATCTGATGAGGAAATTGACCATCTTGGTGCTTCATCTAACAGTTCAGGAAGTGTTTTTGATGATAACGATAGAAAAAATGACAATGTAATGGAGTCTGATACTATTGCAAGTATGGACAGAGACAGTGAGAAACTTGATGAAGACCATGCATCAAAATCATCTGTGAAAACAAATGAAGGGCATCATGATAAATCTGTTACGAATGTGGAAGACAATATCAAGAATGCTGATGATTTGGCAGTTAAACCTGGTGTAGATGAGCCAAAGCTTGAGATAAAAAGTAATGTTGATCAAGAAACAGAAGATAGTGAAAAAGACATTGCTAAAGAGTGTGATAATGCGTTACTTGTTACGGGTGAAGTCGAGGGAACAAAAGAGGTTATGGATATCCATAAAGAGTTGGTGGAAAGTAGTGAGAGTAATGATATCTCAGACATTGCTGTGTCTGAGAATGAAAATACACTTGGTACATATTCCATAGGTAACACTTCATTAAATTGTACTGCCAGGTACAAAGTGTATAATGTCCAACATCCTAACAAATTCAGACCCATACGGCCAAAACCAGCATTATTCCAGTGTCTCTCTGGACATCTCTCCGATAATGGTGCTCCAGTTGGTGTGGCTAAGTCTGCAATTGCTGCAGAGCAAAATATCCATTCCTCACTTCAAGCATGTGGTTCAAGTTCAAAGGATTTTGTTGTCAATTCAGAACAAAATGTTGAATTGTGTAGTGAAAACAGATCAGAAATAGTTGATTCAGCAGAAATTACAGGAAAACGGAAGAGAAAACAAGTGGGAAAAGTGGAAGAATTCTTGAAAGCCTTTAGAAAGAAGAATAAGAAGAAGTCTGACAACTCATGTGAATATGAAAATGTTGAACAATCTACGCAAATTGCTGTTTCAACTAGTGAAAGTGAATCTTCAGGTAATGGAAGTGGACAGCCAAGTGAACTTAATGCTGTTAAAGATAATGATAAAGAAGCAAGAAATGAGGATGTATTATCTAAATGTTCAACAGATGATTTAGACAATTCTGGGTTTGTTTCTTTTGACCTACCATCTGGGACATCTCCACCAGTAGTTGTTCGTAAACGTGGACGGCCAAGAAAAGAACATAAAGGAGTTCCCTCAAATAAAAAACTTGGCCGACCTCCGAAACTTTTTCCATCTATAAAGTCTGGCATAGTTCCTAATATGCTTAAAAGAAAAGTTGGAAGACCTCCAAAGCTTAAACCTGTCGAAGGCCTCAGTATCAAGAAACTGAATGAGTGTGAAGCTTTAATTCCGGATGTAATGACCAATCCTGCTTTAACTTTTACTCATCTTATGAAAAATGGTGACATGAAGTATACTGGTGTTGATAAAGGCAGACATACTGATGATGATGAGTTTTCTGAAAAAGAGGCTGGTATTTGTAAAACTGATAACAGCGAATCCAGCTCTGAGATTTCCAAGCATGAAGAAAATGAACAGACATGTAAGATAAATGGTGATCAGAATTGTAATGAAATTTCTGCAGAAAATGTTGAGAAATATTTGAATAATGAGGAAAAGGCAGATAAAGGTATTGATGATGATGATGATGACGATGATGAATTAGAAGATAATTGCTCTGATCCCTCCACTGAACCATTTTCTGAAAGTGTCGCAGAGCTTGATGAACTGTATGAAGAAATGCCTGAACTAGAACCTGTTGGTAATATTAGTGAATATGAGTGTCCAAATGATACAGCAGCCATTAGAAATAATCCAAACAGTTACTCCAGAGAGACAAATGATGAATTTGATGATAACAATAAAGAGAGATTAGATGAAATTGATGGTAGTATAACCTCCATTGAAAATGTTAACAGTACTGTCAGAGGCTATTGTGAGTCTGAGTCTGAATTTACACCTGACAGTAAGACAGTACCACCAGAAGTCGAAATTAAAGGAAGTAATTCTGTTGAAGATATTGGGTCTACAGAGTCGGAAGAAAATCCTGAAAGTGATTATAAAACTGAATCAGAGTTTGAAACCATGACTGAAGAAGAAGATGCCTGTGAAGCACAGAGAGATGATAAAGGTGAAGATCTTAATGAAATTTTGAATGAGTCAAGCATTGAACATGATGATAATTTGACAAAGTCAGAGAAAATGGAAAGTGTTAATTATGATGAGAAAACAGAAAACTTTGAGGATTTTGCTAGATTTGAACCAATCCTAAGTCCAAGTGAAAGAGTCAAAATGAATAAAAGAAGTTGTAAAAAAGATGTGGAGCTCACTTCTCCTGTTTGGATGAAAAGGACGAAACTTTACAAAGGTAAAGGAGACAAAAAGACTGAGAGTGATACTACATCAGACAGTGATGTTTCATGTAAATCTCATGGTCTGGATAAAGAAAAACTTAATTCTAAAGTTTATTCAAAGACATCGTCTGATGTTTCACCATCAAAGAGTGTAATAGAAGATGGTTCTCATCAGAAAGGAAGGAAAAGAAAGTGTTTAGATTCTAATGAAACTGAATTCAACAAATCAAAACAAAGGAAAAGGGAAATGAAGTCATTTAGTAAAAAGTTAGTTAAAGGAAAGAAATGAATAAATGAAACAAGTGAGTTTATTTAATGTGCTGACTTAGTGCTAATGTGTTCAGTCCATAAGATAATCAGTAAACTTATTCTCAAATACATGTATAGGGAAGTCTGAAGATTCTGCTGACTACTAAAGGAGGATTGTTGGTGATTGTCGCTAACGTTATATAGAAATTTCAGCAATAATTTTAAACAAAAAGATCTCATGTGTCAGTGCCGTTTGTTGAAAAGTTTTTACTGTCTCTGAAAAAAATATGTTCAGTATATTTTTTTGTTGTTGTATGTCTAATGTGTTCAGAGGCTTAAAACTGTTACATCATATTTAGTCAGTGTCTTCCTACAGTTCCATACTTTTTTTGCAATTTTACTGATCAAAATGAAATTTTATTTGATGTTGAATAAATTCTGTTATCTTTGCTTTGTACAATTATATATTACTTTATAACAATCATTTTCATTGTAAATTATTATTCATTATTTATTCAAACTTTCATACAGCATTTGAGTATTATTTTGACCTAAGTGTGTAGTATTGTTTTGCATTTATTGATTTGTGTTCAAATTTGTCTCAATATATTATTGTTTTTATCAATTTTCTACCCATGTAAGATAATCTGCTTGATTGAGCTATCTACGGTAAGTATATTGTGTTGTGTCTTTAAATGAATTTCTCATTGACTGCTATAACGTTTTAGCCAATGTTTTAGAGCTTCTCTGTATATTATTTATTGCTGTACATTCTGTTATTTAACTCTGACCTGTTTGTTCTTCATTGTGGTATGAGTACAGTTCATCTTTACATTATAGACATTACAGATACTAATGTATATACTTCAGTAAGTTTTCCATTACATTTTTGTTGTTTATATTTTAATGTTATGAATACATAAATGAGGTAATTAAATGCATAAAACTAAAAAATGCCTTTTTATTCTGTATGAAGTGAGCGTGTAGTATATCTTTATTAGATAAGTAAATTTAGTTTGATATGCCTGTTGAGTACAAATGTATCATTTGTATGTTTTCCTTTGTTTAGAATGAGTTTATATTCTTAACAAGGCTAGAAAATCCCCTCAGAATCAAACATATCACATGATCAGACACATACAGTACTACCTCTGTAGAGCAACACCCTGTGGGAGCTGCAAATATTGGCCGTTGTTTAGAGGTTGTTGCTCTACAGAGTTTAAATTTATTGTAAATATCAACTTAGGGAAATTTTGAAGGTGTTGTTATAGAGAGGTTGTTGCTCTACAGAGGGCCGCTCTGGAGAAGTTTTACTGTATTTCACAAAATCAGGCTTGTGATAACATTACTTAAGTACGTTTTTGTTCAGAGAAGATCTACATATGTAGAACACTTTGAAACATTTTTAGTATAGTTAGAGTACCATGGGTCTGCTGACAAACTATTCTTTAGTCCATCAGAGAGTTTTAAGTTGACTGCAAAATGTTTTGCTCTTATTTACATTTGTACCCGTAGTTCAATGCTACTAAGAAACAGTATTTCTGTTTATAACCTACCAGTGGTCCTGAGTTACTTACCAGTACTAACTAACCTTTGTATTCTACAAAGGGCTTACCAAAGTATATGATCTATAAATTGGAGTAGGTACATGATACCATAAAATGCAATACTCTCAACTAGAAGAAGAAACTTGTGCCTCACCAACCAGGTAGGTTTTATACACATTACTGTAACCTTCTGGAAGACCAAGGTGTGGTAAAAAAACGTAAGAACTGATCTGCTGTGGTAAAACGTCAGAAAATAATATGTACATGTAGTTGTATATCATATCAATAGAGTCATTGGTTGTTTAAATTAACTTCCGTGAAGATACTGGCCACATAATACACGGAAGTAATGCTATTATTGTTAATTCCGTGCATAATATGAGAGGGTGCTTCTGAGCATTCTATGAAATTAATCGTGGTTTAATAGCTCCTTGCAAAGGTCTTATAAATGGCTAAATACTAAATGAAGCATCAGATTCTAGATGCGTTATAATTATAGAGTGCCTTATCACAGTCAATGTTTATATATGATTAAAGAATAAAATTAACTTTAAAATGATATGTTGATTTTGTTTCAGAAAACAAATTAAGATCATTGATAAAATATTTTTATCGCGTAATGAATGACGACGACGATACACGAGACAGTTCGTATTTTTTTGTAAACAATGGCGGCCACTGTCGGCGTTTTCGATTTCTGTGAAGCTAGGAAGTCATTTAATGTATGTTTACGTTGAAATATTACAGGATATATTCCAATCAAGAGAAATTCCCGTCAAGCCCGAAATTCCACCTGTCGAATGACACGATTTCCTTGTACATGTTTGTTTTAATAGTTACCGTATTCGGATGACCTCAATTTCGGATGGACATGCATTGTATTCTGTGATACGAAGTGTAATACAAATTATATTGTTATGAAATGTGTAGCATTTTGTTCTATATATTTTCAGGACGTTATTCATCGTGTTGTTACAGAAAATTCACTGGAGACATATAAGAACTTTGTAGAAAACTACAATGCCAGGTATGATGAGAATTGTGATGGTGTCAGAAGGAGATCGAAAGTATCAAACTGAATCATCTAGACTATTTACCATTAAAAAGAACCTTTATAAATTTTATAAATATATGAAAATTATAACCATTTCATGATTAGTAGTCCATGTTCATGAAAATATTTCATGAAACGTTACATTTTAGCTGCTGAAGCCTTGTGAAGAATTTTTGTTGTTGTTTATGTTGTCAGATATTTACCTATCCCTAACCCAAATATTTCTTGTTGCAGTGAAAGTGAGATAAGAGTTACCATTGACCAATCCTTCCGTGATGTCTTAAGGGAACTCACTGTAAGTTTACAGCATAAAACCTTAAACTTATCAGAGCTTGCCTTTTTTCTCTCATTGTTGCTAAAATGTGTTATATTTCTCTACCTAGCTCAGTATCATAATTTTATCGGCTTATATGTGCAATGGATTGATATTTGTCTAAAGTCTTTCACACTTTGAAAGAATAGAAGATTAAGTTCTATCTTAAAGTAATGTGAAGTTTGGTGTAATTTGATTTTGTAATTTACAAACTGACATTTGATAACAAAGAATTTTGTTTCAGTCAGCAGATAGAGGTTGTGATGTATACAGGAGTTTTATATGCCTCACTATCGAGGCTGTTACATCAGGTATTTGATTTGTTTCTTAGCTTCAAAATGTATTCATTTGTAAATTTAAATCTATCATATATATTGTTTAAAGATGTAATTGTTTTGGGTGAAAATGTTCTATTTTATAAAGCTACGATGATACATTTGAGAATTGGAGATGTTCCTTGTTTAGAATATGCTTTTTTGAACACATTCTTGAAATCATATTTCAGAAATTATTAATACCAATTATAGAAAACAATTTTTACATGTATTTTACACATACATTATGTATGTTCTATTGTCACAAAAACTTTAATCTGTTACAGTGTTAGTTTTAAGTGATGGTCAAAGACGATTGTAATCAAATCTTATTTCGGAGAATTTGTCACACTAACTATCATTTCAGAATCATGTACCCCTACGGTACCATTCATGTGTCTGACAGATATATTTGATGTAATACCATTAGACCAATGTGAAGTTATGTTTGGTTTAGTAGAAGATAAAGTACAAGTGTGGAAGTCTGTAAGTATGAAATGCTCAAAATGTAACCCTTTGCAAGCCTCTCAGCTTTTTCATTCATTATTGTTGATTTTTTTGTAACTTCAGTTTAATATGTAATTTATTTAGTTGTAATTTTCCGATATTTAATTTCATATGTTTAACAGATAATATTATCATTAGAGTGGCATAAACATATTCAGTGGAACCTCTGTAGTCTGAACTTTAGTGAGCTGTGGGGAAAAATGATAAAAAGGGTGTCCTGATGAAAAGATTTCCTCAGACAAAAGTATACAGAATAAGTTTTTTCAAAGCAGATGATTGTAAATTGTTTGGATAAAGGTGATTTCCAGATAATGATAGTTCAGATTGGACAGGTTTCGCTGTACAGTACACCTGTTGGTTTGATAAAATCCATGAGTTCTCAGTTACTTACTGCCTAATTAGGAGAGTTCTTTTAGACTCTTAACAATTTTTTTGCATGATATATTTATGTATCACTGTAATTCATTTGACATTTCACTTATTTTTTTAAACAATTTCTGTTTTCCAGCAAGTATTCTATGACACTGGGAAGAATTTTCTTTTGCGTATGTGTAATGGTATGTATTTAACATAAAGACGTCACATTTTTTGGTATACATTATTATGATAGTAAAATTAGAACTTTTGAAATAAGCTAATGGTTTGTACATTTTAATGAATTATTAACTATTTCTGTAATATATGTTCCTGTCATTTCATTACAGTATGTCTATAAATATTTGAATGTATGTATCTATAATGATCAGTTATGTAATGTATAGATTTGCCCTGGTTTGTATACAATGAAATCTCTCTCGGAGACTATTGGACTATTGTAACTGACTGTAAATAGAGCGAAATATGGAGGTAAAATAAACAAACATCAGAGTTTGTTCTATTTTAGCGAAATATACAGGATTTTTTGTACGCATTGAAGTGATGAACTTTCCGAAAGTTACCCGTAAACATTCAGTCTGCTAGATGGCGTTATATTGGAAATATCGTGAGATTCGTGTTTACACCGGTATCATGGGGCCACCGGTATCATGGAGTCTGACTATACTAGTATATAAACTGTTTATATATTTGTTTTCAGATTTATTGAGGAGATTATCAAAATCACAGAACACAGTATTTTGTGGACGAATACAATTGTTTCTATCCAGACTGTTTCCATTAGCTGAAAAATCAGGTGAGTTTATAAACACAGAGAGAACCATTTTATGAATCAGTTGTTGTAGCAAGTTATAATATGATGGTCATATAAACTGATCTAATTTCAAACTGAAAATGACTGGTTCTATTTGATCTGTGTTTCTGGATATCATGAATACATATCGCTGAATCATAGATCTTAAATGAATAAGTTTTATAGGTATTCTGTACAAATAAATCATGACAAGTTTTTACAGCTGACTGTTGTCACCACCAGTATTTTGACAATATCATGGGAGACGCCTGTTGATATGTCATCTCAAATTTATTCAAGCAAATATTGCAGTCTATAAATATTCATATTTTATCATTTCAGCTTTAAATTTGATGAGTCAATTTAATCTTGAAAACACAACTTTATACTCACAGACCAAGCAGGATTCTGATACAAAGGTATACTTAATGTACCTCCTACATACATATGTAATAAGTTAGTAATTATTCATCAGTAAATATTTACCATTGGTAGGCCTACTGCATATGTTTTCTGTGAGTTTTGCAAATTGTAGAATATTATCAGATTATTAAGTTCAATTCTTCACTTATGGCTTTTTAAGGTTTTCTCATATTTCTTTTGTATCTATATGGTGTCATATAAATCTTATAATTAATGATAATGATGTATTTTGGTTATGAAAACTGTACTATACTTATGTAGAATCTCAGGATTTAGATTTATTTATTTATAGCAGAGTTATCAACCGTTAATTTTCATATTAATGTAGTTTTTTTAGACTTTTACTCTTTTGCTAATGTTTGGATATCATTAATGTGAAAATGTGACAGTATTTAAAGACTTTAAATATGTATTAATAATGTATGTATTTATTGTATAGGAGAATGGTAAGGTTGATGAAAGTATGGAAACTGGTGAATGTGAGAATGAAGAACGTAAGACGTAAGTATTGTATATAATCAGATAATATATGTTTATTATTGTTGTTATAGATTCACTGATTGAACAAATTCTTCTGGTTCATTTAGATATTGATAATTTGAATGTTTTTATCTTATATCACATATATGATAATGTATAAATCAACATGATACCTGTATTACCTACATGTTTCTTAAATGGAAGAATTGCTTATTAGAATTTTGTTGAGTAAAATTTCACAGTATTATCTACTTGATAAAACATGTGCTGAAGAAACTGAATAGTTCCTGTTTAGTTAGATGAACTTCCACTTATTGTAGTCAGTTTTTTATTCATTTCTGTGCTTGCCAGAATATGGTTAGTTTAAGTTACGAATATGGTTCAGTACGTGTCTTGTTGTCAGTTTGAAACATTAACCTTTATTGTGTTTAATAAAGAAAAAAAACTCGGGAGTCAACAGAACTTATTTGTTGTTATGTTTTTAGAGATGCTCCTATTGACTACAATTTGTACAGAAAGTTTTGGTCACTACAAGACTACTTCAGGAAGCCTGGACAGTGTTATGAGAAGAAATCATGGGTCACTTTTGTTGCTGTTAGTAATCATGAATTAATAAGATATTTTATTTCACAATGATTAGTTTTGAGCTCATAGCAGTTATTTGCTCAGCAGGGTTTGAAAGATCATGACTTAGTAATTTGATAATGTTGAATTAAATCATTCTGTCCGTCTTTTAACATTTCATTCAAACAATTTACACTTAAAGTGTTTGTTTGCATTCAACCTATTAGGAACTTGTTGTTTTGGGATTTCATGTTCTAGATATTCTATAATGTATTATGGATAAATGCAAATTACGTACATTTTGCAACATAACTTTCAACATCTTAAACAATCCATGAGTGTTTGCTGTTATTGAATTCGTTCTGAAGTAGCTTTTACCAAGGGTTATACTGCATCTTTTCTTACTTCAAAGATACAAATATAATTTTACTGTTGTAGAACTCAGACTCTGTATTTGAAGCATTTAACAGTTCTAAACTTGATGATCTCAAATCTTCAAAGAAGAAAGTTGATCAACGAAGACAACAGGAGCCAGATGCATTCTTTGCTAAATATCTTACCAGTGAAAAGGTTTTATATCTCTTGTAAATTTATAATATATGTTATGAAAATGAACGGTTTTGTATAGTATATAGTTATAGTTCAATTATTTGGTAGATATAAAGCATTAATTCTTTGTTTCAATTATAATGAATTATTCCCTATGTTCTGTATAGAAAGATGGTGTCTTAATACTTACAATATATTTGTGTATTCGTAATAGAAACAATCCTATCTTTAGTGTGTATGATTTTAAGAACATGTTATGTTATTTTCTTGCAGTTACTGAATCTACAGTTGAATGACAGCAACTTCAGACGATACGTTCTTGTACAATTCCTTATCACATTTCAGTATCTAAATGCTCCAGTTAAATTTAAAAGGTTTGTCTTTTCAATCAAACTTAATGCTTGATAACCAGACTTTTGATATTCTTTGTCATGTCAAAAATCAAATGGATGCAAAATAAGTTCTATTTTGAGACTCAATGCGATGATTGTTTTGTGTCATTTCCTGACCCTGAGGACAGATTGAATGAGGCTTGTGTTTCAGTGTTGTTAAAAGTCTGCTATCACATCATTTACATGTAAGCATTTGCAAAATATTACATAGCAAAGGAAGGCATGTTTGGTAAAGATTTAACTTGATATTAAATATTGACCACTTCTCAATGAATTGTCAACTTTCTATAAGCTCTTCTCATACCTGTAGAACTTGCTGCAGTGTCATATTCTAATCAGTCAGTTTTGTGATCTAATGTTTTAAGGGATTTACTAGCAAAGTTTACATTCTATATTTATTTTTCAGTCAAACTAGTGCACTGTCAGATGATCAAAGTAACTGGATTAAATCGTCTACAGAGAAGATTTACCAGTTAATTAAAGAGACACCACCAGATGGAGAGGAGTTTGCTCTTACAGTTGAACATATACTTGGTAGAGAGGAATATTGGAATAAATGGAAGAATGATGGTTGTCCAGACTTTGAGAGGAAAGCTCCTGAAGAGACAAAGAAACCACAAAGAAGGTGTGTCATTGAAAATTTCTGTTTTTTACTTGCTTACAGTTAAGTATAATGAAGAACATACATGTATATGCAGCTGATTTATATACTAAAGGTGTATTTTGATATCAATATAATATATATGTATGTGCTGTAAAATGACTATTACTCTCAAGTGGCCATAAAACTTATATTTTACTGTATTTGTTCATAGTTCAGTCTTCTAATTCAGTAGCATTCAGTTTTTAGTCATGAAACTGAGTGTTTAGACATTTTCAGAGTAAAGTTGAGACATCGGAAGATTTAGAAGGATGTATTCACAGACAATCTTATCAAATTATGCATCAGATAGAAAAGAATAATTTCCAGCTGCTCATATACTAAACATGTCTATGTAGACGATTCCTACATGTGTTCATTCTATACATCTAAAGATGTTTGTGAAGAATTTTGTAAAAACATCATTAATCATAAGAAGACAGGATCTGTTATGTCTTGGTATTATATTTCATAATTAGATTTTGAAGTCTGCTGTAGTGAAATGTTAATGCTTGAATAAGTTTTTTCGTTTGACTTGCAAATGTCATATATGTAATATAAAATATTCAGTGTAAAAGTTTTTATCCTTTATTCTAATATTTTCAGAGCAAAGCGACGTAGAATCGGAGATGATTTACAAGCCAGTGGAGGTAAAGTGATTAAGATGGGACATCCTGAACTGACCAGACTCTGGAATCTAAATCCAAACAATATGGATGCTTGTAAATCGGAGGAAAGGTATAGGATGTGTTTGATTTTTAGTACACACATATTAGGGTGAACATATTCTGTATGTTAGGACCCCAGAAAGTAGTCCATGACCTGTGATTATAACATGATTTAATACACACCAATTCAACTCAAATCTTAGAAAAATAATCAATGTCTCAAAATACAAAGGTGCTGTTTACATGTGTATTAATTAAATAGGGTCATATTTTATTCTTGGTAAAACATGCAACTTTGTTTCAATGACTGCAGGATGTTTCTACCTACACTAGAAGATTTTTTCCAAGAAGCGATTGAACAGAATGATCCGGATGCACAAGTTGAAGAGGAATATAAGTATGTTATCATGTTATATAAATAATAATGTGAGAAAATTGCTATTGAACTTTTGCTCAGAAGAACCTCAAAGAACTTTAGAGTGTTCTTTATGTAGACTCTGATGCACTGTGAATATAGCTTAAAAATTTGTATAAAAAAAGGGTATGATTTTCATTTAATTTTTAAGTGCTCTAATTACATACCGTTAATCGAGTTCTGAGATTGTCTGTAAGATGCTGCCAAAAATTGCTGTTTGGTCATCATGTTAGTACAGTGATTATCTTTGAACAAGAATCAGATTTTTTTTTCATCCAAATTATAGTCCATGACATGTAAGCAAAGTTAAAATATCATAGAGTATAATGGTATTGTAATTTTGTGGGAGGTCTTTGATATGGGTCTTCAAATTGTTAAATTCTCTTTCCAAACATGTTTTGTTTACAGATTGACCAATGAACAGACATTTCAATGGAAAGCCTTAAGGTTGTTGGCGAGACGTAGTCCTCAGTTCTTTACAAACTCCACAACACCAGCTCAGGAATTAAAATCATATCTCAACAGTATGTTATCAAAACTTGCCAAACAAATGCCTGTAAGTATTATCCGCTATGGTATTAACGTTAATTGACTTTTCATATGACATGAAGTACCACATCCTTTTTTTCCTGTTAAGACTATTTAGTTGAGTTTTTTGCTATTTCTTTTTTTTATGAAATTGTGTCAAATTGGTACATACAGAGTTGTAAATAGGCTCTCTCAGGTGATTTTAATTAAAAATGCTGAAATATTACACTTTAGTACACTTGTGTTGAGAATATTTTATTTAACTACCAGTAGTTGCTCATTGAGATTTTGCATCATTGTAGCTTGTGAATTTCAGTTGATTTGATTTTTTTACAATCTGTTATAATTATGTAATTGTTGTATAGAATCAACAAGGAGAAGAAATGAAGACTGATGTTGAAGATGAAGAAGGTATTAAAGAGTCCCAGGATGATGAAGACATGAAGAACGATCAAGGTAATTTATATAAACATAATGTCTAACAATACATAGCATATCAACACCAAGAAGGCATTTTCCGGGGAGCTTCTGTGGTCAAATAGTCTAGTTATCACTAGCCTCTTGCATTTGTGAGTTAGAGTTTGACATGTGCGTGAGGCAGCAAGCTGTAAAAAACATGGGGTTCTACCCTGGTGTATGCCTGGGGTCTACTACACTACCATAAAAACTGGCAAAAGTGGCCAAGTGACTTCGCTGTTGGTGTGACGTTAAACCCTCTTAAAGAAACGTTTTCATGTTCATATCTAGACTGCTATACAGCATTGGTAAAAATGTTTTAGAGTCAGTTGTATCGATTATGAATTATTTGTGATAAAAATATTGTGTCAACGCCTTATCTTTGATCTTGTTTCTAGCATGATTTCAAATAATTTTACACTACCCGGTAGTAATAATTAGTCAAACTGAAAACAACTTATCATTTCTATTCAGTATTATTGTTATAAGTAAGATGAATATTCAAGTACAGTCTTCACAATAATACATGTGTCCAAAACATTGCACTTGTGAAATCTCCTGGTAATAATCCATTTTAGGTCGGCCTGATGGATTTATTTCTTGAGATTTAACATTTTCAACATTTATATTTCAGTCATTTCATGAAGGGGTTAATACTAGTTATCCTAGCCAGCTTCCCTGGATTTCACTTAGGCCTTAACCAGTACTAATCGCATTCTATCCGCAAGCTAATACCAAGCTACTCCACATAATTCAGAGGTGGATGACGATTTAACATAGGATGTGATATCATCAGTCAAATTTGTCACGGACAGTGTGAGCCTCGCCCTAGGTTCAAACTCACAACCTCTTTATCAGTAGTCTGTAGACCAATGCTCTAATCACTGAGCTAACTGGGAAGGCTGGTCTGATTGAAATTAGAATTGATCAAATATGGCCGTCCAGGAGTTTAAAGGTCTTTTAATAAGAAAGATTTCTGTGTTAGGATATTATGTGTTTGCATAAGTTGTGAATAACCTTCGCTTTATAAAAATCATTTTCCATAAAATTTACTCCTGTTTCAATTGAATATATTTTGTTTTAACAGCAAAAGATGAGGTTGAGAGTAAGGATATTGTACTAGACAAACATGTCATAAGAAATGTTGGTGAGAAAGTTGGTAAGGATTGGAAGAAGCTGGCCGTAGAACTCAGTTTTGAAGAAGATGAGATCAGTTACATTGAGAGTGAAGAGCAATCAGCTGAGGAAAAAGCTGTCAAAATTTTAACAATATGGATGGTAGGAAGAAGTTCTAAAAATTATGTTGCAAAAATATTAATGAGTATAAGCTGATAAACGTTTGCCAAACCAGCTTTTATGGTGATATGTGTTTAACGAGAAAGTTGAGTGGAATTATTTCTCCATCAAATTGAAAATAATAGTTACAAAATTTAATTGTAGAGCATAAAGCAATATAAACTCAGGTGATTGCTTTATAGAATGAACTATGCAAATTTCTGAACATATTAATGTGTCTTGTGATATTGGTAATTTTGAATTGGACTTGTTACATTATGGATTAGTTGAGTTTCACATATTTGTTATAAAACAACATGTGAATTTTGACGGGTTGTTGGAAAATAAATTGTTAGTCCAAAACATAATAGTGTAAACATACTTGCCACACTAAAAAAGTGACTTTGATGAAATTGAATTCAAAATGTTAATCATCACAGCTAAGGATGTAAAAATGTGTCAACACAAATTGTCTGGATCACTTTATACATTACATATATATGATATTGATCTTTATTTTAGCAGTCAAATACAATGTAGTTATTATTGTTGATTTAACATAAACTCAGTATAAGACCCTGATTTTGATATTTTCTATGTGCTTGTTTCAGGAAAATGATCCAGATAAAGCCACCCCAGCTGCTCTGAGTGTTGCCCTGAAAGAAGTTGGACTCTCTGATGTTGCTGATAGTTTAGCTTCTCCAGTTTGACACTGTGTGTAATAAAACTGACGTGGAAATCAAATACTTCGTAAATCAATACAAACTGGGTACACATAAGTTCAGAAGTTCTTGTACCAAAATAAAACTAAATGACAGTCAATGGTATTGACTATATTGGTTGTATGTTTTTATTACAAGTTATCTTGAAGCAGGGATCTGAGTATAAACTCATCACACGTGAACATTTGGTTGAAATACATACTAAAAAATGTATGAGTACTATTTTAATAACTAAATGATTGTTTGTATGATTGTATTGTAAATGTACTTTCACTCTCATAATTGTTTTGATGATTGTATTGTAATTGAATAAAATGTGTAAAATACAAAAATAACTTTGTTGTTTATTTTTTTCTGAATATGTTATGATAACAGCTTTGTATTTAATCTGTAAGACAGTTGTAGAAAACAGAGAGCTTACCGGTATGACACAAAAATCACAGAATATCAAAAGATGATTTACAAAAGTGCAAAGAGAAATTACCAGTAATCTACAAGAACACAAGGGAAACATATTTCACCCAAGTTTGAACTGAGTGCTCAAGACATGACCTAAGGAATCATTGTCAAACCAAAGAATATTCCTTTATAGAAATGTTTTAGTTCAGTGTACATTTATACAATAGTACACCCTGTATCATTTCCTCAGGATTCCATAAGAACTGTAATAAAATTAGTTTGCTCAACTTTTCATCTTTTCTGGTAGAGATTCAGTATGTAACAAGAAGTAACCGTAATTTAATAATGAATCAATTTTGCTGACAATCGACAGCACACAATATAAACAGGGTCATATATATATATACATGTATGCATAAAAAAGTATGGGTCTAAAAATTTGGTATTGTATTTTTTATCAAACTTGTTATATAATGAATTTTTAGTTTTATAGCTATCATTAAATGTATTTTTTAAAAGACAATATGCAGAGATAAGTTCATGAGAACTTATAGAAATTCCTGAAAACGGAGGTTTGATTTTTCACCCAGCATCTATTTACATTATAATTATCTCCCTTATTAAAATTCCAAAAAGTGGGATTCTGACTTAACTGCACCATTTAGCAGCTTCAACTTACTTTTATTATATGCGTCTTAATTATACAAGCCATTGAACACTATTTTAATTGATTGACTCTCATTAATTACGAAGGTATAAACTTAGAAAATATATAGTACCGGAAAAACGCGTTTTTTCGGTTCAACAGTCAATATTTCTATTTGGATTACTTCCCTTTGATGTAAATAACGTCTAAGCGAGGTAATTCTAACAGAAAAATGGACTTATGAACCCAAAAATCGCCTTTTTCCGGTGGTATAATTTATATTTCTTCATACCTTTGTAATAAATGTGTTAAAGTCGTTAAAAATATTGCTCAACAATTTGTATACCTAAGCAGGGTATATCAAAAGAAATTAGAAGTTGATAAATTATGTAATTAAGTCCAAATAAGACATTTTGTAATATTAATAAGGGAGGTAATTTCAATGTAAATGAATGCTGAATGAAAAAGCAAACCTCCGTTTTCAGGAATTTCTATAAGTTCCTATGAAAATGTCATTGAACATCAATTTGTATTATTGTCATATTTAAATAGAGGATTACCCGGTCTTTCATTTGGTACAATAATTAATTAAGTTTGAAAACAATGATTTTAAGATTTTATACATCAAATTGCTATATTGACATAATATTTATATGTATTATGTTATACAATATAAATATATAGTAGTTCGTTCTTTATCTTATAAGATATTTGTTTATTGATGCATGAGTATTGAAAGTTAATTAAGGAGAGAGAAGCGACAACATCTTCATCACAATTCTTCTATTTTCTGTACCCAGACTACAGTGTGTGTTGTTCTTGTTTTGTTGGTTAAGTGCTTATCAATATTAATGATATTTTCAGAAATCACATGGTGTTCTCATAGCAACCATGATACAATAATGCTTCTTATATACAATTCAAAATCATTTTAATTTGTCCAATTGTTGAAATCATGAAAGAAGTACTTGGAATAAGGGATTATTGTATCACTACATCCAATATTTCACACTGAAATTTTAGGTCACTATAACCAAGAGTTTCTACGCTGTCACACTATGAAAGGGAATTTAATAAAATTTTATTCAACATGGTCATGATCTGCTCATCAATATTGGATTAAACATATTACAGATTTGGCATTTGTTTAAGCTGGCAAATATTTATTATTTAGTTTCGCAAAAGCCAAGTTTTTCACCAAGGTTTGAACATTATTGGTGATAACATCACAGGAATCATTGACAGAATGGTGCAGGTTTTATTCAATATGATGATACATAATCACTAGTGAATTATTTCATGAAATATATTTCATTGTACAGGTGAAGAGCCGTAGAACAGAAAACGAGAAATCAGCATCTCCACTTGAGGATTACCTTGGGGCCATAATTAAAATTAATTTGCTAACCTCTTGAATTGTTCAGAGTGAAATACAGTATGTAACATGAAATAAGAATCCAGCAGTCCGTTATAGAATCAAATTCAACAGGACATTATATGTGATACACAGTAAAAAGTAGGAGAAAACAAGTTATAGGGTATAAATATACATGTATATATTTAATGATCTATAGGTCTAAAAATTAAAGTATTATATTTTTGATAAAATTTGTTATATAATAAATCTTTAGCATTTTACGCAACATAAAATGTATTTTTTAAAAGACAACATGCAGAAATAAATTCATGAGAACTTATAGAAATTCTCCAAAACGGAGGTTTGCTTTTTCATACAGCACCCATTTCCATAGAAATTATCTCCCTTATTAGATTTCTAAAAAGGGAGATTTTGACTTAATTTGCATTATTTAGCAACTTCAAATTTCTCCGGTTATGTCCATCTTAAGTATACAAATCATTGCTTACTATTTATGTGTTATTATCCATATAAATTACAAATAAATAACCAAACTAAAAATATGACACCGGAAAAACGCGTTTTTTGTGTTCAAAAGTCAGTTTTTCTATTTGAATTACCTCCCTTAGACGTTATTTGTATCAAAGGGAAACAACCCAAATTGAAAAATTTACTTATGAACCCCAAAAACGCGTTTTTCCGGTGATAATTATTTGGATGGTTTATATATTTATAATTAATGAGTGTAATTACTTAAATATAGTGTTCTAAGGTTCATACATTTAAGATAATTATGATAAAACTTATTTGAAGCTGTTAAATGTTGTAATAAAGTCAAAATCCCAATTTTTGATATTTTAATAAGGGAGATAATTTCAATGTAAATAGATGCTGAATGAAAAACCTAATCTCCGTTTTCAAGAATTTCTATAAGTTCCTATAAAAAAGTCTTTGAACATCAATTCTTAATTTGTTCATATTCATAAAGAGCATAATCAGTTCTTTCATATGGTACAAGAATTAGTAAAATTTGACAAACTTAATTTTAATATTTTATATATCAAATTGGTATATAGTGTACATTGTAGTTCTCTGTACATTGTAAGTCTGTGTCATTATAATTAACACCATTTTTTGTAATTAATTCATATTAATGATGCATAGTTATGCATAGAAATTTCAAAATTACAAATAACATCTTCATTACAATTCATGTACTGATGTCCGTATCCAGGCTACGATGTGTTGTTCTTGTTTTGTTGACAAAGTCAATGTTAATCTATTTCCATAATTATGTACATGTTCACTATATAAATAACATGATTATCATTTTTGATAGTCACATGTTATCGTGTTGTCATAGTAACAATGATACAATCATTCTTGTACTGAATAAAGTTTAAAATCTGTGTTTGCATTGTTCTAACTTATATATTTCTTACAAACATGTCAGTAACTATGGCAATGTTGAACTTCCATGAAAGGACAAACATTTTATAATCCACAGTTGCACTCAATAAATAACAGACATTGTATTAATTTCATAAAATTTAATAACTTTTGTTGGTACAAATAAAATCTCATAGTTGAAAGACAGGTAACCAAGTCTGAACAACAAAATAAACTGAAACAATCATACATTTATACATGACAAACAAGTTGTCAAGTAGATATTTACACTAAACCACACGATTCACATGAACCTGTGAATAGAATTAAAACACAGCAAAAAGAAAACTGAAAACTTGTTAAAACATTGCATCAAAATTATTGAATTTTACTTTGAAACTATTGCAATATTTGAATGGAAAAATGTCCCATGATGAAAATGTTACATACAGTCTTCGTGCTGACACACCAGCCCAAAGCCTGGGACTTGTAAATTTCTGTTTGGGCAAAATAAAATTGTGTATTCAGGCTAGTGGTAAATTGTTTATTTTCAACAGCCCATTTATAGTTTCAGCTAGTGCTTTAAATAAAATACGTATGAACACTGCACATATAAAATCAGTAGACAAAAACAGAAAGTTTGACAACATTGAAACATCACCATATAAATCATGTCAATAGAAACTGATACTCTGAAATCAATAGAAATTCAATTCTTAACAACAGACAAGTACATTCTAACATCCTATATGAATACATAAATTGTACATGAAAACATTCATGTTAACACAAGCGGGGGCACATCTAAATGATATAACATTATAATTATATTCATGAATTTATCAATTAACTGAACAATCTATCCATTAACAAGAGGTTTATTGTATAAGGTTGATAATGGTTCGGACAAATGAATCCAATGATTTTATGCTGAAATTTACCCTTGAAGTATACTGACAATAATACTAATTTTGCAGAAAATTATTGAAATAATTCAATATTCAGTCAAAAACGTTGTGGCACAATCTTGCAACTAAATATATTCTGAACTGTTCAATTCAATATCATTAAACATGATAAAAGAACATCTATTTAAGAGTAAGTTCAAATACATGTCTTTGCTCTCCTTAATAACAAATAAACAAAACAATATTATTTTGTCCCGTTAAAGAATTTTCAAAAGTAACAAATTTATCTGTACAACTTAACAGATTTTATAAATTCGGAACTTGTATCTGTACAATAAAACACTTGTTACAGACTAAAACATAATCAAAACACAAAAACCTGAATTACATCATTATACAAGAAAGTATTGCACAGTAATTAAAATATTTGTAACAATTTAAGACATAAAACAAAAATTTTTCAAAAACATTTTGCATAAAAAACCACACACAACATTTCAATATTTCACTCTGAGAAAACCAAAGTATATTTTACAGAGATCCTTAAAAATCTCAAGTATTGTAATTATCTTAAAACAATCTAATTTTGGAACAGCAAATCTATCTGTAAGTTTACAGACTAACACAAAATATACAAAGCAACTACAGGCATACATTTATCAATTCAATGCAATTAAAGTTCTGTAATATAATTACGTAACTAACAGAAAAAATGCCACATAGGAAGTTTAATGGAAATGATAAATCTAACTTATAACTATATTTTATGATTTAGTTTAATTGTAGGAGTTAAAAACGTCCTATTGAGACCAGCATATAAATGAAATAAAATTCAAATACCTTTCAATTTCAAAATTCGTAGAAAAACTATAGAAGAATGATCATGTGACATGCATGACAAAAATGGCGGCAATAATATTATCGGTACTACAAAAAATAAAAATGGATGTGGTATCAAAATACATATATGATACAAAGTATGCTCGTAGAACATGATTCAAATATGTGCATAACATAGTACATGTATATATATAACTATACATTCACATCACTTGGTTGCAAAACCATACAATCAAGTTTAAGAAAGTTCGAGTCTTCTAGGAATTTTCCAATGATCTTGTGGATGCGCAAAATGTCCTTCAATCCAGTAACCACACATCATGTTTAACACTAGATTTTTTATTAAATAGCAACAGACAGTGAAAAAGTTTGTATAAATACTTTGTCTTGCATGCTTAAATTGGGCTGTTCAAAATTCTGCTTTTTTAATATCAAGCTTATTGAGTTTGTTGGTTCAACCAACTACAAAAAAAGTTACATGTTCGTGTTATAGCATGTCTGTAACATTGTTTGTATCATAACATGGAACTCCACAAATAGAAACAACAAGTATTGATAAACTTCTCCATGTGACTTTGTACATTTTGTTCAGGAACATTTTGACCTCCGGGACAAATACTTTCTTGTTCTTTGGCAGGTTTTCTGAATACTGCATAAAGACCCTGAAATATGGAGGCAAATGGATAAAACAAGACAGGTCAGAACTGATACACCAAGATTAGTTAAGATTTATTTCAGGTCCGTTTTCTAGTCAATAAATTTTCAACACAACTGAGGTACATTTGACACTTGTAGAAAATGAGTTCAGTTTGTCAGTTTAGAAAATATCATGATTGTTACCACAACATCCTACTCCTCCGCATCATTATCCTTAAATACTATGATCACTTGTCAAGAACTAATTGTCACAGAAATAAAACTATGCAGCTTCTAAATATCTGAAGTGCATATACAGTACAACCTCTCCAGAGTGGCCCTCTCTTGAGCAACAACCTCCCTGCAACAACAGCTTGATTTTTTCCCACTGCACAATTGAACTTTTAATTTAACCTCTCTAGAGCAACAACCTCTCAACAACAACACAAGTTTGCTTCTCCCCAAGTGTGTTGCTTTGGAGAGGTTGCACTGTACACACCTAACAAATCTTTGTATATTTTTTTATCAAGGAAAACCTTGTCACATGTGAATGTTAACTATGACATTTTCTGTACACCAAAATTACATGTCCAAGAATCAGACCAGACTAATTCCAAGACTGGTAGTGTGCAATAATAGCATACAAAGTATCTTGAGAAACAATCTGAAGGTATTAACTATGATATGACCACTAGCACAATATGTCTGCCCTATTAACATTATTAAGATACTACATTGCTTCTGTGAACAATACTTACAGAACCAGCGACTGGGTCTGTAGACAGCATCACGAATAAGTCAAGAAACTTTGGATTGACAATTATCTGTAAAATAATCAATCAATGATACATAAATACATGAAACAGGTACAATATAATACAATGGAGAGTACAAATGCTTCTAATTAAGTAGACAATCATATCTGCTCAGTGCTCCAGATAATTCTTTTTATAGGATTATGCGTAAATGTATGTATGTCAGTGCTTAAGCTGGCCATACATGTCAATTTTCTGAGTGGGAATTAGGCATGTACATGCACTATCTGGGGCACTGTCTCATGTCTTCAGATGTAGGACTTCATTCTTGTG
This sequence comes from Lutraria lutraria, assembly GCA_964023205.1. Lineage (NCBI taxonomy): Eukaryota > Metazoa > Mollusca > Bivalvia > Venerida > Mactridae > Lutraria > Lutraria lutraria. The sequence continues at coordinate 4,322,335 of OZ026838.1, forward strand.
CATGCTATACTTGATTAATCATTTATATGGTCAGTTCATTATTTAAAAGAAGTCTAGAAACAGACATATAAATGAACATACAGAGTAACAGTACAATGACCGTGTGATTCTTTAAGGCTATATTAATAATACAGACAAAATGTTACAATTTATAATTTTAAATTCATAACACTTGTCATCATCATCATTCACATCATCATCATCATCATTCACATCATCATCATCATCATTCACATCATCATCATCATCATTCACATCATCATCATCATTCACATCATCATCATTCACATCATCATCATCATCATTCACACCATCATCATCATCATTCACATCATCATCATCATCATTCACATCATCATCATTCACATCATCATCATCATCATTCACATCATCATCATCATCATTCACACCATCATCATCATCATTCACATCATCATCATCATCATTCACATCATCATCATCATCATTCACACCATCATCATCATCATTCACACCATCATCATCAACGTCACTATTCATCTACAAGTCAATCATTTTATTAGACAATGCATGTATATCATTATACTTACATGGTATTTCTCGGCACTATTCTCAGGATTTATATAACATCTCTTAACATTATCAGGATATGTCTTGTTGATAACTTGAGCCAAGCCTTGGTACCAGACGTCTGACATATGAACAAAAGGCAACAATCGTGGATCCATCTCGTATAAAGGAACTTTGTGAACTCGATCCAACATCTCCTTAAACTCTTCAAATGTCTGTTTTTTCAACAACTGTAAAATAATCAGTAGAAAAAGATGAATTGCAAACTGAGAAGTCCACATTCAGCTCAAAGAGTTTTGTTTACATATATCATTAGTTGTAAGCCATTTAGGTTTATTTGGCTGTACTGTCCAGGTTTTCGGAAAAAATTTTGCAAGAAAAATTTTCAACAAATGGAGAGAAAAATATGGCCCTTAATGCAAAAAGAATTGTTAGATTTATCCTAATGAGTTTTGAAGAGTTTTTTTATTCAAAGAAAGATTATTAACCCAGGTTTGACAGCAGTTTACTTACATCTTTACTGTCATCTGTGTCACTTCTTTTCTTATTGACAGGTTCATCACATTTAAATATCAACATTTTCGTCCACAGATTATCTCTACGACATTTATCCATAGAAACTACAGCCATTTTCTCTATTTTATGTCTGAAATACAGAGTCAATGTATATAATACAGTTATTGACTAGTGTGTCGTTGAATATGATGTGATATTCACCGGCAGAATGCCTTATTGACTGAGGCGAAGTCAAGTCTAATAAATGAAAATGTATGTCAGATCCTAACTTTAATGACAAGAAATCAAACACTATAAACTGAACATATCAAATAAAAAATATGACTAAACAGTAACCTTCACAAGTAAGACCAGCTTCGAGACTAAAAGTTGTTCTTAATATTCAGGTCGTGTCATTATTACCGTAGGTTGATATACAGAGGAAATATTAATATCCAGTCTCGAAATGTGTGGTTATCATTATGTAGTAGATAGGTAAGGTTTTACTGATAGCATATACTCACTTGACATCCACTGCTTCTTTCTGTAACAATTTGTACATGGGTGGCTGATGTTTGTTTGAGAAGCCCAGATAGTTTGTACTCTGTTCACGTACACTCACAGATTTCTTCACAGCAATCTGATCCTTTAAATCACCTAACATCTTCTTATCCCCTGAATAACAAAACAATATTCATCTTTATTCTTATCTTACATCTTATATATGATATTCTATAACAAGTTTATTTTACTATCTATCATCTTCCATTATTTTGTATGTAATTTACTGTTCTGACACAATTTAAACAATATGTTTTTGAAAAAGCAACAATAGACAGCTTGTCAAATATTTTAGTCCCTAAAAATATATGTGACATTTTTATTCATTATCAATTCATGATTGCATAAGAGTGATGCCCAAAGTCAACAGCTACCTGTTACTGGGGGTTAAATGTCAATAACAACCATAGATAGAACAACAGCCACTAACTGACTTACTGTGTGACCATTCTATCAGAGACTGCAGTATTTAATCAACAGTTACACTAAGGCAACAAAATGAGAGATGGTATAAGGCTTTATTCATGGTTGGCCATCATTCAGATTTTTTCCGGGTCAAAAACATCATTCATTGTGAGTTTAGGAGTAGTTGTTGCTCATTATGATGATGTCTTTATGCACCAATTAGACCTAGGTTTAACTATAGCAACATCAGAATGTTCTCCATAGCGACTGTTTGATGATTATACTCCCGGACAACACAATATATACTGTAGGTAGTACTAAATACATTGTAGTATTGTGGTAGTACTAAATACATAGTAGTAATGTTAGAGCTTCAGTTCTATTTACCAGACAAAGTTCTCTTTAAGAACCCAGCACTATCACGATCCAGCGTCTGTCTTGGGTACACAATCTGCGAGCTTGTCAATATAATATAAAACTGTAAACGTAAAGACTGCCTCTCTCCTGTCTGTGCTGCAGTCACTTCAGGACTATCTTGTACAATAACGATACCAATGTTGTATGGTTCCATCTTCCGTGGTGAGGAAGATTTAGTCTCTAACGCTCTCACGTCCCGACACTCGTGACTAATTAAAGCATATTCAATGTTCTTGTTTGTCTGGTCCTAAAAAATCAGGAGTGAGATTAACACTACTTACAATTTGATAACAAAATAGACGACACTATTGATGAAGGTAGATATTTGTAAATAATCAATTCCTTAGCCTGCATGCTAAACTGAGAGAGTCAGTTCTACAGAAATCTGGTTCCAAAAATAGAAACTATAGGTGCGCATGTTCTCTGTAAAGATTGCTAGACATTATACTGAAAGCTGTCCATCCTTCAACACTGATTCCAGTGACATTTCCGAGAACAAGATCTGACCTAATACAGAGCCCACAAACACTGGTTGATTATTTAATTAGCTTGCCAGTACATAGTTAGTACCATTTCAAATAGAAGTAAAAAATCATTCCGAATTCCAATATTTCAGTGTAGTAAAATACCTGGTTATTAAGTACATTGTGACAAATTAAACACTTTTCAAGTTATGACTATAATACAAAACACAGACTGGGGTTTCAACAATACTCACAGATGATGGGTCACCCTCTAACGGTACCAGCATCTTTAACACGGACATAGAATGAAGTTTAGAATGCTTCAACATGTAATTATATAAATCTTCACCGGAACAAGATGGCTCGGGTATACTTATAACCTCTGAAATATAAAAAATATCATTTCCTCACAGTCTTGTTTATAGACTGTAATATGGCAGTAACCCTGTATTTTGATCTCCATTTTTTTGCAAGTTTCTATGAGATGGATGGGTTTTTGAGTTTTGGACAGAGTAAGATTTTTTTCATTAATTGTCTTTTCGGAATCTCTTTCTCTTCTATATTCACAATATAACAACAATTAAGCGATACAATGAATCTAAAAGATGAAAATACAGAAGGATGAAATATCTGTGTATTTTTTTTTCACTCGGTTTCAAGGTCGGACCAGCAGGTAGTATTATTTCCAGTATAAACAATGGAAGAAGAGCCAAGGTTTACATTTAGGTAAAACCACTGACGTTCTGTGAGGAAACAGGACTGCTTCCTCACTTGACTAAAATATAAGATAATGATTTATATAAACTGAATAAATCAGACATATATAATGCTGTTTTTGAAGGGATTAAAGCACCTAATTACAGGTAAATGTAATTAGCTTAGAAATGAAGAGACCAAAATACAAACAGATGACAGTTAAGTTATGCAAATCCAATGTACCAGTTGTGTTACCATATCTTAGAACATTATTGCACCAAAGTTTTATAACATGAATAGATAAATCATCTCACCTCGCTGAAAAAAGTTCCTGGAGAAACTTGGAGCATAGGCATAAACCTTCACAAAGTCATTGAGCAGACCAGCTAGATAGTAACCTTGCTTGAAGATTTTATTTTCTCCACTGATATAAGACTGAAAATATTATAAAATTAATAAAATGAAGTCAACATAATCATTCATTGAGTAAACATTGATAAGAAGACCCACCTGGACTATTATAACCAAACCTCCAGGTACTGAAATATCTTAAGCAGATAGATGAATTATTCCTTCGGTTTTATTAAAAAAATATGACTGCCAATGACTGACATGAGTACCATGGACAAGTTTTGAAGTCCAGTTTTAGCATCAGATAATTATGTACTACTTTTGGGACGACCTCTGTTCCAAGGAACTGTTGCACAAACTTCACAAACCATGTTTGATTACACAACACGTAAAAAATACCCGAATAAGTATTCACGATATCAAAAACACGTGACCGTCATGTCGCCATGCACAAAGTTCATTGATTGCGCATACACAGTTCACATTTCATTTAAGACCGAAATTAATTTTGAAAAACTAGAATGCTTAATTGACTAGTGATATATACAAGTAAAGTCCAGTAGAACAAAACCTGAAAATTCTTACCTGAATAGATCTGAGATGGAAGTCATGAGCAAAAGAATGTACATGTATCAATTCTTTACATTTCTCGCATTCATCAACAAACAATAACTTCAACTGAAACATACAAGACAGAAAAAATTCACCACAACTTACATTAATACTCATACTGACACGATTAGGAAACAGACAGACACTTAAACCTATATTAGCTACCACCTCTGAATAAAGGCCACTCTGTGAATAAAGGCCGTTCTTTTAAAAAATGTTATTTATTTTTTAGTACAAACTGACCTCTGAATAAAGACAGCATGTATATAAAGGCTATATTCAGTCTTTTCTATGTGTGGCCTTTGTCCACAGGTTTGACTGTTTTTGGTATGAGAGAAATATATGTAGATGTGTCATGGATAAAATGTTATCAATGTTGAACTTCTTTTACTTGGATATATCAGAGATATACAACATGATCCAAACAGAATCATCACATAATTCTTATATGACAAATACACTACATATTACATAATACTGATTTCTGTTTGATTATTAATTCGAACATTAAAATTGACTACTGTCTCATGTTCTCAACAATCAAAACAGTACAGTGTAACATACTGTTATGAATTATTTGAAAATACAATCTACACAAGAACTTTATGAATAAAGTATCAACATCATAAAAATGACCAAATATCGTGTGTATACAGACCTATAATACATTATAAGGCATAGTTGAGCTACCACAGAAATACCTCATTGATAGAAAATATAAAAATATACAAGATTGTAATATGACTGACATAGACGGACAGACAGACATACAGAGCTGAACAATGACACTGTGGCTTTTATAGATAATGATGATAATAAACATAGGTTTCATTGAAATTTGCATAAAAACAACATGCATAGCTTAACATTTAGTAAAGAACTGATTTAGTAAAGAACTGATTTGGTAATGTACATTATTATACCTCATGTTAATGCTCAGTATAAATTTCCCATAGAGCTCGCGGATGATATTTTGTTTAATCAAAATAAATATCATCCTCTGCAAAGGGGGAATACTCTTTTAAACTTTTTAATATCAAAACAACCTTCCTTTGCATTTTGTCAAACTGTGAGATAAATATTACATATGATAAAATTTTAATATCACCCTTTGTTCTAATTGAATGTAAACTTATAAATTTTATTCGGTATAATAAAATGAATATAACATGGCAGTGATGATAATGGTACATTTTATCATCCTCGGAAGATGATATCTTTCTCTGGTTGATAATTAATAAGTATACTGTCATCCTCAGTGCCAAGTTACATTTGCACAATAGAAATTCTTTGTTTGTTGAGCATGAATTATACATGAAATAAATTTGTATTCAATAAAAAAATCTAACTACATAAATAGAACAAAGCAAAACTTCTGCAAGCTTAAATAACAAGTAATGCCTCGTTCACAACTGGCCTAAGATGTGTCTACAGTGCCCGTGGACGGCCTGTAGCCTTCTTCCCGTGCAAGGTAAATCTTAGATTAAATATCGTACGGCATCTGGGTCAAATGTGAACTAGGCAATAGTGACTATAATCATATGAGTGTTAATAGATTTAAATATTGGTGCCTGACCACTAAATATAGGTTACACACCACTAAGAGATACCAATGTAACATGTTAGTTTATCAACTGTGATTTTAATTCTGTAACAAGAATATTTTACAATACTATAGGACCACAATAAATTGAATCCCTAAAGTTATATTAAAAGGTTTCTTCTTGAAGCGATAACACCTATCTTATCATTTGTCTATGGTAAGAAAAGATGCAACGGTATATACGATGTAATATACATGTTATTCACTGTGAAGGCACAACATATTGCTAGAAGATATTTACCATCAACCGAGCAATACACCATAACCAATAACCAAGTAATAGAATTCATTATTATATCTATATTTATATTTTATATACATAACCCACTCAAAACAAGACATCATCATATATTGTCCCATTACATAACACCCATACAAGTCTATATATGGTTAAAAGGTCAATATTCTCACTGTTTTGGAGTATCAAGGTTTCAACATAAATGACTACAGAAATAAGAAATAAACACTACATAATGCTCCAACAACAATGAACTGAAGCAGCTCATCAAAGAACTAAGAGTAAGTATTTTGTATAATAAAATATGATGCTCACAGTTTTACGACGAACATAGTGAGAAATAAGTGAGACATTTATTTCATTTTTCAAATCAGTACAATACTATATAGTAGTAATATTATTTTTGATTGGTTGTTTTTGTTGTCATGTGATACATGATGACCAATGAAAAGACATTGTACATACAGCTGAGAACATAGGGAACACTTCAGCTCTGTTATATATTCTATATAATTCTACAACACAATATTAATCTGAGAAAATCAAACTAAGGTGTATTTAATTCTGGATAAAGAACAAATTAAGATACTAAAATGGATGTCAAAAGCTATAAGAAGAATTAGTGATAAATTTAAGGGTATAATCATCTATTCAGAATTGTTAATTATCTAGGCAAAAGAATCTTCAATACAACTTCTGGTCATATTATAGCAGAAGTGTCCTGCCATACTGACTATAATACAAATCCTTTGGAAAGTCAGTTTTTCTGTTTCATGTTTTAAACTGAAATGGTACTTTGGATTTAGGAACTTATCTAAAACGTTACAAACAATTTAAATTAAGATTCAAGAAAAGTAACTCTAATTTGGTGTTCTAAGACTTTATGTTATTTTGTAAACACTAATACATGTCATTATAACAGAGCTGAAATGATATTTTGCTCATCATAAAAACAGAATTAAAACCATTAGCAGTGTGTGCAAGATTTACAATATTGCCATGGTAACCAAACTCACTTCTTGAGTCATAGGAATATCTTCAACTTCACTTTTCTGAAAACAATATTCAAATAATAACAAGAATTTATTTATGAGGACTATCACTTTAAACAATTTGTTTTCATTTTTCCGCAATTTACACATAATAATGAACAGCCTCAACCAAACCAAAACTGGCTCGTGAGATTGTAGACTTACCTTACTAATGACTGCTTACAACTAGAAATGTGTGCAGAGGACACAATGGCCCTGGCTGAGCGCTTATTCAAAAAGGGGCCATAACTCCTGTGAAAATGTTTGGATTTGAACGGACATCAAACTTAACCTGTATTTTATTATTATACACCTTCATGTACAATATAAAACCAATCTATGAAACATTTCTTGAGTTATCGCTCGGAAACCAAAATTTGAACGGACAGTAGGACAGGCAGGAGTAACACTTTAATTTTGAATGGCAGGGGCGTAAAAACCTTCCAGTAATTATTAATATATTTTCCTGTATGTTGTAACAGTATTAATCCTGTTCTCTATGAGTAACAGCCGCTAAACATGAATCACTCAAAGTAAAAGTGGAGGACAAATAGTCTCAGTCATGTCAACCTAATGATCAAACATAGAATATGTGTGCTTTGACCAGGGTTCAAACTCACCAACTTTAGGTCTGAAGTGTTCTACCAAATGAGCTAAAGGGATCGGTTTATATGAATCAGAGGTGTGGACATAAAGATGTCAGTAACATATGGTTTAATCTCATAACCACTTAATTTCTATTCATGCACCCAGCCCCAATCCACCAACATACCAGTAGGTAAGTGAACCACATTCAAAATAATCATACTACAGTAAATAAGAATTCAAACAATGTCTGTGCCTAGATAGATCAATAAAAACTTTGGATTTTTTATGATTCACATCATGAACACAAATTTAATGAAGTCTGGCCTAAGAATTGTGCAAATTTTAACAGAACATTGAATGAAGAGATAATAGAAACACACAATACATGTACATAACAACCATATGCATCATTGATAGAATAAAATTGTAACAAAATCTGAAATACAAGTAAATTCTGTGAGCAGACGGCAGTAAACGAGAAATATCTAAAATTGCAAAGACAACACTGATCACAATACTAGTGTTTTCAGCAAGAAATAGGAATTGTACCAGCAGATGGCTTAAAACAAATATTCATATAAATTTCAATAATATGTTGAAATGATGAATGTACATGACTTGTTACATTAATTTGCAATGAGAGCATTTTGTCACGTCATAAAAAAACAACAACATAATTATTTTATTTAAACAATAATCTAACATTAGGATGCGAATCAGCTCAAATTACACTTATCTTCGAGCAAAATTTACAACATAAAACTTATTCAAGCCGACAAATCAAGCAACTTCACTGTAAGCCATGCCAAAGTAAGAATGATAAAATATTTCTTGACAAATGGTGTGATTAATAAAAGATACATGTGTATATAATCATGTACAGTAAAACCTCTCCAGAGTGGCCCTCTGTATAGCAACAACCTCTCTAAAACAACACCTTCAAAATTTCCCAAACTTGATATTTACTATAAATTTAACCTCTGTAGAGCAACAACCTCTAAACAACGGTCAATATATGCAGCTCCCAGAAGATGTTACTCTACAGAGGTTGCACTGCAGTTATATCACCAGTCTAATACAACTTCTAGCTCTATACTTGTACATAATTCTATGGTCCTTGACATGTGAAAATGATTCTCAACACCAAAGATTTGTTCATAAAAACTTCAGCTGGTAAACATTTTAGATGAAAATAATTCAACAATAATTTACAGTAAAAAGTTTGGTATTCTACTAGACATAAAAAGAACACTTAATTAGAAAAAATTACCAATGATACTACCTGTACATGTCTAATTTTTAGAATGTATAACATATATTTTATTTCTACGGTTCTTTTATAATTTTGAACATCTTTATTAAAATAGAAAAGATGAAGCAAACTTACCTGTTGATTGACAGTAATTCCCAGTTTACTGTGGTCACATGTGAACAATTTTACACAAAAATATTCATCTCTAAAACTAATCTCAATAAGGAGAACCCCGCCTGACACAGTTTTCTGAAGATTGTGTGTGTCGGTCGGTTTATATTCCATCGCTTCAGACTGGGGCGTGGTCTCATCCACATTAGATTGGCCAAGTCTGAAATATATACATGATTTTTATAAATTAGTTTAAGAATTTTAAGCATATGCTGAGAGAGAAATCAATGGTGGAATATGTTGCTAGGCAACAAAAGATTCTTAGTTTAGACCATTTATCACAAATAATCCAGACAGATGCACACATGCATAAATATACAGTGCAACCTCTGTAGAGCAACACCCTGTGGGAGATGCAAATAATGGCCATTGTTTAGAGGTTGTTGCACTACAGAGGGCCGCTCTGATGAGGTTAAACTGTATACTGATAAAAACATTTGTGTAACTATGTCAAGTTCATGTCGAGCAAGCTTGATAACAATGTATTCACTAAACCAAACACAAACATTAATTTTCTATTTCTGTCTACATTACAAAATTGACGACCAAAGTTTCAATAAAAATTGATGAAAAAAACAACAGAAAGCAACAATAAAATCCTTCACCTTTTCTTCACCTTCCCTTTATCCTGTGATTTATCCATTTGTACATAATGGAAGCCAACTGTTTGAAGATATTTGATATATTGATGTATAAATGTTGACCTTAATTCTGAGTGCCATTCTTCCTCAAGTGTGGACTCGTCAACTGGTTCCACCTGAAACTCTTTAAACGTTTGGAGAGATGGTCGTTTCTTTAGTTCATTACTGTCTGTACGTTTAGTACGAGCACTACCCACTGACGTACCAGATCCGTGCCTTGATCTCTAAATTCATCAAAATTAGATTTGTAATTTCATAATAATTTGTGACGAATGCATATAAAGTAAAGTGACCATGTCTGTGACCTTGAGAGGTCATTATTCCTACAAAATTTCATGAAACTTTTCATCAAACTCAACATTTACTTCAACTGAAATTACTTACATGTCAGTGAGCTGAGATAAAGGTTTGTGAGTTTATCTTAAATAACAAGACGTTCAGGAAATGTGATCATTTTCAGCTTCCTTTAAAGGACATAATTTATACATAAATAGTCAATAAAAGGCAAATATACTTTAAATACTTAAATATCATTACTTTAAAATATCACATGAGCGTAAACTATAAATGGATAAAGGATATTTCTTACTGATTTTAGATCTGGTGTATTATTGGACACAGTAGATGACACAGAATCTTGACGATTGACCTTGAACTTTTCAAGGACATTTTTCCGCCATTTTGAACTGAACAATAATGGTGTTGCACAGTAATGGAACAATCTTGATGCCTGCTTCAACTGTTTCATAATAGTTTCCTGGAAAGAAATCCAAAAATATCCAAATTTCAATACTCATCTAAACTGACAAAATAAGTTGGTGTAATTGGCTGATTTAGTTCAAATGAGTTATATTCAATGAGACCCAATCCATTAATTAATTAAGGTTATTAAAAACACATGTTTCAATTAATAAGGGATTTGTCTAAAATAAATTAATATAAGTTCAACTGTCACATAGAATGTCTATCATAAATATTTCTTCTTTAATAACAAGTAAAACAAATATTAAGTAAAACATCAACAGTTACAAGGAAGATACTGTACTTACAGCTATTGGATAATTTGGGGCCATCTTCTGGACCCACATCACATACAACTTACTGATGTTATTCACTCTTTCAAATTCTGAAACATTAAATGAAAACACAGCTTCATTAAAATGTTTACATGAAATCCAAGGAAACAGACAGACGGACAGATGTATGGACAGGAAAAAATAAAAATGTGTTTTTAAATTCATCTTTCAATTTATTATGAATGATTTATATATACTTTAATACTTTAGGATACTTTTATCCTATTTAAGTTTGGCTGACATACTGAGACTGGATGCTATGTATCGTCATATTTTTTACAAGTAGATCTAACACCATCCATACATGTTGGTTTGATACAGGAAGGCAGTATATATAAGGTATATACAGTACAACCTCTCCAGAGTGGCCCTCTGTAGGGCAACAACTTCTCTACAACAATGCCTTCAAAATTTCCCTATCCTGATATTTACATTAAATCTAACCCCTGTATAGCGACAACCTCCATACAACGGCCAATATTTGTAGTTCCCACTGGGTGTTGCTCTACAGAGGTTGTACTGTACATCGAAATTATTTACGTACGTTTTTTACAGTCCATCCTTATATCTTGCGCTTGTTGACCATACTGTTTGACCACATCATTATGACAGGTAAGGTACGAGACATGTAGGGGTTTGTTAGGAAACATGTCCTTGAATGCCATATCAAAGGGTGGAAGATACGTATCTCTAACAGACGACACGCTGTGAGTACGAGATAATTTCTCCTTGTTCAACGGGGATGGGGCAGGATGATTGATTAACTGTTCAATACCATCAGTCTGTTGATTAACTTTGTCCTAGAAACACCAACAACACAGATTATACATTGTATAACAACAAGTTCTTTGTACTTAGTACTTGATAAAAAATCATCAAGTGTACACTTCAATAAAATTCATTCATTTCCTGCACCCAGTTTGAAAAATGATCCCAGCTAAAATTTGCTCTGCATGGAGAAAACAGCAAAGTTTATAAAGTATTACTACAAAAATGTTTCATAAACGCTCCTAAAAATTCATAATGTGAAAAAAGAATTTGCCTGTAGAAAAATACAATTGACCCAATTATGAATTTAATGGGTTGATTATCAAGTGCTGAATGAACGTATCTAGAAACTAGAACTTACCAGATTACATAACGGACCAGCAAGGTAGTGATTATACAACCCACACTTCTGTGTTACAACATTACCCAGTAGATGTGTACGAGCATTGTTCCAATCTGATAACTTAGTTAATTCTTTTGACATGGTATGAAAAGATTCATTTGCCCAGTTATATCCGTATAACCATATCTGAAACATCCATATATTAAACATGAACATTCAAAACTCACACAGTACAGAGAAATACACATAATGCATGCAAAATATCAAAATTTTCTATTTAAATGTTGAGTTTGATACAATTTATCTACAGTGTTTAGTTATGTTTAGCAGACAATTCACAATGAGTGTTTGATTACCAGAGGTACAAACCAGGTCCCCCGCATTTTGTTACTAACCCGTAAAATAAATGAATCAGAAAACAGTGACAACCTAAATTCTATACAGTATATTGTCAAAAAGGTTCCAACTCATCATCTGTCCTGATTTTTACAGACAAACTTGACCCCTGCCCTATGAGGGTAGCTCATGATTTGTTTTTTACAGATAACGTCTTATATTGAAAGAGATTACTTACAGAAACGTTTGGTTATAGAAACAACAATTCACTAAATCAATGCTTAGAAAAAGATTTCAGAGCTTGAATTTTAAGTTTAACACAAATGTCTTATAGAAAACAATTCACAAACCTGTTTATTTTTCAAGGTCAAAAACAGAAATTTCTGTCTAGGAATGAGTGATGTAGATTCGGAGAACATTCCAAATGTCTTTGTTTCTGTTTCTGACGGAATATGAGCAGCAAATTTCTGGGATGGATATTTCCCTGTATAAGATGGAGAGTACTATATTAACTATAAACATTCTAACAAACTGGCCCAACAATATACAAGATGGCATCAAGTACCAGATCAAGTACTGACTTTAGACAATGCAATACATGCACTATGTTTTTGCAAGGAAACAATACTTCATAGGACCTAAAGATATCATTGAAAAAAACAACAGATAATGCGACATTAAATCATTCAAAGAGCTATAATGTACATAAAATATCGCTACATGACACATCCAAGGCAATATGGCCCTCTATGTTTGGTTAAACAAACAGATCGGCAAACAAGTACAACAAACTAAAATAATCATTTAATCAATGTCTTGGTATACTTAGATACTAGTAAGTTACCTTTAACACCACCAGACCCAAGGTCACTACCTTCCTCTGCACCATGAATGAAACTGTACCATTGTTCAAGGTCACGACTTACTGCCATAAAATTAAGATCAACACCAGGTGTCACCATCTGATGCCTACACGTATCCAGGGAAGTTTCTGATCTTCTTCTACCAGACTGAGAACAAAGATAAGAAATAAAATGAATTCAAATATTGTACTAGGATGCCAAACTGTCCCAAAATTCACCCCTCAAAATTAGGTGCTGAAGATTGGTTGAGAACTATTCACTTCAGAGGGCAGACAACTATTGTGAACATTGCCTGTCAACAGCTGCTTCCCCGATTTGAAATATCTAATATACAGTCCAGACTCTTTATATTGATTTTCTGAAGACTTAAACAATTGTTCAAAATAAATGAACTTCGATATACTAGTATCAGAAAATCTGGATGACTGTGTTTACATTTAGAGCTATCATTGGTGTGTCCTCATGATCAAATAAGCCTGAGATTTGGTCAGGATAGACATTAAGATAAACCAACTTTATGAGCTTGGTTTCTTTTATATCCTACTGCATGTAATTTGTATTTACATGCATTCTCTATCAACACTAGCCTGTGTACTGTCAGATTATTCATATTTGAGATAATTCAGACAAATATCCAATAAGATTTGTCAGAGCTAAAAGTGCTAAAAAATTATTTGTTGCAGCATTCAAGGTTGAAGATAAATCCTTGATAATGCCTGGAATGGATGAACGTACCTCAAATGGTACCCTATTAGGGGCATACAACAATCCTAGATTTGTGTCTTCATCCACTTCATCTTTAGGTAACATTTTATACACCCTGGTACACAATGTGTGACAACATCTTTTTACAATATGCTGAAATTCTTGTAAGATGTAATCCAAAGAAAATCTGGACTTTAGAGTTATGCTCACTTTATGTACGGAAGGACATTCTGAAAAGGATAATGTACATGTAGTCAATTTTATTTCAATCTTTTAGGTCAATCTTTTAGGTCAATCTTTTTTATAATAAGGCAATAAAAAAGAAGCAAGTTAGTTAGTTCAGGAAGCGATCAGTAATTGAACCAAAGTACAGAATTGATTGCCAGGACTCATTCTAATCATAATTAGAAAACGAACCACAATTTATATAGCCCTTTTTTCATGTAATTACACGTTCAAAAGTGCTGTACAATCACGATTAAGACAAGGTTAAAACAATATGTAATGAATACAAACATGTTAGTCAAAAATGATATGGGTAAAATATATATATCTATGGACAAATTTATAAGTCAACAAATCCACCATTAATTTATGCAGACAAGTAAGGTACACAATAATTCTAAAATGTTTCAAGTCCGGTTGGCTTTGTAAGCTGTTTGGCCAGTCCACACGCGCATTACTCTACCAGAACATATTCATTTGTATATAGAATCAGTTCCTACGAAAGTCATAAATCATAATTAAGGGCTAATTCCTGAGTAACTAACCAATACTTCTATCTCAGGACATCCAAATTAAGAAATGTCAGATTTAAAGTTATGAGATCTAACTTATAACAGTGGGTTTATAAGAAGGCATATTATTTATTTTTATTAGCATTATAAGCTTGTAAAGAAAATAAAAGTTGAAAGAAAGAATAACATTTCTGTCAAAATTGCTTAAAACATTTTGGTTTAATAGTTTTTGAATGAGTCGGTTTCACCTAACTTCAAACCATTAATTTTTAAAAATGGCCATATTCAGTGATTTTGAAAGCATGATAGAATTTGCTACAGACAGAATACAAAACTTTTATACTACTATACTTAGTGGTCAAAGTCGCTGACTTCAAATCACTGTAACCTCTCACTGATACAGGGTCATGGGTTCGAGCTCCGCTACCAACCATGTCTCTTTATGTGAGAAAGATTGGAGCTGCTTACGGAGTCTAGTACTGGTTCTTCCCAGGAATGACGGTTAGGTGAACTGTCTGTCTCATATGACTCTGACTGTTAAAAAGGGGCTAAAACACAATATAAACAAACAAACTGACTTCAATATGTAAATTACCCACTAACCTAACTGACTGCAATGTATAAACCATTCCTCAAGTAAGTCTGAGTACAATCTGTGTAACGTCCCTCTTTCTCCTTTCTCATAAAGGGTCAGCAAGTTCCCAGACTCCCTTTTCAGAGGATTCCCTATTATTGATCGTATTGAAATTGGTGACCCGACATTTGATCTGACTTGTTCTCCACCAGGTAAATCAAAAAGCTGTAAAAGAATTATATATGAAACAACTGTAAATGTATTACCATAATTTATTAATAAATTTTATGTAACAGATATGAAACAAGCTATACGCCTATTTACATTAAAATAATTTTCTAAAATTATTCTGCTATCAGACAAAAAGTTTTCAATTATAATAAGAAGATACCTTGCTTGTGTCTGGTGTAGGGGACATGGCCCTTTTTGTAGACTGTTTAAGGGCCTCTCTAAGGGACTGAAATTTGGATGGGTTCTGTAACGATGCCCGCCTATCAGCATGAGTCTCTGGTTTCTTCACTGTTACCATAGAAAACTTTCTCTCTCGAAAATCTTCCGCTATAAGAACATTAAACATCAAAATATTAGCATTTATAAGTATAAAACTGATAAAATGAAATGCATTATATCAAGGATATGATTTCTAAACATTTTAACATTCAAATATCATTATTTCTATTAAAATTGCTTCCATTTTAGATTGTTAAATGAATTCAAAATTTACCATCCAGTATTTTAGGAACATTTAGGATCAATTGATACAATCTTAAAATTTTCAAATCTACAGACTTTTAGTATACAAGGTATATTTTTAGTATTTATTTCAGGTAAAACAATACTTGCATTACCTTTTATTCAAACTTTACTCAGAGAACATCGTAATAGCACAATTATTTATCAAAAGCATGAATTTAAAACATCTACATATGCCCTGATGTTAAACCGAATCTTAAATCACAGGTCAAATTCGAAATCTTACTTAAAAGTGTAAATGTTTAACATCAAACTTATAATGTATTACTTGAGGAACATAAAGTTATAAAGTGAATGTGAGGTAGATAATTGCTAGCACATGTTAAATCAAATTTCTGAGAGAGGATCAGAAATATCTGTTGTTATATTTTAAGGAAGAGTTTTGTGTCAAAGCAACATTTTTTAAAAAACATTGTGAGTTAAGTGAAAAAAATGCATGTTGAAGTAAAACCTGTGACAAGTGTAACATAAGGGAGAATTTATCAATTGGTTTATTTTCACCGATAAAAGTATGTAAAACAAGAGGGCCAAAATAGCCCTAGATCGCTCACCTGAGAACAACTACACTATAATTAATGACCAGGTGATATAGTTTTTTATCTCGTACAACCTGTTTCTACATAAATTTAGATCAAAGCGAACTCTAATTGTCATGAATACTGGATGCAGGTAAATGTACAGTCTGTGTAAATATGATTACGACTAGTGAAGAAATGAAGGTGCTATGGTGTAAACAAGCTGAAATATTGCAATTTTTCAATGTCAAGGACCCATAAATCTGGAAGTACTAATCCGATTTTGCTCATAATTGAACTCATCAGAGATATTGTAGCCATATACATTGTGACTAAGTTTAATTAAGATTGGATAAGAGCTGTGGATGCTAGAGTGTAAACACCATAAATGTGACCAGGGCCTGGCGCCACACATTCATTAATCCTAAAAGCTCATCCTGAGCCAGAAGCTCAGGTGAGCTAAAAATTGCAATTGTGTGCAAGGTTGGTTATCTCTAACCACAAGTGGCTTGATATTTGTCTGTATATTTTGAGGAATTGATACAAAAATATTGGAACTTATCAATTAAAAGATCAAGATGCAGATAAAATAGATTTGCATCACATATTCAATGTGTTGTGTTTATATCAGTGAGAGAAAACAGGCTCAAAACAAAAAGTAAACAACTAGTTTTCTAGACATTAGTTTGCACAACCGAAAAAAAAATCAAAGTGTTATATTTTTTCAATCCGACTAGAAACATGATTAGTGCAATACTCTTGCAACAAATTACAGTACTTTTGCATCAAATCCACAAACTTTCATCTTAGGCATATAATAAACAACACAGGCTCCAAAGTTGTAAACCAAGTTTTGAAAACCAGTTTAAAAATCAAGCCTTGTGATTGGTCAAGATTACAGTTATGATTTAAGCCAGCCAATCAGAATCTTGAGATTATAGACTGGTTACAGTTTTATTACCTCAGATCCAGGACTAACTTAATAATATATCATTCAAGTGGCTAACACATAAATGCAGACATGGTAAAACTACACTAAGTCATATATTACATGTTACATTGTCATGCTTAGAAAGTCACTCCAGAATAATACCAGAATTTAGGGGCTACTTAAACCCTTAATCAGACTGTACTAAATTTGCAGTCGAAAAATAACTGACTTTATTGATTTTCAAAATAAAAGACAAGTACTAAATTTACAGATTACTCTAGGTGTTTTTATCTGCAGAATTACAAAACAGCATTTATCATTCAAACAAACATGTTGAGTAGATTATCTGGACTTGACTTTACTTCATTATCATACAGACACATTGATAAAACTACTAAAAAAATAATTTATGACAAACTAGAATCCTAACATTTAAATAAACATAAACCACAGTAAGATTACCATAAATTAACTGTGAATCCTTCCAATAAGTCACACTTTCAAACATGACCAGTCATTTTATTCTATGCACAAAGTTCATTAAACTAGATGCCCAAGGGCAACATGTCGAGCCCACTGTTAAGAAAGCTTGTGACCTTGACCTTTGAACTATGAGTCAGACTGACGTTCATGACCCATCATCTTATTAAAGTCAACTTTAACACAAATTCATTCAAAAATTCTTAAATGCAAAAAGAAGGCACCCCCCAGACACGGAAAATACATTCCATGTAACAGATGATGAGAACAGAACAGAGCTATATAATATCTCGGTGATGAAAACATAAACAAACAAAACAGTGCCATTGTTTGAACAGAAGAACACAGAATCGTACAGAAATCAAAAGAACTACATGTACATTACCGTATATAGGAAACATTAAAAACCAACATGTTAACACACAAAATAAATTTTATGGTACATTTATAAGTCAATCAACACAGACACTGAACATAAAATATCGAACAGACTTCTTAATTTACCACACAATTCAATAAAATCTTAAGCGTTTTTTTCGAACACAGTTCGTAAACTTATCTAAAATCTGATGCGTCTGATTGCTTAACTCTGAATTCAGTGTTAAATAGTGAAGCTTCATTCATAGACTCGTTTAAGAATTTAGTTGTGTAACGTTTGTCCAAAAATGAAAATTATGCAGAATTTAATGAGATTTGTATAATCAATGTATCATAACAGGATTCCATAGAATGAATATAGAATTATATTTTATTGACAAGTGTGAGCAAATAGTTGCACCAGTCAAGAACATGCTAATTACATAAATACACCAGTTTATTTCCACTGTAAACTTCTGTTATATAAAACCTGCTTTAGAAAAATACCCATTGAATTATTATGTACATGTTTCAAAGCAAACAAACTGAAAGAAACCCAGACATACCTGAACATACTTTAGTTTCAATTTCTAAAAATTGGATTCACAATGTGATAACATGGAAGATGTGAGATAGAAGACAATGACATGAATAAGTACTACAGTCAAAGCTGTGAACAAAAGCCAATGTACAGATAGACAAAAGTTGGCCTTTATTTACAGGGTAGCCTTTATTTGAAGGTGGCTGCTAAAACAGGTTTGACCGTATATAATAATGTGTATAGACAATTAACTGGAAACTAATAGTTAATAATCTGCTGAATATAAAACTCAAAAGATGTTTCTCTAAACAGTTTTCTAATTCATTTGTTCTTATTTACAATAACAAAATCAGAATGAATCTAAACAGTTGTTATATGCTCCTAAAGGTGAAAGGTCAGTGTTAATAGATTCATAAGTTAATTGTATGCCAGTGATCATGAATACAAGTAAGATGGCCAGGAACAGATACTAACATATCAGTATAATTATTGCTTCCAAAGCATGCAATGTAATTAAATTTTCATTGAATTAAAGTTGTAACAGTGTTTGAAAAATGCCCCGCAAACAAGTGCCTGTGTTGGGAGATGGAAGACAATGTTCTTATTTTTATATCTGACATGTCAATTAAATACAACAGCCATTTCTATCATGGTAGTTAAGCTTTGGATGTTTTAAAGTCTAAGATAAAAGAAGACCTATGATTGAATAACCAAAGCACATACTTATATACTGACTGACAATTCAATTACTCTACGCATCCCTATGGTGACATAGCAAAATAAATACAGTGAGTCACGTGACAATAGAGTTACCTGGCATGCTTTGAAAAGGTGAAGTAGGAGCAGAATAAGTGGGTGGGGTAGGTAACATATCCAAGAGATGTTTTGGCACCGTACAGATAGGAGCTGTCAGAATATGGTACTCCATCAATACATCACAGAGAGCGTATTTCACAGCATGGTTAAGTCTGTCTTGTAGGTACGTTAAGTCTACATCACCAACTTGCCACATATAGAACTGTATCAAAGCTGTAGGACCTTTATACATAAAACATGGTAAACAGTAAGTACCAGAATGAAGTATTAACTGAGAGTCACAGATAATTACATAAAGTGTAAAACTACATAACCAAAGCAGTAAATATCTATATTTTTTTAAACTATTGATATGCTTTGAAAAAAAAAGAAAAAAAAGTAAAATCCTTATTTATTTCAATTATTAGATTTAGAGTACTATTCTTTGTTTGTAATTGGAAGCATTTTCAAAAGAATGCAATCAAAACCAAATTTGAAGGCTGTATACTTGTTTAGCAAACCAATTTCATTAATTTCATCCATCAAAAAGCCTGAAAAGTACATGTAATAAACAAGTAAAACAACAATCAAACCTGGTCGTTTACTCTGTGTTTGTATCTCATAGGCTTGTGTGGAAACAAACGTATCCATATCTTGTCTGGATTCAATGTCAGCGTAGGCCAGACTACAAGGTTTGGGACTCTGTAATAACTTTACCTGGTTCCCGGCACCATCAACTAAACATACACTGACCACAGCAATACCTATTTATGTACATACATGTAATATCATATACTGTTTTGCAATTTGAACATACTCAAAATACAATATCATTAAAATAATAAAAACTGCCTTTGTCCACTCAACCAGAATGGCATATAGTGCAGATGATGGATAAAAGACACTTTAATGACCTCAATTAGCAGTTTAGCACCACCTATATTATCACTATATACATGCATCTTATACACAGTTAAATATTGCACACATTTTCCACTTTGAACATAGGATATCTGCTCCAGATGAAATTGCCCTAAAAAAAAGTCGACTAGTAATTAACCTGAATTTCACACATAATTTTACTATAAACTGATAAGCAAGCAGTGTAAAGTTGTGTTTGCATTAATTCAATAATTGCCTGATGCTGTATTAGTGACCCTAAAAATAAAGAATTGACAACAAGACAGGAAAACTTTTTTTTTAATTATCGGTCCCTATTATAGACCCTTGCATTCAGTATTTTCACACGTTATAGATATGTTATGTCAGAAATGGGCCAACTGGTGAAATACATCATACAAACAGACTGAACACAGCCTATTTTACAAATAAAAAATTCCGTATGATGTCCATACACAATATGATATAAAACTAACCTGTTTTCCTTGCTGTAAGGGGTGGTATGTACAGAAAAGCTTGATCTGTTGGTATGGTTGTATACAACCCATCAAATGTGTCCTAATAAAATGTAACATACAGTACACTAATTAATCTGTATAAAAAAAATATTAAGGTGGTCAAACTATTGAGGTGGTCCTAATAAGGTTTTACTGTTCATTGCCTATAAGATTCAAATTAACCATTAAAGGTGATTCAGTAAGACTGAAATGCTTAATTAAAATATATTTAGCTAAGTATCACCAATTAGTTGGTATACTAAATCAAAGTACTTAAAGTACTCATGCATTGCATTGCAACATGGAATGTGAACTTAGGTTAACAATTGCATGGTAGATGTAGAAAAGCATAGTTCTTTGTACCACATCTAAATTCATACGCATTGAGCGATAAACTATTGTTCAGTTTCCAAAAATGATGTCAAACTTAGGTTTAACAAAACTCACCATAAACTGATGTTCTGAAGATTTATATTTCGGTGTATGTAAGAATTGTAGCAGGTTTTGTCTTAGATAATACATGACAGCTGCTAGCTGAGGACTGGCTCTACTGGATACAGTTAGATGTAATTTACAGGCTGGTTCTGAATTTGGCTTCTGTATAAACTGTAACATAAACAATATCAAACTGTTATTATTCCTGGCTTTTGATATTGTAATATCAATGAGGTGTTATCAGCAACTTTTACAGACATCTTGAATCTCAAATAAGAATGTATGGGACAAGATTGACCAAATGACTGCAGTCATACTAATTTAAAGCTTTAACATCATTTAATGTCTAATAGTATACTTACAAAACTGACCAATCAGAGACTGAATGATGGAAAGGGAGACAAGCATGGAGATCTTAAAGGGGGATAATTAGTTTAAACATATTTATTTACAAAAGTACAACATAAAGAAAAACAACAAAAATACAAATCAAGATTTGAAGGTTAGATGTTACGTCTAATAAAGTTCTTATCCTACAGAAGTTATGTTTCAAACAATATGGTGGAAAGTCGATCATGTATAGGCAATAAGAATAATATGAATTACATTACATCACTGTGAAAGGGAGATAATTATGTTCTACAAACATACCATGACATCATGACAATCAAGCTGACATTGTGGATTACGACGTAACATTTCACAAATCTTCTCTAACGTTGCTTCATCAAGTTTTTTCTGTAACATCTGAACTAGATCTTCCTTTATCTCCTTACCTTAAACAGGAAAGAAACATTAAAGTATTTCACTAGGTCAATTTCAAAGAAATTGAGATACAATAGAAAATACTGTTTCAAATGGTATTTCAGTTTAATTTTTAGAATTTTAACCATTTAAATGCAAACTCATAATTTTAGTGAAAAATTGATTCAGTGGCAAAATTCTACTCAATAAGATGTACCGTATTTTGCTTATTTTTAGCATCACACCAAGGATAACAAATTGAATAGAGCTTTTTACTGACTAGGGTGCAAATTGTGTAACTATGACCACAAGATTAAAATGGTTGATTGATGAATAAGACAAACTCTATAGTTACCAGCTTCATCTATTCCATGTACACTGAGTTCTACATAATCTTGTGGTAGAGATTTCTGTGACAGGGACAGAGATAAGGTACTGTTAGATGAACACAATGACAGAGCATCTGATTCCTTGTCAACATGAGACTCTGGTGGCTTCAGTTGATTGGAGAGGGAAAGTCCGTCTGCAACCATTATAATAAGATTTATTCCAAATTACAGCCAAACCTGTGAACAAAGGCCATCCTTTGGACAGACAAAATGTTGCCTTTATTATAAGTTAGCCTTTATTCGGAGGTCATTTTGTTCTAAGTAATCAATCGTTTTTTTAAAGAATGGCCTTTATTCACAATGTGGCCTTTATTCAGAAGTGGCTGTTAATACATGTTTGATGGTGTTAGTTAAAAAATGTCAAACAAGACACATACTGACTTGAATGATAACAGTAATCCTACATGTACCATTAAGACTGGTATTGGAACTAGAGATACAGTCTCAATATTGAGACAATCTGTTTACCAAGTTAAAATATAGAAAACATATTGTAAACCATGCAGTCATTATATAAGTGGTTGTCAAAATAAGGCAGTGTGGATATTGAGATGGTTGCTAAGTGATGTTTTATTATAATAAATTCCATTGATAAAACTTATGGCGATATGAAGAGAAATTAATGAAGGTGAGAATTTATTTCTTGTAAATGTTCCAGACTTGAGCCCAACATTACTGATAGATTTACATATGTTAACATCACCTGTACTTTCATCTGGGGCAATAGTACTTCTGGTACTGCTTGCTTGAATCTCCTTCAATCTAAAATGTCACACATAATCTTCTATAAATCAACAGTCATACTATTACAAAACTTAGATCGGTACTTGTTTGAATGAACATTTACCTAAAGCAAAAGTCTCAATATAATATAACTGTTAGAATTATGTAAGCATTTTGAAAAAATATTAACACATCCAACTCTTGGCAAAATACACAACAAGCAGGCGCTTGATATGATTGAGTGAATTTGTTCTTTAAAGCGACGGTCTCATAGAAATAGGTCCAGGAGGGAATGCTAATACATGCTCAGCCTCTGGCTTTAATTCCAATAATGCCCTTCATCCCACACTAAAGCTTGGATGAGGGGACATTTTCCACCATGTTTAAATGAATTCAACACTTTTTAGAAACTGTCCTAATATATTATACAACAGAACATTACGGTAAGATATCATAAAACATTCTATTTCTCAACTAAAGACAAAATCCACATAAAGTCTAACCAACCTTAGGTAGTATACAGTTTTGGTAACTGTGTCTTGTATAACAAACATATTACTTCTGTTGATAACAGAGAGTGGAGTGAGTACATGTGTGAGTGCTTTGATGCCTGAAATTAATCAATTTATCAACAATAAAACAAGATTACAGACTATTTTAATAATTTACTTTTATAGCCTCAAATTAAATTATAATCTCTATTTCCTATAAAAACATTTAGAAGGGCAATTAGATTTCTTTACAAACATTTAATGTCAATGCATAAATCAATCATACTAATTAGAAAGACAGAATACATAAATTGAGCAAAGATCTCATGGTACTAAATACTTAAAATAACAGAGCTGAGAGCAAGAAGATTCAGAAAGAAATATCTATACTTAGATTCAGATAGTATGTCACCCTTGTGTGGCATATATCTGTCAATTACCTATAGACACTGTTGAACCCCTTCCAGCCCCTCTTTTCAGTCCAGGATGTATGAAGAATTTCGTTCTCCACACACAGTCACAATCGAAATATCCAGGACTAAGATCCATTGCTGCGGCGAGATATTTACGTTCAAATGTGTCATCATCATCTTCTTCTTCGTCATTCTCTGAACCTAAACATATATCAATGACATAGACATGTATATCATGACAGCATATCCAATTTAGTGTAAAATTTACTTTTTTTTCTTTGTATTTAAAACAGTATAAAAACATGCGTGGACTGAATTCGTTTCAACAACAATACATTTATACATACTGCTGATATTTGGATGTCTAGGTTTGAGTCGACTGCTATCTATATTCCATGATAGCTCTTCCTCCGCAGCATCTACCAGTAGATTGTGACACATACGTGTCTCGTACAAGTCATTCAGTAACATTTGCTGGAAAATACATGAAAGCGTTCTATGATATTTCATCTTTATAATATAAAGAACCATTCTAGTAGACCTCAGTTTATTATATAAGAACCATTCTAAAATATGTTGTATTATCATCTCAGAGAACCATTCAACTACAAGTGGTTTTACTAATACAGATAACCATTCTAAAATCTGTGATAATTAACTATTCTTCAATCACATTATCTGTGACAATTAATGAAATTGAAGAACCAGTCTACAAGAAATCACCTTACAAGTGCATTCTTAAAAGTACCTTAACTTAAGGATTACTCATAATATTCATTAAAAATATAGAAGAGTTCACTAACAGTAGATATTATGTGTTCCATCCTACTGCCCGAAAGAAATATTACTATGATTATCACACGTCATAAGTAACATATTTACTAAAGTTATAATATTTGAAACCTATGTAAATAATTAAACATGATCCATGTACCTGGTTAACCCTTCTACATGTTTTTGCTACATTATCTTTCATCAAAGAAATCAGATTTCTTAATTCTAATGTTTCTTCATTTGTTTCTTTCCCAGTTTCTCTGTAAATAAAAATTTACATGAACATTTTGTATAATAAGAAGGTATATGTAATCAATAAAAAACACAGCATGGAAGCAGTTTTGCCCAATGAAATCATGGATTTCAGGGGAAAGAATAAAAAACTGCACTTTGAGTTACTGTTACAAGTACTCACAACACTTAACGCGATGTCAAAGAAAAATCTAGATCTGATCAGGATTAATCATATGACCTTCAGATCAGGAGTCTACTACTCTACCCTGATACCATTACCGTTAAGTCTCCTTATTGTATGTTTATTAGGCCAGACAAAGATAGTTACGTCTACGGACACCAGATCGACCCTTCTTTTTGGTATCCACCCTCGTTCCTAACAAAAAAAAATCCCAAACACATTTGGGAATAAATCATATCTTCAACATACGAGAGGTTAATTATGGTAAGAGAAAAAAAACAAAAAACTAAGGATGAACAGAACAATTTTTTCTGGCCTTACTCAGGAATAATTTATATCAACTAGGACATTGTATTACCTGTGTTGAAATAGAAAGTCCACATTGTTCACATTGATATGCATGATTAACCAGAAGTTTGGCATCATTCTTGTAACAACACCGCTATCACTGAATATAGTTGCACTATCATCCATCTCACTCATGTCTCCATCATATGCTGAAATATCACAATACACATACATAGTCAAACCAGTGAACAATGGTCACCCTGAGGAAAGACATATTGTAGCCTTTATTGACAGGTGGCCATTATTCATAGGTCATTTTGTTCTTAATAACTAATGATGCCTTTATTTAAAGAATGGCCTTCATCCACAAGACGGCCATTAACACAGGCTTGACTGTACCATGAAAAAAGAAAATATCAAACAAAATGAAGCAAAATAATCATGATTTTTAACAGAACCAACGATAAGTATTACTTGTACCAGTAAAATATTATGAATATTGTAAAAACTTTAAAATGGTTATGGCTGTTACAACATAACTTCAGAGTGTTGAATTATACGATTGTTTGTTTCATCGGGTTTTACGCCATTTTCAACATTATTTCAGTCATATCTTGGCAGGTTCATTTACTAACCACATTCTATCCGTAAGCTTCTGCCAAGCTACCCCACATAATTTAAGAGGTGAAGGACAATTTAACAGAGAATGTAATATCTTCCGTCAAATTTGTCATGGACATTGTGAGCCTCGCCCGGGGTTCAAACTCACAACCTCTCAATCATCAGACAAACACTCTAATCACTGAGCTAGCCGGGCGGGCTTGAATTATAAGAATGATAAAAAATTGCAACAACTTACAGACACCATCCTCAGTAAAACTATCCCTTGATGAAATACAAGATGGCGTGTACGGTAGAGTCGACACTTTACTTCTAGGAGTGCCTTGGCCCGACACTGGTGCCGAACAATGTCGAGACCTTAACTGTGAACCAATTAAAACATGCTGAGGCCCCTTCAAAGGAGAATGTCCTTCTTCTATAGGTTCTGGCTTCAAAACTGTAGAAGAATCATCAGATCTAAATCCTGCAAAACTTGATGACCGTTTCAGCACTGCTTCATTTTCAACATCATCACTTTCAAAGCTATCGTTAACCATATCTTTACCTATTCTTTCCTTCCTCTCAGGTGAAGAGCGATAGGGTTCACTATGTCCATCTGTCTTAGTAAGTTGAATAGAAACATCAGAAACCACTGGTGATTGGACAGCTGATGTCACATGACTTTCTGTATCTGTAGAAGTCACATGACTACCAGGACCAGCAGACGCAGAAAATGTTGTACAATCAACTGGTGATTCTACATCTGACAACACTGCTGCAGACGACATTTGAACATTTTTGGAATCACTTCCTTCAGGCACATCATGAGATCTGTTTATATGTTCATTAAGAATATCTGCTTGACCATCTTTATTCCTTGTCTGACTTTGATCTTCCTTATCAGATTTCACAAGTGCCGACACCTCATCACTACTTTTTCTTCTTTCACCTTCACTCAAATTATCATGGCTGCTTCTATGTATTTTAAGGGCTAGCTCCTTACTTCTACGCCTCTCTATTAAACTAACATTTTCTAAACAAAAACCTTCAGTTAGCGTCTTCTTTTCTAAAGTGAGGCTAGATTCACGACTGTGTCTCTTTAATTCAGATGGACTGTGTCCTTCGTCAAAACTTCTATCTTTGGTCACCAAGGGTGACAAATTTTTCACTGATTTGGAGTCAATATAATCAGACACTGAGCCTGGTGATTGAACTTTGACTCCAGATCCTGGTTTACCACTCCATTGACTAAGCTCAGCCAAGGCAGAATTTAGAGCAGACGCATTAATGAAGTTGAATCCAATGATTCTTTTCTTGGCCAGATAATACCACTCATCTTCCTTAATCAACTGATAATTCTGCAATGTCATCTTTTGAAATTCCTGAAATAAAATAGAAAGGACTTAATGAATTATCTCATATCTATGTCAAGAAATGGACTCCTAAACAGGTTTCATTTTCTGAAAAATGTACCCAAGCTTGTAACTGAAATATCACAATGATAAACAGTCTGCTTAATGTTGCTTCTGTCTGATTAATTATTACAGTGAAACCTGAAGCAAAGGACACTCATGGGAAAGACCAAATGTGGCCTTTACTGACAGGTGGCCTTTATTCAAAGGTCATTATATTCTAAATAATCAATGAAGGTTGTTAAAAGAATGGCCTTTACACAGGATGGCCTTTATTTGGAGGTGGTCACTAACTCAGGTTTGACTGTAATCCAGAATACTAAGTCTTACAATAGTTTGATAAATAATCATAGCTGGTTGTACAGGTACAGACAAAGTGTGACAGTAAAACTCTCTCAGAGACTATAACACCAGTCTTTATATCATGGACATATAGATTACATGTATATGTGGACTAAACATAAGTGGGTTGTAAGCAGGTCATAATACTGAGGCGGTGACCAAGTGTGGTTTTACAAATTCTGAAATGTGATTCTCTGCAGCGACAGGAAATCCACTTTTTTTTAATAGCAGTGAATTATCTAGAAATTTGTTACCAAGACTCCTAGGACTCGTATATTTGAAAACAATGAGTCTCAGAGGAAAACTATGAGTCTGAAACTGAATCCATGAGTGACATGGCATTGTATTACTCGTATTTTACAGCAAACTTTTCATCCAGAAACATATCAATGTAGCTAGTTTAAAAGGAACGTTCCGATTAGCTTAAATCAATGTTGTATTTAGTTTAATTTATCAATCGCCAAAAGCGCCTTATTGTAGACAGTTCGTGAAAATTACTTCCGTGGCTACACGCAACTAAATTTGTTACATGTCATCTAGGACGCTTACACTGTGTGATAATGCATTTTTGGCTATTTTTATGCGTCAGAGACGCAGGATGCAGACCTAGATTAATCACTGTAATAGGCACACCCACTGTCAATAAAATCAAAGTCACGACAAATATATTAAATGTACATACCTCAGTGAATTTCTCATTACTTTTGTCAGGACCAAACACAAACTGTAGTGGCAAGTTATCCACACTTACATTAGCTTTACCAGTACTACATGTGTTCTGTATATGTTTAGCAACATAGTTCAAACAATCAGTATGTATCGGTGTAATATGACGCAAGTTTGACACAATCTCGTCCTGCAACAACCACTCGATCTGAAAATAAAACTTTTTTATAAAAGTTGCAAAATGGACACCAATGACCATCACTGGAGAGATAAATGTGGTCAAAACCCCCAGCTGGTCTCTATTCAAAGATTTATTTGGTCTATTACCGTATACCATTTAAAGAATCCTAGGTAATGGACTTTTCTCATACTGTTGCCTTCATTCAAAGGTGGCAGTGAATGGTTAATACAAATATGTTACAATTCTGCTAAAACAGTTCAGAAATCAGAAAAACAAGGGTTATAGCCATTAGATTTCAAACTTGCACTTTTAAACAACAAGTTCAATTGACAATCAACATAAACAATGTACAAGACAGTATAACACTGATCTATCAGGTCTGACATAATAATCAAGTAATTCCAAAGACTTAAGATACATTAAATCACTAAATCTCCAGTCAAGACCATTTCTGGCCAAGGCAAACCCAACATACTGTCCATAGTATGACTCTGAAGCATATAATTAAACCATCAATTCTCTGATACCTTGTGAAACAGGAAGAACCTACCTCTTCCACACATTTGGTTACAGCATCATGCTGTCTAGGAGGCAGATGAGTAATTGGGTCTAGTAAATGTTCAGTACCTCTGTAAAAAACAACAATTCTTACATGATGTAATTCGGTAACATTTCAGAGATTTGAAATATTTTGTAGTTTGTGAAACACACAACACATCTCATAATATTTATTCTTGTGAGATTTTTTATACTCCAATATGGGGTCTCTATACAGGAAGTTGTCATTGTAAAAATGTTTTAATATCAACTTCAGAAATGTCAAATTTCAATAGCTGCGAAGCAACATAAGTCTAATAAAATTGATAAAATGAAAATAAAGAATAGGTATACCATAAAACGAAGTACAAATAATGTAGAATGTTAAAAACATGGCAACAATAATATTATGAGAAAATATACAATACAACATCCTGGTACGTACAGAACAGATTCACTGCCCCTATCTGCTATCATATCTTCTATGTCAGATTCTGAAGAGGACCCTTGTGTTATACTGGTGTTTGAAAACATTCTCAACATGGATGGTTTCCGTGGTACTACATAGTCAAGTTCAGCAGGTAAGGTCAAACAGTTCAGGTCAAAGGTTATCACAAGGTCATTCAGTCCAACCTTAGAAAATTTGTCTAATATTGTTGCTAATTCACCTAAAATGAATAATATCTTTTTTAATCAAATATATCGAACCATTGTGTACATTATTCAAACTTACTAACAAAAGATGTCACAATAAATCATGTAAATTTTCACATCTACATAAAGGGAGATAACTACAACAATATAGGTGCTAGAGTCATGGGTTCTTGTGTACTGCACACTCCATATTATCATGTCAGCTGACTACATTTGAAGTTCAAATCACACAACACTTTTACACTAGTTTGACCTCTTACTTCAATTATGTATCCACTAATTATAGACTCAATACATTTTTCTACACATAAGACAAGTGAAGATTTTTCTTTTTCCGAAATACTTGTGTTGATTGTAAAATGTGAAAATAGAAAATTACACTAATTTGAAATCAAAACCATAGATTTTCGTGCTTTTTCTGATCAGATTAAAAATAATCCTCCCACACCAAGGTAAATAAGATTGTTTTAAAAACTTACCTATACAAACAGCAATATTTTTGACAGACAGACTATATTGTTGCAGACGACTTTTCACAGTGCATGTAAAATTGATAAACAGTGGTGATTGGTCGCTTTTATCATCATGTGCAAGGTCAAGGTCAAGAATAGCATCATCTTCTATCGATTCTTCAGAATCAAGAACAGAAGTGTTAGATATTCTGTCTTCTCTGGCCACAGAAGGTGGACCCAAATTTGTCATGTTGCCATCAGATTCTGGTAATGTTCCAATATTACTGGATGCCCCTGTTTAACATAAAATTGAAAATATCTATCCTACAACCATGTATACTCTAATAAATGCTACTCTCCTAATTACAACATCAACATTTTTAAGAAGAAAAATAGAAAAGTTGTGACATAAAACACTTTACAACGGAAACTACATGGGGATATTTTTAGAGAACATTTGGTTTGCTTATAATGTATAATGATGTGAACTGTTTTCATGAAGTCTGACTTTAACATTGAAAAAAACTATCAGAAAAAAGGTTTGAGACAACATTTGGATTAGCAAATTATATTTCATTCAATATTGACAAAAAACACAAGGCATATATTTACATTTTGTATGTACTGTATTAACATGTAAATCACAAAAACTGTATAAAATACCTTGTTGCACATCAGATGCTGTGGTCTCTCTATCATCTGATACACCTTCACTCTGATAATATATGAAAACTATAACATCAGTACACATTATAGAATAACAGCTATACAGAATGCATCAAGTAGAAGTGATGAATGTCCAAGAACTGGACAAATGAGTCTATTATGGTCCAGGGCTCTCATTTGACCCTTAATATGGCATTTTGACTCTTGAATAAAGTTTCTCACAGACACTGGGGCTCATTTGAATTTATACCAAAGGGTAAAATTTATTTATTATTGGATGGAAAATTTTGTTTTCTCTTCGAATTATTATCAGCAATGGGTGTTTTTTTTACCTTCAACTTTCGGTATTTTGTACGCACCCCGGATTAGACCTCTCTCCTGTCAATGGCAGACATTAATCAAACTTGTTGTATCACTGAAACCCCTTAAAAGGTTTTAAAGTACCAGCCAGCTCATGACAAAAGTTTTAACAGATAACATCATGGTGCATTCAGAGAACATGTTCATTATTATATAAGTGCAGGCCGTTATGATGCATGTCTCAGACTGACTGACTGACAGACGAACAATGTTAAGCACTAACTACATGTAATTCTCTTACAGTTATATGTATTTAACTTATAAAAGATCACATTACATACCATAGAGGATTCTGGACAGTAGACATAATAATCGGGACTAGACGGTATTTGCCGGAACCATTTATGCACAGTATCAAGAAACTTGCTCTTTATCAACCCATGTAAGTCTTTCACTCTCTCACACGGAACTTCAAGGTGAAGCAGTGAAAGGTCAAAGGTCAAG
This sequence comes from Lutraria lutraria, assembly GCA_964023205.1. Lineage (NCBI taxonomy): Eukaryota > Metazoa > Mollusca > Bivalvia > Venerida > Mactridae > Lutraria > Lutraria lutraria. The sequence continues at coordinate 4,354,566 of OZ026838.1, forward strand.
GTCACTTTAGGGATCTCCAGAACTGCAGGAATTTTGATTCCATCTACAATGTGGTCCCTTAAAATAAAACAATCAACTAATGAAAATCCCTATTGACTTGTCCAAACATTTTTATCACTCTAAGAAATATTGAACAGTACTAAATAATAGGCCTGAGATCCATGCAAGATCTCAAATGAGACTACAACAAAACTTCAAGTATCCTTCAGAACAATGGACATTCTTAATACACAATTATTGATGTAAGAAAACCAAATACACATCTGAACAAAGGTATAAAGGCACTACTTGGAGGCCATTATTTTCAAGTCTGACAGAAATTTATCATTAATAAGATCACTGCTATCCAGTACAAACCCATCAGTGTCATCTATAGCATCCAGGAATCTAACAGTATGATGTTTACTGTCGTCAACAGCAACATTCTCATACTGTTTGTCAACATGATCTTTTCTGGCTTCATTGACAAGATGTTGGAAATGACAACATGAAGCATGTAGGAATGATGTCATGTTACACTCTAGTGGTAAGGATTCCTCACAAATATTGTTGATGGCAGCATCCACATCGTGTCCATCAATATAATAACCTTTCTGTAAACTCTGGAACACTCCTAGTGCAAAAAAATACAGACATTTATTGAGACTGAAGGAAGTTTAAGTGTAGATTTGTAACAAACTTAAAATAACTAAGTAAGATAGGTAAAAGAAGCCAATATGTGATTAAGTACTACATAACGCTTGATGAAATTCACAGTCATAATATAACTTGGCACCGTGCCAGGTCAATGTAAGTCTTAATAAGGATTTCTGACACATTGTAGACTTGTGAATTTCTTTTGTTGTTTATGAAATAATGAAGAAACAGATAAATCACATGACCTTGTGTCTGACCTTCAATCAAGTAACCTTTGACCATACCTTTGATATAACAATTATAGAATAATTCTGATAGAATAGAGCACTGCTGCACAATACAATCACCACCATCATATGACCCCTCAGTTGACCTTCGCTCTTGTGACCTCCAACTTGACCTCCATGAGGGTTCCTCGTCATCCTGAAAATGACTGGAAAATGAAATCTGGCACAATCTATATCTATCAAGTCATTCAAGACTAGTCTCATAGTTCAAAGAATTTCATTAGTTTTTTCTAGTCAGCCTTCAAACTGACAAATGGGCATAATCTTAGATACTAAAGGGTTTTTCCTTGTACTACATGTACTATAATTTTATGAATTTATAATCTAATAAATGGTAAATAATTGTAGTATTTGAATTCAAATGAAGTATCATTTGATTGTAAGAACATTAAATATTAACAAAAATAATTCATTTACTTTAACTAATTTGTTAAAACTATCTCAACATGCTGATACAGATACCTTAAAACTTTCTGAACTGAACGAGACTCTCTTCATATGCTTAGGGCTTGCTAGTCCATTTATTTCTGTGTGATCACCTACAGGTTCAAAGGTCACATCTTCAAATATATCCACTGGGAGCTGAAAGTCCCATGGACTGATAAGAGAACTCAACACATTCTGTGTCACACAGTCATACACATACACCGGAATATTCAAATGTTTCCTATTCCGTGTTGACTCTTCTAGACTTACACCATCTTTAGAGTCATTTATTTCACTCTCAGATGCAGATTTCAAATAAAAGTTAATGGTATCTTTGCCAGTGTCAGAGACATTTTCATTCACATGACTAGATTCAGCTCCTCCATCAGGAGTTTGTTTAGAATTCTTATAACTGGAGGGAACCTTTTCAGAACTGGACACCTTATCGGAATCAGCAGACCCTTTTTCAACAACAGAAATATCTGATGAGACAGTTTCTTCAGCACCAACTACCTCAGCAGAGGTTTGTTCCTTTGTTTCATTCAAGATAACTAGATCTTCAAAAGAAGCGGGAAGAAAAGTTAGCACTAAATTACTAGAGTTTGTATGCTTTATTAAACATTTCCATGAAGGAATTTTATCATGGTCACTTTTATCTTTCTTTGGCAGCTCTTTGATAACCACTTTTTTGTTTTGAACTGATGCAGTGTCTTGATATGAGCTAAAACTTGATTGGTTAGTTGTGGTGGAAAGTTGGGCAGAGCTTTGTTTTGATTGGCTAGATTTATCAGCCTCTTTCCCAACATCCAATGAGATAAAATTGTCAATTTTAAATGGGAATGGGTTACTCTCAGTGGATCTTGTTCTTGCATGTAATTGTTGCATAAACAGCACACTTTTTTCTTCCGATAAATTGACATCTCTATCATAACTACTGGTTAATTCCTCTATAAGCATAGAATACAACAGTTCATTGGCCTCTTTACCAGAACCTTTACTGTCAGAATCATCACCTGAAATAGTTGTGTTTTATCATTAAAAAAAAATGTATGAATTTCTGTTATAAGGGACAGAAATTTTAGTTCAGCAACAAAGTATAGCCAAATATGTACCAGTAAAGTATATTGTTACAAGTAAGTAATAGAAAATTGGATGTAAATTCCGCAACGTGGGAAAGAAGTTTATGAAAAGACATGATCATTTTTTGTTTGAGTGTAAATCAAGTAGATTTTCTTGTAAGGCAACAGCAGCCTGTGCTGATGTGGAGTAAAATTCAGCAATTACAGGGCCATCCCTCATACATCATCTAGAGTTTGACTGGTAATTGATCTGGGCAATGGTTTCATGAAGAATAAACACCAGAGCAATTTATATTTCAGTGGCATATTTGGCAAGTAAATGGAGAGCATATTGCTTTCTTAACATGCTTGAGACAAGAGAATCCTTAGGAATCTGTCAACTCACCAAATATTGAGAATAAGATATCTTAAATGATGATTGCAACATGATACTCATCTAATTAATTTCTTACCATGCAAAAAACATTCATTGAGGTATAAAAATCATCAGCACCCATATGTATAAACATTGGTTAAATTTAACCTACCGGATATGTTTTAAAATCTAGGTATGATTAACCAGAAGCAAGATGGCTGCCCTTGTTGTGCCAAATGCTGAATGTCCTCAACAATTCAGACAAGTAAACAGACAAACCAAGGACTAGACAGCTTTTTAACCAACATAAGACATTAAGGTTATTACACTCTGGAATGCTTATTTTTAAGTGGCAATGCAAAATCGCAAAATTTCTTGCACCGAAGTAGATTACTGACAGTGCCCGAAATATCCACAATGGTCATCACGTGATATAAACAAAACAGAAATAGAGCGAGATCACGTGTTACTCACACCAACTAGTGTTAGCTTGATGACGCAGTCACTATTTATAGTCTAAGAATGGAGCGAGCTCGATAAACAACGACGGGAATGAATCTGCCCATCTGTCAATAAACGAACCGAATCCAATCCTACTATAGTAAACAAACATGGCGTTGAATTTAGTACTCTATCAAGCATTGTGTTATATTACTGAGGATGAAGCAAAACTACTTTTTAAGTGGTGTTCATGTGTACATACAGACTGTGTATTATTCAAGTTGTTCATCGGACTCGCTAATAGTCTCAATGATCACGTGACATTCACCGAATACTAGTAGCTGTTTCATATCGTTGTCGTCTCGTCAATGTCAATCACCTATAAATTACTAGAAACGTGTCAATATTTCAATAAAAATGGTTTCAGTTGACTGAGAATTTGACTCTGCCTGGTGCGCTACAACGAGAACTAGTTTAGTATTTATATGGGCACTGTGACGACAGGGTTCGACATTAAGGCAGGTCCGAACGACAAGCAATAGCTTACTGGTCCAGTCTAGTGCATCTTGCTATTTGGTAGCCCGAATGGTCGTGCTCTTGAAAATGCAGCCGAAACTCTTTATATCAAAGGACTTAGGAAAAATTGTTCGATCTAAATGAACTTCGATGTATAAATTATAAGAGAAATTTGCTGTGTTTATTACATTTTGGAGCGATCGTCCGTTTGTTGTAATAATCAATAAGATACGGAACACGGTATTTATACGTTTCGATGTATTTATTTTAGCAACATGTCGCAAATAAACAAAACATTATAAACATATTCACACAGACTAATTTTATAATCGCGAGCGTGGACACTGACTTGTTTACGCAATTGTCATTAATTAAATATCGATTTCGGAGCTCAATACAAAAAATGTCCGATCAGGTGAGAAATGATGACTTAATTGGTTCGACATAGACGGTCACTTTATGGTTCGATATAGATGGTCACTTTACAGTTGAAAATCTATGTTTGGGATCGTTATACCAGGTTTTTACGACAACGTACCCTCAGACAACGGAGTATATTATTTTTGGAGACTTTATTTAAATATTTTAAATGCATTCCAGCAGCATTGCAACGTCTGATACATCGAGGTGATAGTTTCCCCTGATTTTAATTTTAGGGTGGAAACAGGGACTACATATAGAGTACCTCGTGAACTGTAGAACCATATGACCAGATTCATGAGATTCATGAAACATCAACGGCTTGTATTTTTGATGGAGTAGATGATCACTTTAGTTTCGGGATCAGTTAAGTCAAAGTAACAAATTCGTTTGATCTGAAACTTCAAAAATGTTACATAGGCCACATTCTAGTATTGAATTGCCGGATGCGATTTTGCACCGTACAAACATTTAACTTGTATCTTACTGGAAGTAATTTCTTATCCAATTTAACCAAAATTTTATATGATCACTTTACCAAACTTTAATTCAAATTTTAACCCAACCTCAAAAACACAGTGGTTTAAAATTTACCAATATTTAAACAATTAGGTGCAGAAGTCTTAATAATTGTATAATGTTTCTTACAAAACTCTCACAAACAAACAAAAATGAAAAAATGTACCACATATATTTTGGTTTCTGAAAAGACTTAAGAAAGATTCATTCAAGAGATTACTTGACTTTATACTGTCCAAAAAATGATAATTTTACATGTTATGAGATAAGATTTGTCACCTTTATATATCCTATATGCATAGAGCTTGTTTCATACTTGTGAAAGGGTCCAGTCCTTTAACTATTCACTGCTTTGCAAAAGAGCTCAAAACAGAACATCAGGGCTATTGCTACAAGATTTGACTATCAATCTAAAATTATGACTAAACTCTAATCTATTTTGGTGGTGATTTTCAAACATAAGTGACTGATAAACCTACGACAAAAACTAATATCATCAACATAAAAAGTTAAAAACACTTTAAAACAGAAAGACTTTTAAGGTATATTTATGAATCATTCTAAAATACACTTGAAACTTCAAAAAAGTTTGATGTTTTTTTTTCTGATATGTCCTAATGCAAATCAACCTAAACTTATAGTATTAATGCATTCAAAATCTCTACATTTATTTGACAAATAAAGGCTAATGTAAATATGGATTTTACAGGGAATATGAATCTAAGTTACTAATAACACACTAAAGTTATTTCTACATCTGTTCACACAAATGGCAAATAAATCATCGATACCATGAGAAGTAAGGACTTATTTTACCATTTGTACCATAAGGGGTAGCTCCCTCATGACACTGTGATAGATATGACTTATAAGCAATTGGGAAACACTATTTCAGTCTGTGAATTTAGGATTTTGAACTACTTGTCCGAATCACCAAAAGTGAATATTTTTCCTTTATAATCTATACATAATTACCACAAAAGTTACTTGTACCACAAGAGTTACTTGTTCGGATCAATTATTACTTGTCCCGAACAACCGGACAAGTGCTAATTTCGCAGACTGCTATTTAAAGGCTCACAAAATAGCCCCATTGGAACCATGTCACTCTAAGTGATAACAGGACCTTTAACCACTAATAACCAAGGTCAATGCCCCAGGTACAAGGTCAAAGCAAACAAAGTCTATTGCTACAAGTATTCTCTTTTACAATAAATCTAATACATAAGACCATCATGAGTAGTTGTTCATACAAAAACATTCAAAGGGACCTTTGAAGGACCCTAAAATACCTCCATCCATAGCATACCTACCATACAAAAATGTTGGATAGATCAATTCAGCTTGTTGACTCCGTGGTAACAATGACAGCAAATCAAATGGAAACTGAATATGTTCAATTGTGGGATCAAGTTTTGTTACACTGGATCCAGGTTTTAAACTGAAATAAGATCACAGGCAGCCATTATAATAATGGATCCTGGCTTCAACATAAAATAAGATCACATATAATTGATCCTGGCTTCAACATAAAATAAGATCACATATAATTGATCCTGGCTTCAACATAAAATAAGATCACAGGCAGCCGTTATAATATTGGATCCTGGCTTCAACATAAAATAAGATCACAGGCAGCCGTTATAATATTGGATCCTGGCTTCAACATAAAATAAGATCACATATAATGGATCTCCAGGCTTCAACATAAAATGAAATCACAGGCAGACTTTATAATAATGGATCCTGGCTTCAACATAAAATAAAATCACAGATAGCCATTATAATAAAATAATGGATCCTGGCTTCAACATAAAATAAGATCACAGGCAGTCATTATAATAAAATAATGGATCCTGGCTTCAACATAAAATAAGATCACAGACAGTCATTATAATAATGGATCCTGGCTTCAACATAAAATAAGATCACAGGCAGCCATTATAATAATGGATCCTGGCTTCAACATAAAATAAGATCACAGGCAGCCATTATAATAATGGATCATGGCTTCAACATAAAATAAGATCACAGACAGCCATTATAATAAAGTAATGTATCCTGGCTTCAAGAAAGAACTAGCATTATAAAACAAGAAATACATTTATGGTCCTATTTCACTAACCTGATGAATTGACAATTTTATAAACAAGTAGAACCAAGTTCAACTGTAGGAGTATAATTTAAACAATCCTAGTAAATGCCAAATAGATAAGCAACACACTTAATATCAAAGCATTTAGGTGCATTTATGACCAAGAATAGCAGGAATAGCAGTTTTTAATTCAAATTATGATAATAATGTCTTAAGGCACAATGTTACAAGCACTATTTATCACAAAAGTCAAGTAGGAAGGACCAAACCACAACATTAACCAATGTTTAAAGTACGAGGGGGGATCCAAAAGTTTTGTCACTGCCACTATAACTCGGCCTGTATTTAAGATATAACAGCCAAAGTCAGTGTACATGTAAATTAATGTCTTACAAAATACCATACAAATTTTGGTGCAGAAGTAACAAACACTTTATAAAATACAATGCATCATTTGAAACACATGAGCGACCATCGCCGCACACCAACGACGTCAAAGACGTTATGTTACAATTATCTCGACGGCATTACGTCACCCCTTCTCAAAATAGCGACCGGCACGCTCAATACCCTGCCTGTGTCATTCAACCCACTTCTGAAACACATTCTCAAACCATTTGGATTAGAGTCCAGAGAGAATGAGGTTACTCTCTGTCTGTAGTTCTTGTTGATTATCGAAACTCTGTCCCCCATAGCTCTCCCTTCAGATACAGAACTGCTGTTTATTATATGACATGACTTTTCGTCAGGAAAACTACTTCTGATTTCATGCGTTATTTTTGTAATAATTATATTTTTAAATATGGAAAGCAATATAACTTATTCTGTAAATTCGGCGTGCGGCAGGTACATCGCAGAGGGCTTATTGCAACACCGCTGGCGAGCACATTTTTATTGAAAGTGGGTGCATTTTTGTTCAAAATAATTAAGAACTTATTGGTGCATTTATATATGGTAAATATAATTCAATGTGACGTTATATTTTAGCATAATCGAAGCAGTGACAAAACTTTTGGATCACCCCTCATAACTATACAATTAAAATTCTGACGAGATATGGTTCAATGAATGATTTCATTAGTTAAGTAACCTTTTTATGTTAAAGTAATTGCAAACACTCTACAAAACCAGGCATGGACTACAAATATTTCCAGACCTGTGTATCCAAACCCACATCTCCACATCTCATACATACTTACCTTGAATTAACAATACTGGACAAATCTGATGGCATCAACTTGTTCTGACACAAGTAATTCAGATGTTCCAATGTCAGCAGACTTGATATACATTCAAAATCTTGAGGATAAAACTGAAAATAAAATCATAAATACAAGACACTAAACCTAAACCTACCTACCGAGAACCTGGGTGTGCTCTTGTGTAGATCTCAAAACTAAGTACAGGTACTCAAATTCTCAAAATGAGATCATTTAATTTCTACAATGAATGTCCAATGATAAGAACTTTATAAAAAGTTATTTACATGTATATACACCCATGTAACAATGCCAACAATGATATTGTTTGATGAATACTATTAACTTTTGATAGAAAATAAATAATTTACTTTAGTAAAATCTGACAGCAAAAACAACTGAATCTATCTCTGTGCCATTGAAAAAATATGCAATAAAGTTATGACACGGTAAAACATCGCTAGCATTATCTCTGTACACCCACAAACTTATTTTAAATTTTCCAAATTCTTTTATTCATTTTGGTATCCAACATTTTTCTGATAGAAAAAAGTTTCGTTTTACTAAATTAACCAAGTGAAATGGTACAATCTAAAATAAAAAAAGTATCTTTTATATATTTTAAGACAAATGCTGAAACTGAGATAGAACACAAAGTCATGCTGAGAGTATGCAATTAACATCATTTATTTAATATAAACACATTTTCTTGAAATAAGATCCAGACGACATATGGACAATAATCTTGACATGTATTGAGTGAAAAACACAAATTCAGACTATTTTTACTAAGATCAGGAATGTTTAAAAAAGAATTCATAACAATATTCACAAACATGTGTAAAAGTCTACAATTTTTTCAAATATTTGCAATGCTAGCAGTATTAACAAAAGCAAGGACAGACGGGCCCAACTTGCAAACAATCTGTTTGATTAAAAAAAATTGTAACATTTAGAAATGTCCAAATTTGATAATATGAGTGCTCTATCTAGTTGAAACAATACTTGAACAAGTCGAGGCTAAAATTAGCTGAAAACCTTGCACGATTATTATCAACCATATCTCCGATATTTGACATCATAAGACGTCCAAAGGTGTAGTTACTCATGGTCGCCATGGCGACAGGTGATCTTTCATAATTTTAAGTGTTCTGACAGTCCACTATCCCATCTCAAGATTACGGCTTTGTTTAAGTTTTGATCAGAAGTTGATAATAAATATCAGCATGTGACGATTCAAGAGATAATTTGTCAATCAAAGTTAACTTTAAATGTATTTACCTAACGATTGCTTATCAAATCAAGTGTGTCTACATATATTAATTGCTCCCTAACTAAATTATTTGATGATATTGTAACAAGTTTATCTATCATATGATGACTTCTGTCCATAAGTACAGAGATATGTTATCTCCTGAAATCTTAAGTTGAAATTTTTACCTTACATACGAAATATTTAAACACATACTAGTATACATGAATCTACAATGATGACATAAGCATATAATGCTAAGAGATGTTCCTATCATATGAAATAGAGACATTTGTTTTGTTCTCAAATGATAGACAAACAAAACTTGATATTACAGACTTTGAAATTGTTCAATTTCTAATTATAAACTAATTCTAAAGTCGGATTTTTCTAAACAGATGCTGTTATGGAGTCATCGTGACTCCTAAATGTGTTATTAGGGGCTTCATTTAAAATTCAGGGAATCATAGAAAGTCATCATGATCCATAAATGTGTAATTAGGGGGCTTTATTAAAACTTCACCATGGAATCATAATTTCAATGTATCATACACAAATACAAGAGAACAGATCAGTTCCAAATTAATTTTTCATTCATGATATGCACAGTTGTTACATGTGCTTTTTAATGATTTTTGAAGGATTCAACCTGACCCCTTTATTTTTGACTTAAGGGTTCATTATCAAAAACAGAGTTCTAAAGTACATAAATGTGTATTAAAATCCCAGTACAATTTATTTTATTATTTCAATGATGACATTCACAGTACATGTTTTGCAGAGCACATGTTTTACAGAGCATGTGTTTTACACAGTATGCGTTTTACAGAGCATGTGTTTTACGGAGCACGTGTTTTACACAGCATGTTTTTACACAGCACATTGTCATGTTTTACACATCACATGTTTCACATCACATGTGTTTTACACAGCATGTGTTTTACACAGCATGCATTTTATACAGCATGTGTTTTACACAGCATGCGTTTTATACAGCATGTGTTTTACAGAGCACGTGTTTTACAACGCATGACTGTGTTTCTTATAAAATAAAGCTTAAGCTCTATGTAATGACTGAATATTTGAAAAGAAAAGTTATATGGCATCTGACTTACCTGTACCATTTGTCTGACCTGTAAATCTAACCACATATAAATTAACAATTGGACAAAGTACATATATGCATAACATGATGTATCTTGTAACATAATTAATACAGTAATATTTTAAAATGTTGAACTATTTTTCTATGATAACTATAGAAATACTATTAATTATCAATATTACTGGAAGATCCTGTGTATTTTTTCCAGCTTAGAATTTCCAATAGCTGTTATAAGCAAATATTTCCTTCCTTAGCCATCCAATCCAAAGAGGTGTTGCCCAATTCTATAAATAGCTGTAATATGGTGTCTCCATTCTATAAATAGCTGCTAATTGGTCTTGCATGCAGTTGGAGGAGTTGAATCTCACCAAAGGCTTACAAAAAGCAGATGAGATAAAACTCTCTCCACTTCACAACAATACCATCATTCTCTAGAAGACATGGTCATAGGCCAATTATCAAACTGGTTCCATTCAGTAGATTTCTCTATATTCAAATATTCCAGGCTGGTTCTTTACAGAATTACAATAGAACTGTACCAAAGAAGTATGAAGTGCACAAAAGAGTGAGAAATAAAGAAAAGGGAATGTGAACAGAGCACAGAAAGAATCCTTCAACCAGGACATTTTAATGAAGGTCAGTGAACGCCTAAAATTACACCTACATTTCATTCTAAGGTCAGACACCAATAAAAGCACTGAGTATGAACCAAAGCCAAAGTAAGATTAAGGCAATTTCCACACAGAATTAAGCACAAAATGAAAAATTCTTTTTCCGAACTTATTTAATTTTCCTTACTTAATATTTCACTTAAACTTAACGTTTTATATACATTTTGAATCAAATGGTTTGTTGCACTAAAACACAACCTGAACAGAGTGATCAATGAAGTTTTGTGAATGGAAATGAGTTCAAATTTGCACAAACAAGGAACTTGAAACATATTACAGGTATTGCTTACCTGAACAATAACAAATGATTTAAAATTAATTTATTTTCAAACTGTAGCAGATTTTTTATATTAGATAAACATGCCAATCGGGACATTTTTTGAGACAAATATAAGTGTGAAAGATAGGGAACATTGAATTGAACGTAAGAAACTAAATAATTTGGTAACTATGGTAGAATTCTATAACAAAAGTGCAATAAAAGCATATTATGCATCCAATATTCTATTAATCCACGTATAGGCTCAGAATGTATACAATTTAACAGAATAATAAAGTATCACTGGTTCCTTTGGTTACTAAAAATTCTGAAGTTAAATTTAAATACTGATGTTTATCAAATCTCTCACACAAGGAGTTAAGACAGAGCTGTCATAGTACCCTGGAGTATTGAAAACAATTTCAAATAATAATCTCTCATTCATTTTCCCAAAATGTCATTTATCATAATCGTGGCAAATTCAATGATTTAATATCGGTTATCTGGAGAATGATTTAAAGAGAATATTCTTGTATGAATGTTTGTGTAGTCAGAATTAAGAAGTTTTAGCCTCAAATTGTTATCACATTTATATTGAATACTTTCATACAATAAAATTCCAATTATTCCAAGAGAAAAAATTAATTCAATTGTACCCAATCATTTAATTAATTGCAATAAAAGGAATTAACTGGATTTCACTTAAAATCTACAATTGGAAATACATGTAAAGAAATTGCCTTCAGTTTCACAACTGATATAAGTTCAGAAGTGGTCTGTCTATTAAAACATTTATTTGGAAAAAGGTCTACAAACTTATACTTGGAAATGATTTTAGAAAAACAACACTTATATATTTGATAATGGTTTTTTTTGGAATATAACATTAGAAATGGTCTCTGAATAGCATTAGATGTGCCACCCACAGTTTAGTTTGTTTACTGAAGTAAATTTGTGAAATAAATCATACTTATACAAACAAAGGTGACAGATCAAATTCCTCTCCAAGATCAATAATCAATGAGTTTTCTGCTGATAAGTACGTAGAACTTTATCAAGCTTTTTCAGAAACCATAAATACCGAAAACATTTCAAGTGCTTCATTGTATTGTTCGATTAAGATTGTCTAAGTTTAGCCAATAATTTGTGATAAATAAAGAAATAAGTTACCAGGTTTTGTCATAGGCAACAAAGCACCAACAATGTAAGACAGAAATTAAAAATTTCCTTGAGCCATTTTTGTTTCTTTAACTCTTGGTTTTCAATGTAAAAAAATATACATTTTATTTACCTAAAATAGAATTTTAAAAGGAAACATCAGATTTTATAGCTACATCATTTATGACCATTGCTTTCTTATTAAAGATATTTTTTGTAATTCAAACGCTCAAAATGGTTGTAACATTTTTTTCCAGTTATGAAAAAGGGGCCTGAATTACCCATAATACCAGCGACAAAAATATGCGTAAACATTGTCTTAAACATTGAGACAGTGGTATCAACGTGTTAGCGTCAATGACCTACATTCCGGAGATGACCTACGACCAACCTATCATTTAATGCCACATGTACACGCTAGCCGAACACATTAAGAATGTTGAATACAGTTCTGACAGTTTTGGAGCTTAATTCAACGACATGAAAGCAACGAAATACCAATAATATTTAGTTCAGATAATGTACATCAAAATTTTTGTCTTGCCCAGCAAAACTGCAGAGTCTATGTGGAGTGAAGACAGCTTAGCAAACAGTATTAATTTATCCATACATTTATACACTATATTATTTCAAGTTTGGTTTCCTGAAGCACAGAAGCACGCCCATTACAATAAAGCAAAATGTGTAGACATTTTAAGAAAAAATGTCAGTTTTGGGTAAAGGTAAAATAATGATTAACTTCAAATAACACTAATTTTCAAATATCAAAATTTAAACAGAAATTTCTATGCCAGTGATATCCACATGGTATTTTTGACAATTAAATGGTAGTTAGTACCGTAACTTTCAGAATAGGTAAGTTATAATAGCTATTTGAATTACTTATCATTATTTGTCACTTTAAAAATTCTTCCTCAAGTACATGTACATTCTATAAAAGGGTTTATATCTCAAATCATGTCAAGAGCTACAATTAATTTAGAATCACCAGCTTTAGTATATATAACTGAATTTATAATATATTCAATTTGTTAAAATTCTTAAAGGTAAAGATTTTATGCTACAAAATCAGAAAATATTACTCAAAGGAATTAAAAAATAATAGTTAATTAATGTTTACAGTGTATCTAATATATCTTTGATCATAAAATCATGTAAACCAAATAATTTGAACAGTTTTAAAATAATTTCATTTTATCCAAACTTCAAGTTAAAGAATTTTAATATGCAAATAAACTAGGGATCTCACAACATGATATTTATGGTAATTATATAATTGCTTACTAAGTGATGAAGTTTAGTACACATTATAATTGCTCCTAGTATACAGATTTATACAATGTCTGCAAATATGATTAGTTTCATATCGAGCAGGACTTAAAATGACTTAAACTGCCTGAGTCAATATTTGAGTGTTTGCTTATTCTATTAAGGTGGAAATAATCAATGTTAGACAGCTCAATACAGAAATATGTCAGACATATAACAAGCACATGTCAGGTTATAGAGTCTGAAGTTATTAACAGTTAGGTGTAACTCAAAGTAGAAAAAGTAAAAATGCTTAATTTTAGAAACAATCAATTATTTTTCAATATTAATTCAAATTATAAAGAGCTATTTTGAAATGCTGAATCATTTACAATAGACTTATTTTTAATTCATACACAGAAAAGTTTATTGTTTTGAAACATGTGAAAGACAAGTCCATTGATAGTAATATTTTTTCCATTGTTAATAATATTTTCTAATTGTTTTCATGTTTATTGATTAGATTATTACATCTACATATTCATATTTGCTTCAGATTTTGTTGACCCTCAATTTTGTCCACTTTATTGCACAACACCCTGTTAGACAATCATATAATTATATTACATCAATAAATACTTGACACACACTTAACACAGCATAATATAGGTAGGTCTCATAAAGTGATATAAACCTTGCAATATTTCAACACTTAACAGCTACCTCAAGAAATCATGATGTGCCAATCTGGCACAGAAAAGAAAAAAAAATTCAAGAAATTCACACAACTTGACTTAATGAAAAATCTTAAAATTATATTTAACTTTAGATCTTAACAATCTCAGACATTAAAATGAATATACTGTTACTGCAATACAATGCCATAATGTTTCACATCTTTGACACCTATTATTAGTATTATTTTTATACAAGTCAACTTTTTAGGATACACCATCATAAATACCATATTCAATTGTTTAAATTGATGATAACTTTCAAAATGTTTTACAAACAATTTACAATTATTGACAAACTAGTTTTCCTCTGGATTCACAATTAAGAAACCACATAGTGTTCATATGCATAACCAATAAGAATTCATGTATTTGCATAAATTTGCGTATCAACGAGTTTCATATTAAGCTACTTGATACAATTGCCAGCATAGTAAAATTCTTTCGAGAACATTTACTCATGACTTTGAATACAGTATTCATTAATACACGAAACTAAAGAAAATAAAGATACAACAAGTGTATACACATCTTAAGTCTATTTCATCATTGATTTACTTATAACTTTACAATGTAAAACAGGTTTCTGGACTCTTGGAGAGAACTTAGCAATCTTACTTTTACACTTTGATGTCATTCAATTTTCAAGAAATCTAGCTCATAAAAAGCCAACAAAAATAGAACCAATGAAGTTGTATGAATTATTGCCTGCACTTAGGACAAAATCATCCAAATTTAAAACCCTTATGGTAAGTTCAACACCCACAGACAGCAGAAAAGAATAGACATGATAAGACAGACAGATGGTACAGTTCCAAAAACAATTCCAGTTTTTTAAGTCCATTAAAATCCTATGAAACTTGAGGTGTTTCATAATTCACCCAGCATACAACAGCAAATATTCATAAGAAGATTTCAATTGTCCACACATTTCTAACACTGCATATAAATCATGATCACGATTTTCATGTGCAGAGAAATTGCACGTGCACAGTTCAGTCATTTCATACATAGTACACTCACTACTCGTGCAATGAAATGAGTCGGTTCCAAGCACATGCAGTGCGTACATTCAATTATTAATTAATTAGAGGTGAAAACACCGATTTCTTGATTTTCAGTTTCATGCGGACACAAATTTCTCGTGTAAAGGAATGAGTCAGTGAGCTGGAAGAGTTAGATCTGGCACGTTATAAATCTGCAAAGATCAAACCTTCCAACCCACAGCCTCACTCTCATATGGTTCCTGTAATCAGAGCATTCTGTAATAAAATTCTTATCCATTCAAACATGGAACTTTATCCATGTTAAAAACTTCTCAAGTCGCCTGCCACCTCATGGCTTAGCTAAATTCATAAAATTAATGGTGCATCATAGAAATGCTGTTTAAAATGAAAGCAAAACTGGGTAATCTATAATTCAAAGTTAAAACTGTATTTCAATTAAATTATACATGCAGAAATGAATGAATAATTACTGAAAGTATTTATTAATATTTTCATGTCTCATATTAAGAAAAAATTGTAATCAAAGTGAATTTGAAAATCTATAAAAATTCAAGGCTTAACAATTATTTAACACATAGCATAATCAAATATTTGATAGAGAAAATTATTTGTTTAAAAAAAAACCAAACCTCCTGGATATACAAGTATATCACTTTCCGTGAAGTAATATTCATCCATGTCTCTCCATTGTTCAACTTCAAGTGAGTCAACAAAATTTAAAATCAGTCCTTATACATCGCTTATGTCCCAAATCACATGACTTATTAATGCCCACGAAAGCCTGATTTTAAGCATGTAAATCAGAATTATAAAAATTTCTGAGTTAATTTACGATGCACGGTCAATGGCTCAACTGATGGCCTTACCATGAGTTGGTCCCTATTATATGGGCCCTAAGCATGTGCTATCAGAGTAGACTTTGACATGTCATCCCTCTTGTGTTCAGACAAGTCTATTGTCTTAAACACAGGGGGGGTGGGCAGGATAACCTTATCACAGATGCTCTGATAATGGGACATTCTATTACCAATATAATTAATTCTAATTGATATGTACCATTTACTGAACCAGAAAATATCATTACAACTCAAAATTTGAGTTTATTTCAGAAAAAAATAGAATTGAAACAAATAAATCAAGAAATCAGAATTATTTTAACACCCCTATTTAACATAATGGATTAAATAATTTTAAATCTTCCTAACTTGTTTAAGCAGAGAACAGGGCAAAGTCTATATACACAGATCAGCACGTTTAAGCCATACATAGATAAGAGAGCAACGGTCCTATCTTGAAACTTATTTACCATCCAAACATGACCAAATCTGTCCAATAGACGTTATCTACTAAACATCCAAATACACAGCAAATATGAACAGTGAAATAATGTCACCTTTAATTTATAATGATTTAAAAAAAACAGACGAACATAAAATATGTGAACGTGACAAACGATATGGGAAGTAAAATACAATATTGCAGATATCAAGGCAAAAAAAAACATTCTGTTATCTTTTGACAATAAAGTTGATTTCTGTGAAGTTAATTAAATGTCCTTTCACAATGAACAAATTGTTCTGATAAATATTTTCTTATGGTATGCCAGATGAATTAGCAGATTTTCAGCAAACAATGGATAAACAAGGGACACAAGCCAATAAATCATGCAACAAATGAGCAGTACTACAGTGTCACAAGACACCATGTTACATGAAGCCACAAGGATGTCACAGGCATGGGGCTGAGACGGGAGGGGGGCATTATTGAACAGAACCTAATATGAACATTTTTTTTCTATATTTATTCAGCAGTTTTAAACTGTACTGATCATGAGACATTATGCTAACAAGAAACAACTGGAAGTGTGGGACTCATACTGGCAGTTTGTATGTTTGTAAGCACAGTACCTGGTTCATGTCATGTCTACTTCACATACGTACATGTATTTGTTCCAAATTATTTCTGAAATATTGTGACACATATTGGAATTCAAAGCCAAATGACTGGACTGGTTTTTAAGTTTAAGACGCTAATGTGTATGAAACAATTTAGGTCATTCAAACTTTATTTGATATCATGAAACATCTATCATGCAGACAAATTGTCAGTAAAACTCACATATCTTCAAGTCACACATAATTTTATTCAACATATTATAACTTAGGAGCAGAATTATGAGAATCTACTTTGAATGTATTTCACAGTAAGTGCTGTGCATCTTCAATGAAAAAACATGCATTCACACCATTTCGACCATTTGACTAACTTATTGTCAAAACAATATCGTAACAGGATGTAGCAACTTGATAGTGCCGAATCAAGCTTGGTGTATAGATTTGAACCTGTTTTCTACTGTACTGATGAGCTATGAAGCTGGTATCCAAAATCGATGAGTTCAACAATTATGGTTATTACTAAAAACCTTGCAGCTCTTGCAGAAGGTTTAAAAACTCATGCGTGCTTAATAGGTTGTAAGACTGTAGTATATTTAGCCCATACATAACTGACTCAAACCATACCAAGTGATCGAAAAAAACTTGTACATGGACACGAAACTAAATTCATAGTACATGACACCATGCATATACAGACTTGAAAAAAAATGAGGTCGTATTTAGATAAAGGAACTATTTCAGACCTTATTGTACTTGACAAAGTTTTATAAAGATATATATTAAGTAGGTAATCAAATCAAGATAGAAATTATCATTGTTGTAGGCTTTAACAATGTACTGAATTCATTTGAAGTGTAGATAAAGTTATCTACATAGAAGATTAATATTTGAAACAAATTATGAGAAAATCATGAGAAAATTGAATGATTTTATAACAATCAGCTTAAGATAACAGAAAAAAGGATGACTTCAGCAGAAATAATTATCAATGAAATACCTAACATCAAGAACAAAATGGCCCAACGTAATGAACTCAGATCATACAGAGCGACTCTTAATCATAAAATCTACAGTTCTCTCCCTTGATTTCATAAAAATTGACATGTCTTTTAATTTCTCACCGGAACAATTTTTCCTGTTTTTACAAAAACATGTGCAAGGAGAAAGCCTTACTCTTTTTAAAACATGTGATGCTCAGTGATATCTTTGATGATTCAATTAATGCACCATATATTATTGATGTTTCATTGCCATGGAAACAGTACAGTTTTTTAAGAGTCAAAATACTTTTTTCACTTTCAATTCATCTTTGAAGAAGAGAAAAAATACTAATGCCACCTTGGCACACATTTTCAAATAACTCAAGCATTGACTAAATTCAGAACTAAACACAAATTACGAAAATCATTATACAAAGATATTGGATATATGCCTAAACATATGTGTGTCACTGGTATTTTTAACAAGAAAAATATTTAATAAGGCACCAAGCATGGAAAGTTTGATTGAGTTTATACAAGAAAACTACTAAGATCAATCCAGAAACCGAAGTTGTTTAGACAGTACAAATTTATGGTTTACCAATTTTCCACATTGAATTCACAGATTGAAAGATTCTTACCCAAATCATGTCAATTATTTATTTAAACATGAAGTAATTACACTGTACATTTGTATTATGTTTTTGCTGTAATAATATTTTCCCATAATGAGCGTTTTTTTACCCGATTGAAGTCAAATATGCAGATTTAAATGTTCACTCGAATTATTTCAGCATTTTAACTAAAGTTAATAAAATGATATTTAAGTTGAATTTAAGAAAAAGAACTGGAAAATCTGCAGCCATTACATTTTTTTATATAATACATTGGTCATTAAACTCAAACACAAACTCTACAACTCTATAGTTTTTGTTCTCAACTACGAAAATATGATAATTTGACTGGAGTTAACAATGTTTGTATAGTTGGCTGATATGAATTATTGGTGAGCAAACATGAAGATACCTCCCATGTCTAGGTATAAACCACTATCTTGTCAAGTTGAGATAAAAACTTGGTCTCAGTTTGAACACGACATTTCATACTCAGGTAATCATTAGTATAGTGTGTGAAAAGAACAAAAATAGACTTAAAAGGAAAAAGTGCACTAACTAAATAACACTAGTTATCTCCCTTTTGAAAGTAACTGCTAACTGTTACATATATCTGCAGATATAATATGTATGTATACAATAGACATTTAAATTTCCAGACTATCATGTCATGTTCAGGGCCGTTCTTTCAGTATTTAATTGCTCAAATCAACACTCACGACATGTAAATCATGCTTGAAGTTTGATTGGTCAAAAGTCTAGTCTTATTTCAATTTGAAATATCAAAGAAATAACAGAAACATACAAACCATGCAAAAGAGTTAATCAAGTGTTAAAAAAACTCAGGACTGAGGTTAACGATGCTACATATAAGCCTTAGGTCTTGCTTTCCTAAATAAAAGAGCAAGAGATTTAATAGTCAGCCCACATATTGACTAACTTAGCTGATTGGATATGCAGTAAAAGAAATAACAAACAGATAACTTGGACCCAAGTAGCAAACTTACTGTGTACCACCACTAAATGTAGTTTAACGAGACATAACGCTACAAACATGTGGTAATATTCAAACATATCTGAGTCTCGAGACAACCATGAAAAACAACTTGACAACACAGTGGGTGGGGGAAATAAAAAGCCACAAATCAATTCCAGCATAAAAAATATTATTTCAAGATTATAAAAACCTGAAACATGTCTGAAATGGAAAAATCCACATGGCAAATTACCAGCCAGGTGTTAGAACATTGAAATTATATTTTATTATCAGATACTAAATTAATGAATACATTATTGTCTATCATGATTTTGGGTAAGATACATGGTAACCATGGAAAACATTTCTTGCATTCTAACGAGAATCAACTTATTCCACAACAAGAAATAAACAACATCCACATCAGAACAAGAGGTAGAGTACAAATCACGTGACATCTTCCATTTTTAAGATACAACAGTATTGCTATAAACCCTATTTAAAGATCAACTTAAGCTTTTTTATCAGGTAAGGAGTTTAAATATATTGAAGCCATTTTCATCAAAGTGACAAGCTAAAGCCCTGTATTATACAAGGTATTCATCTAACAGAGAGAAACCCTCCACACCAACAACAACAACATCACTAAGGTACATAATGAAAACACAAATATGCTTTGTAGAATGAATGAATTATTTGGTCGTCAAACTATGCAGGGATTAGGTAACAAGCGATGAAGGTTTCCGGGATCTCTATTAAATCTGTTATCTTTAACAAATACCTCTAACTATAAATATATAAAAGGTAATGACCTTATCTACTTGAAATAACAAAAAGGTTAAAGTGTTTAATAGAAAATTTAGGACATGTGTTAAATGTTTTGAAAATTACAACTGCTTGCACAACTGACACATGTCTGCATTTTTTGTTTTTTCTCTGTGTATGGTTGAGAAAAAACTTCAAATAAAAACATGGAAAAAATCAACATTAATATTCAAGTTGCCACCTGTCAGCTTATCTGAAACATATGAGCCCCTTGATAGAGCCATCTTAATCTTGATAAACACTGAATTTAACAGACACTAGGTGTTGCTTTTTGTCAAATGTTATTCTTTCATAAACACCAATAAAACCCCGAAATACAACATGAAAACAAGAGTCCAGAGAGAGCTGTACCAACACTTGTCTGTTCACTGCCTCAGTGAGAACTATCGATCATCTATGAAATTTTATGTTGCTATCTCTTATAGTTTATGAGTTATGAGCTACATTAGAATTTTTTCATGGCGCAGACACCACAGTGATCATATTGACTCGGCTTTTTCTTCAAAAAAACAGACAAGCCAAAAATAAAGATCCACATACAGAACATCAACTTTTCACATCAGGTAACATTCAAAACAATGCAGGGCAAAAAGCAGACAAAATATGAACAAAGAATTACATGTTTGAAGTATATGCATACAGTATAACCTCTGCAGAGCAACACCCTGTGGGAGCAGCAAATATTGGCCATTGTTTAGAGGTTGTTGCTCTACAGAGGTTGAATTTGTAGTAATTAACAGCTTATGGAAATTTTGAATGTGTTGCTATAGAGAGGTGGTTGCTGTACAGAGGGCCGCTCAGGAGATGTTGTACTGTAATAGCAATTAATAATTATATTTTATGCATTCCAGAATTACATAACCACAGACCATAACCAAATCAAAATAAAGACAAAACCTGAATAATTACTGGTTCTTTAAATGAACATGTTCCAAACAATCTCTTCAAAGAGAAGGGGATAGGTCCATTTTATAAACAACACACAACCCAGCTACAGTAACACCATATGCAAATAGAATAGAAAACTGAGATATTTCAAAATTGCTTAAATCAATTACTATAATATTATATTTGTTTCATCGGGTTTTACGCCATTTTCAACATTATTTCAGTCACATTGTGGCGGGCAGTTATCCTAACCAGATTTCCTGGACTTCGTTTAGGCCTTAACCAGTACTAAACACATTCTACCCATAGCTTCTGCCAAGCTATTCCACATAATTTAGAGGTGCAGGACAATTTAACATAGGATATGATATCTTCAGTCAAATTTGTCACAGACAGTGTGAGCCTCGCCCGGGGTTTTGAACTCACAACCTCTCGATCAGTTGACAAACGCTCTAACCACTGAGCTAGCCGGGCGGGCTAATTACTTATAATACTAAAACACTGTTTCAATCAACAACTCACCACATTTCTTAATCAAGACTCTCAAAACTAATTTTGCCACAATATACAAAGCAACAATAGGACACACATTAATTTTTGAAGATTTACTAAAATCTTTACACAGTAATTCTTAATTACTTTTATCAAGGCAAGCATATTATATTAAACATATATTTTACAATAAGTAATAGAGTCTGAATAAATCTTGGTATATCATTTTTACCAGGTGTATCATAATTGTACAATATATTTATATTTAATATAATTAAAACAAAATCAAATGTGGCTTCTTCACAGATAGTTGTAAAAATATTACTTATAATTCACAACAAGAGACAATAAATTATTTTTAAAAAATCAACATTTAAAAACTGGTCCGTGTAAAGACTACTCATGGATTATAGGACATTGTATCAACAAAGTCAAGTCCTAGACATGTTTAAATTTATCACAAGATGCAACCGAATGATGGGTTCTTGTCTGTCCGAGACAGAACAAAGGTAGCAATCAAATGATAGAGAACGTATTTTTATCCATCAAAACTGATAAAGGATTGATTAAACTAGCCACTTATACAAACATATTTATCTTACAAGAATGGGATTACATAGGGTTCTCACACTAATAAGGCTGAAGATAAATTACTTGAAAAGATTAGACGTAAAACTGCAAACTTTGAGCTCACAAGAAGCTTGTAGAAGGACTTAGACGAACATATTAAAGTTCAAATAATGAAATTTATCTATGAAAGCAAATATTCAAATGTTACGCAGTCTTTGCCCTTTAAAGACATGAAATTAAGATAATTTTGAAGATAAAAAATTGTACTTGACAAGTCTTACTCATATAAGTAATTTGTTATCAATGACGTACCAGTCA
The DNA here is from genome assembly GCA_964023205.1 of Lutraria lutraria. Lineage (NCBI taxonomy): Eukaryota > Metazoa > Mollusca > Bivalvia > Venerida > Mactridae > Lutraria > Lutraria lutraria. The sequence continues at coordinate 4,377,531 of OZ026838.1, forward strand.
ATTTGATAGACACATTGTTCCATTTTCTCAAAAACATCCGCAATATCTGTTAAGAATGATTAGAGGATATGTGAAATGTAAGACACTCAAATAGCTTTTGGACTAAATACATTTTTCTCATACTTTTCAATTTCTTTATCTTATTCTGTTTAAGAAAAAATTGCATTTTTATTTTCAATTTTCTTTCGAAACACAAAAGTTTTGAGAAAGATACTTTTGGATAATCTTTTGATATGGCGTACGTAAAACACTATGTGTATTATTGTTTTAACATGGTTGTCTTCCAGTACTGACAAACATAAAAATCTGAATCAGCATCAACATGAATAGTTTCAGTAATTTTAGGGCCAGAATGAAATTGAGAAGAACTTTAGCTTCATCATGATCTCCTTGTTATCATTTTGTCATTTGTTGTATGTATTATAAATGCAGTGGCGTGTCATTTACTTATAGAAAACCATCGTTATCAACATTTTCCATATATTATATAATGACTGACACATTGTAAGCCTGTTCACACATTCAAATAAATGTATACTCTAATATCTTAATAGAACTCAACTGAAAATATTCATCATATTTTATTAAAACCAAATTTTAGCTGCTTTGTCGAGCAAGCTCTTTCACAACTGTGTTATTTTAGAGGACAATTTAAACTTATCAGATGTAATACAGAAAGATGAAAGCTTATCGTACCCATATTTCTTATCACTTCATATGATTAATGTACTAATAACACTGAATAAACTTAAAAGCGCAAGTTCATGGCCTGAGTATGTTGTAGGACGGATATATTATTGATCATGTTCAATAAAAACCGTAAAATATCCGCCAAGGTAACATGACTAAGTATGATAAATCATCGTACATTCACCCATCAACACTGTACACGGATCGGTATGAAGAAAGAAATAGACCATAGATCTTCATTTTTGTGATAAAACAAACAATGAGCCTTACACATAAACAGACAAGTAATATATTCAAATATACATGAACTATGTAAAGTTCTTGTTTAATCCAGTTGAACCATAATTTTCTAGCTAGACTTTATATACAAGAGTGCTGCAAGCAGTACCAATGTGCATCAGTCGAGGGTTCAACGCAAGAGTGTTGTAACTCATATTGAAATAAGAACAAGTTATGATAGTGTTGCGCTGAGCCCTTGATTCTATTCACCGACTCAGTGAGATCTATCCACCTATAAAGTTTCATGTTGTTATAGTTTCTGAGTTATGAGTACATTAAATTTTTTACCCATATGCAGACTTCGCAGTGATCACAACAGCTCAACTTTTTCGCTGAAGACAGCCAAGCTTATAACTTGAATAAAGGCTTTTAATATTAATGAACTGTTTAAAGTGTGAACGACCCTTAAAGAAGCCCATAAAATATTTGTTTATGACCGCCGCCCCACACCATATGAGATGGATGGGTAAATATATATTTATGGATTTTTTAAGAGATTTCATCTTGAAATTCTATGTTCAAGACATCTTGCTAGAAAGCAATGTTTTAGTGCCAGATTTAATCTCAATGATATTTTACATGTATTTTATCAGGAGCTAATATTTTATATACATGATCTACTGGTAACAAAACCCTATCAATACACCATTGATTTAATGCACAAAGTATGTAATTACTCCTGATAAAGTATGAGAATTACTGCTAACAGAAGAGTACCCTGATATATGAGTTATCTATTCATATGAACAGAAAATATGTTCATCATTATTGTGGCTGCCTTAGCTACATGATGGCAACATGTTTAATATAAAAAAAATGTAACTCAATATGTCAATTTAAGTTTGATATTTAATCTGTCACAGTACATAGAAGAAGTAATTTTAGTTCACTGACACTATGACATTTTAAATTACCTCCCTTGAGCAAATTATATAAAATAAAAAAATATGTAGAGTAGCCTCCCTTCTATATACAAAGTTTGCGAGCTGGTAATATAACACCTCATGCAGGTTTGGCTTTAATTCCAAAGCAATGAAAACATATTTTCGGACAAAATATTACAACATAGGACTTATAACTGAGAATTAAAAGTAGATTTATGACACAGAGACAACAGACATTAATCATGGTAACTGTATATTAAATCTAATATTTTATTATCGCCCCATAACATACTAACTGATATGAATTGTAAATATCACAGGACCAGATTTTATCTTCATAAATGTTAACACCATACTCAGCTATTTTAGACAGAAACACCACTCCAACATTAGAATTGCCAGAATTCTTAAACAACACAACATTTTTTCTATTTGGTAAAACTTCAATACAGTGATTTATTGAATATACAGGATGCCAAGAAATAAGAGTCTATACACAAATGGCCTTTTTTAGTGGTTCATTCTGGCTCATTTACAGTCTTTGTGTACTGGAGATAGGTCTTTATTCATAGGTAGCTATGACACAGGTTTTGGCTGTATTCAACAAACAAAGCGTACAGCGTACTAACCTCTTCAAAAAGATTGCACACATAGTTTGTTAACTTTTACAAGATACATCATTGTTATGCATACACAACTTGACCAACCATATTTACATATCCTTAAAACTAAGGTTGCTTATTCTGAATGGCAACATTTGCACCTACATGTACGTAGACATATATAATATACTTTACTTATGTCATTATAAATACATTGCCAGATTGTCTACCACTCCCTTAACACAGCCATGGTCCTGTCAAATTATTTAATATGTAAAATAAAATTCCCTACCCCATTTTAACAAATAATAGCAAAACATACAATGCTTATGCAAAAGATTTTTACATGCACCAAGCTGAGTATTATTAAAATGAATAAAAAAAATCATCATATCCCATTCTTCATGAAAATTATATAAAATTAACGATAATCTAGCAATCTATTTACAATGACCACATTAACAATACCACCTACCACGGATGAGATCTGCTCACATGACTTGCCCTCAAAATGTTCTCGTTCGGGCGTGTTGTTTACAGAGATTCCATGTTGCGGTTCCACCCAACATTCTGTTATAATCTGTAGAATACCATCATCTTCTGTAGACTCCATCTCATCATCATCATCATCACTTAAACTAAATGTAACATTCATTGATTGATCCATTCATTGATTGATTGAATGACTGACTGACTGACCGACCGACCGACAGACCGATCGATCGATTGATTGATTGATTGATAGATACACAGACTGATTGATAATGCATATTCTAATTATGCTTGTCCATTAGTTCTACAATAATTCATAAGCTGACTGATTGATTAGTGGCTTCAATATCAATCTTCTGGTATATTTCTTCAACCAGCAGTGTGAATTTTGTTGCCTGCATGAAGTGATAAAATCTTTTTGCTATTTAACTAAGGAACTAATAGAAATGCTTCGAGATTTATATCTTGAGATCATTGTCTGTGCTCAATGCAAATTTTCAATATAGTTTTGGTAAAAAATACTTCTGAATATTCAATACAAATAAAATCACTACTTAACAAAACTATAATAAACTTAGGTACATGATTTTTTAACCCCGAGAGATCAATCTGAAGTTCTATGATCTAACAGTCAATAGTTACCTGTCTGAGGTAGTTTTAGTGTATGGAGGGAATAATATGTATTGCACAACACAAGAAGGTTTCTGTTTTGACTTCACAGTATAATTTACACTACATTCTGGATCCTGCAATAATTCAATGTACACATTACTTCTATCTGTATGTTAAATATCTTGAGTTTAGACATAAATCTCAATGTACAAACTTCTTGCAGGTTTATTCAGAGCACTGTCAAGGACAATACCAATGGTACCATAACAACAATATCTGTTCTCTAAATTAAATTTAAAGCATTATATATTTTCTTTCGGTGGCAACTAATTATTGTTCCAAACTATACAGTATGTATGTTTGTTTTAAATGAGACATGAAGCTGAAGCAGTGTAGCAAAAACCTGTCAACCAAAAAAAAAACGAAAAAATATAATTAAGCTTTTTACATTCTGTAACTCAATTTTGCAGATCATATGAAATGACATTCTCATAAAATGTATCACGTCAATAACTGTTGAAAGGGCAAGTCAAACAAAACAATAAATTATAAGATAATATGGTTATTCAAATACCTTCATGTCAACTTCTAACATCATATTAACAATACCCTGATTAGTGAGGCCAAAGTGGAAACCTTGTTGTAATCGTATCCTAAAATACAAGAATGAACAACATGTAGTATGACATAGTCATTTTTCCAAAAATAAAAAGGAACATGCCTGGAGCACACGAACAAGTATACAATAGAAAGTAAAGAATTTATTATTCCACAAGTAGTGTACTAATACTACCATAGCTTTAAACAAGGATAGAATTAAACAAGGCAAAGATGACCAGTTTTCATGCTTTTCCTTCCAATGTTCAAGCCACTTGACTTGAACAAGAATCTGATACATTTGTACTTTATCTTCTTTCCGGTCATTGAGAGTAAAATCTGACTAAAATTCAACTTTTCTAAGTTCAATAACAACAATTCACCATAAAACCAAGTAACATATTAGATAGACAAATTCAATATATCTTAGCAAAGGGAGCTAACTCCTTGATTTACGTTTAACCAATCTGTCAAGCTAATAAGGAGATGCAAACATTATAAAACTATCTAAACTTGCTTAGTGCAATCCTATATAAGGAACTAACTCTATCCTCCACTAAATCTTGATAATATACTTTTTTCACATATATAAAACAATATACATACTTTGTTAGCGTAGACAAGATTCGTCCGACACCTTGCATGCTAATACTGTTAATACCAGCTTCTTGTACAGTCCATATCCATCGTCGATGTAATAAATATTTGGACAATGAATTGAACAAATTAACAGATGATTTGCTCTTTGACTGTGTTTTATACCGTAAAAATTGTGACACTTCAGGCATCACCCATTCCTCCAATTTTGTCACATCTCTCGGCATCTTCTCATATCTAATAAAATATCAATGTAACCATATCATGAAAAACGGACTTCATACACACACATTTTTATAAGTCATTCAAAACTTGAGCGACTCTTACAGAAAATTTCCTAGCTATAGCAACAAGTCAACCATTATATTATAATTTAATGAACATTTGGATAAAAAATTGGTCTATCTACAGGCCAGGTATATGTTCACTACATGATTAATTAATATACAAAGACTCATGATTTTTACAAATAACAGGAAAATTTGGTACTCTACTGGTTTCCCTCCACATGAGTATATCTAAGAGTATTTTTAATGTATTAATTAAAAAGGCTTTCATGGACAACAATTCTTCATATCAGAAATAAGATATCACATACTAATAAGATCTCACATATTAATCAGATCTCACATACTGTGATACTTTCATATCTTACCTGATGAGAATGCTCTCAACTGGTTTAATGAGTAATACACAACATTTGATCTCAGCCCATTCTCTCATTAATGGTGGTTTATGTACAGTCGCCTTCTCTTCCATCAGAACCTTTGCAGATCTTCTGTAACATCACATAACATATAAACATTCAGATAGCTTATCTTATTTAATGAAAATTATACAATCAAAATTAAATTAATGACCACCAATCGATTATGGCCATCATTTGAACAATGTCCATTCTTCAGCATACATTTATTCATATAATCAACAAATCAGATTCTGAATAATGGCAAAGGACATATAATATAATGTAATGTAATATATGTATAAAGGACATATTTTATTCTTTATCAGGAAATCCCTCAACTCAAAGTATCTAAAACAATGCTAAAAAATCTTAATCTAACAGTTATAAATACAGAAATCAGCATCTAACATCACATCAACTTAACTCAAACATTTGATTTGATATATTCAGTAATACAAGGGCTTTAACTCTTTATACTTTAACTTCCTCATACAGTCAATAAAACCTAAAACCAGAGTAATATATAGAGGAAACAAATGCCCCCCACTGAGAGCTGAGTAAAAAAGGGCCATAACTCCCAATACAAGTCCTAATACACAAAAATTCTTAGTAAAGTCTTCTTAGACCAAGATTTTTTCTAGAACAGTTATAATCTGCACTGAGTCAGACCATACGGAATCAAGGAATCAATTCTATAGCTAGGCTAGGAAACGTACCTTTGTTTATCTGTCTTAGGTCCTCGCTGAGGAAATCTCAAGGCAGCAACTTTCTTCTTCAGTTCTTTTACCACCTCGTACCTCTGATAGGCCGGGGTACCGCCCAGAAATGCTAGGCGAAGAACCAAACATGGAGGCTTTGATGTTATACGTATTAACACGAACGATGAAGGTGGCTTCGATTTATCCTCTGTATTTCTGTTCACAGACGAGAGGAAGTTGAAATAATTATATCAGACAAATACAAGACAAACTATGTTCAGTAATAAAAGAAAAAATATAAGAAATCAAAGCCCTCAATACAAGTAATTCCTATAAATTATGTCACATAGTTACAGAGGACAAGAATCTTGCACATAATAATACAAGATAAAAATAATAAATTCTAAAATTAAATTCTACAGCTGTGTAAATTTTAAAGACTAAACCATGTTATCCAAGTAATATTGATCATACTTCAAGATCATTTAGTTGAAATATTAGGAATGTAATCAGTTTTACAATCAACACAAGGGATAAACTTACTCAAACATCAGTTTTATATATGACTGATTATCTAACAGCACAAACGTTGACCATTCAGTCAGGAACAAATTCAGTGTTGTCAAAGATTGACGACACATCACAGAGGAGTAACGATAACTAGAACTAGGTATGTGGATGTGTTTATTTACTGGGATATCATGCTCCAGGACAAGACCAATACGATGTGTATGCATCCATTTTTGCCTGAAAGGAAATATAAATCCATTTGTATTTTACACTATACACTTATATTAACATATTATGCACTAGTAATCTTATTAATTCAATTAGCAGTGTTATTTGAACAGTGTTCAACTTGCTCGACATTATGCTCAGGTAAAAACTGCAATTTTTCATATTAGCAATGTAGTGGAAGATAAGGATATAGTAATTACATGTACAAACAACTAGTTTTAAAAGTTTAAATTACACAGTGTAAACTTTTTTAAAGTTTGACACATTTAATTAACATAAATTTTCATCTAAAATTGTTCATAAATGGCCAGCATACTGTAAAATGATTTTTAGTTACATCATGATAAAATTATTTACCAAACTTTGATATCAAGATGTACAACAGGTCTCCAGAATGAAGCGAACTGACTCAGTACAGGATCCCTGAAAGATTGAAGATACATATAAACTTAGAACCTGAAAAGAATTTGGGGTCCACTATAGAGAGGGAACAATCTCAACCTAAGAAAAAGTCCTACTGGTACTAAAAATACCTAATACAGAATGAGTCTTAAATCAATAACAGAAACTTAAGTGGATAATTATATACAACAACTTTACATCATAATAAATATTACTGCTACAACTTATCACTATAAGAAAATAATCAGGAACATTCAGAGAAGACATTTAATGATAACAAACCACTATATAATTGTGTTTAGAAATGACTTTTAGAACAGATGATAACTCCTGGTATTCATGAAAGTGGTAATTGGTAGAACTTATAAGATAAATAATAAACCCACTCACTTAGAATTGAGTTGAGTACTTAATGTAGGTACAGTGGAAGTTGGTAATGGTACATAAAACAAGGGTACACCTTCCTTTATACTTCCAGGTATTGTATAATGTACAGGATTAGATGAGAAAGACTGTAGATGAACTAATAGTTGATCTGTCTGTGATAAACTGTAAATATAACAGATAAATGGTACCAGTATTAGAACTGAAACATTTACTCCACATACATACAAGGAAACTCCCTACACAATTGAATTAAAAGTTTGGAACCAGAAACATGTAAAGTGATAACTTGTCACTCAATCACTAATCTTAAATTGAAAAGCTCAAAACTATCAAACCAGCAAGACAGGCCAGGGTTAACAATCACCTAAAGATAAAAGACACCATATGAGCAAAAGTCACTCTTCAGCACACATTTGTTGACATATAATTTAAAAACTCTTCTAAATGAAGACAAAAATTGAATAAAGGTCAACTGTGAACAAAGGTCAACAGAGAATAAAGGTCAACTGTGAACAAAGGTCAACAGAGAATAAAGGTCAACAGAGAACAAAGGTCAACAGAGAATAAAGGTCAACTGTGAATAAAGGTCAACTGTAAATAAAGGTTGACTGTGCATTAAAGTCTCATTTCTTCTCCCTTTTGTGGCCTTTGTACACAAGTTTAACTGTGTCTATCAGAACACCACAACACAAACAAACACACAACACTTTCCATATTCATAATACAGTCTGTCTTCATACAGATAAAATAATCCTAAACTTACCCTTGAAGTACAAGCCAAAATTTCCTAACATTAGCTGATCTAAATCCACTCATTTGTTTAGCATTCATCTGTGAACAGGTCATGTCATGTAGAAAATCATAAATCCCTTCACTAGTGATCTCAATATGTGTGACGGGCCTGAAACAAGATCATATACCATTAGTCCATTACCATAATCGAGAAAGAGGGCAAAATTTAAATAAACAGTGTGAGTTCAGTTACAGTCAACCTGTGAACATAGGACACCCTCGGGAAAGACATAATGTGGCCTTTATTGGCAGGTTGTTGTTGTTGTTGTATTCTGTCATAATTTAAATAGGTGTGACTGGGTTAATAATAGAATTGAACAAAACAACTGAAAAATCTATGTATGCCATACTGTAATAATGAATTAACTAAGCAGAACAATAAATGAGCTTTTCATTGGTACGTGTCCTACTTTACACCTCTAAAACTTTGTTTGATTAAATTTATGTTCTCTAACATTGAGAGTTTAGGAGCACAACTTATTCAAATAATGCATAGGAAACAAAATATTTTCATAGAATTATTACTGATAGTTGACTTTCCCATCTGACGAATCTAATCATATACATTTTGTACAATGTTCTTACCTTTCTTTCTGTAATGGCCAGGCAGCTCGTACCAGATATTCAAATCTAGCATACTCTCTCCATGGTAACACAAGACGAACTTCAAGTTGTGTCTCACCTACAAACACAGAGCATTATCTCATTACAATAAAATCTATAATTGTATCATCTCATAAAATGCCAATATAAACAATCTATAAACTGCACAGACTATTTCTCTGTATTTTCAATGACTGTTGTAAAAAGCTTTGAAATTATTAACTTTTCATATAACACCTAAAAGGATTCATTTCAAACAAATGTTTGGAACTACAAGTAACAAAAAGTCACCTCAAGGATTTTGCTAATTTTTAGTATTCTGAAATATCAGGAATTTCCTGATTTTCAAAAAAATGATAAAAATTCTGGAGTTCCTTAATTGTTTAAACCGTCAGATGAATTTAATCTTAGGTCCGAAAGAATGTGATTTTGACCAGCAGAATAACTTTTTTGTGTTTAAAACAATTTATGCTGTAACCTGTTTGTAACTAAGTGTAAGAGAATATCAGTCTGTGCTTTATCACGTTATTCCCCCACTGCGTGACAATGCTATTTTTCCCCTTTCTAAGGACTTTCTAAAGTTCCCCTTAAGGTGTAAAATTTCCACTGGAATCTGATACCTGCACATGCATCCTGTCATCAGATGAAATCCTTGAACAATTGTTCATTATATTGTGTACACACAAATATACACATACAATGTAGTCACATACATATATATATACACACATATTACATACAAACAAACTGTACAAGACACACAAGTGACAATTATATGATTGATGGTGGAAAAAAACAACGAAATATCTAATTTTGACATAATACAGGCGAATATAAGTATATTATTATGTTAGTGCACTCATTACCTCTCTAAACAGGAAGTCTAAAATCACATACATCATAACCACCACAAAAGCTTATAAGAATCTATGAATACACTATTCTTAATCTAGCATCTATAGCTTTCAAGTCAATCACATACTGTATCCTTCTAAATTGAACATTATTATTCTACTAGATAAAATATTAAGTCTGTGTATTGTTTGTTTTTTTATCCAGGGTGTCTGCAAAGGTGAGTGAGGAATGGACCAACCTGTTAAATCAACATAATGTTCAGCTGGCCTAGCTGGTGCAAGCAACCAGTATGTACCTGTTCCCCCACAAACCACAAAATGCTGACAACTTCTCTTCATTGAAGGTGTACTACATGTACGCAAGTAGATGACAAATGACCCTATATGTAATTTCTACAGTAAATTTGTCAGAAACTGGGTTGATTGAGGACTTGGTAAAAGGTGGAGAAATAATCATGAACAGGTAGCCCTACATCAGCCACTATCAAGGTTACAACTATGATCTGGCAACTAGCCTAATATAATACTGTGGTGATCATATATTTGTGGTTGTATTTGTGTATACTTACTGTCATGAGACAAGCTTGGGACTTCACCTATAACATCTGTATCATATGTTTTTACTAACAATTACAATTTGCACAAACTACACATTCCATTTAAGTCATCATAAAAGACATGTTAAATCTATTACAATTAGTAGACAAGAGAAATGCCTAATGACCAAAGATGTCCAGATATTTTACATACAATGTAGACTTGTAGTTTAAATCTCTGGACTTTTTATGTAGCATGTAAAAAACTAATTTTCTACAAAATATGATCAAAATACGTAAAGTTTTCATTCTACTTTTTCTATTTAATGCCTCCAAATATGTCCGTATTGTATCAAAACATGCAATAATTAGTACGTTCAAGATACTTTACAGAATAGGTAGAAAACATGTACACACAGTAGAACTGATGAAGAAATGAACACCACCATGGCAACAGGGTCAGTAACAACCCTTAGCTCAGTACTGATATAAAACATGAACTTTACCTTTTGTTATTGCGATGTCTCTTATAGTGTAACCTTCTCTAAGACGTACAGACAGTACACTGAATAATGATGTGTTAAGATCAGCCTCTGAGTGACGTTTACGTAAATTTGGCATTACACTAGCAAGCTTTCCATGGATTGGATGAGATAGAAGTCTGAAAATATCAGTACGTATATATTAGTAACAGCAAGAAAGCAATAATTTAAGAGTGGTCTATAGTAGTATTAATTGAGAACTTGTTATAAACTGCTACTGATCATATTAATTGATCTTAACATCCAGATTGTCTCCTTTTTATAAGTGGGCTTCAGTACAGGTTGTATCCAATTACATGTGCTTTTCTAAATAAACAGAGAAAAAACTCATCTCGGTGATTATTTGATCAATCACTTACTTTTGTACGATTTCAGACGGAGAAGAAGACTGTTGAACAATAAGATTTTGATCTCCAAGATCAAACCTAAATCCTTCCAAACCACGTTGAAAACTCCATAGAAACATAGCTTTATGATAAACATTCAATGTATTAGGTTCATTGCCACACTGTAATATAAGTTTTAACATTATAAATTAATACGTTCACATAACACTGTAATAATAAAATAGGTTTTAACATTCTATCATTCATTTGTTCACATAAACAGTTGTAAGTTAACTTTTATATAAAATGACAATAACAAATCTACATATTTATGAGTGCATTAAAAAAAAAGACTAGTAATCTAATTAAGAAATAAGGTTGAATATTGTCTGATTAAACTCAGAGTTAGGAGAGTTATACAACTTTAATCCTTACACAAAAATGCTTTCCTTCAACTTAATCATTATGTTCATAATAAAACAATTAATCAGATTCTTTACATAACACTATGAACACATAGAACTATAAAGGATATTGGCTTCAAGAATTGAAAATGACTCAAGCTGCAACTATATAATCAAATTGGGACATAGATAAATGTATATAACATCAACTTCATGGCTACTTACAACATCTGGACATGAATCAAAGTAAGATCCAAATGTAGCAGTGGATATAAATTGCATCAGTTCAGTGTGTGGTATGTGTCCGAAGTGACCGAATGGTGACCTACTTTCACCAACACGCAGGAAGGACAGGGATATTGTACTGGTTCTCAACTGTGTGAGCAAGAACTCAAACAAGTTGGCATCAGGTACACCAAGACATCCATCAGTGACCACAACAAGACCTGGAAAGAATCAAAGTTGACATATATAGTAAGCATAAAGAAACTTATTCACAATTACCAACCACTTCAATTTTTAAGTCCACCTCATAAACACAGTCATTTATTTTCAGAGCAAGTTTCCAATATATCAAAATCTTAACTTGAAAGTGAGACCAACTCCACATAATAAAGACTGAATTTGGTCTATATATCGAGGTTTAATTATATTTGAAAACATAATTAAGAATTATGTTCATGAACATCTCAGGATGTATGTTTTCATAAATCACATAAGAATTGAAAAGACAAATAAATCTGTAACAGTCAATCTGTGGCAGTCAAATCCATAAGTTGTATCATACCTGCCAATAAACACTGTTTTACAAGTGACTTATCATAAGAGTGTTAGAATCATAGTCATAGCTCATCAAACTGTTCTATGAAAATAAGACAAAAACGTCAATTATGAGGAGACATTGACAGCTCCTTGTGTTGGGTTAAATTGGTACTGGTGAGAATACAGTCTAGGAAAACTGCTGCTGTTCATATATCTTTGAAAAATGGCATTAACCCCACTGAAATACTGAAACTTGTTAAAGGGAGAGGGTTGTTTTCAGCACTGAGTTACTCACCTGCACTCGAGTTTTCAGGTAATAATTGTAAGGCTAACATTCCACATCGAATCATGTTCACAATACCAGACTCAGGATTATTTATTATATCCTGACCCTTAGATAACTGGGGTCCAACATGGCTCCCTATCTGGTCAGTAGCTTGATTCCTTACATCAAAGAGACTCTACAATAAATGAATTAAAAACGACATCAAGTAAACATTCGGCATTCAAAACCAACATCTTTCAAATATATTTTTACCTTCAAACCTATGCAAGCATATGGTAGAGGTCAACTCAAAGTCATATGGCAAAGTCAGAAATCGACAAATACAAGTGTCATCAAATCATTAACAATAATGAAAAGCATTTTCTCTTGGTTATAAACCTTTAGATAATGTTAAGTTATATTCAAAACTGGGGAAACAAAGAAATTACATGGACCAAAGTGGCACTACAAATATACATTGCAAATGAAGGTAAAATCAGTAAAAGACCTTAACTCATTCACACTTAAAAAGTCAGAAAAATGGTGAATGTGCTAATTGTGGTGAAGCAATATGCCAAAAATTTCAAATTACAAACAAATCCGAACTGGACAGACAGACCCATGAGGTCTAATTCTTCATCACTTTAGGAGCATACAAACTTAAGCCTAATCACAATCTTAATAAAGAACCTCAAAACTTTATGTCTTTGATGCTTTTAAATGGGACAAGTCAGTTGTTCAATTTACTTACATTACCAACATTACTACATGTAAGGCACTTTTTGAAGTTGACAGCCAGTGTTGATTCAAAGTTCTTCAGTTTGACAGCCATACTTGACAGAATCTTGTCCACATTATCAGCAGAGACAACTAAACCTTGAACCAATACCTGAATGAATATATAGATAATATACAGTTAAAAAGAACAACTTATGCAAGGCAAGTCTTCACTGACAATAGAGATTCAGGTTGACAATGTTTTGCCTAAGATTCGTTTCTTCTTTTTACTTGTCTGTTTACAAAGGCTGCCAAATATCAGATGATGTGAATTTGATAAGACACAATCATTACATTGAATATCATTAAACACAACATTATACTATGTTTTCACAGCCTTTGATCATAAGTGTACTTCACTTCTCCCATCAAAACCATATAATGAGGAGTATTAAATGTGGAGTATAGCTAGACCAATATCATATCTTAAGTACTGGTTTATGTAGTAAACAAAATAAACAAAAATTCTGTTAAAAACATGGCTTATATCCTTCATTCGACAGAACTAATTTAATAGATATGCACAACTGGATCACAATTTTGAGTACAAGGTGATATATGATAATAATGCATAATAACTCATACCTGACTTGAAGTAAAACAATTAACAGGTGTGTAAGCAAGGACAGTGATGTGTACTTCAGGAGTAAACACAATCTGACTTCCAGGTAACTGAAACTGAACACAACCAAATATTCTAAAATCTGATCCAATATTGAAAGTCTCAGTGACATGTTTTAAGTTTGTTTCCATGCCAATGTGACATACATAATTTATACAAGTGTGACCTGCATGAAGACTTGATCAAGTACTGAGCATTAAGACCATACTTTAATTTAGGTATTACAAAATATTACTACATAATTAATGTATATGGGTTACACAAATACATACAGTGACAACTGGCTGCAAAAAAACAACAACAAAGAAGTTGCCAGCAAAACCATTTATACAGAATTCATGTGTCAGAAGAACCTGAACATTAACATTCACTGTACCTTCAAATGAATGAATGCCTGACTGATTTAAGGCTAAACTAAAATAAAAATATCTTTATAAAATCAAGTTTCACTATACAGTCATCACATAAACATCATACTTACAGATAGGACCAGTCCTCTGAGAAAGTTTGATAAAGATTTGTGAACTTTTTCATACAACACAGAGCAGCTAGACGTATCCTGAAAATGATATTATAACTGAGCAATAGTTGTAACAAAATCAATGCATATACAGTAATCAAGGAATATACTGTAATAAAAGGCATCTCTGACATCATAAAGTTTAACTGAATCATAAATGTGCTGGACAAAGTCTACATGCTTATAGCAACTACAATATAGAACTGAGAACCTATAAAGATGAAAATGCTTTTTCTTCCATATTCTCTGAAAGAATGATCTTGGAGTAGTATACTAAACAAACTCTTCTAACCATGTAAAGTTCAAAGTAATTCCTTGAATCAAATGTAAGAAATATACCCCACACTTTAAAAAATCTGTATCTATGAGCAACAAAGGTAACCACGGTACTTGGAAGTAGAGCAACATTGTACTTGTTACCAGGAGTACACAGGGTTCCATCATCACCAACAACTGATGCCACTTGTAGCCCACACTTTAAGTATTTTGGACAAACACAAGGCAGTGTAACTATTATATTTCATTTCAAAGGCATCAAAAAGGTCTCAAAGACATCATTTCTAGATTTAATGACACAAAAACTTACAACAGAGCTGACTGATGGACTGACATCAAGTATGATCACAAATCTGTATCTATGAGCAACAAAGGTAACCATGGTACTTGGAAGTAGAGCAACATTGTACTTGTTACCAGGAGTACACAGGGTTCCATCATCACCAACAACTGATGCCACTTGTAACTCATAATTAGTCTCCTCCTATAGATAAATATGTAACACAAAATGTCAATTTTTCACATATATAGAATATACAGTAAATTGCAGAGTTTAAAACACTTAAAGACATTGAACCAGGAATGCGAGGCATGTGACTTATGGACCAGAAAGTCCCCTAATTCCACAGTAGGGGGTAATAAAACAGACAGGGTCATTGATAGACTAGCACCTGTTTACATATCTGTTACTCTATGCTTATAAAAACAATAAACTTATTATCACTGTAAATCAATAAAATTACCCCACTTTTTGACTAGGTGTCAAGTCTACAGACCGTGACCAGACTGGTTTTATCTGATTAGGGGCAATAAAACAATTAAGAGATTAGACCACATGTGGATTTGGGGGGGGGGGGGCACTTATATAGTAGCTGTTCAATGTCTTTAAATGATCACCAATAATATACCTTGTCAACTGGTTTCTGCACCATCATCATGCAATCTATCCAGAAGTAAACCTTCAGACCAGGATTAAATTTGAATACAATACAGTAGGAAGCTGGAGGGACAAGTATAATTTGAAAGATAAATTTATACATACCGGATGATCCTTTGGAATGAATTCCAAAGTTTTGTTAAGATGTTGGAAGAACCATGAAGCACGAATATTTCTAGAAATACGATAATCTTTCTTCATTAGAACATACACATCCCTCGCTTGAATCATCTGTGATAAAAAATTCATAGTTTGAATTATCTCAAACATTTCCTTGAACTGTTGTACTTAAATTATTGATAACAGCTCTTCCATTGTATGTGGTAAGTCTTTAAATATGTCATTTTTATTTGCCACAATGTAAATTTATACATGAGATAACATATAACATTTATCAACAAAAATCTTCGATTTTGAGTCTCGATCATAGTCAAAACTATAAACCAGATACAATGTCTAGAGGAAGAAAAGTAATAAACGATCACTGCAATTTGTTAATTGAAGTTACAAGTATCTAAGATTAAACACTAAGAAACAGTATTCAATACGTAACAGGAGGAAAAAATAATGTACCCGATTCACTGATTTATGTCATTTCTACATTCAAGTCAATTTATTGTTCATGCAGTCATTTGAATTGAATTAAATTAATACTGCTATATAATTGTATCGCATTTTAATGCATTTTATCTCTTACAGGTTTGATATCAATTTTATTTCTGCAAATGATAGATGGTCCGCACATTGGTTGGAGTTTAGTACTGTCGCAGGAATTTCCCCTGTGACTGCGCATCTTAGATTTGATAGGTTGATTAGCATGTTGTGCATTTAAAGGTAGGTAAAGAGGTAGACTAGCGGTAATAAGGACGAACAGTACTATATAAACAATCTTCGGCAGCTGTTAATTTGATTGGAACAGGTCTTAAGTATCTATAATACATACTCATGGATGGGAATATCATCAAAAATAGCAGTATATTCATTTTAATACGAATTGAGAACAAGTGTTCTAATTATATGAAGACCATATTAGTTAAAACACACGAAAAGATCACTAGGTCATTGCATGATGTCATCTGAGGTCCCAGACTTTCACTAATTGAAATAAGCAAACATAAAATCAGGTTATAATGATTTAAAACCATTTTACCCGTCCTTCTGTTTCCTCCATGACTGTTGTCATTTGATTAAATAGGTGTTGTGCTTCATAATATAATCATGTTTATTTTCTTTTCAGCAAAAAAGTTAATTGGATTAAGTCCGAACAAATCCGGAATTACACTACTTCCGGTTGCAAAGCGTATCTCACCAAAAGTAAGTTTATCGTAAAGTATGTTACAGCCTGTTTGTATCAAAGTATTATGACTCCAGTCCAGTAATCAGTTGTTGAAACTGTACATGATTTTGCGAAATTATGCAAATAGATTGTTCCACTGTTGAGGAAAAATGATTTGTAATGTGTTTTCGCGATTAATCAAAAACAAAATCTTTATCATTACTAGTTATATTACATTCTATATTGTTAATGATACAGTGTTTTCCAAATGGTTTTGTACTAATAATTTCTATGTTCATAAAAGGACCAGGGATTGAACCCAGGACACTTAGCACTGTAGGCGGACACTCATCCATGTCGCTAAAGACCAAGGACTTATATACATACATGGATTCGCAACAGCTAAAAATAGCTCAAACGATATCGTTCGGCGATCCTACAATGCATTGCTATTTACTCAGCAATGTCCGACAGCTGTAATTGGGTGTTTACGAATTTGATTATACTTGAAAACTCTGGCAATTGGGCACGGGAAATTGGTAAAGGATGCAACAAATTCCTTAAAGATATTGAGATACATTTATAATCCACAAAGTCTAAGTATAAGCATCGAAAAGGCATCAGTCGAACATTTTAAATTCCAAGATGGCGGACATCTATTATAATCCTTTCGTCTCCGAGATTAAACATTCGAATACCACGGATATTTTCGCTGTTATTATCATTAGGATATCACGGATATTTTCGTATTTTCGCTTTTGTAAACAATAGCTTGTATTCCCGTTTATTCACGTCTTATTATCGCGGGATTTGATTACTTTAAACTGTTGATATGGAAGTTGCGAATCCATGTATGTATATAAGTCCTTGTAAAGACTAAGTAAAGAGTTAACTCAACAGCAAGGCTGTTGAAATTGAAAGTGGCCGTATTCCTACAATTAAAAATTTTATGAGATGTACAAGCAATCTGGTCATAATTTTGCTATCTCATCTATCGGCAAGTTAAAAAAAAGTGTACACTAATTAGTTGGACTAGGGTTTAACATCTCAGCAAATTTTTATGGCGGTATGACTGTAAAACAACAGATATCGAGGGTCTGCGGACATCCAACAGATGTCCATTTTCATTTGTTTATTGAAGGAGTTATGAACAAGTATGTTCGTTATTAATTTTTTGCTCATATTTATTTTTTATGCCCCCGTATCGATAAATCGGGGGCATATTGTTTTTGGTCTCTCTGTTTGTCTGTCTGTTTGTACCAAACTTTAACCTTGCCTATAAAATCAAAACACTTGCACTTACAAGTTACATTCTTCAAACTTCATATGTAGGTTCCTCATGAGACATGACAACCTCTACAGGAGCATTTTCAGGTCAGTAGGTCAAAGTTCATGGGTCATGATGTTTATATACGATCGAGTTCAGTCATACGCATAGTTACGTGTCTTTTGGCGACTTATCAAGCTTTAAATTATTAATAAATATGGAGGAAAACCTGGCGTCAAGGACTTGTATACATATATTCTCAACTGCTAAATCTAGCTAAAATGCTATCGGGAGCATTCCACAATCCATTGTGGTACTCGACTATTTCCCAAAGTTGTAACTTGTAATCAGGTGTTTACAAACTTAAAATGCTAAGAGCACTGTTGAGCACGGGATTTTGTTTGGGATGCAACAAGCTTCGTAAACATAAACTGAAAATACACACCTGTAATGCACAAGCATTGAAAAAAGGGTTTCAGTCAAGCATTTCCAAGATGGAAATCTGTCGCTTCAACTTCCAATATGGGGGACATTAGTATCATCCGTTTGTCTTCAGATATTTTGGCTGTTGTTAACATGTGGATAATCACACATATATTTGCTGTTGTAAACATGAACATGAATGATTCACATTGCTTCCATTTGATTTGATTACTTCTAAACTGTATAAGTACGGAAGTTGTGAATCCACATATGCATATATAAGTCCTTGCTGGCATACACATTTTTAGAACCACTGACCTTCCCTGTACTAGCCCGACATCTACCTCACATGTGAAGTATGTTGGGTCCAGGATTGGATTCTAACTCACGATAGTCGGAGACTAGGTATTATACTGGATACAACTGTAGCTAAACTTAGAATGGAAATTAAACAAAAAAAATATATTATTATATAGAATATATTGATTTAATATGTGTACATGTCCTTTACAAATGTCAACAGTCAAATGTTCAAAATCTGTACTAATCTAGTCCCTGCTATCAATAAATACAATGCATTCGCCCCCCCATCTTCCTTTCCTTGAACTTACTAAATACTGATACATGTACAAGTATAATTCTCTAGCAGTGATATTACTACGCTAGGTTAAACTCAAAACATTATTTTCAACACAGAACTATTTTATAACGAATGTGAAATAAAAACGAGTGCCTGCATTCAAAACACAGAGGCAGTGAAACAAAACTATAAGCATTCTAACCATCAAAATATCATCTAAAAATCTATTTTTGCTGATGACAGATATGTTGACACCGGTAAGTTACGATTAGGCCTTTTCTTTAAATTTGGGGGAAAATAACGCATACATTTTGCTGAAGGGGAAGAAAAAACTTGCTGTAAATTGAATTTAGGGGAAAACTGCACGATTTTATACTGAACTTTCCAAATTTCATATTATGATCAGGCAATCCTTAAAAGATGAATTTTCTGTAGGTTTGTAGGTAGGAAATATTTTTTTTACAATTTATATTTATACTGAAGCCAAACTACCTGTCAAATGCTATTTGTACAATTGAAAAAAAATTACCCTAGAGGCCAAAAAGGGCTTTTTTGTTGAGTAGGTAGCGTAGCCCCAAACAAAAGTTGAAGAATGGTCTTTTGAATGTTTTTTTATAGGTATCCTTACTATCGATCAAACATTTATGATATGATGTAAGAAACACTAGCAACATCTTGACAGTCAAAAATGATTAACTGTAATATGTTAGTGTATCAAGCATTTAAATTCATTGGCTTCATGACAAGTTGACTGATTTTCACAAAAAAATAATATCCAAAATCTAATAATTTAAAGTGTAAAGCGTGTCATTCTGAAATGAAGAGTGTTAGTTTTGTGTGTGATGTTTAGAGACGTTATATAGTACTGTTAGGATTAGTACTTTATGAATCAGTGTTAATTTATAACATTTGATTCTATTTTATGTTTACAACATGGAATTAAAAAGTGATTGAATGATGTCATAAAATGTTCTATTAATAGGAAACAATGGAGGGTCTTGCTGCAGGAAGAGAAAAACGTAACAATGCAGGAAGTAAAATGTCATCTCTGCTTGAAGCAGAAGAAGAAGATGAATTCTATACAACAACCTATGGTGGATTTAATGAGGTTTGTTTTGCACAGATTATCAATTATTAGTCCATCTGATAGTAGCATCTATAGAACAAGAAAGAATGTTTAAACATTGCTTGTAACTTTGCATCAAAACTAGGGCTGTGGATAGTTGGGTAAGTGGCGATTCGATCCAATCCACAAATCAACACCTACGATCCGCAAATCGAGTCACAAATCTTTTGTTTTCAAGTAACCCAACTAAAACTAGAACATTGCAGTTCTGGAGACAACTAAATAATTTTTAGGAATAATGAAATAAATCAATATACTAGTAAGCTGGTTCTATGGCATGAATTTATACAAACTCCCTATCAATTAATGGATTTACAAGCTATGTTTCCTGTGACCCATTCTTTACAGCCCTATCCCGTTAGGCCTCTTAGCAAACAGAGTAGACCCTGATGTGACAATATAATTATATCTAGAGAAGATTTTTAAGAACCAAGAATAGACTTTTTGTAAACAACCAAAATCGCGATCCACAAATCTCGGTAATGACGATTTTTCATACTCGATTTTTCAATTTGATTCATGAGAACCCAAGTGCTTGGATACTCATCCCAGCCCTAAACACAACTGTAGTTTATCTACTACAGTCAGTCAGCGTTACTTGGTACTTGTAATACAAATGTACTGGTATTTAACATGTGTTATGTCGTTTTGTTTCTGATGATGGTTGCAAACAAATTCATGATCAAGCAAGCATGTATGACTCTATTTACCTTAAGCTAACTGATTTTGCTTTCTATACTTTAGGAAGAAGATGACAGAGAATATGAGTCTGAAGTATCAGAGAGTGATTTTGAAGATTCTGATATTGATATAGATGAAAATGATGAAGTTAAAAGTGATCTTGAAGATGATGAACCTAAAAGAAAGAAGAGAGGTGGAGTCAGTACAAAAGCATATAAGGTACCTAATAAAATCATTATTGATTGAATTAAATATTTTAATATTGTACTGGGCTTAATGCCACGAATGTAAGTCAGTTTACTTAACCAATATTCGTTGGTTGTCTTGTACATGTTCAGTTATTTATTGTAAAATTATTTACAGCTGTGCAAATTTCCAGCCATTATTACTACCAATGTTTTCAATATTACGTAAAAATCCAACACTTTCAACATTTTGAGCTATGTACAACACTGGTAACAATTCAACTGAATGTGTCTAACTTGACAGCACTGGTAACAATTCAACTGAATGTGTCTAACTTGACAGCACTGGTAACAATTCAACTGAATGTGTCTAACTTGACAGCACTGGTAACAATTCAACTGAGTGTGTCTAACTTAACTTGAATTAAAATTGTTTTAGTGTAATACTTAGCATTTGTTATGACATAATTATGTTTTATGTCTGTATGATTGCGTCATATTTAAATTATAGGAACCTGCTGTGAAGAAACCAAAGCCAAGTGAACCCCAAAAAATAAAACCTGAAAAGAAGAAATCAAAACCTCCACCATCCATACAGATTTATCAGTCTAGTCCAGGTAATAGCCTACCTCCCCTGTTTGTACAATTAGAGAGACATCTGATGTCAAATATGGGATTAAAACAGGGATTTGCTGTTCTAAACCATCCAAGAAAAATATACAGTTTGCTTAATTAACTGTTTAGATGTACTTTTAAGTTGTAAATGTTTGTTAAGATAGCAATTGTTAAATTTACAAATCATGCCACCAATCATTGTTAAAGAGTTACACTCATATATTTTGTTTTCCGATCTTTTATTCGGTCTTTTAACCAGTAGTTAAAGCTAAAAGTTAGTCAGAAATTTATACCATTTACATGATTGGTAAACAATGCCTAGAATTGTAAATTATTCAAAATACTGGAATCAATTACCTTTACTTCAATCTTTTTGTCCTAAAAAATATTTTGAAATTATTTTTTTTTATGTCGAGTGTAACCATTTTTTAGGCAAAAAAGCTTTAAGAAAGTCGACTGCTGACAGATCTAAGGAGAGAGCTGAACGTGAGAAAGAAAGAGAACTAAAAGCTAAAATGTTAAAAGAAATTGCTACACAAAAGAGAGTAGCTGAAGTTAGACGTCTTACACAAGAAGAATTACTGGAAGAAGCTAAAATAACAGAAGAGTTAAATATGCAATCATTAGGTTTGTTGTTTATTATCATTTGCCTTTTTAAGGTTTTGCAATAACCTGATCATTGGAATGACTTATCAAATATAATTATATGAAACTATTTGACAGGTACAGTTAAATTGATTAGGTTTTTACAAAGATTTTACTCTTTTATTATGCAAAAGTAATACTTCCGTTACAAGAAGTGATTAAGTATGATTTTATATGTTTGTCTCTGTCTGAGAAACTTATTCATTACCTGTACATGGGCATAAATCAAAATAATGAAGACAAAGCGTGACATGGGGGTCAAATTTAGAATGATACTTGTGTTCATAATATTGCCAAAAGTAGGTTGGAAATATATTATATTGTGAAAAATTGACAATGGCTAAAGTATAGGATTAAAGTCTTCTTCAAATTTACAACATTTTAATCAAATAAATATTATATTTTCAATAGCAATCCTTAAAATTCAAACAATCTTATAGATTAAACTATGGAAATAATAACACATTTTTGTGATTTTTTCAGCAGACTTTCATGAAAACAACTTTTTAATACAAAAAAAAATATACATACAACCATAATTTTCCAAAAAATATATATTTATGGCGTTTTGAACTTCATTTTTTTTTTTAAATACGCTTCAAAAAGTTTTTATGAAATATTTACTGCTGCAGATACAAATTAGCTAATTCAATTTTATCAATTTTCAGGTATATTCAAAGATATATGTGAATTTTCACTTAATTGGTACTATTCTTGGGTAACTTAACAATGT
Organism: Lutraria lutraria; assembly: GCA_964023205.1. NCBI lineage: Eukaryota > Metazoa > Mollusca > Bivalvia > Venerida > Mactridae > Lutraria > Lutraria lutraria. The sequence continues at coordinate 4,400,944 of OZ026838.1, forward strand.
CCCCAAAACTAGTATACATCTTCTGTTACCGTTACACTCGGGACAGATATTCTTTGTGTATGGTCTTATATGATAATGACAGTATTGTTAATCTATTGTTATACAATTTGTTTCATTGTAATACAATTTGTTCAATTATTTTATTATAAAATACAAACAGATAATCTATTTGATAATGTTTTAGTAAAATTTTAAATGGTGAAAACACCAACACCAGGGGACGTTCTAAAACTGTAATGTAAATATACGAAACTGTTATGATAAGGAGTATCATAAAATGGATTTATAACAACATCTGTCAAATGTATTTTGCAATTCATTAAATAAGAATTTTTTTTTTAACAAATCAAAACTATTTCCAATTTGGTAAGTCAGCTGAACATGAATTATTAATTTATATATATACAGACTAAGTAAAGATTACACACCGTACAAATTTGTTTAGTCTTTTAGCATACAAATATGAAAGTGCTATGATCATTGCGTTGCAATTCATTCTATGTTTTTTTAAGATAATAAAAAGATACACAAACATCTGTACTGTTTAATATGTTGTAGGTTGAAAATGTTGTTGGAGGGAGGGGAGGAATTAGAAAACATTTAAAACTGTAGATTTGTAAACTTGTAACAATTAATATTGCATTATCATATATTTACTCATTTTGCCACTTACTAGTATCAAATTAAAGAAATGATATCTCAACACATTCAAACTATTTCAAACTATGTTGAACAAATCTTTTAAACATGAATTACCGGTAAGTCATATAAACAGACATATAGAAAATACACTCGGGACTCACAATTTCTTCTTTGTTTATTTTAAGTAAAACAGTCCGTTGAAGACTCACAATTTCTTCTTTGTTTGTTTTAAGTAAAACAATACTAAACATTTTTGAAATGTTTTGATTATGAACTATGTATTTGCAACACAACTCAAGGAAGATATGCGTCACTGAAATTAGATTTCAAAATTTTGAAAAATAACCCAGATATGAGAAAAGTCTACATACTTAAAGGACAACCCTCGTATATCCTAGAAAATGTTTAATAAAAAAATATCAATTTCAAGTCTCTACTCAGAGTGTGCTTCTTCTCAGTCCTCTATAAATGGGAGTTTTACCACTTATTTAGGCATTTTGTAACTTCATGACCCTGCAGTGTTAGTATATTGTTACTTGTATAGTTCCTGTAAAAGCAAACCGAATTTGTGTATAATACTGCATGAAGATGTGTTTGTGTCCCGAGTGTAACATTTTCAATTGTTATATATAAATAATATAACATGTAAAATATGTTAAGAAATCATGAAATAAATCGATAAATTCTGTACTGTTTTCATCTGAGAATGTTTCTTCATCAAAATAAAAGATAAATTACTTTTTATCTTCAGTATATTGAACAAATCTACTTGGTATATATATCTGAATATAACTATTTTTATAAGAACTTTCAAACTTTTTAAACATGCTCCATTTCACTGCTTCAGACTTTAAAGTATTTATTCACGTCAGTTATTTGATATAAATGTGGAAAACAATTAACATGGACTACTGTTCTATAGTTACATATCAAAATTAAGATGATGAATATATAGCGTTACACTCGGGACAACACTTAAAACCATGTAGACAAAAAATGAATTGCACTACAGGAATTTGTTTTAGTTTTGTGGGCTTGTGGGTACGCTTCTGTTTGAGAAATAGAGAAAAAACATAACAAATTAAAAAAATGATAAAAAAATTCTTATCTAAATGCAAAATGTTACACTCGGGACATTTCCAATCAGCTTTATTCAAGATGGTTTAACTTAAAAAACAAATGATTCTTTTGGTCATTTCTTTTTTTTAAACAAAATGGACAAATATGCCTATCAATATGTTAAACTGCATTTTCTGTCCAAGCATTAGTTTACTTACAGCAATATCATCAATTTGAATTTCCATTTTTTCCTTGAGCAAAATATTTTACATGTGCACTTGAAAGGTGATTTCTAAATAATACTTATTCTTGAAATATTTGAACAAAATGCATTAAATTTTAAATATAACACATGTACAATGAAATTAAAAACAACAATTGATTACTTACCCAAAAACTGAACAAAATATAAAAGATTGAAAAATGTGTAAAGAAAAAATGTCACGCTAAAAGTGTTACACTCGGGACATTTTTTGCCTGTTTTTCTAATGTAACTTTTGAATGAGTAACACAATCAAACTGAAATTTTGCAACATTTTTAACAACATCAAGACACACCATCAGAACATTAAAGTGCATTCCTGTGTTGTGTAATATTCTTTAAATCTTGAAAAGAAAACTTGTCTTCATTATTTTGATTTATGCCCACATCACATTTTGTGCAGAAACTGTATTTACTTAGGTTTAATGAAGAAAAAGTGACAGTAGTCATTACCGGTATATCTTTTACTTATATGTACTATGTAGACATTTAGATTATTACTAATTTCTCTGTCTAGTGATTTCTTATACACCCATTTGAAAAACGGGTCGTATTATGGGAACACCCACAGCTGGCAGGTTGGCAGGCGGGTGGTGTCCACAATGGTGTCCGATCTCTAATTCAAACAGTTTTATTCCGATCCTCACCACACTTTATGGAAATATTTATGGCCATGAGATCTCGGTCAAGTTTGATAACAGTCAGCCCAGGCTCTTCTGAGTTATGGCCCTTGACGGGCGTATTTTGTGACCTGGCACTCTTGTTGTAAAATTGTATTTTTTCTTCTTCTAATTTCAGAGAATTATCAACGACTTGAATTAGAGAAGAAGTCTCGGCGATCAGTAAAACAAGGACAGAAAGGACCAATTATCAGATATCATTCCTTATCTATGCCTCTTATTGAAGAAATACATGACGAGGAGGAAGAAATGTAAGATATTTATAGCTTAGCTTATATACACATGTCTGAAAGAATATTTATAGTAAAGACCTATTAGTTATAGTATATAATTTATGTTACAAAGATAATCATTAATTTTGCCCTCTTAACTAAATCAGCCTGATAAATTTCTGTAAAGATGATGCTTTATGTATGATTTGTGTCAAAGTTTTGATATTTATATTTCTCGAAATCTGTCTCAAAAGCATTATATCTTATAAATGAGCCTTGAATATGATGCAGCATTAAACTCTTTAGCTACGTAACCAGTATCTAATTTGCATACAATACCTCATTTTATGAGTTTTCTACATTCAGCAATGGGCAGAGCTTGGTTTCTTTATCATGTAAAATTGTTCACAATATTGTCGTTCAGTGACATAGATGATGAACATAAATCATTAATTGACCTTTGTCTGTTATTTTAGGGAAGACACATCACAGAAGGAACCAATTGACACTGGAGAAAAATGTGAAAGAACTTTTATAACATTCACAGACGAACGTCTTATAAAGGATTATTTTACTGAAAAAAGAGTGAAACCTCCGGTAAAACAATTCTGTCCTGTGACCCGTCTTCCTGCGAAATATTTTGATCCCATAACTCAGACACCTTACGCAAGTCTTCAAGCATTTAAAATCATTCGTGAAGCCTACCTACAACAGTTACAGGGTGATGGCCCAAAGAAATCAAGAAATGTTATCACAGATTATGCAGAACTTACAGTGAAATGAACCGCTTAGTTTGTGCTAAGTCGAACTTTAAAACTTAGATCACAAATTCCATATAAAACCAACAGTGAAATGAATGCCAAGCTGCTGAATTGTTTGAATAATAAGTGTCAATTGTATTTGAACAGATATGTAAGACATGATCTGATGAATGAGTTGGTTTGAATCAGAAGATTTGGATTTGATCAACAATTTTGAGAAACACCTATTAAGGTTACAGTTGCTCAGTGTTATTGGCAAAAACTATTAAAGTGCTTTGTTTGCTACATTTGACCTATCAAAATTCAAATATATGAATATTTTTGGAAGGATTTTTCTCACTCTGTACAGATAATGTTCAGTTATCTATCAAAGTAACTGCCTTAATAATAACATATCTTGTTAGGAGAATTTTCAAAATATTACAGTACTGCCTTATTGTTATCAATGAAATAAACCTGAAATTGGGACTAAATCTTTGAGTAATTTGTATAATACTGTTAATTAATCAGTTTTACAGATGGTTATTGTGTGTAATCCATGATGGTAGGTACCTGAAAAGTGATGAGTTGTCTACCTTTGATAATGGTATTTTGTACTGTTTTACTGCATTGAAGTAGGTACCCTGATTCTGTCAGAGCCTAAAGAAGTTGTTTATTTTCTGAAATGGAAGAATAATAAAGAAATAAAATCACAGAACTTGAGTATATTTTGTTGATTATATTTATTGTTTATGTTTCCATTTTGCAATCAGATTTATAGTTAGTGAAGAATCATATCCAGAGACAAGCTTATTTAACACCCAGTACTGAAACTGATAGACAAATATTCAAACATAGCATATTTTAGACAAAACACTAGCAGTATGGTAATAGAATCTACTTAGAGTTAGCATTTCATTAAAACTATTTCCTTATTAGTGACCAAATCCTTTATACTTAGAATTGAGAATTTTAGCTGCAAAATTTCAGGTTCTACTTGTGTTCTGAAAATAGTTTTGTATTTAAAAAAACAGTTGTGATTGAAGACTTTTAGATTGAAAAGAGGAATCAGTAAAAGGTAGTTGTTTTGATTATATACAGTACAACCTCTGTAGGGCAACACCATGTGGGAGCTTCAAATACTGGCCGTTGTTTAGAGGTTGTTGCTATACAGAGGTTAAATTTACAGTTAATTTCAAATGTTGAAGGTGTTGTTATAGAGAGGTTGTTGCTCTACAAAGGGCCGCTCTGGAGAGGTGGTACTGTAGTATAGACCTGGCCGTCCTTATGTTAGAGTTGACTGTATAAATTAGAATAGTTTAATATGGACTTGTTTGATTGTAGTGTAGACCTAGTTGTCTTTATACAACTATATATAGGGACAAGCAAATTAGGAGAGAATCAATTAATCAAACATTAACAAACTGGTTAAGTTATCTTAAGCTGGACATTGTATATGTTCTTATGAAATATTTGTAATGTTTTATCTATGCTTGACTCATCATAAGGGATGATCGTTGGTCTAGTGGTAATGTGCCGGGCTACTGAACAAAAGGTTGTGGGTTCAATTCTCAAATCCACCTTTCAAATTTCTCAGGGAAGCTTTTTCACTGTCCTCATCACACTTAGTGAGCCAAGTACTTTGTTAAGAAAATGGCAGGAAATGGGTGAGGTGTGTATTGGTGCTTTACACCGGGCATGATAAAGAACCAGGAAAAAAATTATTTGAATGGGGTAGGGATATAAATGTCCGTTCTCCTGTATCTTATCTCTCTTCTTACTGGGGCGCCTCTGAAACGACTGTTGCTGTTGAATGGGCAGTTAAACAACATATAAATGAATAAATTGACTCATTATTTCTTGATGATTCATTGATAGGATTTATGTTCATACAACACTATTGGAATGCCTCCACACCATACATCGATCTTGCCTCTCCTTTTATCAGGGTAGCGATATTGGTTTGAATTTTGTTAAAAAGTAGGACTTGGTTAACTCTACATTGGTCTTTATTCATGACCTTATTGAATACATGCATGTATTAAAAGATTTATCTATTTCTGCTTAGCTTGAATATGACATATATGTCTATAAATATCTATTCATCTAGCAACTTTTAATTTTGCGTATCATTTCGGAATAAGTTAATAAGAAAATATTTATACATATGTATTCATGCGAAATGAAATGGATCTATTTGACTAAACACATTTTGATACCAAGTTTAAAAATTTAACAGTTGATCTAAATCCAACAATTTAACCAGCAGTTCACCGTATAGAAATGCAAATATTTATCTATCTAATTCAATCGCGCTTTAAGCGTGCATTATGTAAAATTATTTTGAATGAAGTTGTCAAATATAAATATTTAACCGTCTAGTAATTATATATTCTAATCCTGCTACTTGAAATTTGTCTCTAAAAGATTAAAGTGTTTGGAATAAACACCTCATGGTTACAGTAAACTGAATATGTATCTTTATTTTCTTTGATGTTTAACAAATGGTTAAACACCATATCCAAAATTAATTGAGTGTTTTCATTACAAAACTTTATTTTGAATAGTCTATTATCAAAATCCTTTTACGAAGTCTTTTTAAATTAGCACATACATTGATTACTATATATGTGTGCATATAAACTTTGATTTTCCACACTCTTACAGACATATCACTTTTACTGATGGTTACAAGTTATCTTGATTTTCACCTTTCAACATAATTCTAGAAAAACCTGGGACCATTATACACCATATAAATGCTCCTTTCTTTTGAAATAATGTTTCATAATATATAAATAACACATTCCTGACAGGGTGTTAAACAGTTATTAAAAATTGTCAGCGTGAAAAAAATAATTTTGCCGAGGCAGCGCCAAGGTCAACATTACTTTTTTAGGGCTGGCGATTTTTAATAACGTCCTCTCAGAAATGTGATATTTATTTTATTATACCGAAGATTTGATAGAAATATAAAAAGAAAAATATGATGTCACAGCATTTTAATAAGCAGTGACATTACATTGACTATCAAGCTTTTACTAGCGCTTCAAATTCAGTAATGGAAATTTTGGTCTAATTAGAAGCATTTTCAAGTAGAATGTACAATCTAGAACATATTTTAATATGAACAACTCGTCAAATAAATGGAAAATAATTTAATAACAGTAAATCCTTTTTGAACTGTAAGCACATTATTTCTGCGCATGTGTTATTAACTTAATACTATGCGTTATTAAAAAGTAAAGCCCGCTCAGGCAGTGAGGTATGATTATATTTTATATACACCTCAAACAAACATAGTGAATGTCACCATGAATGTGAGATCTTAATAGTAACAGGTGAAAAAAGAAATTTTGTGTAGTTTTACTTGATCCAAAGGGTCTACTTACATGGCCGGAGTGTAATTCTAGCCTTGATTTACTTAATGTGGGACCTTAATGTCAACTTCGCATTCTCCTTGAACTACCAATGATAAGTTGAACATCTTGCGTTCTTACTGAGCCCAGTACTTAATGGTTGATCATGACTTGGATACTAATGTATTTGTTTGATTTCTTACTTTCACACTAAAGGGTTTGAATGATGCACCTGCTTGATATACTTATTAACATAATTCGAAGTCATTCCGATTATTTGGACCAAAACATCATTGAATATTGATATATAGTGGGATCATTTATAATGTTCCCATATACATACGTATGTTCCATTTATCAAGTCAGTTACAAATAGACGTATATTAAACGATTATAAACGCAAAAACGACTGTTAATGGAAGATTAATTATTCATATGTTCGACACGCTGTCTATTTCTATACTCGTTAATATTTATGAGCAACAGATTTAATGCATTTTTAATTTGAAATTATACTGTATTTAGCTTTCATGAAATGTGGAAAAAGTCGTTGATTGGGAGTTATTTTATAAATATCGGGTTGAAAACATCATTTAAATCACAGGAGCCTGTTATTCAATCCGGAAAAAAAATTATACTCAATAAAAAATTACCTACGTATAGAAAAAAAACAACAGGAGTGCAATGCCTCCCACTCCCCACCCACATCGCCGATACAAGAATCTCTATTAAACAGCGGTCAACGCGTGAAATTCTGGTCTACATAGTTAAAGGCTATAAAAAGGTAACAAATGCAGGTCCTACCCTTGACATTTTCTCAGTTTTGCTTAACCTATTTCAATAAATCTAAGAGTTTCTCCAGCGGAGGGTGGCCATTGCGTGACGTCATCAGCCAGCCAAAGATACTGCTGCGGAGCGAAAGGTTTAAATATTAATTTTACTCTGCTAAAATGTATTTCAACATGCATTGCTTTCAAAATATTTTCTGATATTGGAAAATGAAAGATTCATTTTATTTGTTAATTAATTTCCATAAAAGAATTGTTATTAGAGATTTGGAAAAACCCAAGGGGAATTAACTCTAAGATTGATTACATCATCCTGTCGATAAAATACAAGCGTTCTGTACGGAACGGTACGGTTGCCCGGAGTTTATACATATAACACTTTACTCCGGAGCAGCATCTTTGACCCGCCTTATGACGTCACGCAATGGCCACCCTCCGCTGGAGAAACTCTTAGATTTATTGAAATAGGATAAGCAAAACTGAGAAAATGTCAAGGGTAGGACCTGCATTTGTTACCTTTTTATAGCCTTTAACTATGTAGACCAGAATTTCACGCGTTGACCGCTGTTTAATAGAGATTCTTGTATCGGCGATGTGGGTGGGGAGTGGGAGGCATTGCACTCCTGTTGTTTTTTTCTATATACGTAGGTAATTTTTTATTGAGTATCATATATATATTTTTTTTGATTGAATAACAGGCTCCTGTGTTTAAATGTATGAAAGAAACTCGCTGACGAAAGAAACAGATTATAATTCTACTTTCATCTAGGTGGCAGACCACTAAATATTTCAACAGATTATCTGGGACCACTAGACATGATGAACTTTTTCAAGTGACAGGAAAGGACGTCAAGTGTTATATTAAAACTCCATGAGTGTCTGTCAGGTGAACTGGCCACTTAATACACTAAACCATAATTAAACAAAAAAATCAAAACTTTACATACCTTAGATTTTTTCTCTTAAAATATCAGTTGGATATATAAATTCCAAATTATGGTTTGTTGTACGTCATGTGCCCAAACACACATCGTAAGCGGAAATCTCGGGGAGCACGAAATTTATGCTGTTAATTTCATACCGTCAATGCCCAGTTTCCGCCATATGCACGTGCTCAAATATGTCACTTTGTATTTCCAGTTATTACTCCGTCACGAGACAAAGACAAATTATTCACAAGAAAGACACATGGTTACTAAGTACAACAAAACGAGTTGTGTTTAGATTATTTAATGTCTTGTAAGACTAAGGCAAAAAAACTTGTTGTCAATCATTGTCCGAGAGGAGACGACCGGCAACAATCGCATGAAGACTTATTTTTAGGGGTGTAAATACAAATTGACTGTTAAGAGCAACCGTCTGAGACAACAATTAAAACAATACGAAACGTAAAACCCCACATAGAGACCAATTCACTGACAAGCTAAGCTCATTAATTAAGATGCTGATCACTAATATTTGCATGATCACCTATATTCGGACCGGCTTCACCCATTCTCTATTTTATGTTTTGCCCTATATTCGTAGAAACAAACGTATTAATCGATGGTGAAAGTTTTTTGTTAACATCTATGCAAATTCCGGGCTCCAGTTATACAAACATTAATTCATTTTTTTTATATTTAAAAAGGGTCTTAAATCTGAAGCTTTACTGAACATGTTATGTTAAAGCATCGTTGTAAATCAATGCCAGTCGGTAGGATATTGAATGTTGTTTAAAGCTATTTCAATACACAATCCAAATTATTTATTTTACATTCATTAACTCTCCCGACTTTGATTCGTGCTTTCTGAAGGGCCTGTTAGTACCGGCTGGTAACCTCAGATTTAAATACGTACCTAAATGCGTGTCATATTCAACTCAAAATGATAAATAGCATACAAATAAAATATTTACAAATCGGAAGACTATTACAATCTAGTTCGCCGTACCCGTCCGAATCCAACAATTTTGATTTGAAATTATTATCAATGTTTTCCACAACCAGGTTATTCGTATAGATTAATCAGTAGGTTAAAATATAGATAACCTTCTATTTTCTTTCGAATGGAGAAAAATAACCAAAATGTCTACTGGATGAGCGAAAATTAGTAGTTTAAATTACATTAGGTGATTTCATCTAACGCGCCTGAGGGTTGGAACGCAAAAAAAGTTTCAAACATTCTGCTTTTATTTCATAATAATATTGGTACTTCTTACGAGCAGACTTTATGTTGGTCGAGAAAATGTTAATATGTGGACAACTATCACGCTTTTATAAAACTCTTTCTTCGGTATAATTTAGCGCAGGTAAACCATTGAATGAAGTTCAACTGCTCATAAAGATTCCCGACTGTGATTTCGTCTGGTGACCTTTATTCACAAGTTTTCCAGCAAAGTTGTCTAAAAATTCCTTCAATGTGATTCCGTTCTGTTGCTTAAAGCAGGAATTTACTAGCACTAAAATTAAGGGTAAAATAAATAGTTTGTATGAATTAAGTTCTATAACGAAAAAAAAACCCTTCATGATTGGTTATATGTTTACAAACATTTCAAAATGACGAATACTATGAGTGCAATATCTATCTTTATTTATGTCTATCGTTCCTAACCGACAGAACAGATTACCAGCACGATAAATAAACAGTAAAAAATAATATTGTGCATCCAATTAAACTGATAAGCCAGATATTTCAAAGTTAACGATTGGTTCTTTAATTGTTTATAATTAGTTCTGTTACTATTTTGATGAAGAGTATAATTATTTGACTTGTGAAACTTGACAAACCTTGGTCTTTATATTCATAACACGTGCACTTGTTTTCTTAAAGACATTTTCAGTTCACGTAATATGGGTTAAGAATTCTCATGTTGGCATTAGAAAGACATATAATTATATATTCGTATGAATATGTCAAAGGTGGCATGTGTGCACGAAGAATAATTATTTTGGGTGCGGGTTATATCATTTTTTTAGATATGATCAGACTTTTATTTGATTTCACGTACAAAAATAAAATAGAGTAGGAGTCTATTTCAAAAGGAGCTTTCATTTCATTTGACCTCGGTATCGATAGATCGTTTGTGCTACAATAATCATCCATTTCATCCAGATTATTTTGATTAAAGATATCAAAAATAGTGAAGCCCAAGTCACACTTAATGTACTGACACTATGTAGAAGTTCTAGTTTGTAATATCGAAAAAAAACTACTACCACTATTGAGTATGTGCAAATAAAGCATACACTAAAAGCGAGTATAATTGGGTACATTTTATTTGAAATCCAACACAAACGTTCTTAATTAATTATACGTCTCAAGGTTTCGACACATTTTTCTGAAGTCACATTTGTTAACATCTGGTCTAATTTAAATACAAATGTATAATTCTTATTCAAATAAAAAAAACCCAGACAATTGCTAGTTAAGGTAGTATGCGACCTTGCCATGACGTCATGGGTCAAAAATCGATTTTTTTTCGATTGTTTTGAAATTTTGCACAATGGTAGTATAGCATGTGTATAAACACCATCACATGACGTCGTGACCAATACATAGTTCCCATATCTACAATATTTACCTCCCTTGGTGGCCATCTTTGTTGGCAAATTCAACAAGCATTGATAGAAGATATTTATGTTTTTGTTTTGATAATTCTAAATACATGATATTTATATGTGACAACTACATTTTCTTAAACCTGATGTACTTATGGCCTTATCAACCTCATTATTAAGTTATCTTTTATAAACTGAGTTGTTTAATAACCAATTTTCTTATTTTTTCTGTTAAGCATATAAGAAATTTGCCAACTAAGATGGCTGCCAAGGGAGGTAAATGTTGTAGATATGGGAACTATGTATATAGTATTACACTCATTAGAACACATTTAAAGATACGACATATCAAAAACATGTACATCTCTAAATGAAAGACTTATTGAGCTTAAAGACCATGGTGCATCTTGTCCTTCAGTAATCTTTGTTCCGTATAATACATGTATATTTAATTTATAAAGTATAGTATAATATAAACATAAGTATGTGTACATATGTACTCCTAGAAACTCCAAACGCCCCCGGTACCTGAATGTTTTGTTTTTATTGTTATTATTATTATAAAGAGGTTGGCATTTTACCCATAGGCACTCTATTCCGTGATTTTTATACGTTTACAGACGTTATTTTTCAATTTCACACATCAAACAACGCAAATCGGTCGAAAGAAAAATCTTCATTTTCCCCCTATTGAGTGTATAAAATACTCCAAGGTAGTGAACTCGCCATCTTTTCGATTGACAGTAGTGACGAAAATAAGCGTGGGTCCCGGCTTTCCTTCTAATCTGCACGTGCTTTCCGGGAACCTTGCTTTCGTTGTAGTGTTCCACAACTTTAAACGTTTTGACAGCCGGGACCCACGCTTATTTTCGAAAAATAACGTCTGTAAACGTATAAAAATCACGGAATCGAGTGCCTATGATTTTACCCACACAAGTTTAGACTTACAAAATGTATGCAAATATCTTTGTTGTGATTCTAAGAATGGATAAAGAATAACCGGTAAGTTGCACGTGCAAATCATGTTTTTTCAAATGTCGTCAACACTCACATTATTTGAAATATATGCTAGGGGATTTTATCAAACTCAATGGAACAGTTCAGTATACTTAAGTCATGGTAATAAATAATTCGTTATTAACATTTTTTTTAAAGATATGTCGCACTGGGTCAATGTTATGTAATTAGAAATGATATTCATGATTTAAACACTTCACTTGAAGTATTTTTTATCTACAGACTGTCCTTGAATTGTTTAATTGAATGTAATTTTGTTGAATTATATTGATTTAAGATGTAAAATTTCTCAATTATTTGCGCTATCAATTTCGTATTAAAAGGATAAATATCTATTTATTTCAATAAATCTGCTAAACGTGGTTTTTGAGACCCGTTTCGATTTCAATTATTGCAAATAAATTCAGATAAAAAATCAAATAAATGATAAAGCATAAATCCACTTTCATATCGACGCTTTTTTATTATTTTTGAATCTTGTGAACGATAGATACGTAGAAAATATGTCTCTGAAACTCACTATAAACAAGTCCTCTCCAAGAAGGAACGGTTCGCTAACGTTTTCAAAGGTTAACTTAACCAGAAAAGTTCATTACGTTTCATCAGAATATATTGTAGAACAGAAACTTGTTAAACAAATGCGATCCAGACGTGAAACACAATAACTATAACGAATGTCAAATAAATAAAATGTCAAAATGATAACTGACCATTTCCCACGCACGTACCGTTGGAATATATTTCATGCCAATGTAAATTTTCTGAGTAAAGCATTGCTATTGTGATAGATTTCCGTTACTTAGAAATAGATATATTTCGGGCCTTACGTTTATTATCGAGAGTCCGCACATGTTATAGAATGGTAGTCAAACTAACCAGTTTCCGGGCGGTTCCGTGTTAGTTCTATTATCCTTGTCCTCTACAAATTCTCTGTCAACTTTTCCATATGAATCAATCGATTCAGTGCAGGAAGGACCAGTGGCCGTAAACACAATGTCTTCGACCAAATCATCAAACAGAATATGTGACGCACACAGGGGTCGAACTCGAGAACCTGATTCGGCTTACTGAACGGAAGTGAACGTTTATAATCGTTCAGCTAAGTATTTAGAACCACCATCATGGCTAAGTCAAGTTAACACCATACGAAACAAGTACAAGGAATGGCCATTGTTTTTGCAAATGTTGATGTTTTTATCGAGTTTTCTTGTTGAGATGAATACAATCTTAGCTTACCTTATAGAGATCGTTCAAGAATTATGGAAACAAGGCTTAATGTACTTAAACATTAATCAACAGGTCTATAAAACGAAGTCAAGTGGGTTCAATATCTCTTTATCCTTTAAAATAAATTGATAGATCAATCAATATTTAATAATTGTAACAGTCAGACTATGTACCATATTTAATTAACCTGGTCAAGTTTTACCACTAGTAACATATCGACCCCTACCTAAGGCAATATGAAGTATTTTATAACACCAAATGAGCTGTAAAAAATAATTGATTGTATCTGAATACAATCGATAGTTTATTGAAAAATCATGATTCGCTTATAGTTGCCTGTTATAAAGTCAGTTATAAATAAGTTACCGACTTCATGTTACTTCTAAGTAATCCACTCACCAAGCCAAGATTACGAGATCAGACGATGTTCCTTGACCTCAGATGGTTTGCATGATAAAAGAGCCACTTAGAAACACACGTTTTAATTGAATACATGTACATGTAATGATATTGAGAAAATAGTACAAAATGAATGTGTTATACTGAAGGCATTATATCATATTTTAGCTCGTCTGTTTTCGAATATTGTGATCACTTGGTCGTTTGCATCAGCGTCAGCGTCTGTGTCCGTGTAAAAACTATAAGAGGTAGCAACACGAGACTTTATAGGTGGATGCACCTCACTAAGGCGGTGAACAGACGGACGTTAGTGCCGCTATCAAATGTCTTCTGTTTTTGTTTCTTCTTCTGCTAATGGTTTCATTGGGAGCGCACTAAAGCGAACAAGGGTGTTAACTCAGTAGAGAAGATCATATAGCGTAATTCCATCTAGTCGGACACTGATGGTCAATATCTGGACGGGAAATAGTCCAGACTCCCAAGACCGAGGATACTGGTAAATAATTTATACAAATGTACCACTTACTGTCAACAAAGACAACTTCGCAATGTCGATAAAAAAACTGTGTTACTACATAGTTTATAGGAGATATTACTGCATTAACATTTATGACCATACAACCTCACTGAATAATGTCTCAACAACCCTTCTTAAGTGGAACGGAGGTGATGGCTTGTGAATGAAACAATATCGTTAAATGCAATTTTTCAGCTCAGCCTTTCAATCTAAGCAATTTTGTATTTATTGAAAACATGGATGAGTGAAAAAAATGTCGATGAAAAGGATTTTACTGTACTGACACAGTATTCGACATATAGTACTAATAACGCAGTGACAAATACATTTATTGAAAATCTGTCAGCCGCAAAACAAAATTGAAATGAAAACTACTTCTATAGAAGTTCAAACAAAGACCATGTCAGCTAGAAACCCAGCTACATGAAATATTATATTTGTTTATTTAAAATCAATTGTCTGAAATTGTACAGCAATTAAAATTAGATTTTTGTTTTCAATTATTTATTGTCCCACTTGGAAATTAATTAGTAAACAATTAAGAAAATATAATACCAGTGTATGTTGGTGAGTTGTGGATCACTATATAACACATATCACAGTACAAGTATATGCTGCGAAACCATAAATTCTACCAACAACTAATTATTTACAATTATCAATCAATAATAATACTTGTCCTTCAAATAAAATGAATTATTCAACGAAATGTTTGATATATAATTGAAAAACAAATAGTCAACATGAATTACATGTCTACAACATGACACGAACACGAGCGTGTTTGGTGTGTCTCTTGCATGACATTACGGTGTACATGTTTATAGAAAATGCATAATTTCTTATTTTTCCAATGCTTTTTCCCCGTGAACAGTAAAGGACATCAATCTCATATTTTGCTGATCCAAAAGTCCACTTGAAGGTTTATTACAATGCACGTTTGTCACGTGCACACACGAGAGATGGCCGTTGTAATGAAATATTTCATGAAAAGAATTATACAAATGCATGAGGTCGTATTACATCCACGAACCTGTAATCAATATAATTATTCAAAAAGATTAATAATTATCTCCAGGGAGATTTTCTATATTCTTTTTTAAAGCGTTACATCGATCGATTTTCACCGGGGATTGTCGAAACCTCTGTGAACATAGTAAATCGGTGTTTGTGTTCAGCGTACTTATGTACCAAGAGATCGAGTATATTGTAATCCTCCCCCCCCCCCCCCCCCCCCGTTGTCAGACACAAACTAAAAATTAGCCCCTCTCCCAATCCAAAATTGCTTCCTACGCGTCTGAGATGTGTCTCACGCCCTAACCGAGGTCTGCATTATACACCACGTATGTTTTAAAACCTGAATGAAACCGATATTTATGATTTATGCTTTTTGTATATTTGATATCCACTTGTAACATAAGTATATACTCACATAATACGTTGAATTAGTTCTGCTGTTGAACTTTGTACTGGTCTTCCTATGGAACTAGTGTTAATTTTGACACTTACAAAAAATGGTCTAGGTACATATATCAATAAATCTTTTATGTCTTCGACACCAACGTCTTGTTTGATAATTGTTGATTTAGTAGATAAATACATAATTAACCTTACGATACTTACACTTTTGTGGTTAATACAGAAGTTACTAGTCTTAACTCTTCAACTAAAAATGACATACTTATTGTATTCAATAGTCATGTCATTAATAATTTCTTTCTGTAAGCCTAGTATTAACAAAACTGCTAACTTATTACATTTGTACAAATAACACGTGTACGATACCACAGAGGTGCATTTTTATTGTTTAAAGTTTGTTTAATTTTCATAAACCATGAGTTGATTTTTCAGTCCAATAAACATATAATATTATATTATGTATACAGTATAATAAACTTCGTTAAAAAATTAGGACTAATTCGTGAACAGACCCAATAACGTAACTTGATTGGACCTTGCTCGCAAATTAAAGAGAGACATAGAATGAACACATGTACAGTACAACCTCACGTAAAGATCACTTTGAATAGTGGTTCCATCGCTGTTAAGTTTGTATTAAAACCATCATTTATAACGGCCACTTTATGTGGACTAATTTTTAATACTTCAGCTTTTCATGAAATTCAACTTGATAAGAAGATCACTGACAGTTACTGGTGATCTTCAGCGCAATCGTAACTACTCGGGTATTTCCGTGAGTGAGAAATACGCACTTTCGTTAGACAAACGCAGAGGAGTTCCGATTGCTCCTCAGCGAACACTAAATCCTTGGTAATTTTTAACATGCGGTCGTCAGTATTATTGGAAATACTTTTCTTAAAGACAACTAAAATGAAGTTAGAAATCGCGAAATGGAAGTGTTTATTAAACATTTTGTCTATTGACCCAGTAGAACCTGGTTTAAGTGCTAATTAATGACCGAGACATATTGACATTGTTCATGTAATCGTTGTGAAAAATACCCACCACTAAGAAATTCTGACTTTGCACTAGAAAACACCCGATGTTACTTACTCTAAATCCAATAACAATTGAAATTTAATTTGAATCGATTCCATGTTGATTAAAAATATTATACATAATGGGTTTAAGTGTTTGTGATAACTGTCTACATGTTTACCTATACCAGTTTTTACAATGATTATATATAATTGTTAAGTTTTTTGTTAAAGTATAAAATGAGAAGAAAACACCGATATAGTCTTGTATTATAAAGACATGGTTAGATTTATTAACTATGTAATTAAGAATTAATATATACTATCAATATCAAATTTACCGAAACAAGTACATGTATAAAATGCAATAATGGTCTGAACTTCTCGTACACATATATGTATACTGCGTACTCAAGTTAACATTTATATTAAAATTATTAATTACATCCCAAAATATTATCGAGATGTTGATACATATGAATACATATTAATAAAATTGAGCAATATGGTATGAGTAAATGAGAATCAATTGATCCAGTCATGAATGTACGTAATTCAAATTAAATCAGAATTAACACTAAACAACTAGATGATTCCCAGTCTCAAGATTCGGAGTTTGTTAAATTTGGTAAACTCTGACTAAGCCCAGGTTGAGAGGCACGTCTCGCCATGTCACTAAATTTCTTTTTCACACTAGAATTCGAGTCTCGTCGTTTCTGCATTTCCGACACAGCACCTAGCATAATTTGCACCGATTTTAAATGTTTCCCTTTCTTCTGTTTCTCTAGGATGCCTCGTTCTGGTGGTTTGACAGTGTTGGGATCAGGAGGCGGTGGGGGTTCATATTTCACGTGGGGTCGGTACGATTTACTTATTTGGGGCTCAAGTTTTTGGTAAAGTGCATGAATCGGTTCTAAACAGCTCCCACAATTAGGGGACAGCATAGCACCGCCACCAACCATGCTCTGAGTCGACTGTCTGGAAATCAAGTCACGCGATGCGTTATTCATCTTC
The DNA here is from genome assembly GCA_964023205.1 of Lutraria lutraria. NCBI lineage: Eukaryota > Metazoa > Mollusca > Bivalvia > Venerida > Mactridae > Lutraria > Lutraria lutraria. Next base: position 4,418,837 of record OZ026838.1, read on the forward strand.
TCAACAACTTTAACTTCCCGACTTCGGTAGGTACATATACATAAATACTTTGTATATTAATATTTCAATAATCCAATTTTTCACGAATTTAATGTAAATTTTAATTAACTTCCAAACCCCAAAGACACGTCGATGAACACTGCCAACAATGCAGAAAGCTGTAGTTACAGAATAGAACTAAATTGTCAACAACCTGATACACATACCTGGAACTTAATCATTCAGAATCAGTTCAAACAAACTAGATATTTATCCCACAAACGTTTCCTCTGTGTAGTTCCGGTGTACGATATTAAACGGTATTTATTCCTCGTATTTGATCAACAATTCAGGCGCCATCGTTCCCTCACAACACGTTGGTCCACATTTTTGTTCTATCACTAGATAAATGTAATGTTTGCTCATAATCAACTAGTCCTCGCAAAAGTTTGGATGAAAATAAAGGACCGAGTGGCTGGTATCCGCTTTCTCTCACTGGAATAATAAATACAATGGGTCCATCTCTGTTAAGACTTAAAATTACATATAACAGAAGTTGAAATATCTCCTTGATTTAGTTCTATAAATCACTTCGTTATGTACATAATACCTAACATTGTCAGATTAACAATAAAAATCGTTAACAATACACAGTTTCTAAAATTCAATAATTTTATGCATTGAAAATATTTTCACGAGTGCGAACAATTTAAATAAAGAAAAAATGCACCAAAGATAAAAACTCGACGTTCAGTGCTGATAAAATTGAATATCTAAAATTTACTTTTTGTAAATAAACTCCGTTGAGTTAAATATTTTCTCATTCTACTTAAAATCCAATAGACTTCTACGTCTGTTCATGCATGTTGAATATCGTTAGTTGTACGTACCCGATAAACAGATAAATTGGAAATTCGATTGATTTACTTTACTTATATACATGTATATATAATCTTAGAATTTTAGAACGATTTCACATGAAAACTTAGTATGAAAAACCCCATGAATTAAAATTGTTTCCCTACCTTTCGGGACCATGATATATTTTGTAGTCACACGTTTATAGCCTTTTTTGAAAATCTAAGGAATTGGATTTTTTTTGTTGGAATTATTTGTTTCGGTGATTGTAATACCATTTATAAATATAAAACTCTGATAAAAGTGTCATCTACATTTACTATGTAGTTTAAACAGCCCACAACATCTAGCTAGGAGACTTGGAAATAATAACATCTACGTACATACAAAATATCATTATTACACCAGAAGATGTCTAAAGATTCTAACATTTAACAATAAATTCCCCGCTACTCATATCAATATTTCGATAAGTTCGAGTAGTTTTATATTATTAATGAAGAGGCCGATGTCGTGGTGCAGAAGTTAGTCAGGCCGCTGCATTTGTAACACGGCAATCCGGGATCGATTCCCGGTCGCGACAGGTTATACCCTTCTATGAAAATTTGACAACAATGTCGATTTTCTTCCACATCTGTAGAAGTTATGTCGGTTATTAGTGGAAGGGTAACGTAGTGCTGGTTAGAATACTGTTCAGGAAAACTAGCTAAGTGAGCCGGCCGCCGTGTATAATTGAAAGAAAAATGTTGAAAACCGTCGTTAAACCTAAATAAATAGATATGTAATAAATAAGATGAAAAAACTCACCATAAATTTTAGAACAGCATCGGAAAAAAATCCGGAAAGAAAAGTCGAGACGGTATCAATTCTGACAATAACAGAGTTCCTTATATTCATTCAAGGATTCTGATGTATAAGTCAGCTTAAACAGAAACTGAAATCGAATACCAAGTAATTTTCACCTCGCTGGAAAATATCGCCTATTTACTTTGAATTAATTATGCCGCCTACCAGCGCTTAACAAACACTAACAATGTAATTAGGTAAAAACTTCACCGGAAATTAAAGTCGATTCACGACGTTGAGTTTGCTAGGATTTAATAGTATGACACCTTTTTCACACGTGTCATTTCATATGTAATCGTTGTAAGGAAAATCCAACATTTTCTATTGGAGTCCAATGAGCCATGAGCAGATTTTTGAATTCCACGTAAATCGATATTATCAAATGTTTGATAGAATTTTTTCCACTGACATAATCTTGACGAAGGATCGAAAGATGATATGTCAATAATTATATTAAATTATGACATTAAAATCAGGTCCCAAGAAAGTTGAAATTAAACAATATATTCAAAATCAGTAAGTCAGTTTAAGACTTTATTTTTCAAACGCATTTTTTGGGCATGTTCCGATAACTAATTTTGATTATGTTATATTTTCTGTTGTCGTATGATTCACTTCTTGACTACCTTCAGACTAGTTGATATCCTCGATCAATAATGATCATTTTAATCCAAGTCTCTAATTAATTCATTAACTTGGAATGCTATCATATTTTTAAAACAATGCTGATGCGACTAGTTAAGACGCATATTTATATGTTAATGTTGAATATTATACAGCTTTTGTTTTTCATTAGATAAACTGTCAAATAGCACAATTAAAGTAACCAAGGGAAGTAAATCCGTCATGATATAGTTTGTTGCAAACCGAAGTTACTTCCCTTATTTGTGTAATACCCGGCATACCCGGCAGTAAACTGGTTCCCGTTGACTTGTGTGAACAAAGCCTTTTGATGCACTGCAAAATGGAACGGGAACCAGTTTAACCAGGCAGCCCTTTTATAAGACGATACGAAAACAAATAATTTACATAGAGGAACACATAGAGAAATAATACTTACAATAAGGAACATTGTATTTGATTATATTTTCATGATGACATTCATAAAACAGTTTGCAGTATGTTTCTTTCATCGAGTTTTACGCACCTTTTCAACAGTCAAGATTCATATGAGGCGGACAGTTCACCTAACCATCGTTCCTGGGAAGAACCAGTACTAGACTCCCCATCCTCCGTAAGCAACTGCCTACTTTCTCATATAAAGAGACATGGTCCGTAGCGGGGCTCGACAGTTTGCAGTAATAAATGAAAATGTAATACACCATTATAAATGTTGACCAACTTAGGGTGGTAGATTGGGGTACATCTTAACTCTCTCTCGGTCAGTAAACCTTATCTGGAAAATATAGTTGTAACTTTTAACATATCTGAAGTTTTGCCTATCTAAAGTTAAAAGCAATCGTTTAGAAAGTGCAAAGTATAGTATAGGTCTTTGGTAAGTGATTATGAAATATTTTGAATATCTTGATTGATATTTATAATGAAAATCAAACGAAATAAATTTCCAGATTTTGATGTACAAATGATAAAGTCTGGTCCCTTTTGCATTCGATCCGTAATGATTACAATCAAAGTATACAAATACAACTGTAGTGTGTTACAAGTCTGTTCGACCGCCTCGGTCTTTCACAAGCGCTATATAGTTTTATCTAACAACCTCGGGGTACTACGCACGTGATTTCAAGTCTGTTTTCAACAATAAACCGCTATAGGAGTTTTATACACACACATTATCTAAAGATAATGATCTATATTTTTAACTGACCATGATGGAGAGTGCACAATAAGCTGTAAATCACACAAACACGTTGTATTAACAGTAAAAATTATTAAAAATACAGCTTAGCTTTTACTGACAAGTGTGTTGTTAACTGATTGTGTTTCAAAGAACTGTGTAGACGAGTAAACCAATTTACCAAGAAGACGTTCATGTATTTCATTTCAATAAAGGTAAGCTTTTTATTTCATAGAATAATACAAAAATAATTTATTATAACAATATCAGGACGATACAAAACACGTATCAGTAAAAATTGTGGAAGCGTATAGTCTTGCATTTCAAGAAAACCATGGAATTACAGCCAGTCGGGAAATCATTTATCACAAGGGACCAGCTCGTTGCAGTGATGGTATAAAAGTATTATTGTATACAGGACTCCAGATAATGGACGTATTTGCGTAAATACGCGTTAGTTTTTCCGAAATACGCATACAAATTATTTCTAGAGCGTACCGATTCGCACATAAAATCCTAGGTACGCGTTTTACTCGATTATTTACTTGTGTTTATAAGTGAATACCATTAATTAAGAGTGATTCTCATGACTGTTATTACTTTTAAAATCTGAAATACCCCCTCAAAAAATAAGGAGTGAAATACGCCTTGCTGGAGCCCTTTACAGTATAATATTATATAATTATGATGTTTTTGGTTGCCAATTTAGGCCTTAATGACAATTTATATACTATCACTGCAACATGCTAGCCCCCTTTGTCTCTTCGGTCCCTGGCTAACTTCACGTTTTAAAATTGATCCAAAGCGTAAACAGACGTATTGTGAAAGGTGCAGTGCGTAAAATCGTACTGAAACGTATACAAACGTATTTGACGAGAGAGAGAGTTACGGTTTGTTTGTTTGTGAATATGTTTCGAGATTGACGCCTCTTTTCAACATTCAGAGTCGTATGAGGCGGCCAATTCACCTGAATATCGTTCATGGGAAGAACCAGTACTAGACTCCCATCCTCCGTAAGCAACTGCCTACTTTCTCACATATAGAGACATGTTCGGTAGCGGGGCTCGAACCCATGACTCTCTCTCTATCAGTGAGAGGTTACAGTAATTTGGAGTCAGCGAACTTAACCACTCGACCACGGATGCGGGTCAGAGAGTTATGAACCGGTTTAGTTGAAAACGTACGATTACGTATTAATTACGTACAAACAATCGTGAATTAATCGTGTGTGCTAATATAAGGTGAACGTAAACTAAACGAGTCAACCGCAGACCTATCACGAAAAGCAACTTACTGGCTAAAAGGAAGAGAAAACACTATAAAGGTTTCCAAATAAAAAAAATCCCGTGACATACTATTTTTATTACTTGTTTTAGTATGAGGACCGTGATGATTTTGAAAATGGGTGAAACGTATATAGCGTGAAATAAATGAGCTTAATGGCACTTGGGCATAATATCCCAGTTGTCAGATACGCAAAAATGACACAAAAGTATTTCGACAAGATGGGCTAAAGACATTTAGAAACAACGAAATCATTTGTATGATAACTTCTGCATTAGTTTCGTTTGTCTAATTCTCCCTAAAATAAAATAAACGGATACTTCAAGTTAAAGGCTCACTAGCTATCAATGATGACGTGACTAAACTAGTTCGCGGTGACCCTTTCAACTTCCGTGACTATAAAATGTACATGCATTATATTATTATACTACATCATTGAAACGTGCTACACCCAGTTAACAGCACATGATGAGATTAATAAATACCACTCTCGTATATTATTTCGGTTGGACTATTGTCAATGTTCAATGATACGGTAAGATGAACGCTCGGAAATGTACGGAACTTACCGATTGGTGACGAGTTAATGGAAAGTGCAAATTGTGTCCCGAGAGGTCTCGGTTCTTTCCTTGTTTAATACGGGCAAGGAAATGATTGTTTCAATATAGTAATCGTAAACTAACGTTTCCCTTCGCTTCCTTTATTATACTTCCTTAAGTGATAAAAAATGGTATTACATGTATTATGAAGGTCGAACTTAAGATCGGCTTAAAAATACAACCCTCTTAGTCTCATTTTCTGCCTAAATTGGAAATTTGAAGATCATTCTTCGTTTTATTAACAAGAAAGAATCAGATCAACCAATGTTAGAATGGTCTTGACAACCAATGTGGTTTGAACTCACAGTTTTTTACTGATAAGACATAAATATCGTTAATTGCATTACTGACAAATTACAGTAATATTAAAACAACATACCATTTGAAAGTCTAATACATGTATACAACTAGGCACTGTTTATAATCAAAGTAAATAAAATCAAGCTGAAGAGAATACAGGATTACAGCTTGAATAACTACCAGTCACGTGATGTATGATACATCACATTACTGACTCTTACGATTAATAATAAAGTCTTCCGCCTTACGTAGTTCTTTTCTTTACAATGAAAAAATAATTCAGACAAAAGATATGCCTCATAACTGAGATTCATACAATCATTTCTGTTTTTCCTTTGGTTTCAAAACCTTAACAGACACAAAACATCACACACTCAAAATGCGCCGCTGAATACACACCAAGACATTCAGACTTTTAAAAAGCTAACAATTGGGATATCGACGTACAACGACGATACATGTATTGAATGTCACACTAACTCCCACACGAGACTTATATTTATAAACAATTGTATAGGTATCAATTATTAGCATATCAAGAATTTTATTAAGTCACGATGACAAAGTGACTTAATCACGAATTTTCTGTTTTACGAGGTTGATTTAATTATAGTTCAAGCTTTTACGATAAGTTGGTATTTAATGGTGCTTTTGTTGAATTTAGCCGGTTTCAGTCCAGGTTTTAGGTTTAGTTACACACTGGACAGTAAAACTAAAACTGGTTTCGATCAAAAGTTGGTGGTAAACAAACGGGCAGTTTGAAGAAGCATTTTAATCTCCATGGCAACAAGAAAGATCTTTACTATGTTCGAAATATATGATTTTTATTTATTATATATCAACAGGAGCACACGCTTATAAAGAAAGAAAATAAAGAAAAAAAGGGAAAGTTATTCCCTAAAAAAATGTATTGACTTGCAGTGGATGTCCTGGTCACACCACGCTAAGTCATGTAACTGCGCGTGGACGGGACACTGTAAAATATGTGCACAAATAAAACTTGGAAAACTGCAGTACATGAACCAACTATTTAGGATGTCATATTTGGAAATGTAGGAATATGACTACATGTATATAGCTAATCAGATAAGAAATTGTGTATTGAATGTTTTAGATGTGATCTACGTGTTATAGAAACCACTTTTCGGTGCTGTAATTGGTCAGTTGGAAATAACTGTGGTCTAATTACATGTCGACGTCAATCATACTGCGCAAGAAATCCGTGCATATTTTGACACTGAAATTTTCCCGTGTTTCACGTGAAATGCGCCCGAATAATTTAATGCGGTCAGTCGTTATGACAGAATTTAAAGATGGTCACCAATTTGTATAATTTTTCGTTCTTTTAAAAATTACTTGCAGTGGACTCTTTATAGTGGCGTACGTTATATATTAGATACAGTACGAGTTTTTTTATTCAAAAGCGTCTTCATACGGACGGAAGAGGACGATTCGCTTAGACAAACAACCATTTTGTCCAAGGCAAAGAAGACAGTTTTGAAGAAAATACGAGTACGTGTATCTGACTTACTCGACTATAATAATAGATTATGTGATAAAATATAAGAATGGATAATATAGATCTATATGTAAACAAGAGGGCCATGCTAATCCTTTGTTCGCCCACCTGACTGAAGACTGCGACTTTTTTCATAACAATGTTAAACTAGGAGAACCTAACACTAACCTGCAAATCACCAAGACAGACATTCTGAGCTACTGTCATCAAGACTTGACGTGACCTTATAAATAAATACATTGTACTATATATTTTGAAGTAAATTATTTCTATGCCCCCGCATCGATAGATCGAGGGCATATTGTTTTTGGTCTCTCTGTTTGTCTGTCTGTCTGTACCAAACTTTAACCTTGCCCGTATAAAATCAAAACGCTTGCACCTACATTCATCAAACTTCATATATAGGTTCCTCATGACAACCGCTACAGGACTTGCGCATTTTCAGGTCAGTAGGTCAAAGGTCACAGGGTCATTGTGTTTAAAAAATTCCTACATTTCTTTTAGGATACTACTCCTACATTCTTCATGGGATTTTTACCAAGAACCCCCTTACATATATTCCGGGTTTTGTGATTCGACAATGACAATTTATATAGGACCTGTGCATTTTCAAGTTAAATGGCAACCGGAGGGGACGCGGTGTTTTTAAAACACATATTGTTAACCAAGATTTTGCTGTTTTAACTAGTACCTACATGAGGGTTTGTATATGGTTGTTCGTCCGTCCGTCCGTCCGTTTCGTGTATTTTGTATTGTTTAACATCATCTTGTTAGCCCATATCTTTGCTGCACCGAAATGTATATAATCATATTAATTAGATTGAATATAGATCATAATGAAAAAATGTATGTATTGTAACCTTCGACCCTCTTTGGTATAGGTCAAGGTCTCACTGTAAAGTCAAGTAGAAAATGTTTCGTGCATTTCAGACGTATTCAAAATTAAATCGTGAGCTTTATTTAATTCTGAAAGTACATTTTATACGATGTTAATGCGCACATTCAATTGATCATTTTCATGCCTGTTTCTATTCTGTCAGGGTCTTTGTTATAAAAGGATTATCGAGGAAACATCAGAAAATTACCCAATTTAATAATTTGTGACTCTGAATATATCATGTGTGACTTCATGAGCATGTAAATTTATTGCACATGTTTATTATTATTATTATAATCAACTTCCTCGATGAGTATAGTCATTCGTGTTGACTCATTAAACCCAAGTGAAACTTTCGTGTACGAATATTTCAAAGGAAGTCAGAAAACACTGTGCTTAGAAAATAAAATAAATACACGGAAAATGAAATCTAAAATTATATTAAAAGTAAGTTCTTTCTTTTTCGAATATATATATAGTTTATTTCAAGATAATAGGCCTTTGGCCTAGGAATCTACATCATATAATAACTTGACATACATTTCATATATACGTGTTAATACATAGCACACGATACGTAAATTACTTTGATTTAACATTTAACATACTGTTTATAATGCATATATTTTTTTTCCAATATGTATATACATTTATAACATATAAACGTTCGTACAAGAACAAAATATAAATGTATAATAGAAATGTAAGTACATGAGTACACAGTACGACATGTATAAAATATATATTGCTTAATGTGTTCCGGGTGGTCACGTTATTTTTAATCAGTTAATTAATGCAATGAACGTTTCATAGAATAAACAGTCATGTACTTATTGTTTGATGGATGAAACAAAAGCAGAAAAATAAGTAAGTAGAAAAATAAAGAAGGATTGAAAATAAGAGAAAAGCTGTAGGTATACATTGTTACCAAAGACGTACACATAATGATAAGTGAGTGGAGAAAAGTTAGTTAAAGTAGTATAAGCTATATCTTCTTTCAAAACTTTTTAGTACGTATGTAGATAAAGTTTTAACAGTATTTTCATTCGATGAAGAGATCAATTCAATAAATTTTGGGATACTTGTTTTTTTCCAAAAGTATTGTTTAATAAAAATTGTCCGTAGGTCATAGTATAATGGACATTCTAGAACAAAATGAAATTCGTCTTCTAATTTATTACATAATTGACATTTACGGTCTGATCTTGGAATTTTGTTTGGTTTATGCTATCGTCCTGTTTCTATTTCTAATCTATGGGATGATAATCGTAGTTTTGATAAAGCGTGTCTGAATTTACAATTTTTTACTAAATCTAGATATTGTTTAAAGCCAAATTCTGAGAATAAAATGTATGAGCTCGCTCTAGTAGAATTATTGATTTGTCCATGCCAATCTTGAATAAATACATCAATAACTCTTTGTTTAAGAACTTTAAAAAAATGATTAACGTTAGTAACTCCTTGATGTAGCCAAACATCATTAAAACCTAAGTTTTCTAACAGTGTTTTTATTTGTGATGCCCAGTTGATATTTGCAAATTGAACATGCTTCGGTTATATTGTAGTTGCCAAGTTTAATAATTTGCACTATCATGTGGAGATAATTTTCAACTTACTGTTTTGTTTTTAAATTCCATCATTTTGACCTTTAAATATATTTTTTTCGGATATAATGTTAATGAACCATATCAACCCCTTCACTATGAAGTTATTAAACGGGCCAAGAATGGCGCCGCCCATATAAGATGGTTACTTATATTGTATTTCCCACTTGATGGTTTCAAGTTTTTTTATAAATAATAAATTTTACGACAAATTTGAAACGACAGAAATATATTCATGATAGTTTCCTCTTGTCAGCAGAGAAAGTGTGAGTCTCTAGTTAAAGCCTGTGGAAATCTTTCTTTTCCTGTCTTATAAATTTAATGTTCCGGTTCAAATTATACTGAGGCGGTATTGTATTAATGGTATATGATACATTACCCAAACAATGCAAAGCGCATGAATTGAAGTTTAATAGTTCAACTAATGAGGTATGAGATAATAGTTTTGAAAATATCCGGGGGTGTAATTTTATTGGTGTCTTGCTAACCCGAAAGTTTTACTTTGTCATGAAATTGGAAGTTAAAGTGAAGTCGTAGATTTATTCAACAAAATAATAAAACTCTCGAAATAACATAAAATTTAAGTGTTACATTTTAACACAGTAATAAATTAATGTGTTACATTTTAACATTGCAATAAATTCGATGTTTGAGATTTTTTTTAAAGCATTATAATTATATGTAATAGATTTGCAGTACCGTGAATAGTTAAAGCCCCGTTAGCGTTTTGGGTGTTAAAATTGAAGTACATATGTAGATCTTATTTTACCTAGATAGATGTCCTATCAGTGAAATTGACTTTTACTTTCCATAAAACAGTCCGAAATTCTCTTTTAAATCACGAAGTACATAATAGAAATATACGCGGCACGTTATTTTTTCAATGATATTGCAAAAAAATAAGAAAAAGCATGTGACAATATTCATACGAGGTGTGGCTAAAGAAAGGTATTATGTAAATATTTTAGAGCAAATGAAATATATTTCCTACAATTTACAATACTTTTATCTATCGTTCTGTATTACTAAATTCAAAAAGCTATTGGGCCTTTAAACCATTTTATTACTATAGACATGTGTTTACATTTTGTTTATTTAGGAACATTAAATGCTATTAGTAAAAGTAAAATCAACATAAAACATAACAACATGTTCTGTAGTCTTATAAAGCTAATTATTTCGGCAGCTGTTTTTTTCATAGGACATGCAAATACTCATATAAAATAAACATGCATAAAAATGATTAACTATATAGTATCAAAAAAAAAATGCTGGATGCAATAATGTAATGTTTTAATTTGTAACATATTATCTAGTCATTGTTTGTGTAACCTATCGCATTAAATGTGAACGAAGCCATGTTATATTGATATTCCATCAAGTGACAGGTGACGTAAATGAGTGATCGCGCAGGGGATGCAACTCATGTAAAATGTATTATAACGTATGTAAAGTTTTTATTTGATACCAGTCAGTGGCGAACTGAATATCTAAATTCTACAGTGAGATAAAATAAGGTACATACGTGGGTCATTCATAATGTTAACTTGGAAAATATGAATCATAGAATATAAATAGGTAGCACATAACACATTTTGAACATTACCCAGTTTGTGCATCCTTCGAATTTGCTGTTATGTTTAATACATAGGTATATGACTTACGGAGCACGTTGCGATTCAACGTAATTAGATAAATTAAGTTGATATACACTTACATTAATATAATATATTGGATTATTTTACACCAGCTGGCATCATGACGTCATGTATTAATTAATGCTAATATCAGATAATAAATACGAATTGACCGAGTATTCGTTTACAAGATTTAATTATGTATCTATGGGCTTGACCATCTAATGTCAACATGAAGTTATAATAAAACCTTGCAGCTATTAGCGAAACGTAAATATGATCAAAGCTCCGCAATGGGAAATGTTAGCCCACCTGCTGAGCTCAATGCGGATGTGAGGACCTCCAAACCATCACATAAAACATATGTCACGTCCAGGTTTGTACTCATGAACCTAATGTATGTAGACCAACTGCTACCAAAGATGAGCCAAGCGGGCCGTTTTTTGGTCCATGGTGTCATCTCATATTTATGATAGATAATATTTCGTAGCCAATCTTTAAAATATAGTCGAGTTGGACTTTTGTGGCTCAGCTATTTAGCATGTTAATGTTAGTGTTACATGTATATAAGTTAATGCATGTCGTTTCTAGATGAATCTAAAGTTACCAAGCATTCCATTTTTTGTAAAAAATGAAGTAATATTAACGAATTTGGCGCTTCAACGAATGATACATTTATAGAAGTTGTCAGTTATTTGCGAAGAAGAGCTAGGGTTGTAATAATACAGAACCCTGGAATACAGGAAACTGCCCATCCGCGTTTATCTCAAATCAGACGTAAAACTGAAAAATATACATGTATTCATTTTACCACAGAGTCCGGATTTATCCCCATTCATCAAATACATGTAGATCAGTAGTGTTAAAGAATAGAATAAAACTGTTAAACGTGAAGTCGGAAACGAAGTCACCCCCCCCCCTTGAGTCACGTGGTCTCGGGCCTCATTTGGCCTTTAGCACAAGTTTGTCAGCACATAATTAATATGGTGTTATTCAGAGTGAGACGGCTTTATTAGTAAATATCCTAATCTAAGTATTTCATTATGATAAATGTAAGCAAGGAGTGTTAATATTGCAGTGTTTCCGTGAAGAGTAAGTCTATACAATTCTATTGGATATTTTCTATTAATTTCTAACAACGATTGGCTACCACAATATTTTTGTTTTACTTGATTAATCACATAAAATACTTTTAATTTTACTTTATATTCATAGACAGGATGTTTTCATAACATTTTGTTATTTTATTACATACACCATGCAGGCACCATGTCTTGTATCTGTACCAACGACGTATGTTTTGAAAAGGTCTATATAAATACTATGTAAATGCAAGAAATAACTTATTTGGAAATAACCGAATCTTGGCATAACAGCTCTGACTTCACGTGGTAAGTTTGTCTCACAGAATGGTGAACTGTAATTCAAACTCTCTTATGTATAAATTATTTTGTTTGAAAAATGCAAATGATAAGCATAAAATATTAAATATATGCATGGTCTTCAAATGTGAAATCATCACAATCAAGTATAGGTTATGTGCATGTTTGGAACAATGTTAATATGTGCATCACTTTATTAGTAAATAGTGTTAGTTAGGGTTTTTTGTGCGTGATTGGTTCGGAAATTTAGACATTTTTATCTTGGATAGCGATATACAATTATTTTAAAGAAAGCGAAAGAAATAATTTAGAAAATAATTAAAATTGATTGCGCTAATAATATGATACAGAGAATCTCATTAGCTAGTGTAGATGTTCAGTTCATAAATTAGCAATTGAAGAAGGTAGTTGAAGACTGAATAATTATAAATACATCTATAAGACTGTGTAGAATATGTAATTTAAAACAAATAGAATCAGAATATCATGAATCAATTTGATTACTTCAATATATCAAATATAATGGGAAAAACTGCTCAATTCATCAAAAGAAATTGACAATGTTTATATATCATGCCTCAATTATTTAGATATTTTGTTTGTTCATTTGTAACCACTTTTTGTATATGTTTTTGATTTGTATTTACTGGCAAATATTTGAATATTTTTAACCATATTTAATTTGTATTTATATTACTGAAGTACATGCTTTTTAGTACATATTTGTATAAAGTGTGTTACCACCAATTTGATTATTTACTTGACGAACAAACATGTTTTATTTCACTAAATAGAACACTGTTTACTACGGATTTAGTTTTCTGTGTTTTTTTACATCTTCGAGAGTCGTGTAGACAAATGTTTACGAGTATAAGGTGAAAATGTTACTAAAACATCATGTTTAAGGCATTTTACAAACGATAGTTTAATATGATTTTTTTTCTAATACATGTATTTTTATTTTTGTAATTTTCTCGTTTTTTAACATAGGACTTATAAGCATTATCAAGGATAAACAAATGCATAATGTAAGAGCCCTTTTCGGACTAATTGTTTTTGTAAAGACATGTAGAAAAAAGACAACAAAAACGTTAAACTAACTGTGTTTATAAATACAAGAAAGCTATTATAAACATGCATAAATTAACTAGTTTATATCCGTTCTGTTGAAACATGAAAGTAACATGGCAATATTAATTTCCCACCACTTATAACAATATACGTTATAGTAAATAAATACATGCATTCAAAATGTTCTCCGATTTAGCGCATGAAGTTTGCTTGCAAATATTACATTAATGAGTTGATACAAGTTTTACTTCAACTAATAGTGTTGTTTACGTAATTATATGAAGTACAAAATGTAGTTTAATGTGGAAATCTTCTAAAATAGGTCAATCAAAATATTTCATGACATTTTCGCCGATGACACAGTTCATTCAGCCATGCTTAGCCATGCTCGTTGATCAAATAAATATGTAATATTATGGCAGTAATCATTTGTAATTTACTAACCAAAATTTGAACAGTCATACTTTTTATCACTGAATAGGTGCGATTAAAATGATTATTTTCTCAAGTCAGTGCATATACATGACAATATTAGCATACATTATCGTATAATACAACAGGAGAGTGTGAGGCTTGTCAAAATATTGGGAGAATCGACACCTTATAGAATTATAATAAAGGAGTAAGTAGTTGTTTTATGTTTGTCAATTTTAAGTAAGTCAATAATTATGTAAATTTGTTAAGAAAATGTTGGAATTTCAAATGAAAAGTACTAGAAGATTTGTACAAATATGTAAACAATTACTGAAGATCATAACTGCGTTTTTTAAATGTAAGGCTCAGTTTATATAGTAATACATGTATTTCAATGAAAGGGTTGAAAATTACAAAAAAAAGATAATTTGCAAAGAATATGACGCGTTTAATGCGTTTACAATACACATTGTACAATAAAGTGTCCGCATGAATAAAAAGAAAAAAAGCACAACAACATAATATGAAGAACAGTTTAACACATAATATAAGTACAAAATAAAACATCCACACTTAAAACATATTAAGCTTTATTTAGCAGAAATTTAGTACATATATAGTAACATAATTATATGAAGGTTTTTATTTTGTTTATTATTGATATTTGTTGATTATTTTATTGCAAAAAAAACAACAACATTTGAAACTCAAATTTCTTGAATAAAAAAAAGATACTATATGTAGTAATCATGGTAATTCTTGTGTGTAATTAATATTGCTGATAGTTGCACTTACATTAACATATGTATATTAATTGTTAATTATTTCCTTTACATAGAGGCAAAAGTTAACGTACGTATGTATGTTATTTGTATTTGTATTCATTATTGAATAAAATGTGATGGTATTATGCCTTGAATATATTTATATATTTAATAACCGTTTTCTACTGTTTGAAAAATAGGTGCATTCTAGTAAAAAATGATATCCATCACCTATGGCATTGTTACATAGGTTGCATTTCTTTAGATCGATATTTGGCCTGTCTCAAGAGATGATCTCTATCGGAAATTCTGGTTCTGAATTGAATGGTATATCTAAGACATTTTGAATGTGTATGGACTAAATATTTTTCAAAACCAAAACTATGTTTGAATAATTTATAGTTTTTACATTTACTCGTATTCTCTAAGTTTGAATATCAATCATTTTAGAATAAATCCAATAGTATTAGTTTGACAGATGAATTTAGCCATTTGTGAGAATGTATGCTATGAGAGTTCCATACGTAATTTATACCGCACTTTAGAAAGACGCTTTTAATACAAGTTATCCATTTGAAAAAACTTGCTGTTTGGATTTGATTATTTGTATACACTTAGATATATATCATACAATTGATTTGAAAGTTTTATTTGGTCGGGTCAAACGAGTTATGGACTAGTAGGAAATCATTTTTGTTTCGATATTTATGCATATTTGTTTGGTGCTAGTTTCACCATACACTTTGGTGTTGAGGACTTAACGCATAAGATAGATTTTAAGTATTTCAATTATACATGTTCAATCATACAGTTATTTCAGTATTCCCATATTTTACAAACATATGTCAAAATGGGTTTTACATTTTTTTTTCAAATAGTTCTATTTGCATGATAAATGTTTCGATTTCTTAAGTAGACAATACATTGCATTAGTAGCTTGCTTTTCCATGTGTATTTTTGTTTTTAACGAATGAGCCAGTTTTATTGAAAAATATACCAACGTATTTCTAAAGACTGGTTTTTTGAAGTAGAAAGTATAATTTCGTCTTGTTCTACCAAATATCAATATTTTGGTTTTAGATGTATCACAGATTGTTACTTGAATGACTGTGATTTTATTTGTTATATTTATTTCCGTTTTTTAACTTGTGTCCCATCTTACTATTATTTCTTACTGTCTATCTTATTTCTCCCGCTGTCCTTCAATTAAACTATTTAAAGAAATAGAATTTATTGTATAGAGAGCATGCTGTATAAAGCGTATACAATAAAACACAGCAAGTTCATAGGGACCCGAATAATGCTTTCATTATCATAAGTTCTATATTTCACTATATCCTTAATGATAAAAAAGAACGGCTTCATGGTATCAGATTCTTCACTATATTCGAGTGAGTTCGCTATAATCGAATGGTAATGTATCAGGGAATGTACCAAACAGCTTCTTAACCCTCTGACATACGGATTAGCATCCTATTGCTAAAGCCTTGATTTCAGTTCTTGTATGATCGCATGTACTGGCCTATTATGACAATGAAGCCTTTTCTCCTCCAGTAGGAGCGACGTTATGTTCTTGTCACGTAATATTAACTTTGATTTCAGTAAGTCATATTGGATCGTGTGTTGAAAATGAAGATTGTTCATTTGGCTGTGGTCTGCTGCGTACTCGTTCTTGTACAGGCGGAAGGTAAGTTTTGATTTTTTTGTGATGAAAACATTATTAATAAAGTATGCAATTCACTGATAGAGCGCAGAATTATGCGAGCAAGTTGGTTATTTAGTATCATAATTTTATTTTGAAAAGCCAGCAATAATATCCCACCAGAATATAGAACTAAATTAATCTCTCCGCTAAAATATTTAACATGAGTTCAGTTCAATTGTTTTAGGTCCAATTGGGTTTTTAAAATCTTTTTTGTATGTTTATTTATACAGGCCACAAACGAGTCTGCTACTATTCCAACTGGTCTCAATACCGTCCTGGAAGTGGACTATACATGCCGAAAGACATAGACCCTGATCTCTGCACCCATCTCATTTATTCTTTTGCGAAATTGGACGAAAAATACGAGCTTGCCACGTACGAATGGAATGACTTGGAGTTGTGAGTATTCTTAATGTGATCTAGATAAGCTCTTGACGGAAAAACTTGAATTGCCGTATGTGAATATTCTCAAAATGTTTTTCCTGAAGAGGACCAACACTTCATTCCAACACATGCATTTGAACAAGGGCACCTACTCATTTCTAAAACAAAAACTTTTCGCACAGTTGTTAACAACCAGAATTATTTTGTTTATCACAATTTCAACAAAATCTTTAAAATTGTTTTATCTACTAGTATGTAATATTTTGCAAGAATGCCTTTATATTAGTACATGCTTATTGACAGGTATAAGCAGTTCAATGGTTTAAAAGATGGAAAAAACATTACAACTTTATTGGCGGTTGGTGGATGGAACGCTGGGAGTGTAATCTTTTCAGAAATGGTGTCTAGTAAAAATCGACGTGAAAATTTCGCAAGAAAAGCCGTGGACTTTTTAGTGGAGAATGATTTTGATGGACTCGATATGGACTGGGAATATCCGGCAAATCGTGGTGGTGCGGCCGAAGACAAAGTTAATTTCATCACCTTATTGGAGGTTCGACTATCTTTTTAGTTGTTGCATCCAGACGCAAGAAGCGTTTTCTTGCCATTGCTTTCATTGTAAAACTATGACGTATATTTTTCAAATACAATTAAGTATACTAACTGTTCTTCCATGTATCTTTATTGTATCCATTCTTTTTAGATATGCTGAAATGAATAAATACAATAAATATGAATAATGCGTGATTCTATACTTTAAGTATTTACATGTCTATGATGTCATTTATTTGGTAAACTTATTGATATTCAGGACATAAAGAAAGCTATGGCGGACGCTGGCCATAGTCATCTATTACTGACAGCCGCCGTGTCAGCAGGTCAAAGCACCATTGATTCTGCTTATAATATTCCTGAGATGGCAAGGTATGTAGATCTTGTATACATGTATGTGGCAACATGATTAAGTGTTAACTATGAAGTAGTCTTTGACAAACTAGCAGTACACAATTTTGTCAGACAACTTTTTACAAACTTTGTTGTAATGTCGTATCTCTGTCTAACGTACTTCAGTCAACGATATGACTGATTGTAACTTATCACCATAGAATCAATACCTCAATACCCAACGAGTGAAATAAAAACGAATCAAGCCCGCGTGAAATTTATACAGCGTACATTGTATGTGAGGATGTCTCGTCAACCAAAGTAGATGTACGTTAATACAGTAATTATATTGTAGATACAAATATTGTTTCTAACCATGAATCACTAAGTTCTTGACTTACGCTACTCGATTGTTCTTGTCCCAAAGAATTAATATCTCTTGCGGAAGTTGCTGCGTAAGCATGGTTTGAAGTTATACTTAGTTGTTGCCACACCTTCTTTAGATCCGTTTGTTCAACACCATGATGAACGTCGAAACGTTTATAGACGTCTTATAATGGTCATACCATATTGAATCCATTCGCTATTTTCCATTGAGTCTTCAAATAGTTTTTGTAAGTTTCCTACTAGTATTGACCTATAATACAACGAATTGCATTGTTCTAGAGCATGTAATTACTGGTTATGGTTACTTACAATATGTTTAAAGGCACATTGATTCTATTTTCAGAATCCTTGACTTTATCAATCTTATGTCTTATGATTTACACGGTGGTTGGGAAAAATTCACTGGTCATAACAGTCCACTTTATGGTCGTTCTACTGAAAATGCCGATCAAGCAAAGTTAAATGTGGTAAGTGAAATGTAATCATTTAGATTTTAGAGCTATCATGATGTAGTCACGCCTAATGTTTTAAATACGTTTTATTCCCATAGTTAATCATGTATAAAACAACAGTAAAAAGACGAGGACATAAGCGTAATGTTATTTGAATGTCTGTATTTAGAAACACCTTAATTGGTGTGATATTTTCAGGACTGGGCAGCCGAATATTGGGTGAACAAGGGAACACCTCCCAGTAAACTGATAATTGGTCTTCCGACATACGGCAGGCATTTCACACTGAGTGATCCATCCGATCATTCGATGGGAGCCCCGACATCAGGGGCAGGGAGTCAAGGACCTATGACGGCCGAAGCCGGATTTCTGGCCTACTACGAGGCAAGTTTTATTTTGAATCACATAATAAATAAATATGTCATTTAATAATATCGGAGACTTCTTACACCGCTTAGGTTTTTTTTTCGAAAAACAAATGTGCATCACAGCATTGTCGCTATTCTATGGTCATGTACCAAACAAATGTACGACCCCAATGTATTCGTGTAACTACTTATGTATGTTTTTAATATGAACAATAAAATCTGCGTACAGAATCTGTAGGGTAAGTTCTAATATAAGTTATCTAAATAATATTAAATACCTTTTTGCAAAAATGGCTTCGTGTGAATTAAAACATAATTCGCATTCGATTTGTCCACTAAGACTTCCCAAATGTACATTTGTATATCAACAACTTACCACAATATCTGTACAGAACAAACTTTCTTAGCAATCAAAATCTTCACAACTTCACTCCTGTCTGGAAATGGAAGCCATTCTGGTCTTGCTTGATATAGACTGTCTTAGACCTCTGTGCCTTGCTTCATAATTCACACTTGAATTGATCAATATTAACTAAACTTGGTATGTAGCATTCTTGAATGGGATTGTATTAGAGTTCAGTCGGGTCAAGGTCACTGTTGCTAAAAATAGAAAATCAGTTTCTGCTCAATAGCTTGAGTTAGGATTGATATATTGCCATGGAATCTTGTGTGTATGTGACCAAGCTGGGAATTGCATTCTCGGTCAATTTAGGATAAAGGTCAGTGTAAACTAAGTGACTGCAAAGAAATCTCATATAATTTTTTGGGGGCAATGTGGGGATCCTTAGACATCGTTTGTCGAAACTGTGGTGTCCTTGTTGTGTTGACATACTTACGTTACACAAATAAATGCATGATTTTCATTTAATCATCAATGCAAGAAAAATCTTATGCATTTGAATCAGCTTGTACTCAACACAGCATTTTGACTCTGCCTCCTATAGGCCGCACTGGAAACTAGACCACTGACGAAGCCTTAGCACATAATTCTAAAGCACATGTACTGTGTTATTATCTATTTCTGTATGTGCTAAATTTACAGTCTGTTGTAAAATAATTTTGGTAGAGCCTTTGAAAACCTGGTTTTATGGCACTGCCGCGTTTCTTGTTGGAAACTGAAAGATAGGTCAGCTTTCCTGACCTGTCACTCATTCGCTCGGCACGTATGATTTTTTTTGCCGGACCTAAGTACAACGTTTATCCACATCCGCCGTAAACTAATTTCCGTTTCATGTTGCAGTGCAAGTCGATGTAAGTTCTGTTTCCATGAGTACTTTCAGTACTTTGATATTATTTTCCCTACCACATGTATCTGTTTTGACACAATCTTGATATCAAAATGTACGTAACAATTCTATTCAGGTGTGCAATATGCTGGCTTCTGGTGCAGCCTTATATTGGCACGACGAGCACAAGATACCATACCTCGTGAAAGGAAACCAGTGGGTGGGGTATGATGACGAGAGGAGCTTTACGATCAAGGTATTTATATGTATAGTGCTTTAAACACATAATTTACCCCGGCGATCCGGATTCGAACCCGGTGGGACAGGTCGTACCAATCAATGAAAATTTGACATTGTTCCATATGAGGAGAAATTGTCGACTTCTTTGTTGAAGGGTAACGTAGTACTTGTTCGAATACCAGGAAACTGGTAAGGAGAACATGGCGCCGTATGTTATTGAAACATAGTTGAAGAACTGCGTTAACTAAAGCTACTGAAACAATAAACATTTAAGTCAAGCTTGAGAAAGCTCATGTCAAAGTAATCACTCAGTCTCTTGTTATTGATAATATTCTCATGTAATCAGTGCAAATGAAATTATCATTTTAGTATCAGTTGGTCCGCTCACCTTATGTATAATTCTGACAACTCAAGTAGCAATGAAATTGCAGTAATGAAATCACTGGTGTCGTGAAATTGATGTTTGACATGAGAATATGACTGTTTAAATTGTAGCACAGTGTTTTTTTGTTGTTGTTGTCTTAATACAAATGGAATTATTCCACAACTATGAAGAAACATTATTTGGCAACGTCATTTTTTATTATTTAAGAAACAACACTGTTTATAATAAAGAGATTGATTGTTTGATAGCTGGAGTACATCAAGGCTAAATCATACGGTGGGGCGATGATATGGAACATAGATCTGGATGATTTCAATAAGCAGTGTGTACTCACTGAACGAAAATATCCGTTGATGAGTTTAATGAGGGAAATCTTGGATGAGTATACACCACCACCAACAAATGCTCCTGTCACTGTTGTAACCACGGACAGTACCGATATCACAGTGGAACCAACAGACCCATCTGGAGGTATACTCTATAGCTATAAGCTTGATTTGTTTGACTCATTTAACTAATGTGCAAAAATGATATGTGTCATCGCTCTGAAAACTTGGTCATGATCTCGTAAAAGGAAAGCCATATTTTTGGACTAATTCTCTGAACACGATGCGTTATCCTATAAGTTCAATTCTGGTTTTAATACTTGTTTCATTTTTCCGTACTGAACATTGAATACATTGCCGGAAAGAAATGTATCATTAACATCAAGGCTCGTGTGCTCAGATTAGCGTAACAAGGACAACAATGACCCTTTAGTCGGAATGAAACACTAGATGTTCCAAGCAATTTCCAGATTTTAAAGATAGGTTGGTGGAAGAAGCGGTTAGGTAGATCAGAGTTAGAACGACATTTACCTTATAATACCAGTGTTATGAAGGAACTGTATTTTAATATATATTGTCTTTGGTGTCGAGAATTCTGTTGTGAAGTCTAAATTTCATTGTTAAAGTATAAATAATTGAAGAGGAATGTTAATCGAGTGAGGTTTCCTACAAAATACTGGAGTATGAAACAGAACACTGTATTTGAATTAAAAATGAAAACATGGAAAGCATATTATAATAACTTTTGATACAAATGCAGGGTACTGTCCTGTGTAAATATAGTGTACAAAAATAATGATAACGGTAAGAAATTTGTTTTTAACTCGATGTAGCAGAGGTGATCACGTTGCCATAGTTATATAACATAATCATTTCTTAATTGATATACTTGTACATGTACAAGCCACTACTATCTCGATTACCACTCTACTTTTAAATGATGCCGATATTAGTTTTGAACATTTTGTTACCCCATAACACTGTTTTCTCACCCCTATCACAAAGAACAGTTACTTGAAATTATTGATGTTCGTTTACACAGTTCTTAGAAATATGTTTTACAATGGCAAACGACAACAAAAAATCCCGGGACATTTCATACACTTATCTAAGACAGAACAACACTTTTCAATATTGAAAATCATGGCACTCGTAATTTGTTTGTAAAGATATACTCTGTCATGTTAAGGTCTTCTTGCCATCGATACATATTACGTACAGGAGGTGTTACTTTTGCGATAGAAAAGATATTATTAAAAGGATACACTAGGATCCCTACGGAGGCCTTGATGAACATATTTCATTGTATTTCTTGTTTTATGTACTTGATTTCAGGTCCATCATCGACAGCAGCTACTTCATCATCAACTAATACCACTAACAGCAATACTTATTCTAACACTTCTAATAAAAATAATCTCGCCATCATTTGTGCAAGTATAGGCGGCGTAGTGTTTATTACTCTCTGCGTTGGATTGGCCATCATTTTCTGGCGTAGTTTGAAACAAGGAACTCAAAAAGAAAAGAATACAGAATTAAACTCATATCCGAAGAAAAACTTGTATTTCAACTTTTAAAGAGAAAATTGACTTGATAGAAACTGTTCTTTTTTAAGCCATTTCTTTTTTCTTCTCTGAATATATTCTTCTCAGATCAGTGCGCTAGAGTAAATTACAATGTATATGCTGGTATAATGTACATATTGTGCTATATACTGCTTTACTTGTCTCCCGTCTTAGTTAATCCATACTCTTTACAGTATTTGCAACTTGGCAATGCAATCCTTCCCTCTGCTTAGACATTTTATCAGAAAAGGCTATCAGTTCTTGTACAAGCTTTCTGTGTGGCTACCATTGGTCTATCGTTAAAGAAGATGGATTTGTAATTGTACATGCGTCGCGACTGGTCACGTCTGTATGTTGTGTGGTGACCACATTATGATGTCTCGTATATGTATTTTATCAGTGTCAATAACAAAGGTTTTCGGGATTGTTTCGATAACTAATTTGAAATGGTGGTTAGATATATCATTAGTATTCGATGTTACGTGGCGTTATCTTAACACTCAACTGATCATGCTAAAGTGAATATAAAAATGCCCGTTTTGTTACCTTTACCCATTTTATTCCTTATAACATGTAGCTAAATCTTGCTTTCGAAAAAACATATACATGTGACCAAAGGCCACCCTTGGGAAAGACAGAATGTGGCCTTTATTGTCAGGTGACCTTTATTCAGAGGTCATTTTGTTCAAAATAACCAATGTCATTTTAAGATGATCGCCTTTATTCGTAGGAAGAATTTTCTCGGAGGTGGCCACTAACACAGGTTTACATATACATGTATTTACATCATCACAATTAGGTCCCCTATGTCCCATATTGCTAGCATAATGCTCGTTTTATCACTGCTTATCTTATATTTTGTACAGCAATTCTATATTGTGGATGATAAATCAATGTTCGTGTTGTGAATGATCCTAAACGTTGCTTTTTCCAAAGGTGCTAGAGCGCTTTGCTTTTTTATACTGACATACTTAGTACAAAAAAAAGTTTTGTTAATCTTCAGTCCATATGATACGGGAATATAGACTTATAATAAAATTCCACTGACTTGATTAATGTTAAGTTTAACAACAAAGATCTATACGTGACATTATGTATTGTTTTCAACGTCAATTCATTACGACTGATTGCTGTGAATATACTGTGTGACATTTACGAAATGTTTCATGTGCCGAACAACTGATCGCTAATCACAAAGAAGAAAAAAATGTTTAATGAATCAACAGTTTACCATTTTTAATGTTGTTTTATATTTTCATAATAAATTCTTATTCACTATCAAGCATAACTGAGGGATTTTTTTTTGGTTATCGACATAATTATGTAAGTGCAAGCAATGAAATAATTGATCTTATAATTTCAAAATCTTCCAAAAAGTATATGTATTTAAATTAAAACATGTACGTACCTTGTTTCTTGCTATTAAAATTAGCAAATATTCAACATTGCCAAACCTCTTTAGATCAGACATTTGTCTTGTTTGGTTTATAATATCGAATCCATTCCCTGTATGGTAAATCAGAAAATATATTTTCTGTAGTATGTATATTCTTATTTCAGTGTTTACGTGTAACGGTAAAGCAGATGGACATTATGGTGATCCTATCGACTGTTCTGTGTATTATTACTGTGGTCAGGGTACAAAGTATGATTATAAATGTCCAAATGGATTGTTATGGAATGCTGAATACACGTACTGTGACTATCCGTACAATGTTAATTGTGTGTGAGTACATTAATAAACCTTATACTTATTATATAAGCACTTTTCATATCCTATGCTTGACTAAGTTCTTGTAACTCTTCAA
Source organism: Lutraria lutraria (assembly GCA_964023205.1). Classification (NCBI taxonomy): domain Eukaryota; kingdom Metazoa; phylum Mollusca; class Bivalvia; order Venerida; family Mactridae; genus Lutraria; species Lutraria lutraria. Next base: position 4,443,497 of record OZ026838.1, read on the forward strand.
CTTAAAACTATCATTGATAGATTAGTATACATACAAGTCATAACTTATTTTATGCTAATTCAAGTTTATGGAAAGTTTATTAGATGATAATGCTACGTATTGGATTAATTAATATCTAGTCAAATATATTTAGAACGACAATACAACCCACAACCGATGCAACAACTGATTCACTAACAACGGAAAAACCCACGAATCCTCCAACAACTGAAAAACCCACGAATCCTCCAACAACGGAAAAATCCACAGAACCTCCAACAACTGAAAAACCCACGAATCCTCCAACAACTGAAAAACCCACGAATCCTCCAACTACGGAAAAACCCACGAATCCTCCAACAACGGAAAAACCCACGAATCCTCCAACAACGGAAAAATCCACAGAACCTCCAACTACAACAAAACCCACGGATCCTCCAACAACAGAACAAACCACGGAAGCACCAACCAATCCACCTAAGAGTAAGTACGATGAATAAGTTAACTTATAAATACCTCATATAAGAGTAAATACAGCAAGATGCGGACTCAAGAAATATAATAATTATTCGCTGACCATTGTATTTTAGATCATTATTGTTCTATCTCATAGTAATATCATACCCGAACATACAAAATCAATGTTTGAAAATTTTCTTTCGTTTGCGGTTGAACTGAAGTTTGATCAACATTGTCAGATAAGCTATATATTATAAGCTGATTATTTTGATATTCCTGTAGATTTCTGCGCAAACAAACCGTCAGGTTTATACAAAAAGATGGATGATTGCCAGTCGTACTATCACTGTTCGCATGGAACAACTCACATCAAAACGTGTTTTCCTGGAACTCTTTTTAATGCTGAAACAAAAAACTGCGACTGGGAAGCAAACGTGGATTGTGATGAGCAAGACCCTGATGGTAATAATCTTTTTATCCTACTATCGTTTTTATACTTATCATTTGCAACACCAAGTCATTGACATCACCAAACAATTGACACCATCAACAATTATTGATAACATCAAGCAATGACTCCGAATTAGGCACTTCATCAAACATCCACTCTTTTAGAGTCAATATAGAAAACGCCATTACCAATATATGCTGTGTTGTTTTCATTTCTGGTTAATTACATGTAAAATCGTGTCACTTGAAATCTAAGAGTATACGTTATAATCTAAGGATTTTGTTATCAACAGATTTTTGCGATGGAAAGGTGGCCGGGCTATATGCTTACCCTGACGATTGTTCTAAATATTATAACTGTGGCGGCACTTCGTCGACCGTCATCCTGACTTGTAACGAAGGTACATACTACAGTGTAGAACTTAAAAACTGTGACTGGTCAGCAAATGTGAACTGTGGAACTAGACAGAAGTCTGATGGTATGTAAAAGTAAATTAATATTTAAGAATCGGACTACCTGGCTCTTTAGATAGGATACAATGCTTGTTCATTCAAAAAAAATACACGATTACTTAGTATTTGTCTTTAACTTCTAATTCCAAAGTGTTCAGGTATTTGGCGAATGTGGGCTATGTTATGGTACTGGCGGGTTAACCAGGACAATCTAATCATCAAACTGTCAACCGCACATTGCTGTAAAAGATTTGATAAACGGCATAAAACACAGCACTGACCGGTTGAAATAAACTGTAAATTATCTTGCTTCATGTTCCATAACGAGTTTTTTTTTATTCAGCTAACAAGTTATACCAGTATATGGATGACCATAAAATACATGTATGGACTGTGATGCTATAAGAAATCAATTATAATGTCAGTCATTTAGAATCGATTTTCTGTTTAGTCAAGTATCTCAGCAATGTTGTTTAAATTCATTGTTACAGTTCCGAACTGTATCATATATAGAGAAAACGGACATGTCATGCAGTAACATAAAACACAACATCTCACTGATGTTACAAATTGTATTAAAAAATGATATAAGTACCATCTTCGGTACCAAACACCAGTCTTATTATCAGGTGGTCACATGATCAAGTTGAAGTATGGATGTTATATTGAAATCAAAGAGGTTTGTCACAAAAAAAAATAATTTTTTTTTGATTTTTTTTTGTGACAAACCCCTTTGATTGAAATAAGAGGACAACTTATTCAGGTTATCTTATTTTTGAAAAAGTCGCTTCGTGAACTTTAACTGTACATCCAAGCTGTTTCTTTTTTCGACATAGATGGTTTAGGAGAGGAGGAGGATGTTTGTTCTATCAAAGGCGATGGTTTCCATGCGGACCCTGATAGTTGTCAGAAGTTTATACAATGTGCTAATGGTGTCAAATACCCTGGAACTTGTGGAGTTAGTCAAGCATTTAATCCTAATTTGGGAGTCTGTGACTGGGCTCGAAATGTCAACTGTTAAGAGATCACTACATTCCATTTTTTGTTTTTTTGACAATGAGATCAAATAAAATGACAAAAGATGATATCAGTATCAATATCAAACACAGTTCTCACTCACATTTAATAAATGAAATGGTGTTTAAAAAAGCGTTAAGACAATAAAACAGAATTATTTCAAATCCTATTTTTGCGTTGTTTCTCTCTATTAAATTGCTTTCCCCATTTGCCTGTTACAATGTATATGGTTTGTTCAAATTGTGAGCATAATTCTATTTAAGAGATAAAGCATAACATTTACTTTGTAATGAACAATGTCACATATTCCAAGTCCATAAAGGATGACAGGGTCACATATCACAAGTCCATAAAGGATGGCAGGGTCACATATTCCAAGTCCATAAAGGATCACAGGGTCACATATTACAAGTCCATAAAGGATCACAGGGTCACATATTCCAAGTCCATAAAGGATCACAGGGTCACATATTCCAAGTCCATAAAGGATCACAGGGTCACATATTACAAGTCCATAAAGGATGACAGGGTCACATATTCCAAGTCCATAAAGGATCACAGGGTCACATATTACAAGTCCATAAAGGATGGCAGGGTCACATATCACAAGTCCATAAAGGATCACATGACCGCATATTACAAGTCCATAAAGGATCACATGACCGCATATTACAAGCCCATAAAGGATGGCAGGGTCACATATCACAAGTCCATAAAGGATCACATGACCGCATATTACAAGTCCATAAAGGATGGCAGGGTCACATATTCCAAGTCCATAAAGGATGGCAGGGTCACATATTCCAAGTCCATAAAGGATCACAGGGTCACATATTACAAGTCCATAAAGGATCACAGGGTCACATATTCCAAGTCCATAAAAGGCTAACATAGTCACATATTACAAGTCCATAAAGGATGGCAGGGTCACATATTACAAGTCCATAAAAGGCTAACATAGTCACATATTACAAGTATATAAAGGATCACAGGGTCACATATTACAAGTCCATAAAGGATGGCAGGGCCACATATAACAAGTCCATAAAGGATCACAGGGTCACATATTCCAAGTCCATAAAGGATCACAGGGTCACATATTACAAGTCCATAAAGGATCACAGGGTCACATATTACAAGTCCATAAAGGATCACAGGGTCACATATTACAAGTCCATAAAGGATCACAGGTTCACATATTACAAGTCCATAAAAGGCTTACATAGTCACATATTACAAGTCCATAAAAGGCTAACATAGTCACATATTACAAGTATATAAAGGATGACAGGGCCACATATTACAAGTCCATAAAGGATGACAGGATCACATATTGCAAGTCCGTAAGGATGACAGGGCCATATATTCCAAGTCAATAAAGGATGACAGGGTCACATATCACAAGTCCATAAAGGATGACAGGGTCACATATTACAAGTCCATAAAGGATCACAGGGTCACATATTACAAGTCCATAAAGGATGGCAGGGTCACATATTCCAAGTCCATAAAGGATGACAGGATCACATATTGCAAGTCCGTAAGGATGACAGGGCCATATATTCCAAGTCAATAAAGGATGACAGGGTCACATATCACAAGTCCATAAAGGATGACAGGGTCACATATCACAAGTCCATAAAGGATCACATGACCGCATATTACAAGTCCATAAAGGATCACATGACCGCATATTACAAGCCCATAAAGGATGACAGGGTCTCATATCACAAGTCCATAAAGGATCACATGACCGCATATTACAAGTCCATAAAGGATGACAGGGTCACATATTACAAGTCCATAAAGGATCACAGGGTCACATATTACAAGTCCATAAAGGATGGCAGGGTCACATATTCCAAGTCCATAAAGGATGACAGGATCACATATTCCAAGTCCATAAAGGATGACAGGATCACATATTGCAAGTCCGTAAGGATGACAGGGCCATATATTCCAAGTCAATAAAGGATGACAGGGTCACATATCAGAAGTCCATAAAGGATGACAGGGTCACATATCACAAGTCCATAAAGGATCACATGACCGCATATTACAAGTCCATAAAGGATCACATGACCGCATATTACAAGCCCATAAAGGATCACAGGGTCACATATTACGAGTTCATGAAGGATCACAGAGTTAGATTTTACAAGTCCATAAAAGGCCAATAGGGTCTCATATTACAAGTCCACAAAAGGCTAACAGGTTCACATATTACAAGTCCATAAAAGGCTAACATGGTCACATATTACAAGTCCATAAAGGATGACAGGATCATATAGTCCAAGTCCGTAAGGATGACAGGGCCATATATTACAAGTCCATAAAGATGACAGGTCACATATTACAAGTCCATGAATGATCACATATTCCAAGTCCATCAAGGATGGCAGGGTTGCATATTCCAAGTCATAAAAGGAGGACAGGGTCACATATTCCAAGACCATAAATGGTAAAGAAGAGTTCGTGTAGACTTAAACCCAATGTTTATTGGCTGAATAAAAAGTTCAGCGTGGAACCATGACGCTGTGTTCAATAAACGCATATGCCTCCGGTGGCATGCTTGTCAAGAAATAGTCCATTTGAATAATTCAAAGTCCAAATGAGGTCATGGTCAAGGTCAACGTGTGGTTAGTTGATATGGGTGGATTGAGAATGGTCATATAGGCAACAACTGTATAAGTATTCAAATGCTCTAGTAAGTGGTGATGGTGCTAGACGAAAATCTACTTCATTTCATACGGACAGTCGGACGAACAGGACAATAACTTTATGATTCCCGCATCATAGATGCCTTGGGCATAAAAAGCATGATCATCATTCCTTAAGATTCATACTACCATCATCGATACCAGTGTTGATTTCTCGTGAAGTGTGATATCGTATTCAAAATGATACACGATAAAACTAAATGTATGTAAAATACAAGACAATGTACAGTTTTAATGTTTCGTGTCATGCAACAAATTCACTAGTGACTTGATAAAACACGAACAAAAGTGTTTTTAAATCGAACCATGGTGGCTTAATTACAGAGTAATCATGCGATATAAGTATTTGATATCCTTCTCATCTATTTCTCCAGTTAGTGGGTGTGATTTACTGATGTAAAGTTGATTGCTTGTGTGGTGTATTTATTTCGTGTCGTCCATATGAGACACCTGTAAATGAATTGCCTCCTTTGTATGAACACATTTCGATATTTTGCATGTGTTTGTGTGAAATCAGAAAAGGTATGTGCACATTTTAGTCTAATAAGTATTTATTCAATTTCATAAATACTATTATTCTATTTGAACTATAATGTTATACGTCAATAACATGCTTTATTATCGTTAATATAAAGAAATGATCGTCATAATATACGGTGTTTTACGGTATTTAAAGCTCAAATTATTTCTAATGTCGTGATTTCGTTTTTGCATCTGTTTACGCCCACAGCACCGGGACTTCAACGTAACCCTAACTCTGAGCTTTGTAAACCAAACTTTGTCTTCATTGTTTAGTTCTGTTTTGTAGTGAAATGAACAAAGCTGGAAATGCCACCGTTTAAAATGTGGATTGTTTCTATGGTTGCATTCAGCTACCTTCTCAATGTTGTGTCCACGAATGGTGAGTTTGAAATATAGATTATTATTTTGATTTATTGGCATCAATATTGGTGATACGTTGTAATTGACTATTTCAGTCATAATTTTATGATCAGAAATGATTTATTTCTGTAGAAATAGACGGGAATCAAAACACAGCGATTTAGTTCTGTCACAGAACGGCGTATTTTGGTGATAGTTGAAACAATTACTTTTTGGTGCCTTTTTCATGATGATGATAATGATGTAGTTATCAACTACGATGAACACAATTATTTTTAACATGTAAGGGATATTAGATATCGACCAAAATATGTAGTTAATTCTTACAATGGAACATTTTGAAAAGAAGTATGGGGTGTTCAGACTTGACTCGAATGAATTTATTACCTTCTATATATTATTGAAACACAGGAATGCCAGTAGTACCATCTTTTCTGGATTCATTTATTCTAATTCGACTCATAAATTTGAAGGCGTAATTGGGAAAATATTCTCTACTTTCCATAGTACACATTGTGTATTGTGCACCTTCTCGCAGGAACACAAATTCTTTTTGCTTTTATCCTTTCAATATCAACAGATCTTAACATAATAGGCTACCCATGACAATGTAATGTTTTAGTTTGTATAATTGACGTATTAAATGCTGTAATTAATACTGGATAAATCCGAATACAGATGTATCATGTTTGGTACGGTACAAATGAGATATTTAGATAACCAATTTAAAATCCACATTTCGTGTTATCTAATCGTAAAAGTTTTGTAGCATTGTATTAGTATCTAGCATTACTTTGACATTTGATCTGTTTACCAACGAATTACATACATGTATATAATGTGTGGGTGTATACTAAGATAAGAGAATACAAATGTTCCATAATGACTGAAAGTCATATTATTTAGTAGGAATTATAATCCAAGACACACAAAAACGACCCCTGTATTGAACTATATATGCTTTCCGCGACATTATAATTTATCATACAAGTTATTTTCATGGCACCTTTAATTTTCGATTTTTTATTAACAAGTTCTTATACTGTCAGTTAATTTATATGTTAAAGTACATAACTGCCATTGTTGTGGAAAAACATATTAATGTGGCGTCATTTCAATTTAAAACTGGTAAAAAAAAATGGTCCGAAAATAACCAAGATTTATAATGAGGTTATTCTATTATCTATTATATACTTTTTTAACAGAATACAAACGAGTCTGCTACTATTCCAACTGGTCACAATATCGTCCTGGAAATGGGAAATTCCTCCCAACAGACATAGACCCTAGTCTGTGTACTCATCTCATTTATTCTTTCGCGAAACTAGATGAAACAAAATATGAGCTGACGACTTTCGAATGGAACGACCTGACATTGTAAGTATACTATAATACTATAAACATTCAAGTATTTACAATACTATATTTTGAATAATATTAAGATGATATTTAAGTCAATGATAATGGCGAAACAATCTACAAATTGGGGTGATTCAGTCGATGCAAATGGATGTATTTTAAATTTTTAATAATTAAATTTTACGTGTATATTTTTTGTTCATGTTGTTTTTCAACAGATACAAGCAATTCAATGATCTGAAACAAGGAACAGATATGAAAACATTGATAGCTGTTGGTGGGTGGAACGCCAAGAGCGAACACTTTTCAAAAATGGTGTCTAAAAGAAGACTTCGGAAAAAATTCGCCAGAACATCCGTAGCTTTTGTTGTTCAGCATGGATTTGACGGTTTGGATATGGACTGGGAATATCCGACAAAGCATGGCGGAAAACCTTCTGACAATGCTAATTTCATAACTCTACTGAAGGTATTTCATTGAACATCTTGCGAGTAATGGACCCCTTTGAATTCTTTATCAAACTCAAATTAGGTGTTGTCGCGAATTTAAACTATTTGTTCGTCTAAAATTTGAAAATAATTCCATCTGAAGGACACAATTATGCTGTTTATCAACTAAAAGAAACTTTCCTTTGGTATAGAACCATTCCAGGTTTAAAAGTATTTGTTAAGAAAATGACCTGGGGCACTGACTTGACCACCAGAGAGCAATGCAGCGAACAATGCCATAAAGAGATCGGATATACATCGTATAGTGAATAATCGGGCATATTGATGCAATTATTTTCATTTACAAAGCATTACCTTATTTCGATGGAAGCATTGATACAATGGACTAATTACTCTGGTCCCCATATATTTTCTAATGAATGTAATGAACATTATATGATTATATACTAGTAATTGTATAATAATGATTATGCTATTTATTTCTCACTTACATTCAGGACATAAAGAAAGCTATGGCGGACGCTGGTCATAGTCATCTATTACTGACAGCCGCCGTCGCTGCAGGACAAAGCACCATTGATTCTGCTTATGATATTCCTGGAATGGCAAAGTTTGTATAAATACAATATATCATTGATATATGTAGTACTTGCAATACGCTTCTGTACTTTCTGTGAGCACTTTGCAACACACAACATCAGTTGAACACTGACAAATACGAGTACTGTCACTTTGTGAACTTATATCAGGCTGTTGAAATCTTAAAGACGTAATTTTTTATAAACCGTTCATGAACCTCAGTAATTATAATAACATGTACCAAATTAGTTAGAAGGTTTCATCTATATAATTAAGAAGACGAACGTTTACTCGACCGCTGCAAGTTGCACTGGTTTTGAAAAATTCAAATTACATTGAACGTACTAATTTGATATTGACAAATAAATCACGCATTGGTAATGAGCTTAGATTGATAAAGGATCGGTGAAAGACAGCATTCCAAGAAGACGAAACATAAAAATAAAACAATCGAATGCAAAAGGAGCATAAAAATGATAAAGGAAATAACAAATTATTCAATAGTACAGAAGAATCTCTTCGATAGTAGCTATCTTGACACCTTCACGTGATCATTCCACACTTTTCAATTACCCGATACAGTTCTGAGTCCACACTTTTTAATTACCCGATACAGTTCTGAGGATTCATGGCTGTGACATAACTGATGCACTTTGAATATCTCAGTACTGACAAAACTAACGTCCTTCTTTCCAGAAATCTTGACTTTATCAACCTCATGTCTTATGACCTACACGGTGCTTGGGAAAAATTCACTGGTCATAACAGTCCACTGTACAGTCGTTCTTCTGAAGATGCAGATCAAGCAAAGTTAAATGTGGTAAGCATTTCAAAGTATAATATGGTAGGTAATATCACACAGTTTTCATTCTTGTGATGTTTTTTATCGTATGCATAGTTAGTGTTATATCTAGAAATGAAAAAGGGCAGGGTGCTGCGGAAAAGGGGCATGTGAACTTGTTGTCGGAGAGGTGTGGTTTGTGGAGTTTGATTGATACCTTCATAAAGCATTACATTCAAATCACATTGAGAAGTGAGACACTGGCTAGATAAATACTGAGTTTGTGTTCTTAAGATTCTGCTTATTGTTCTTACATTCTAGAAACTTTTTTGTGAAAAAGTTGTTTTGAAAGTACAACTTTTTCTTACAAGGCTCATATTTGCATTTAGCGGGATAAATAAAACGTACTTCTTGGCCAAATAGTGCAAATTTTCATACAAGCACCAAATTTGGTATGATGATGCATACATGTGTTGGGGTTAATTTAAGACCGTGTGCCAACGTGTACCTGGTCAGGAACGCTGTGGTCACGCTCGGATTCGAACCCACTGTCTCCAGGCTATATGACGTGTATAATAGGAGTGAAAACACATTGTAATCCATAGTTTATGCTCATAATATCATTCTTACCGTAAAGAATCGGGTTTATAACCAAACTGAGGTACATGTACTGGTATACTAAAATAATGTTGACAGTTGTTTAGGCCAAGGGAATAATTATACAGGTTATTGGAGCGGCTAAATTCGGAAGGTTGAGTTAATCATGTTTAGCCCGACATATGTAATTTTGATGGTATCTTTAAACAACTTCAATGCTTATTGTAAGAAAATTAGGTTCAAAGTCTGCTTTAAATTGTACAGTTCATCGAGTATATAAACATCCGTCTGTCATAGAATTCGAAGTCAAAATGCGTCCGACGGTGGTACGTGGCACTACTTTCATTTGATATAAGATGAATATTTTATTTAAATATATACTTATGGTTTAGTTTTTAAATCTGTAAATTGACGAACTTGATGTGACCAGTCATCGAATACGGATACATTAATGAGTGTGCCAAAACATTCAATTCCTTATTGGCCAAACTCAGTGCCGATTATGATGTCGCTCTTGAAATGAAATAGTGTTAAAAGTCTTACATCTCTTAGCAACAGAGAAAGGCGTTCAATACAAAACGTAATGTGAAGTCGGTCAAATACTCGGCAGGCATTCGAGAAAAAAACATTTGCTGAACTAGTTACATACATTATTCGAAACACAAACTTTGTCGGACGAGTGCCATAGTTCAACTGTCTGAGCAGGCACCTGAGACTGAAACAGTTGGATTCTGAATTAGAACCGCACGCATTAACGCGGTAAGAAAGTCTTATTGACTTTGAAGAAAGATACAGGCCATGCATTGTTTGCTGCATGTGCTAATGATCCATGAAAACAGATTCAGTGGTAATTTCGTACCAGAAGTCAGTTGATATCAGTACCCAAACAATCCCTTGAATTAGTGAGTAAGGTACAATATGGGTCAAACAAAGAAGCGCAGATGGAACAATGCAACTTTAAGTCTCCTTTGCAATAACTCAATTACTTCAGTATAACTGTCATAGAGGTATTCACCGTACAACAAATGTCCATCTTCATTCCAAGACAAACGAAACCCCATTTGCTATTTACATTGACCTTTTGATTTTGTGTAGACAAGGAAACGACATCTAATTGATATCTTGTTTCAGTGCGGTATATGTACATAATATAAACGTGTCCTTGAAATTTCCACAATGGTTGGAGGAAATGTTGTACAACGATGTTGAGTAGTTTGTTCACCAGTGCTACACCGTGGACTCTTTACAATATAACATTGGTCACAATTCTGGCTCCACTACGTCAATATCATCATTTCATGGGACGGACATTTCTTTATTTCAACATACGATACGAACGTTGCCGGTGAAAAACAACCACGTTGACTTGTACATTAAAGAGATTGTTTGGGTACCCGCACCAATCGGTGTACCATCTATACCCGAACAATACGCAAATATAATTCTAGCATACTTTTTTCACAAATGAATCAACCATCTTCATTGTCTGATAATTTTCTTGACATGGAGACCAGCATTATCAAACAAAATATGAACTTTAAATACCAATGCCTTCAAAAGGTTTTGATTGCATATCTTGCGTGGGCGACTTTCCATACCAATGAAAAGTGGGCGTCCTAGTTTCAACTATCGCTGAATGCTGTCTTACCCATCTTACATGAGCAAGCCCATTCCGTTGCCATCATAAAAAATCCATCTATAAGGTCCGAGAAGTCACCAATTTCCTCAATCCATGTCAAGTTCCTTTGTTCGCTCTTGCCAAACAAATTCAGTGGCAATGACAAAATTTCGTTGTTTATGTTTGGTGGTTTGCACGTTGAAATGATGTCTCTGAAAGTTGTTGGTATTATTTGAAAGATAGTGGGTGGATATCGACACTTACAGTGTCCAATATCGCTACCATGGATGTTGCTTAATCATCCTTTTTGGCATACAATGTTTCTAGAACACGACTTGCCCACCAGACCACAGCGTGTGCTCTATATAAATTAAAATTTGGTGAATATTTATACGGGATAATCTGAGACCGTTCTGAATTTCAATGTCTCCTGATTGAAAACTGGTCTGACATACCAGAAAAGATAAGTTCTCAGATTTAGTTTTGGAACCAGGTTCTTGCACTCCAGATAATAACACTTATATATTTGTCCAACCATATAGAGAAGCAAATTTTGTATTTTACCGTTATGTACTTGTTCCCTTTATTTTTGCATTAGACCATATAAATTATGTTAGTTCGGGTCCTTATTCATTTACATGATATGGTTTTAATAGTTGATAATACTTTTATCTTTCAATAAAAACACAAGGTGTATTTATTTAGTAGAAAGTTAAAGCATGAAGTCTGGGGAGTGAAATCTTCAGTTACAATGAAAGCAAACTGTGATCTTTTAACGTCGTTTTATATCTTGCCAGAAACGTCAGTTTGAGTGATTTTCTTTTGAAGCACGAAGACCATGCAAAACCTCATTCGCTTTCAAACAAAGGCATTTTGAATTATTCGAACTAACTCGCAACTCTTTCAAGTACTCGAACAAAACGTGACAACCCCAATAGACGGACCTCTTGCCGATGCTCTGATTTTTGTAAATAAATGTATTAATAATTTTGGTGCTGCGAAAACGTTTGATGGCTAAATTACTGTTGTTTTTGTGCTATTCCTAGTTGCTGCATTCTAAGACACCCTCGGATAGAATGTGTTTGATCTTTATCTTCCTAATTTTAAAGCAATGACAAGAACGGCTCGTTGATCAGGTATTAGGCAGTTGTTAGTAATGGATTCGAATAAATTTTCAAGCAACTGATATACCTTTTTAAAGGTGGATGAGTTTGGTTACTGATTAAAGCATCTGATACTATATTTGAGACGAAAAACCAAAGTGAGAAAAGCAGTACTGAGCACTACATAACTATATTGACCCAATGCACTCATGAAGAAGCTGACACTATGATATTTTGCGTATGAAACACGCTGTGGATAACCGGGCTTGAAAAAGCATGTGGTGAGTGGTTCTGACACAGACATTATAATTCTTTCAGTGTCTATTTTCAAAGAAATCAATACTGACACTATTTGGGTGGAGTTTGGTATTTAAAGCAAAATACTTCAGTTGGTTTCTGGTGCATGAAACTGTCGAAACAATTGGGCAAAAGTTTATAAGTTCTCCCATTTTTCAACGCATTTACCGAAATTACCGGGTGTGACACCGCGTTTCTGACCTCTATGAAAAGGACAAAAAGACTTGGAATGTAATGTCTGTTTAGGTAAGCAGCCCCGGGCCCCCTCCCAATAAATCCGGATGACTTCTATCCGGAAACAATTAACGATTAACTAATGTATGCCTAAAACCGCACTGAGGCAAGTAAGTCACGTTCTATATACAACTTCTATTAGAGGGGGGGGGGGGGGGGGGTATTTCACAAACTTCGTTTGAATTTACTTATATACATGTATAAACATACTGAACACGTTATGATGATCAGCTAAGGTAGTATAATTCATTGGTATTGAGAGTTTTGATAAAAAGTTCTTTGACTGGAAAAATATTTGGCGGCCATTTTGAAAATTTGGCGGCCATCTTGAATCGAGGCACTTGAACTTTGGCACACACCCTAAATCGTTTCTATATATCACTCCCAACATGTGTGGAAAATTTGGTGCTTGTATGACAATTTGCACTATTTTTTCGTTATTTACCCCGCTAATTCTTATTATTATATTTTGAAGAAAGATTCCAATAGTGATGCTCATGTTTCAGTTCTGATAATGTTTTTCCTTTTATGATAACAGAACATTGGAAAATTATCCTTTTCATCAAAATATGAACCTTGTATGATTAAGTATAATAAAGAAAAAAACTCATGAGTCAGTCACAACATTTTGTTTATTTGATATCAAAACTCTATGTAAAAAAATACATTTTAACTAATCAAAGATACATAAATTTAAAAACTACATTTAATATTGAAGAAAACAATCTCTAGTTTTTAAGTTCAATTTTACATTCACAGGAAAACAAAATAATTATGAAAAGAATATGTTATTATATGAGACCAGAGTCAGAACATGGATAAAAAGAAAACAATTCAACAAAACACTATCTTCTCATAACTGTCTAACTTTTTAAACACCATAAATCTCTTTAACTGTTCATTTTAAGTTTCAAAGTTAACATTTTTAAATTATTATCACACTGCTACCAGTATAGTATCATTCAATGTCCTCAAACTATTCTTATTCATGTTTCAAAGTTAACATTTTTAAACCTTTATAACACTGCCAACAGATCTTCAAACATGACTCTCACTGTTAATAAATCTTAATTCTTCGTGGTCTTTGTTTATGCCATCTTCTCACTGCACTTTTGAAGTCTAAGAATATGTCATTGCTGTGAATCATTAGAAGCTTGTGCATAGTTTCTACCTTCATACGGTTTCTCAGTTCAGTAACTGTTCTATTAACATCTGAGAACACTCGCTCCACCTCAGCTGTGCTGACAGGAACCACTGCAGCTGTTGCACATAACTTTTCAATTTCTGGAAACAGGTCTCCAACTGTTGGTTTAATCTTATTCATCATGATCAGAACAGCAGAGGGGCCCTGAAGATTCTCAGATGGAACATTTTTCACTGCCTGTTTCCACTGGTCCCACTCTTCCAGACAATTGTCAATACTGAGGCCAAAATGGTCTGCCAAAGTCTCAATTTCATCCCCACCTACTAGTGCATCAGTGCTATACATGTTGAATACTGCCATGCTGTCAATAATGTCAGTGTTGTCTAGTCTTGCCTCAATGTTGCTAATGAGGTTCTCAATGAACAAATTTTCAGCTGCTTTTACTGATGTTATCTCTTCTTCTTTTGGAGAGATGCTGAAATCATTCAAAAGTTTGTCAACCTTTTTAGTGTTGATGCCTTCATTGGTTTTCAGACGCCTTAGAGATGACACGGTTGCATCAATACGTGGTTTAATGACCGACAAATCTATGTTATTCTTTTCAAAGGTAAGAGCTAGCTGAGTTAAAGGACGGAGGGCATCACAGAGGAAGTGGATCACATGCATAGTCTTGTAGGTCTTCAGTTTTTTTCCAAGTCCATTAGCTGATGGTCCTGACCCAAGTCGCACCTGATCTGAACCAGTTTCTACGCAATTCTCTAAGTCCATCACCACTGCTGAGTAGGTATCTTTCAGAGAAGATACTGCTTCCAGATGTGACAGCCATCTAGTGTGAGCTGCCTGCTTGATACGCTTGGTGTGTCCATCATCTAACAAGGCTTGGAGCTTCTCTAGTGATAGGGTTCTGTTTCCAGATGACTTATAGTACCGGAAAAGGCTCGATAATGTGTCGTCTATGTCTCTGAACAGTTTGATGTCTTCGAAACTATTTTTTGCTGCCAGGGCTAGTCTGTGGTTGTGACAATGAACCGTAATTAGATCAGGTTTTTATCTGGACAGACGGACGACGGACTGAGCTTTGCTCAGGTGAGCTAAAAATACATTTCATACTATGCCATAGTATAAAAGGTATTTTTAGCTCACCTGAGCAAAGCTCAGTCCGTCGTCCGTCTGTCCACAATTCTTCAAACGCCCACTCCTGTCAAATGCGAAGAAACTCCACGGGAAGGATCTTTGGGTGGTCCTTTACAAAGGTTGCTAAAAGAACGCTATTCCATGCAGAACTATAGTTTCCATAGCAGCCAAAAGGAAAAACTATTCTTGTGTTAAACCACATCGTATAAAGCTTAGATATTTAGTACGGGGCAACATTTAGAGACCCTCTAACACATTTGCTAAAATAATGTCCCTGTGGTCATAATTAGCCTTGCCCCGGGGTCACATGTTAAGTATATATTTATATAGGAAAATAAAAAAAATCTTGTCTGAAAGCATTAAGTTTAGAGCTTAGATATTTGACATGGAGACCGTCTGACAAAATTTCTAAAATAATGTCCCTGTGGAAAATGTTTTTAAAAAATCTTTTTGTATGAAGCACAGGGTTAAGAGCGTAGATAGTTTGTATGTAGTAACATGTAGAGGACATAAATCAAAATTGCTAAAATAATATCCCTAAGGTCTTTACTCCAATACTTTTACTTACTACAACACAACCTTAAATTAAATTCGTAAGTGATACTGGCATACATAGTTTCTCAGGTGAGTATCACGGAGCCACTTGACCCTCGTGTTTATGATAACACAATTTTTTAAGTATCTTGCAAAAAGGAACCCACATAATGTTGATTTGATTTCAGGATTGGGCAGCCAGATATTGGGTGGAAAAGGGAACCCCTCCAAGTAAGTTAGTCATTGGCCTTGCGACATATGGCCGGCACTTTACATTGAAAGACCAGTCCAAGTTTTATATGGGCGCTCCAACAATCAAGGCAGGCACCCAAGGACTTATGACAAAAGAACCCGGGCTACTTGCTTACTATGAGGTAAGTACCATAATAATTTTACAGTTGAAAAATTTAACATTTGAGAAATTCATGCAATTCACCGTTTCAAATACGTATTGACTAAGATAGCACTTGAGAGCACAAATTCATGTCTTTCCTTGTTTTGAAGATGAGACGATACATTCTACTGTTTTTATTGTCTTTTATAAGATGTTAGAAAATGCCTCAGTTGTGTACGTACTGTTTAATTTTATGTTCAAATTCATTAATTGTGTAGTCTTAGCTACGATATATCTAAATAACCCCATCGTAATTACATGCATTATCACTATAGGGGTTTTTGAATAGGATATTTTCCAGTTTAGTTAGCATATCTTTTTTAATGACAGCGATTTCTTATATGATATTTTGTCGTTAATGAGTTAATGATACAGCATTCATAAGTAAGCATTCTTTTAACTTACATTGTGACTTTATATTTGGGCCATCCTTTTAGTTATGATAGAATATTGTTGTACTGTTGGTAAACCACAGCACTAAGTGATACTGATAATCTGACAGTACCCTATGACACGTTTGTTTTTTTGCTGATATTAACCGTGACTTATTGCGTCCTAAACTGCCAAACTGAGCAGGACGCCGATGGTCGCATTGAGAACGCCAATGGTTTTTTTCTATTTTCTAAAATAAATCCAGATTTCGGTCACCTGTCAAACCGTGGTCGTCGTTCTGCGCCCTTCTGTGTCCAAGGCGTTCCTGTCGTGTCCTGGGTCGCCGTACGAATGCAGTAAGGACGCGAGTCCAGTGCGACTGGTGGTATAAGTCTACTTGTGCTAGTACCCTAGTTAGATCAACTAATCGCATTGTATCCATGGAATGTTGTTAATAGATAGCGTACACAATTTTAAAATGTAGCCCTACATTGTGAGACAAAAATACAGATACATTTTGTACATGTTGTACAATATAAATAATTATTTTAGATTTGCACTATGCTGGATTCTAGCGCCGCGAAGTGGTTTTGGCATGATGAGCATTTGGTACCATACCTCGTCCTGGGAGACCAGTGGGTGGGATATGATGATGAAGCTAGCTTTAGGATCAAGGTAACCTTATTTTCGACTGCATATTTTCCATTCACTGTCTTGGTATACTCTTATCATTTGATAACTATCTCCTATCTCGATTGGTTTGGTGATGGTCTTTTTACGTTTGTTTCCCAACAATTAAGCTTTGTCCATTCCTTGTTCGAACTTATTGTTTCTGAACTCTTGCTCTAATTATTACATTTTATACCTGATTTACATCTCATGTTGGCGTTGTGTATTTCTGTATGGAAAATCACTGTTGTTGTGTACTGTATGTAGCTTTTCTTGTTTTAATCATTCAATCTGATATTGACTATGCTGTTCTAGATACATGTGTATCTTCTTTTTCTATGATTTGGTATTTTATATTAATTCCAGGCTGCTGATGAGGGGCATTCTATGTTCTAGTATGCTAAACGAGTAAAATTAATAGAGTTTCTACTCATTTGCTGTTAGTGCCTTGACAACTTTTTTCACTTCTTACTTTGTAGCAATATATTCATAATTAGTCAATTACGATACAACATTTAGTCTATGTTTTCAATGGAAAGACATACTTAAGTTACATTATGTTATTATGTTTGTTATTGACAGCTTGAATACATCATGGATAATGCATATGGAGGAGCAATGATCTGGAACATAGATCTTGACGATTTCAATCAAAAGTGTCCACAATCCAAACGGAAATACCCATTGGTGAGTTTAATGAAGGAAGTGTTTGAAGAGGAGTACACCACTGAACGGCCTCAAATTGTAAATGATGACTGGAATGTAAGAACGACGACTCCTTATAACACTGGGTCAGAAAACAATGCGCCTGATTGGAAAATGGACACGGTGACCCCTTTCAACGCTGAATGGCCATTCGATGGTGAATTCGACAATGGCGCCACCCCAGATTGGATTGTGAACACTATAACCCCTTTTAACACTAAATGGCCGTTCGGTGAATTCGAAAATGACGTAACCCCAGATTGGAATAAGGACACTGGAAAAGCAACAACTGAATATACAGATTGGAATGACGATCCAGAATCGCCTATCAACGATGGCTGGCAAACCCCCGTAAATAATGGCGGAAATGTAAAAACGACGACACCTTACAACACCGAGTTAGACAATGACGTAACCCCAGATGGGAACATGGACACGGTGACCCCATTTAACACGAAATGGCCATTCGATGATGAATATGGAAATGGCGAGGCCCCAGATTGGATAATGGACACGGTTACCCCTTATAACACCAAATGGCCATTCGGTGATGAATTTGAAAATGATGAAACCCCTGATTGGATAATGGACACGGTTACCCCTTTTAACACCAAATGGCCGTTCGATGACGAAAATGACGAAACACCAGATTGGGATACGGAAACTGAAAAACCATCGACTGAACCTACTGATTGGAATGTCAATACTGTTATTCCTATTATCAATGATCGAACTACAACAACTACAGAAGTTCCAATCACAGAAATACTAACGGAACCTCCGACAACAACTAAGGCCCCAACCAAACCAACCACAACAAGACAAACGACCAATAGTAAAGGTATGTAAATACACACTAGAACACAGCTATATTGAACTCTCGTTGCCCGAAGTATTTGTTCACTATTTTCTTATAGCCATTGAATTGAGATTAAGATTGATCAATATACATAACTTTAAGATATGGTTGATTGATTGTTTTATCTTGCTTCTATTCGGACGACTAACTCTTGACTCATCATCTTGATGTTTGGAATGCATTTTAAATATTGAGGCTATATCTATACTAGTACATGATTGGTTTAGGGCGAAATCAATACAGAACAATAAGATAAACGAATGAAAGCCATATGAATCATTGTCATGTTGCCTCCAAATATGTAACACCCACAGATACATTACATCATGCTATCTTAATTACAAAACGTTTATGGTATTTACGATGATAACAATATCTATGGTGAACTGAATGAGTTCGTCCTTAACTCCCTCTCCCAAATAGCTGTTGTGAGCACATGCCCCCTTGTCGGAGTTCGGGAAAAAAGCGGTGGTGTATGTAATATGTCTTTGCAATGGAATCTCATTAATATAGACAAGTCACATGATATTGGTATACAAATCGTTATGCAAATAAAATATAGAATAAGAAAAAACGGTATCGACATATCCTTGTCCGTATAAAGGTGGTTTTCGTGTTAAAAGTGGTCTGAGTTAGAAAATTTGCGTTGTATAAGTTACAGACACACGAACTATGGCTTTTAAAAACGACGGAATTAATCTTAAAGACATTTCCTTTCACAATTTCGTTGATTGAATTCCTTGGCATATGAATTTCATATCACTGTCAATGTCAGTGCTTCTTTTTGTTGGTTGAGTTGAAACATGAATGGCCTAAGAACTGTTTCTGTTTTTAAAAGCCTTCGTTTTATAGATTTTTGCCGAAACAGAGCGTCTGGATTGTACAGAAAGGCGGATGATTGCCAATCGTTTTACCATTGTGCAAATGGGAGGACGTTTATTAAGCAATGTGGACCCGGCACCGTGTTTAATCCAAGTATAAAAAACTGTGATTGGCCGTATAAAGTTGACTGCAATGAAGGTGAGTCAACTGAGGGTTTGAAATAATGCATTTACCTTAATGCTTAATTTGGAATAAAAGTGGTCGAGGTCAGTTTTCATATCTTTTGAAATACATATTCAGTGTTGCTAACATGTTATATATAGAAGTATCAAAGACACGCACATAATATTG
Source organism: Lutraria lutraria (assembly GCA_964023205.1). Classification (NCBI taxonomy): domain Eukaryota; kingdom Metazoa; phylum Mollusca; class Bivalvia; order Venerida; family Mactridae; genus Lutraria; species Lutraria lutraria. The sequence goes on from OZ026838.1 coordinate 4,463,458, forward strand.
TTACATAAAGGAGGTGAACAATTACTCACATATTACCAGTGTGTTTAAATGTGTTAATTATAATGCTTCATGTATGTTAGTGCGAGTCGTTCGATGTGTACTGAGGTATTTTTAATCATATAGAAAAAATGCTGTCAACTTATGTTCAGATGAGATTAGGTCTGCTGGATATGTAATACAATATATGCTTGACGCTGTACGGTGTAGAAATCACGATTTTTATCAACGTTTTATCAACGTGTCTTACGACATCTTAGTCGATTTTTGTTGTAAGTTTATGTCTTAGCAATTGGTCCCTATGTTATGTAAATTGCTGTTTTATTGCAGAGGAAGATAAACCAAAGGAGGATTTTTGTGCAGCGAATGGCGACGGTTTCCATTCAAATCCTGATGATTGTTTTAAGTACATACGATGTGTGGGTGGTGTGAAGTACGATTTCAGTTGTGGAAATCTTGCGTTTAATCCAAAAATAAACAATTGCGATTGGCCTAACAATGTTCAATGCTGAAAATATTTTGAGTTGGTTTCATGAAATCAGTTTAAAGTTATACAATACTAAAGAAAGCAATACAAATGTCACAATATTGATAAAAATTAGCGCCTTGATGACAGAAGTTATCAACTGTTAAATAATGTAATGACATACATTTTATAAATTTTCTTTTTCAATCCAGTTTTAGTGCGTATGACTTATTGTATTTGTCGAGTAGGATTATCATATTTTTTTCTGTATTTCTGATATTTGTTATACACTAAATGATGTTCTTTTTTATATTTGATTTCCTACCACTAGGGTCTGTTATGTGAAAATTACCTCCCTGTTTATTTTGCTTAAATGTTTACTCGTGAACTAATGAACCATTCTTCCTTGTTTGTGTACAACTAACAACTTTGTTATGACATCTAGCTGTTCTACGTGTATTTTCTGTATAATTTTCTACATGTTTACAAATAAATATATGAATATCTTATCCACGAATTCACTTCAGCTACATGAATTATCATACGTTTATCAAACTGCCAAAAAACGAGAGATTTGTACTTACATGTACATACAATATTATGCCGAAACTGTTAAATAACTGTACAACATTTAATGCAAGCATATTCTTGATGTATCTGTTGTTTAATGGTCCATTAGACAGTAATGGTCAATTCAGGGCCGTCCCAGAGACAGGGAAGAAAAGATACAAGAGAATCGGGCTTTCATATCCCTATTCTTATTTCGAAAAATTATAATTAAGTTCTTTATCGTGCCTAGTGTAAAGCACCGATACACATATTATTTTGATTTTCTCAGCGCAGTACTTGGCATAGTAGGCCTACAGAGTTGGGATGGGGACACTGAAAAGCGTCTCTAAAATGTCGAATTAGCCGACATAGTCGAACTCATGATCTTTCGTTCAGTAGTCCAGCGTGTTTACCACTAGACCATCGATCCACATCTGCATATTCTTGAACAGTCAATACATCAAACATAGAGTACAACATAACCTAAAATAACGAAAAACATGCAATTCGTCCTTTTTCGTCCAATATCTTGCCTAATCGGCTCAACTACATGAACAACATTTCTCCTACAGGTGTTAACACCACATCCATTATAAACATGTTCGTAGTGTTGCTTGTGCTTAAACACAAAGTAAACACAAGGTTATACAAGACACCAATTACAAATCAAAACTGCAATGTAGACTTACAAATATACAACCAGTGGTACTACTTTTCAACGCGAATGTATGGGTAAGAGGCAACAGGTGATAGTAAGTAAAAAAAGCTCTATGTAACTTATAGAAGCGTTCCGCTTCTAAAAATTCAAAGAAAATACGATAGATACAAGATCTTATTCCCGTTCTACTTTCTCGTACAATGTCGCCACACTTGGTATTTTTGAAGTTGAAAATTAAAAAATCAAAACAGGCTCATACAGAGAAAGGAAATAGAAAATACAGCGATATTTCAAATACAGTAACTAGTTTTCGAAATGACTATCAGTTCTTTTGAAACACGACAAAAATAGAAATGCATAATCAATTTGACGGCAATGAATTCTAAATAACTAAACTATAATTATTACAAACCGAAATAAGCAATAAAATTATTCTCAGTCAACTCGTAGAAATAAACTAAATATCTTAGTGAATGTCTCTCACCTAATACTGACAAAGAAGCCACATGTAAGAGCTTTTTCATGCTTATGCCATCTACCAGATTCAAATGCAAGCTGTCTACATGAATAAGCAGATGTCCCAAAACGAGTCAATATGCTACTTCATTTATTTACATTTATTTCGTCCAGGTAATGCTGACAGTCAAAACTGCATTCTCGCGCATGATGACTTTTCTAACTCAGTATTCCAGTTTATCTTTAAAAATAATGTTTTGACATTTTCGACTGCCTGGTTTACCCATACATAGTATGATTATATGATACTAGTTAAATTACGAGCCAACAGCAAACAAACCAGTTTGACCACTTTTAAATAACCGATAAACTATAATAATAATAATTGTTAAAATAACCGTCATTAGCACTAAAACAAATGTGTGTAAGACCACGTGGTCATAGTTGTTGGTCTACTAATGAAGAGGTTGTGAAAAGTTGGCTGAAGATATTACATCAAGTATACACGTTAAATTGTCCTCCACCTCTGAATTATGTGGGGTAGCTTGGTAGTAACTTGCGGATAGAATGTGAGTTAATACTGGTTAAGACCTTATCCAGGCCACGGTCTTTATATGTTGACTAACATACTCCATAGAAACGCAATAGCGTAATTAGTGAGTGTGAAATAATAATAGACTATTAATCGATACGTCTGAACACCATATGCTTGAAAACAGACGATAAAATGTCATAATCCCTGCTTGCATATATCAGGGGTCCATTTTTTTACCTGATTGGGGTGCATGATGGCGGTAAAAAAACAAACCAGTTATATGAATAAAACGTTAGTTCAAAAGAAACATTTAATATAAATAACGACCAGTCAGCCCTTGCATACATGTATTTCTTTTGCATTTCTTTCAGTTAGCAGTTTAAAATTTAGTGTTATCAAGATCCGCATATTTTAATATTCATCGTGCGATAAACACGTCACTTATCGGGACCGCATATTGAATTTAAGTAAGTCGCTAAGGACGCACCCAATTTCTTTGTTGACATTCGAGATCCGGCGAGTGCTGTGAAATAAATTGAAGTTTTGGATGATTTTGCGGAGCTTTTGGTGCTAAAAACATGGATTGGGAGAAGAAATTCACTTCCATTTTGAACGACACGAAGGCAAATCTTTCAAAAGTTAAGGTATATGGCATGTTCGATCATGAAATTGAGGGACATTCGTACTCAAAATGTGTCACTAATTCGTACCAAATTTTGCATTGATGACTGCTTCTTTAAGTTAAAACTTTAATGAAATTTCAAATCTAAATTTTTAACTATTTGTTCTGGTTCCAATCATTTGTATTGCCTGTTGATTATTTATAAATCGATTGATATCAGATTGGTGATTCTTCAACACAGAAAATCATGTTGTTTCACATCCATACACGTGTATACAGCATGAAACTTAAAGGCTCAAGTTTGAAACAAACTGTAATTAGGATGCTTATCTTTATATTTTGATGTATATTTGCAGAATAAATATGATTCAAATGGAATAAAGAATGTAACATGGGCTCCAAAATATTGTAAGTATGAAAAACATAATTTTAGTCAGGTGTAACTGTTTGCACATCAATTAGTGACTATAACAATAGTGATCGCTGTGTATATTCAACTGCAGCCTACTCTAACAAGGGGTGTCAAAAACAATAAAACCTGTAACAACCAACCTTATTTAAAGTATGTTATTCACACCTTGGATTGTAAACGTGTCAAATTTACCATTACCACACTGAATAAACAAACTGTTGCAGTTTTCATGACAATCTTTTGTAGCGGCTAATTTTTGCGGTTTTATGACAAGACAGTGGTTCGTGGCATTTTACTTTTGCGGAAACAACTCCACTGCGAAAGTCGCTAACTTAAAGTGCGCGAAATAATTTCCTGGTTTACAATAATGTTCTATGTTTTACAGATTCAACGCCAATGAAAAGAAGTAGCTCACTACATGAAATCCCTGTTATTTCTTCAACAATGTTTGATCAAAGTTTACCATCTGAGTATTATAATGGTGCTTCAACCAGTACAGTCATGCCATACCCATCAACACAAACATTGTTAGAAAAATTAGAAAAACAAAATAATGTAAGTAGCCAAGATAACGTAACTATTAGCCGACACATAGTATTTACTTCTTTTTGGAGATCTGGTTTTGTTCTATTAAATGTCAACCACTCCTGATGAAGTTCCCTAAATCCTAATACATAGTTCCCACTAGTAAACAACTCAATTTACAAAATATAACTTAATCATGAAGTTGGGAAAAACATAAGCATATCAGGTTTAGGAAAATATAGTTGGCACATATGAATATCATATATTTAGAATTATCTGAACAAAAATATAAATATCTTCTATCAATTCTTGTCAAATTAGCCTTTCAAGACGGCCGCCAAGGAAGGTAAATATTGTAGATGTGGGAACTATGTATTGTATTTTGAGGTGATCAATATACAGGCATTTGTGTACAAACAGGCAAAATGTATGGGATAGGAATATAATACAATGTACAATATCTTCATTCAATAAACATTCTGACTGGAGAAGAAACTTTAGAACACACATCTGATTGTATTTATGATCATATAACTTAAAGCAATGTAGTTACATATTAACTTATTGATGGTTATGATAAGAATATAATGTTATTGCAGGACATAGACCATTTGAGAGGTACAGTGCATCGTCTTGAAACAGATCGACATAACTACAAGGAACAGATAAGAGATCTAAGAAGTAAGTATGGTCAGACAGTTGTTGATATACGTTTGTCTGAACATAAGGTACTCATAGCATGTATGTGTGGACTTTATTGTCAGTGTTTAATTATTGAAGTAAATATTGAAGTTATACAGCTATGTGCTATATCCTTTTGATACTTCATGAGTAAACTTTTGCTACCTCAGTTCAGAAAATGAACTGTTGGATCATTTCTTTAGATAATATGATTTGGAAGGAAAGACGTCCTAGTTCAACTTGGAATTCCTGCCATGGAGCATTCATAATAGTTCATTAACATTAATTGGTTCATTCAAATGAACAGCCTGGTTAATGAACAATTAACATATGGTACATTTAGTTAGAATCTTAGGTGGCTTTACAGAAATGCCATATCTTATTACAGATGAAATATACCAGCTGACAGATAAAGCCACGGACAGGAGACCAGATCCTAGTGCTGAACGTAGAATTGAACAGATCAGGAGAGAATTGTTGGGGGAAATTCAGCTACTTCAAAGTCAGTTACAAATGAGTTCAGCCAAGGGCAACAACTCTCATTTATCTGATACACAATTACTTGCCATGAATAGAGATGTATTAGAAATGTGAGTATCTAATAGTATTGCCCCAAAAATGTATTTCTAAATCATATAATCAATTGCTATTGTAAAATCTGTAATTTTCTTTAAATTTGATGTTGACGAATTCAGAGAAATGTGCTTTATTTACCATTTCTGTTGTTAATGTATTACAATGCAGTGTATTGAAAACTATAGCTAATTTATAAAATTCATGACAATATGAGCATTATTAAGACCATAACATATGACTACACCAATTATTTGGTCTAATAAACAAAACTAATTTCTTCATGAAGTGAACCAATATTTTGCCTTTTTCAAGTTGCAGCATGAAATTTTCTAAAAACATTAAAAATAGATTACCAATTTAACCTGAAATCACATAGGCAATGCTTAGCATACCATTTTTTCTAAAATTACCAAAATTAGTAATTGAATCACATATGCAATGCTTAGCATACCATTTTTTCTAAAATTACCAAAATTAGTATATAAACTGAATCACATAGGCATTGTTTTGCAATTTCCTTGCCAAAAAAATACACAATATCATTTATTTACCCAAAGAGTTTTAATCATCTAAGATATTGAAATGTTGGTTCTATTTGTCTACATTATCCCCCCCACACACACACCCACTTGCACGGTATCTCATGTATAATTAATCAGTTTTGAAGAGAGAACATATACATATAAGGTATATAAAATTTTGATAATTTATTAATTGACATTAATTGCTGTACATACTAGAATAATGTAGCTGTATAATTATTATACTATATATCCTTAGATCTGTACTTGATGGTGTTTTTTTTACTACCAAATATTTCCTAATAAATGCACAGGCATTTAATGTCTCACACCCTTTGAGCAAAAAATTGTTTGTTTGTAGTAATTCTACCCAGAGAATTTTCAATAGGTAGGAAATATTTGTTTTATCATATACTTTTTAGAATGAACCCTAAATGCATGTCAGAATGCTATTTTTCTAATGAAAAACAATTTCCTTAAAGGCCAAAAAGGCTGTGTATGAGGCCATTTTGGTGAGTATGTAGTGTTATTGCAAACAAAATATTTTTTATGGATCATGCCTTAATATCATTACTACACTAATACCTCATTAGTTCTTCAAATTATATCCAGAACTCCAAAAATGATTTTTTTAGCTTATGTAATATCAATGTATTTACAAATTGAAAAGTCTTCCCCCCCCCCCCCCCCCCCCCAGTGGTGTTCTTTAGGGAATATCTGGTAAATTTGTTTTATATGAATATAACTGTCTTCATAATGTATGGTTTATTACGCATCATTTGTATCATCCTGTGTAATATCAATGTAAATATCAACCATCTCTCATCAAAAGGTAAACTGGTATAAAGGTAATGTTATAACTTAGCTGAAATATATGGAAAAAATGGTTTCTTAGTTTTTGATAAACACATTTAGTATTTTTCCTCCACTTTTTAGCTTTAATTGTGTTTTATTTATGTTCTTCAAGAGAGAGTAGGTGACTTAGATTTATTAGTGTCTATGTGTCCAATTCACTGCTCACTTTGGAAGGATATCAAAGGTTTAAAAATTGCAAATTGTATCATAATGCAGAATTAAGCCTGATGCTTGAGTCCTGTCTATAATATTTGGGTCAAGGTCACTTACCAAGGCATCCTACTTATTGGACATTTATTATTAGTGGTTTAGTTGTATGCTGTGTTTTATTTTGTTCCTTAGTTATTTCTGAGATTCCCAGTCCAAAGTTAAGTTAATGTTTGTAGAATTCAAGACTTGTTTTAGCCATAATATCTTATTTTGTAGCTTTTTGATTTTGTCTTTTCTTCTATCTGTATGAACCAGATTCGTGTATAGAATATACATTATTTAGATGTAGTGTCAGCAGAAAAGATACGTTTGTGATTTGTGTTATAAAATATCTTCATATTCAATGTAACAACATTGATACTAGTAAGTCATGTGACTACATCAATATTTTTATGAATTTGGATATTATAGAAAAAGGTTACAGATAAACAGGTTGAGATTGGTAGAAGTGCACATCCTCTCAACACTCAATGTCTTCTTGTATTATTTAGAATTTAGTGATAACTCATTCATGGTTATGATGTACATTGTACTTGTGTTTTTAATTTTTCTTTTATCATTCAAACATAATCACACAAAATTTCTTCATTTTGATTAACTTTATTACCAGCCATTAGAGAAATATTCAGATACTATGTAATTGTTTATTTTAGAATGTTTTCTTACAAGATATTCATTGTTCAGACATATATTGGCTTATTTGATCAGATAGTTTTAAAGGGAAAGTACTGATGTTGAACAAGGATTTCACAAACGTCGTAATTTTGCTCAATGTTGATGTTTGAAATCATTTCACTTTGTTTGATAATCAAAGAAATATTTCAGTATAGCCTGTCTGAATAAAAGCATCTGTTTGGGTGTTTCAGATTGCATTATTAAATCTGACCAATAGTAAGGGTTCATTTTTAGACTGGTCCCATTAAAAAGATGTTTAATTTATTTCATAAATTACTGTATTTAAGGGTTTAATATTTTTCTAAATTGGTTAGAATTATTTTTTGGTGATTATTGTTCTCCATCTTTGTGATATGTTAATTGTATCATATTATACACTTGAAAATATTACTGTAATATTTGCTCATTAATTTATATGACACAAAGGCAGCTAATATACTGGACATAGTATATTTGACTTCCACTTTGTGTAGAGTAAATAATTATTATGCTGCATTTTTATGTGTTTGACCTACTTTAATTAAATAACACATTTCTGTATTTGTTTTCAGTTATCTAACCAAGCGATCAAAATAACCATTTGTTCATTTATCCTCCTTATTTTTTGGCTTAAAATCATTTATTTATAAAAGGTAAAATTGACCTTACATTGTCACCAAAAAGTGTGTGTCCAGAGAGCTTTAGTAATGTTATTATATGATTTTTCAGCAAACATGCCTTTAGAGATGAACTGGAAGGTTTTAGACGAGATGTTGAGGTTCTTAGATCTAGAGTTGGTATGTATTACAAATGATTTGCCAAATGTACTTAATTTAAAGTCTTGAGTTTGAGACTGATCTCAATTGAAATATTTTGTTCATTATACCCCCGCAAACGAAGTTTGAGAGGGGGTATATTGGAGTCACTCTGTCAGTCGGTTCGTCCGCATAAAATTTGTGGAGCGAACTACTTCCACATTTTTTAAGCTATTGCAATGAAACTTGATATATATTATCACCATGAAGTGTAGATGTGCAAGACACAATTTTAATGCCCAGCGACATACTCATTGCTGAGTTATGTCCCCCTGAACTTAGCCATATAGTGTACTATTGCAGTATTGGTGTCAAAGTAATGTTGGCGGTATTAGTCACCTCTGTGACAGTTCTAATTAGATTCCTGATGTATAATTCTGTGGTTTAAAAAACTACATAATGTCAAGTTGTACTATTATGATCATATATGTATTACATGTATTATATTATTTGACTATAAATTGTATATATGTGTACAATTTAATGTTAATAAAATGTATGTTATTTTATGTATTACTTGGTATTTTAACAGCTAAGATGGAGATTGAACTTGCTGGTATGTTCTCAGGGAGAAGAGATGTAGAGAGGAGACAGGATAGTTTAGATAGGGTAAACATCTTTTATCATGTTGATGGTGTATAATGGAGGATATTTCTTACAACAAATGATCACCTAATAATTAGCCGAAATACAAACCAGAATTCATGATTCGACATAGAGTCAAACCTCAATCTGATTAAAATCATATCCTGAAACCCGCTACACTATGCCGTAATAAAGATCGAGTACTTTAGTCAGATTGAGTCAACCCTGTGAAAGCAGCCACCTCTATACAAAATGACCTGTGAATAAAGGCCGTCTGTCAATATTTTGTCTTCACAAGGTTGGCATTTGTTCACAGGTTAGTCTGTACCTTTAAATGCATTGATAATTTTCCAAAATTATTCTAACAGCAGTGCAACAATTGAAAATAGTCTGTGAATGTGATAACCCCTGGGCATTTCTTAGGGGCCATTTAATACTTTTGCTGTATGTATTGTAGTATATTGTTCAGTTGTATTGGGACTTAGTAAGCCTGTATTCTTTCTGTTTGTTTCTAATGTTTGTTTCCATTTAAACAAATATCATACTCTAGAGAACACATTTTCAATTAGGTGTAGAAAACAATGTTAGTTTCTGGTCATCTGACCTGCCATGTTTTTCCCAGATGACCCTCTGAGGAATGATGAATTCCAGTTTTGACTTTTTAACTTATCCACATAGGAAGAACAATAAAAAGAAATACCAAAAAAGTTTCTCTACTTGCTTATGCTTATTTGTGAGCATGTACATGTAATTTAGAAACAAACATTTTCTTTACACCTTAGTAATTTTTGGAATGACCATAATATTAGTTATTATATATCGGAACAAGTACAAGCTACATGTATTGTTGTTTTGTGATATTTCAGACAATCAATTCAATATCAATGGCACAAAGAAAATCTCAGGTCACACCTTTACCCTCATCAGCTGTGGCACTGATGAACACAAACAGACAGTTAGAAAACATGCAGCTTAATGAACTCAGGTTTGATTTGCTATTTATTTCACTGCAAGTTTCTTTACAAGAGTGATATAAGCTGTCTCCATGTTTGTCTCTCCCTGTCTCAGTTTTACATTGTCTTATATTGATTGCATGATATTCAACTTTAATTCAGCTTAATCTTGGTATTAATGATAGCTGTTGAAAGGAAATGTTTTACTTTAAAAGATACTGAAAATTATAAGACTCCCTGACAATAGAGAGGAAATCCCCAGTTGTGCATACCCCCTTGTCTATGATGTATATAATATTTGTATTCCCTGTCTATGCCCCCTATAAATGAGAACATAATTTAAACATTGAGATTGATAAACAATTACCTAGAACTTAATACCAGTGACGTGTTGATATCCATGACAGTAATACATGTAGGGTTTTTTGTTTGAATATACTTGTTAGATAAAAACATGAATATGTTTTAAAACATTTTAGGACAACCCTCAGTGCCTTAAAGGATAAAATAGATTTTATGGAACGATCATCAACTCCTGTCTCAAGTACAGTAAAATCTTCTACATCAAAACGTCCCGTGATCACCAACAGTAAGTATATAGCTGTATTTGCAATGTAAATCAGAAATACAGGATTTTATGTTGGCAAACGAAAAACTGGATTTTTTTTCAAACTGCAGTCAAACCTGAGTAACAAGCAAGATGAAGGTCATCTAATCTCCAGCTCACATTATATATTACTGGTTATATGATATACCAATTAACCTCTGCACAAGGGGCAATTTCTGTTATGTATGTAGCCATATTCTTCTTTATTTAGTGGCCTGTGACCACAGATATGTCTGTATGTACCACTAGGTACATAATAGTCATTAACTCCAGATGTATATTTTAATTTTCAGATGCTCCTATAAGCCTTAGAACCTATGACAGTGACTTGTTAGATGATATAGACCTATCAGATGATGCTAGTTCACAAAGTTCAGATTTTACAGAGTTTGAACCAGGAATTAAAAGAGATAAAAAACTCCCACCAAATAAGAACACCACGGTGGATGGTTTTGATTCAGGTTTGAAAAATTATCAATTATGTTCATATTATTTGTGTTCAGTGTTGTTTTATATCACTGTTTTGGAATATTTATGTGTGCTTCTTGATTTGTAAAGTCTTCAACAATGAGTTTGTTTCTTCCCAGTAGCTTAAGGTTTGTCCCTATTACTTATGAATATGTCTTGTTATCCTTGACACCAATGCAGTGTACATGTTTTTGACAAGTTTACTAATCAAATGTTGCAATATTGTTTTTGGACATTGAATGGAGCTCAAGATACAAAAAATAATTTTGAGTTTACCTGAGTTTAGATCTGATTACCAGATTCAAAAATGTTTAAATAGTCTATAAGAATGGTTTCTCTGAAGAATAGCAGAAAATTAATTTCTATGTGCATGAATGTCATGGAATCGTCTGAAAATGTATGTTGCATTAATTGTTTTGTATAACAACACTTGTTGAAAGCCTCAAAGGTAATCATATAATTGCATTTTATTTATTATGTTTTTGTTCAACAACAGATTGTGTTTTCAGCATCTGATATATAGTGTGAGTGTGAATACTGTTTCCCCATCCCTTTATGTTCGAGGGTTTCCTGTTTTGTGGGTTTCAAAGTAATACAATTTAGCAAAATGTCCAACTAACTTACTTAACTTAATTCAGGGTATGTTTTGATAAATAGATATTTTTCTTATTGCAACTGTAGCAGATACATAGATCTGGTGAATATGTAATCATATATTGTACTACTGGCTTGACACAGGTGATGAAAAACAAAATATCATGTTGATTTGTTATTGGTTACAAATTTACAATTCCAATTCTTCCGTTTGCTTTTTTTAACAATTTCTTTTGAATAATTTATCTAACATCATGTTACTTGACAATTTGAGTATGGTACATTTTGAGAACCCATTGTTACTAACTATTGTCACTGAACTTAGGTTCCATCATTTGTACACAGTTCACTAAACTTGAACAAATTCACTAGTATCTGGTTTGATTAGTAAATGTATGTTTATTTCATAATATAATACAAACTGAAATATTATAGTTTTATGGTTTGTTGCTGGTTACAAGCTGCCAATTTTTTTCTTCATTATACCCCCGCAAACAAAGTTTGAGAGGGGGTATATTAGAGTCATTCTGTCGGTTGGTCGGACTACTTTCACATTCTTTAAGCAATTGCAATGAAACTTGAAATATGTTATCATCATGAAGTGTAGACATGCAAGAAACAATTTTCATTCCCAGGGATTCACTCATTCTAGAGTTATGTCCCCTTGAACATAGCCATATAGTGTAGAATGGCACTCTTAGTTTGTGGAGCAACCTACTTCCACATTTTTCAAGGGATGGAATTGAAACTTTAAAAATATTATCAATATAAAATGTAGATGTGCAAGACACAAATTTCATGCCCAGTGATCCACTCATTGCAGAGTTATGTCCCCTTGAACATAGCTGTATAGTGTACTATCACATTCTTAGTGTCAATGCGGCGGCGGGGGTATTAGTCACCTCTGTGACAGCTCTAGTTACAATTATTTTAACTATTTTCTGTGATTTTCCCCAGACCTTACCTGATAATTAATTAGACTTCTATTTGTAAGATACATGTAGTTGTCTTAGCATAGTTCTGAATACCCAATGTCACAAAAATCAGAATTGATGTAGAATATCCTTTATACATACCTGGTCCAAGAGTACTCGCACATTAGATTTATTTATATACATGTATATTGTTTATATATTCAAGTACCAGTATATCATTTAAAAAAATAGATATGTTATAGGATAGTAGAAAGCAATTAAAAAGCTGAATATAGATGAAATATGAAAGAACTAGTGCAGGAAATCTAGAAATTAACATGCGCAGATCTGTTTGTAATAATGATATATTTCATTTATTAATGTTATAAATGTGTATTGTGCCCGCAGTCTGGTATGGAAGACTTTGTCCATGATTTTTTGTATTTATACATGCATACTAGGATTGAATGTATTATATTTACAAACTCTGTTTTTATATTACTTATTTGTATGTTGCAGATGACCTTGATATGGACGACCTTGATCTTAGTGATGATGATCTATCCCAGAATTCCTTAGATGATATTGCCTTATTGAATGATGATCTCACATGACCAAATCTCACCATCAAATGACGACACTCGTGCTGTGATAACCAAAGTTTTATTCTAGTTTTTTTAACTGACAGTAGTTTTGTATTAAGATTGCGTTCACTTTGAAATGTAGACTAGAAAGTTTGTTTCCTTTAATTCACCAGTTAGTTCAATAGTGACATGTTTCATGTTATATTTCTGGTCCTCGACTTGTTGTTAATGTGTTATGTCCATCGTTTTATGACAACATACTTGAATTAGTAGAGATTATATTTCATTGTCATTGAATCAGTCAGGATTGTATACATGGTTTTATGCTCTAGGTTGTACAGATAGTACAAAATATCTCCATTCTCACTGAGTTCAACCATGTACACTGATAGCATTAGCTGAATTCTACAGATATAAGGAAAGCATTGATTAGATGCACATGAACTAATAATCCAGAACAATATGCTATACTTATAATTAATCTAGATCCTTCTATTAACTTAATTAAGCTTAGATAGAAATATAACACATTTATATAACCCTTTAAGACTTAATATCATTAAGTGATACTGTCATCTATGTATAAATTAATACAGTAAAGGAACTATATTTGATTATATTCATACCCCCGCAAACGATGTTTGAGAGGGGGTATATTGGAGTCACTCACTCTGTCAGTCCGTCAGCATAAAGTTTGTGGAGCGAACTACTTCCACATTTTTTAAGCTATTTGCAATGAAACTGTGCAGCGATTCACTCATTGCAGAGTTATGTCCCCTTGAACATAGCTGTATAGTGTACTATTGCAGTATTAGTGTTAAAGCGGCAGCAGTGGTATTAGTCACCACTGTGACAACACTGGTTTATTCTCTCCTCTTCAGAACAAAATTCAGCATTAGCTATAAATGTATATGTTATCTATGTTAGGTTAATAGTATGGTTTTAAGGAGGGAAATGTGTGCTTAAAATTGTTAAAAATATTCAAGTCGAGCATACACTTCTAGAATTTCAGATAGAGTAAACATATGTAATTTGATTAGGTAATATCTATAAAATATGAGTCAAATACCCTTGCGTAACCTAGCATGGTGTCCTGGGTTGGATTATTGAGTTTGGCTACTCTCCCCACCAGGAGATCCCATATGGGCAAGCTGTAGGATAGAGTGCATTTGATACATGTATTGAACATTGATTTAAAAATCAAGCATGGGGATATGTACTTGCAATTAGTGTGTGACTTTTCCTAAATTCTTGACTTTCACTATTTGCATAAAAATCTAACTTAGCAACCTTTGAAATGTCATTACAAGTTCTTCATAAGTTGATATTCTGTGACGCCTGTTAATCATTGTGTGCTATCAGAAACTTTAGGGTGAAGTCCAGAGTAGAGTTTGACCGGGCAAGTTAAAATGTAATTTTGATGTGATTGTGGAAAATAGTGAGGAGGTTTACTTGTTTATATAAGTACTGTATCACTTTTTATGTGTCTGTCTGCACATGTTTCAATATTGTTTTTGTGAATTCTGGGAAAATATCAGTTTTTAACCCGTTTGTTTTCATTTTATGTAGTTTTTGTGTATGAATGGTCTTTTCTTCACCAGATTTATACATATGGTGTATATTTCTTACTGAGGACAAATTGCATTAATATCTTTATTGTCCTATTTACAGTGGATATAATCCTTTGCCGTTATTTTTCTGTAAAACCTCTTACTTTCAAAGTTGTCCGTACTGTCCATAAAATATCCAAAACTCAGAATTTTTATCTGTTACTATTTTTACCTTTTACAATTAAAAATTACTGGTCTGCATAATTACGCTATTTTCTGTATCTGAAACATATACCACTATTT
This sequence comes from Lutraria lutraria, assembly GCA_964023205.1. Classification (NCBI taxonomy): domain Eukaryota; kingdom Metazoa; phylum Mollusca; class Bivalvia; order Venerida; family Mactridae; genus Lutraria; species Lutraria lutraria. The sequence continues at coordinate 4,478,548 of OZ026838.1, forward strand.
TTTTTACTTTAATAATACCCCCGAATTACCAATATTTTGATTAAATGTATACTAGTTCATTCTTTGGAGTTTTATAATCAATCAAAGTGGTGTTATCATTCAGATAGCCTGGCTGATACATTTTTATGATTGCCAGTTATTGCCTTCTGAGTTAAGTTTATAACATTGTCATATTTTTGGTTATTTTTGCAGCCATTTCATTGGTTACTTCATGACTTCAAGCATATCTTTAGCTTATCATAAAACTCGTATTGACAGAAGATTCTGTGTTTGAATATGCCTCTTAAAGCTAGTACTAGCCTAGTATATTGATTGGCAAACAAAAAAGAAGGAATAAGTAAGATTATATATATATTGGCAGATGATTGTTCATCACATGTTTCTATTAACCAAGCATCTGTGATAGTGTTTATAATGCACAATATTATTGGCTAGTGTGTAATATAAATATTATAGTGAATATTTCGAAGTAAGTGCCCGGGGTGTATTAGTTGTTCAATTGATTTTCCATGCATTACTATTAGATATAACTTGATTGCTAAAGCATTTATGATAAGCCATCATGATATTATATCACTGTAAGAAGGGGTGAGTGGGGTACTTACGAGCTGATAATTGTTTATAAGGGAATATTCACTATATACTAGTACAGTATCTAATTATTATGTGGTAGATAGAATTATTTTGTAAAACATTTTTTCTAAAGTTTAAGTTATCACCCTTTAATGAGTTGAAAGTATACTTTTTAAAATATATAGTGACAGAGAAAAAAATGTAAGTCAGTATAATTGTTTAAACTTTTCAGATTCTTAATCATTTACTGTTGTTTAAGGAAAATCAAGAGAAGGAAATGTGTTTCACCATTCTTTCTTCATTGAACTGAATGTGGTTGACCTTAGGTTATAACCTTTCAATATTTAAACTCTACGAGGAATTAGATTTTTTCTGAACACATGCTGAGTGATATTAATGATGTTAACCAATGTTGGTGAGGAATTTCTCACCCTGATCAGCCTAGCAGATCTAAAAGAACTTGTTGTAAAATATCTGTAAATCTATGTACATGTACAAGTCTTGTGTTTATATTTATTCATATATGTGATATTGTGCTTATTTTGTCATTTACATATTTTATGTAATAAAAACTTAAACCAATCAGGATGAACTGTACCTGTACATCTATAATATCCCAGAAGGTCTTACATTTCTTTCACACAACTTTAGTTGAATGCAGTAAGCATTTTTAAAATACAAATATTTTAATGAAAACATGAAACACAAAGAACATCTTTTACATAAATTAGCTTTTGAAGTTATCCATACAATACAAGGGGACACAATCAACAACCTTATCGCCAAGATCAAAATGTCCCATGAAATCTGTTCAACAGCCCTGTCTTGGTTCAATCTTGGCTCAGATACAATTTGCTACACTTGCACACATGAACAATGGGTTGTTATTCACATATTTTTCCATAGTGACTGTAAATTTTCATTCATATCCGAATAAGTAATTCACCTCAACCAATCAGCATGATCTTTAAGCACTTGAGGACGATCTTCAACAGCAGGTAAAATTGGTGCAATTCCCTTCCGCTTGCGCTCTTTCATTACACGTCGCTGAAATATACCAGTAGATGAACTATATACAAAATATAGAAAGAGTTTAAGACACATCCAGATATAAAGTGTTTTTTATGATAAGAAATAATTTTAAAAGACTGATCAAATTGTAATGATGTCGTAGATGATTCTTGATCAAACATGAAAGAAAGTTATGCCAAAATAACATCCATTAAAAATGTTGGTCCAAAAACACTTGAACCCATGTCTGCCGCCACCTCCAATTAAGGACCACCTTGTGAATAAAAGGCATTGTTTTAAAACCGGAAATTTATCATTTAGAACAAAACGACCTCTGAATAAGGCCACCTGCCAATAAAGGCCACATTATGTGTTTCCCAAGGATTTTCTTGTTCACGAGTGCAAAATTTATTTATAGTCAGTATAAAAATAACAAGTAAACATTAGTTACATGTATGTACAGGTTTTAGTGTACATGTACAGGTGTACAAAAGACAGAAATCTACTCTGTGTGCAGTAATTGAAAAACATCTGCATGGAAGTGACAAGCTTCAAAGATATTTACTGACAAAACATTCTATCATGTTAATTGTAAATACATGAACAAATGTATAATCAGGGACACTATACGTAAAACAAATAGTGTCCCTGATATAATGAAAACCTTTCATCAACAGACAAGCACAGCTGACATGTTTAAGCTACATAAGTTTTAAAATACATGTATACAAATGTAGTCCTAGCTCTGAGATGGATATTGCATGAACATTTTTTTTAGATTTTCAGGATATATATAGGCTTACCCAAAATTTTTTGCATATCATGGCATTTTGGGAATATGCTTGACACTGAGAATTATCACCAGTTTTTTGAAGACATTTTATGGTCATCTGACACTCCTGAAAATATAAACAATATGTAATAGTGAAATGGCACAATACCAGGTGTAGTTTTATAGACTATCTCAGTTAAGACAACTTTTTTTTACAGTAATTTTAATATCTCTATACGTACAGTATATCAAAGTGTCGGGTTAAAACGGCCCAGTTTTTCATTCAAGTAATGCGTTAAAGAAATTAAAGAGTTTACTAAAAAACTGTTAAAATGCATGCTGCTGATGTGTTTTTAGTACTGTAACTGTGAATAATATCAATTATTTGGAAAGTCAATATAGCACTAACACAAAATTATGATTTAAAACAATACACAATAATGTAACTTTGTTACGTGACATGAAGGACAAAAACATATACTCTGTATTTTAGCATTCGTTGCTGGTTCCAGTTAAAAAACAAGAATTGTGAACAGTTTAACCCCTCATAGAATGTGGCTAGTACCTGCACTCCAGTGTGAATGACACCTAGTATTACTTTGTTGGCAAAATACTCTAATTTAATAAATAAAATAGGCATTAAAATACAAGATATTTTAAAACAGAAACTCTGAAGAATAAGTGCTGCATTCTCAAATGTGAGTTAGTAACACAACATAGTCCTGTTTACAGTTAATATAGAGCATTCTCTAAATTTATACTTGCCAAACAAACGAACGACTTATATAACACGTACATATCTAGACTTGGATCAAACTTCATTTGTATTACAAAAATAGGTCCTCGGTTCATGTATTAGATACTGCCTCATTGGCACTCTTGGCTAATTATAGCTCAATGCCATATTTATAAACAGATAATCATTAAATAGCAAAAACTTGATGTACTATCAGTTTTGTCACATGTGTCCTGACCAGTACAAATTCAATGTCCTTGGTTCCTCTTACCTTAAAACACGGGTTTCGGTGAATATTGTCAACAGAATTTTCCAAATTCTTTCTAACTTTGTTTTTATAACGATCAGACACTGTGGGGTCTTTTTCTACAGCGGTCAGTGGTATGAATGAAGTCGCTTTACCGCTTTCATGTCCCTTTCCATGTTCAGCATTTGTTGACATTTTGCGCGATCAGGGGGAACTACGTGACGTCACAAAGTGTACGAGAAAACCCCGTTCCCACAATGCAATTCGAAAATGGCTACCAGCGGGACAAAAAGTCAACACCGTAAGTTTTGTTACGGTTTTATCCGTATTTTGACCTCAATTTATATAAATTTTGTGTCAGGAATATTGAAATATTCGTTTATATATTGTTTTGGTACTTAAAACTTATACCAGAGGCTTATTATGTTGAGAATTTTGCTAAAATAAATTCTAGCATATTTGACCTCGACCCTTCGCGTACCTCGCCGTAATGGCAGTTGATCTGGGGGCCAAAACCGAATTAGAGTGAAATAATATTTTCTCTTGAAGGCAATTGGAACAAGTGTCTGTGCGTGAAATCAAACTACCGCTATACTTACTTATTTTTATTTTATACTTGATGAAAATTCCCTCATTTGTCTATTTGAAACTATGACACAATTTCTGCAATGATTTTATTGCCATTTCAAGCCCCATATTTGCCCAGCAGTTATTTATACGCATGGTACGAATGTAAACAAACTGTATTTAAAGGTGCGATTTCAACTGGCTCTCTATGAACTCTGAAGCATGTGTTACTTATTGTGTAAATCAATTTCACACACACACAAAACAAAAATTGTAATAGAATTTTGCCAATTAAAATAATGATTAAATTAATGGATCCTTTACTAGGGCTTGATTGATTTGAATACATTTCTAAGTTCTCTTTTCATTCACTTGAACTTAGATTTTCTCTGAAAGTTGAAACTTTATCTTTTTATTTTATTAAGGACTTCAGCTTACAAGTTACATACATAAGTCCTTGACTTTGTTTGTTGCCCTGTCTTAACAACCTTTGTGTTGCTGTAAATTTAGATTATAACCAGTCCAATCAATCCAGGAACTTCTTTACTAATGTTGCCTTGCTGTTGGTAATATTAGCCCTATAATAGTTATATTACTATTAGGCTTAGAATAGAAATCTGCATACCATTATCATTCCTAATTATATAATAAGATGGTATGTCTCATGACTATATATTGCATACAAACTTTTTCAGATTGGTTTTGATGCTTGGAGAAATCAATACAGATGACTAGAAATGAGTATGTTGGATGATTTGTGTAAGTGAATTATTCTTGAAGTATTTTATAAAATACTGTATGAGTGATAATTTCAACGGGAACTTTATTTCCGCAGAAGACAGCGAGACCGCAGATTTAAAATCAACAGAATTTAAGCTGTTCTTGCTTTATGTAGTGGCGCACTGACACATTTGGTACTGTAAATTACCTGCACTGTAGCTTATCAGCTTTTGTTCTGATTTACAGGTTTACCTGTAATTCTGTGGTTTTATTAAGTATTGAATTTACTGCTTTATTTGCTGGTACCGTGCAGGGTAAACTCATATATATAGGCTTATAGCAAATTTTATTTTTCCCATTTTGGGGCACTTCATAATATAAATAAACGAACACTTGAGAATTTGTGACAAGTCGCTTCTTTGCATTAAACAGCTACTATATAAGTGACCCCCCCCCCAAATCCACATGAGGTCTAATCTCTTAATTGTTTTATTGCCCCTAATCAGATTAATCCTGTTTGGTCATGGTCTGTAGACTTGACACCTAGTCAAAAGTAGAGTCATACATTTTATTGATTTATGGTGATAATAAGTATGACTAAATTCCTGTTGTTTTTATAAGCTTAGAGTAACTGATTATGTAAACAGAAGCTAGTCTATCAGTGACCCTGTCCCTACTGTGGAAACAGGGGTCTTACTGGTCCATATTAATGAAGTCACACGGCTCGCATTCCTGGTTCAATCATGTCTTTAAAAATAATTTGTATATATACAATCATTTGTGTCCATGTTGCTAAATGATCTATAAAACCTTATTAAAGATGTCATTAATACCATTGTTAACATTTTCTGACTTACCTGTGCATGTCACCTTATACTATAAGTTATAGTAAAAAGTTTTAGGGAATTCTTTGGTCTATTAAAAAAACACAGTCAGTGGTATTTTTATTACTGTGTACAGTACTGCTATATATACTTTTCAGTGTCAGTTATTGTGTCTTTCATACAAGTATTAAAAATCGTAAATAAAAGTGTTTCAATTGCTATTGAGTATTGTGTTAAGTTATATAGCTGGTACTATATGGCAATACACTATATCGGTCATCAGTTTATTTTGAAACCGGAAGTCACCAAACTGTCAAATAGTCACGACTGTCATTGATTAACACAGTACACAGAACCGCAGAAATAAAACACTTCTCTGCAAGACTGACGTCAACACAGAAAAAGGTATGCAGAAATTTATGCCCCCTTAACAAATATCGCAGAATATTAAGCCTGCAGAAACACCATAAAAAGTGATGATAAATATCACATGCAAGTTTATAGTGGGCCCCTCTGCATGCACACTCATGGGTTCATTGTTATCTATTAGGGCTTGACTCTTGTTCTGTTACAATTTCAAAATAATGGTCATCAAGTTGTGAGAATGGTTCTTGATGATACCATACTATTTTTGCAGGGTGTGAAGACTGTGGGAAGAGCCATGAAGGGATGTGTAAGAAGCATGGAGTACTACATACAGTACAAGATGCAGTTATCCCATCAAGAGCAAAGTTGACTCTTCCCTCATCACTAATTCTTAAATCAGTGAAGGAAAATGGAGAAGTTCGTAAGTACTGCGTGACATAGATATAAGAGTCTCAGTGATTTTTTTCGTCTATTTTACAGCCTTATAAACTAAAGGCTGTTTCCCCTAGCCCACAAGTTATATTTTCCCCAAAAATAATGTCATATTTCCCATTGAAAAGAAATTAAAGAAGGCCACAAACAGCCACAAAATAAATCCCCAAAAAACAACTTCTTTCATGCAAAATAATCCATTGAAAGAAGAAACAGATTGCTTATGTTAGCCAAAATAATGGCTGATTCTGGGTTTGATTGGGAATACGAATAGTACAAAAACATGACCTTATTTTGTCCCATATCAGCAAGTACTATGTGAAGAGCTTGACAAAAAAAAGAATGATGTTATTTCACATTTTCCCTTTTCTAATTTATCACGCTGTATTTTCCCTACAGAAAGCCACAGGAAGTTTTGAAAATATAAAGACAAAACACTGAAGAGTCAAACACACCTTTTATATTTTAGTTTAAGAGATTGAAAATGATTTTTGATTTTGATATAGATTTGACTGTTTCATCTATCTTTTGATACAAAGGGCAGTTATTAATTTATATCTGAAACTTTCCTCCTACTGGGTACTTTTACACATTGGCTTCACTTAGAGTTAGATTCAAAGTCTTTAGTCAAGCATGTAACCGGAGGCATGTTAGCTTTTTACACACAGCTTCTTGTTTGCATTATTATGACAACTTTTTGTTGTATTACTGTTATCAAAAATCTTTTATTACAGATTCTGGTGTATTTTCCAAGCGTACCATTCCTGTACGGTCCAGATTTGGTCCTGTGGACGCTCCAGTTATCATGCGAATGAAACTTGAAACGAAAGCAAAGAAGGAAACAACCGTTTGGAAGAAGAAGAATGCCATGCAGAAGGCGATGGAGAATTCACATAGTGGTGAAACATCAGATCTTAATCAGTCCGCATGTGAATCTCACTCGCCTATAATACCAAACAGAAATTTGCAGTCTAAGGGAAGTAACTCTGTAGGTGCTGAGGTTGCGATATCGAGTATACAGCAACAGTTGATGTCGATAACAAGTCAGTCTATAAATAACCAAGGTTTAGGAGATGGAGGACTACTGCTACTCCAGCCTGGATTAAACCAGATTCCAATGCAATCAAGTCCAGTTGGCAACCAGGCTAGCTTGAATCAACTTCAACAAAGTTTGCAAGATTTACCTCCCATTAGTTTCCCTAATACATGTACACCAGGTGGCCTTCAGCTTACACAGGAAAACTTACAAACTTTAGCTCATCATTATCACAACACTTATGGATCTGATTTGTCTTCCGTCCAACAAAACATAAATCTCCCTGACTTTGTTAACCATCCTCAAATGCAGCAGGCCATTGGAACTGACCAATCAGCAAGCAGCTTACTGATCTCTCCACCTCTCGATCATGAGGGACAACCGGCTGATGACTCTGGTGTTGTGGATGCTTCTAATGTGAATGCAAGTGATTGTACTGTCACTGATGGGGCATCTGACACGGAGTTAGATGATAGTCTGGATCAGGACATGTCATTTGAACTGAAGGTTAGTTTTTTCTCTGCATACAATGTCAAAGATCACATTTCTAGCGAAGCTTTACACTTCCGAGTGCGATCTCAGTTGAATTCTAACCCGTGAAAGAGTGTCATCATAGAGAAAGAGAAATGTCGCCTGTATTGTCATTTGAACTTTATTCTCAGATTAATTAGTTTTACTGAGATGTTGTACTTATGATGGCCTTTTTTCTCAAGTATTTATAACCCAGACTGACCCAAATTGAATGTTATAGAATCTATAAAAGTATGTATTACACTAGCAACATATTATGTAAGACAGTTTAAAATAGTCATTTTGACAACTTTCTGCTTAATAATTAGTACTGATTTATGTTTTCATTGATGGCAAAACATTTTTAATATGGAATTTTGAAGGGAGGTATTCTTCGAACTTCATTGTAACTGTCATAATATCCTGTCTGAATTCATTTTCTTGTGGGGTCGGGGCATGGAGTCTGTCCGTTCCGAAACTTGTTTGGAACTGATAGCATCTACAAGCTGTGTTCACTAGTTGACAAATGATTATCTTGTAGATTGTGACAGGAGATGGACATGTGGAGTTACTTGATGTTTCAGATGAAGATCACTCCAATTGGATGATATTTGTTCGGCCTGCAACCAATATAAAAGAGCAAAACTTAATTGCTTACCAAGAAGATGGACAGATATATTTTGTTTCCTTAAAAGTAATTTCTTATGATATTATGTTCTTATGAATAAGGCTTAAATTAAAATTAAGTTTGTTTGCCCTTTACCGACCGACCTGAAAAAATCATGCCAACTCAAAAAAATTTATTGCAAAATCTTGGAGACTTTATTTTTATACTTGGGAAAATATACATGTACTCAGTGCTTTCGATAGACATTTAAAGTTGGTATCATCTGAAAATTGAAGTAATGAAAGGAAACAATAATGTGTGTTAAGGCACTGAGTGCATGTTATGGTTGATTAAAGCACACAATAAATGGTTGTATGGTAGCAGAACACATAAAATGAATATAGAATGCATCAATTTCAGAAAAAAAAAAATTTCCTACCTACCGACCCTCTTCTAAAATTCAGGGTCGGTAAAGGGCAAACAAACATATTTTTAATTTAGGCCTAAAATAGTGAATCATTTTGGTCAGTTAGTGACAGCCCTCTGCTGACAAATAAGTTGCATTTTTAACCCAAAGTAAAGTTTATAATATATTTTTTGGCCAATTTTTTTATTTCTTGATCTGTTAAAGACTGTGAAATGTTTTCAAAACAGTCTTCCTACAGTTTATCTATAATTATCTGCATAGGTTAAATATAATTATAATGATATTTACCATTTTCAGATATACCTGTTTAACCATTTGAATCAAAGTAAAATCTCATTAAATGCAATGGATCATAAAACTGAATACGTAACTGTTAGACTGTTAAACAATTTTATTGGTATAATTTTCTAATGATTTTCAATTCCAGCCAATAACAACAAATACTGAATTGAAGGTTTGGTATTGTAAAGACTATGCTAAATCTATCCACAAAGGGATGCTGTCTCCTGAAAATACATGCAGACAAGGTATACTGGTTGTAATAAACTTATCTGTTGTATATTGTGAACTTAAATTTAAATGTTTAATTATAGAACTCCTCTAGTCTAGTTATTGATGTGCTATGGTTTAAATCCTGACAGTTGTATTGTTTTTTATGTCAAATTAATTAGATAAACAAATTGTTTTCACTGAACATCTATGATTGATATGCTGTCTATGTGACACAGTATAAGAATGTGTCAGACAAAAGCATGGATAAGTATATAAATGCTAAATACAATTCTTTTGATGCAGACAGGACTGGCTCAATTCTGTATAACAATTATCTAAATTTTGGTATATCATTAATTTATTTGAAGTTCATCGTGGTTAATATTACAATCGTTCAGACCATTTATCCATTACACTGGCATTATATTTGTAAATTCAATATCACTTATATCTTTATCTCTAAATTTCAGTGGATGATAACAAACTGCAGTGTTTGATGTGTGAAACAAAGTTCTCAGATAATGATGAAATGGAGACACATTTGTGTATCAGTAAAGTCAAAGGTCGAAGAAAAGGTCGACCAAGAAAATATGTCAAACCAACTAAAACATGGAGAGCAAAACTTGAAAAGACAAGAATAAAAGAATCTCAAGATGTCACAGACAAGAAAAATGGTGATTCAAACATATCTGATGATGCTACTGTCACACCGGTTAAAAGAGGGCGTGGTCGTCCTAGAATACGACCTCTGTCTGTAAAGAACGAAATTTCTTCTAATTCAGAACCTGCACATGTTATACCAGTGAACCAAATACAGCAACAACCACAACAACAGCCGCAGCAGCAGCATCAACAAGAAACACCCAAATTTGAGCAAACCAGTCCGACCTTTGAAGTGAAGAGTACACCAACGGAACATATTATAACTATTGAATATGACGATGAGGGAGATAATACTCCAGACGAGACTAGTTTTGAAAAGCAAGACTCAGTTTTTGAAGAGAAGAGACTTGTGATCACAACAGATGATAAACCTAAGAAAAAACGTGGTCCCAAGTCTACAAAATCCCCCACTGTGTGCCCTCATTGTAATGAGTCATTTTTGGCTGAGGCTTCCTTTTACTTGCATGTGTACTCTCATACTGGGGTGAAACCTTTTATTTGTGATGCTACAGGTTGTGAAAGAGGATTTTTGTCGAAATTTAAACTTGAACGTCACAAGTTGATACATACTAGTCCTCGTCATCATAAGTGCATGTACTGTGATAAAAGTTTTAATCGTAAAGATCATCTGAAGAATCACATGATTACTCATGATCCCAATAAGAAAATATGGAAGTGTGAAATTTGTGGTAAGGAATATTCTTACAGTTTTTCATATAGAACTCACATGGCGTTCCATGCTGCCGATCGTGATGAGACACTTACATGTGGAATATGCAAGAAAGTATGTGAAAGTAAAGAACAGTTATTGTTTCATTTGAAAGTGCATACAGGTGCTAGAGCTGCAAAAAATTCTAATGAAAAAGTCCATCAGTGCTTTGAATGTTCAAAGAAATTCTTCACCAGAAAAGACGTAAAAAGACACATGATAACTCATACAAAGAAGAAGGATTTTCTTTGTCAGTTTTGTCCACAAAGATTTGGTCGTAAAGATCATTTAACCAGACATTTACGAACAACACATACAGGAGATAATAACTCTAGTTCACCGCGCTCGAGGAGGAACACTGGTGATAATTCAGCTACACCTTCCCCTGTGAAATCGAAACGTGAGAGACAGGTTTATGCACAGATTGAACCAACAATGGTTCCCCTGCAGATGGCAATACCTACAATGCAACCAGAGGAAATACAGGAACAATTAATTAGTGGAGTGGTGGTACCATCACAAGGTGGAAACATAACTGGTTCTCAGGCTACATTGTTACACAATCTACAGTATGCTGTGAGCCAGATACCAGGTCACCATGTGGCTCCTCGAGATATCCAGATACCTGCTGCTCTGTATGAGGCTGCAGCTGCTGCTGGTGCACAACAACAACAAGAGCAACAACAACAACAGCAGCATCAGCAGCAACAACAACAACACCAAGTTCAGCAAAATGACATTGCTGCAGCTTCTATGAATAACTTACAACAGACTGCTGGCTTACCATCAATACACTCGAGTCTACCTGTGCAGTACCAGATTGAGAAAGGTTATTTGTTAAATGCTGCTCCTCAACAGGAAGCAACTGTGGTTCGGCAAATTCAGGTCTCTCCAAATGTAGATTGTAAACAATTTACTCAACATCTTAATGGTAACATGTACATAGCTGTCAGTAATGCATCCTCCTTACAGCATCAAAATACACATTCACAACAAGTACAACAGATTTATGTACAACAACAACATCAGCAGCAACATCAGCCACAGCAGCAACAACCACAGCAGCCGCAGCAATCACTCATACCTGCTGGAAAACTGGAGCAGCAGACAATTGAATTATCACGAGCCAATGGTCTTGCGGCTGTCACTGCCATGCATCCACCTCCTGAGTACCAGTTATCCATGGCACAAACCTCAATAGCGCCTTCTATTGCATCATCAACAGATCAAAGAACACCAGTGCTAATGGCTAGCTCTGTTGACACCAGACAAAATTCTCATCCTCAACCGTACTCAACCATCCTTGGATATATGGAAACATTACGATTCCTTGATCACTTACCAACAAACAATACTAATGCTATACCACTCCAGCAACTGCAGACCCTTAATGTTGACCTTTCACAGGGTCAGCAAACACAGCTTATCCCCGCAGCAGCTTACAATAGTGTCAGTAGTGGTAACATACTCAACATAAATCAAGCAGACCTTGCTAAAGGTGTGGTCACTATACAACACCCACACGGGACGCTGACTTCACAAGATCTAAAAAATGTTGTAACTTTAGCTCAGACTGTAGCTCCAGTACAGCATGTGACTTATCAGCAACAATCATAGTGTGATATACCATTAAATAAAAATATAATGGATTAGTAATCACAAGTGTTAGAATTAGTTTTATATGATTATGTGGGCAACTTCATGCAAATGTTGTTAAGTGATTTGATTTGATGAGATCTGATTTATTTATTATGTTTCTAAATTGTTACATAGCTTTGATATGACCAGTTGAATGTGCTAGGACCTCATTACAGTTAGGCGGTACATTGTACTGGTTCATTTAGATTCAATATCTATTATCTGTTTTTATCAGACTTGATTGGTTTCAATCTTCAAAACTTCAATTACATGACTGTATCACTCTTTTATTTGTTTTAATTTTATGTTTGTTAAATCAGATATCTTACAATGTTATAAACTTAATTATGGAAATTTCAGTATTTCTTGTTTTGGGTTTATAATTTCGTTTTTATAGTGCAATAATGGTATATATTATACATAGGAAAGTCATTTATGCATTATTTTCTTAAGTGATAGGAATATTAAGGGATATTAGTGAATTTGCCATTTGTTTTTCCAGATTTTAAAGTTAAGAATAGTGTAATAGTTATACTAGTACATGTATACTGTAACAAATTGTAATTTAATGTACAATCCTTACTTCAGTGCTTAAAATTCTTGGTATAAAAATATGCTTACCATACAACAAGTTATTAATGTTCTCTTATTCAATGACATTTTGTGCTAAAGTTTAGGATATTGATAATGATCATTTCATGTAAACATGAACATTTGAATCTCACTATCGGTGTAACCACAGGTTTGATCAATCTCTATCCTGAGTCGTTTGTTATCTCTCACGTCTCCTTGATCTCAACATTTGAAAAGTCGTTCAAAAACTTGCGACCGAGTCTCCTTGAGTTTTCACCTGATACTCAATGTATGCTTTTGTTTTTCTCTTATTGTGCATTTGTTGTGATTATTATTTACAATAACATTCAACTTAAGCAATTAGACGACTAGGTAACCCTATTGCTGAAAATAAACACATTTAGTCAAGAAATAAATTATAATGGACTTGATTGATGAAATAGTTCCTATGATTTTCTTTTGAAATATAAGTTATAACATCTTTTGTATTGTAAACATGAAATTGGTTGTAAACTTTGTACCATTTGTGGTACTATTTTACTGTTTTACAAGAATTATGTAAAAGCTGAGACATTGACAATCACAGAGATGTAGCAGCATGTGAGGGATAACCAACTATAACTCTTGATATAGTGAGTTTTGATAGATCTATAAGCAATGTTTTATTAGGCAGGTTAAGAAACTTGTTATTTATATTACTACAAATACTGTGTTGCTGTATAGTATAATAGATACAATGTACAAACATGTATATAACTACACAAGGTTTGTGCTGTTACATAATCACAATAATCATTGAACTTATTCTCCTGTCATTCCTATATTTTCATAAGTTTGATAATCATTTGTTAACATGCTTAAGTTTGTTCAAAATTATGTATTTAGATAATTTTTTATTTTGTAAATAATTGATAAATACATGTACATGTATAGTGTTTTCAAAAACTGTAATTACAATATATTTTGTAATGAATTGTTATGATTAAAATCAAGTTAAAAATGGCCTTGTTTTGAATTGTTATTTTGTTTGTATGTTTATTGAACTGGTTTCCTCGGAGTGGTATGATGTTTCGTTAGTGTCTAGATCAGTTAATGTTTTTAGCTCACCAGAACACAAAGTGTTCATGGTGAGCTATTGTGATCGGTGATGTCCGTCATCCGTGGGTGTGTCAGTGCATCAACAATTGCTTAAACAAAATCTCCTTAAAGACATTGAACAGCTACTATATAAGTGACCCCCCAAAATCCACATGAGGTCAAATCTCTTGTTTTATTGCCCCTAATCAGATAAAACCTGTCTGGTCACGGTCTGTAGACTTGACACCTAGTCAAAAAGTGAGGTTATATATTTTATTGATTTACAGTGATAATAAGTTTATGACTAAATTGCTTTTGTTTTTATAAGCATATAGTAACAGATTATGTAAACAGGTGCTAGTCTATCAATGACCCTGTCTGTTTTATTACCCCCTACTGTGGAATTAGGGGACTTTCTGGTCCATAAGTCACATGCCTCGCATTCCTGGTTCAATGTCTTTAAGCAGTGTTGGCCAATTTCAACAAAACTTTACAGGGATGTTCCTTGCATGAAGCTCTACCAAAGTTGTTGAAAAAAAATCAATTTAATTAAAAACTCTGGTTGCCATGGCAACCAATAGGAAAAACTTTAAAAATCTTCTTGTCCATAACCACAGGGCCTTGAGCATAGATATTTTGTTTGTAGCATTGTCTAGTGGACCTCTACAAAAATTTTCAAATTATGACCCTTGGGTCAAAGTTTGCTCTGCCCCGGGGGTAACTTGATTTTACATAGACTTATATTGGGAAATTTTAAAAATCTTCTTGTCAGATACTACAATGCCTAGAGCTTAGATGTTTGCTTGTAGCATTGTCTAGTGGACCTCTACCAAGTTTGTTCAAATTATTGCCCTAGTGTCAACATTGGGCCCGTCCCCGAGTCACTTGATTTTACATAGGCTCATGATTTTCTCCCAGGGTCTTTTTTCTGGTGAGCGATATAGGGCCATCATGGCTCCTTTTTAGCTAACATGAGCACTTTGTGCTCAGTGTGAGCTTTTGTGATCAGTCTGCGTCGTGCGGCATTAACTTTTTTTTACCTTGTGGACACACTAGGGGCTACATTTTTAGTTCATTTTTCACAAAACTGGGTCAGAATGTTAATATCGACTAAATCTCGGACAAGTTCGATAATGGGTCACTTGGGGTCAGGAATTAGACCACAGGGGCCAATTAACGGAATACCTTCTGAACACTAGAAATCACTGTTATTATTGGATCATCATTAAACTTTGTCAGAATGTTTATTTTAATGAAAACTAGGTCACCAGGGCAAATTGCTGGAAAAAACTTGTGAACACTCTAGAAGTCACTGTTTTGATTGGATCTTTATGAAACATTGTCAGAATGTTTGTCTTTATAATATCTTGGACAAGTTCGAAGATGGGTCATCTGGGGTCAAAACTAGGTCGCTAGGTCAAATCTTATGAAAAAACATGTTAACACTGTAGTTTTCACAGTTATACATTGTAATTGGATCTTCACCAAACTTTGTCAATTTGTTTGTTTTAATGATATAATAGTCAAGTACAAATATGGGTCATCTTGGGTCAATAACTAGGTCACCAGGTCAAATCTTAGGAAAACATTGTTAACACTGTATATGTCACAGTTTTTATTGGATCTTCACCAAACCTTGTCAGTATGTTTGCCTCAATGATATGTGGGTCAAGGTTGAACATGGGTCAGCCGGGGTCAAAAACTAGGTCACCAGGTCAAATCTTAGGCAAAAACCTTGTAAAAGTTCTAAATGTCATGGTTTTAATTGGATCTTCACCAAACCTTGTCAGATTGTTCATCTTAATGATATTAATGACAAGTTCAACAAGAGGGCCAAGATGGCCCTATATCGCTCACATGACAATCACTGTTCACTCATTAAAACATTGTTTTGAACTGGTGACCTAGTTTTTACCCCAGATGACCCATAACTTACATATGAATTAGACAAACATTCTGACAAAATTTGGTAAAGATCCAATCAAAACCATGAAAACTACAGCATAGACAAGGTTTTCCTAAGATTTGACCCCGTGACTTAGTTTTTGACCCTAGATGACCTATGTTCGAATTTGTCTTGCATATCATTAAGACAAACATTCTGACAAGGTTTGGTGAAGATACAATCAAAATTTTCATCATGTTTTAATGAGTGAACAGTGATTGTCATGTGAGCGATATAGGGCCATCTTGGCCCTCTTGTTTTAAGTTATAAATATGATAATTATGTTGTTATTGAGAGGTTTTTGCTCTAGAGAGGTTAAATTAATATTTAAATTGGGCAGTGAGGAAAAATCATGATGTTATTGAAGGGAGGTTGTTGCTCAAGAGAGGGTCGTTCTAGAGAGGTTGAACTGTATTTGGTGAAATTCATTACCAATGAAATGTAAACATATACATGTAGATCCAAGGCTGTAAACATATACATGTAGATCCAAACCTGTAAACATATACATGTAGATCCAAGGCTGTAAACATATACATGTAGATCCAAACCTGTAAACATATACATGTAGATCCAAGGCTGTAAACATATACATGTAGATCCAAACCTGTAAACATATACATGTAGATCCAAGGCTGTAAACATATACATGTAGATCCAAGGCTGTCTGGTACTTCAGGAAGTATAATATTTTTTTCTAGACAGTTTTATTTTCTTCAACAAGGATTAACAAACCTTACAACTTTACATTGCATTGTATCAAGTACTGTAAAATAACTATAAATGTTGCTACTGGTATGTAATTTACAATTTAGACTTGAATCAAAATCAGTATAAAACCTTAGTAGTACTAAATGAAAAATCTGTAGCATCTTACAGCATCTTAGCATAAGTACACTACCTCTTTTAACCTTGACATTTAAGTAAAAATCTCTAAAATAAATGTTGCTGATAAGACACTTGTTGTCATTAAGCTCACTATGTCACTGAAAAATGTATCTCGATGCTGTATGATTATTTTATCTGTAGACAAAAAATGTTTAAACGAAGTTGACATTTTGAATCTGGACCCTGGACCCTGTGTTAGTGAAGTAGTATAACACTCTAGCTCTACAAAGTTTTTTGTAATACATCATTAACCAAAACTGATTTAAGGTATTACATAAAAATTGGGATTGTACTTTTCACACTGCTACTCAAAAATGTAAATATTAAAAAATAACGGTTTAGTAATGAGAACTATCGATTGTGGTATGAAGCTAAAAATACTCACATTCAGCAAACATGTTATTAATTATTCAGTTTTTACAGGTTAATAAAATTGCACTATATGTTAAAACAATATTTTGCCAAATTCTGTTTTACTTGGGATGTATTTCTCTATATGTATGTTTTTTCATTCATTTCTATTGGAAAAATATCTCTCTGTGCATTGTATGTCAGGTATTTGGTTGAATCTAACATTACTTGGGTAAAAGGGAAGTAATTTGAAGTAAAACATCACAATTCTTGTAGTATTAATTAATCAATAAATTAATTAGTTTATTGATTTTTAAATTCTTAACTAGAATTTCAAATTATATAACTGATGTAACAAAATTAATCACGTCTGTCTAAAGTTCACTTTATATTCAACGAGGCTCTATATAGTTCCTCGTGCATAATATGAAGTTGGACAAAATCCATATCCACAACGTATTGTTTTTGTATTCCTGTCAAAGGAAGAATTTGACAATAGGAAACAGAAATTATACAGTAGCTATATAAATATCACATTTCTAAGAGGGCGGTATTAAAGTTATTGAATATTAATTTACTGATACATAAATGTACATTTAATCATAAGCTATTGATAAAAACTCAAATCAGTTATGTATTTTCAGTAATTTTTTAGGACACAGCAAGTGTCAGGCAGCTATTTTGTGCTCTGACAATTCACGTTCAAGGCTTTTAAATTGGATTAGTGGAAAATGGACTCTTAGATTGTACGTATTTCTCAGTTTATCTATCTAGATATGTAAACCTTATTTTTTGAAGAAATTTGACGTTACACATAATTTGACATGTAGTAAACAAAAATTCCACAAGATGGATCGAGATCATACCGGTAGTATGATTTGTTGATAACTTTTCCAGGTGAGACAACTGCTATACTACAGTAACTGTTGTAGTACTAGTTGTGCATTAAAATTGCAAATTTACAGTAATGAGACAATGTATACATATTCTGGAGTATGAAACGATGGTGCACTGTTCTTAAGGAGGCATCTGCAGACATGTTGGCTTGGCATACTCAACCAAAGAGACATGTGTAAGGTATTGTATTAATTAATGTATTGCTTACGACTACTTCTTATCACAAGTCAATCCAAGAACTTTAGTCACATTTAATTCTGTAGAAGCAGAGTTGCAGCCCTTTTAATGAAAATTAGTATACATTAATGAATTAATGTATCCATTTATTATAATCAATCAGCATTTTGTATTTGATTTAATACTTGTTTTCATTAATTCTTAAAATTAGATGCCATTAATTTTATGCAATTGTTAACATTCTTTATTGCATTACAGTCTTCTATCATATTTGAATTACAGAAAATGAAGTTAGCTGTGCATTGAAGAAATGGTGAAGAATCAGTCATTGCAGATCGAACTGGTATTGATGGAATTGGTTTGAGAATGTCAACTTAAGTGATCTTTTTGTTATACAAATAACAAATTATTAATTTACTTAAAAAGAACTATGGTAGAAATGAAAATATCACAAATACAGTGAAATCTATGAACAAATTCACCAAATGGAAAAAATGAAATATGGCTTTACATTGTCTGTCAATTCAATAAATGTTTGGGATCTTTGTTTTCTTGGTGATCTATTTATTGCCCAATTTTCAGTGTTGATCTTAGTCTATTCTTTGTTGTCCACAATTTTATTGCAATTTTTTCACTTGATTCATATATAAAATGTACATACACGTACATACCCCTGAAATCTGTACTCCCTGAAAACCAGAATTCCCTAAAATTGGACATTTTCCGAGTCCATTTTTTTTGGATTGTTTATCAAAAGCTCTGTGAAAACCGGAATTCTCAGAAAACCGGACGTTTGGTTGAGTCCGGAAAATGTTCGGTATTCAGGAGTTTTACTGTATATTGTTTATGCAACCTAGCATAAGATTGAAATTAATCAGATTTTATCTTATATTGAACTTAACTCTGTATTCAGTGCAGCAAATTACTGATACTACCAAACCAAGGACAGACACTGCTTCAGGAGGTCTGGTTGTCATAGTGACTAAGAAATATACAAAGTTATTTAATCAATCTCCTTATTTTCATTTTTAGTTGAACTGGTCAGTGGGATGAAAAGCTGTTTGGTGAAGTTTTGGTTTAAAAGATGGGTTTGTGCATATGGTGAAGTTTTGGTTTAAAAGTTGGGTTTGTGCGTATGGTGAAGTTTTGGTTTAAAAGATGGGTTTGTGCGTATCATGTTTCGGTCTTTAGTAATCTGTCTATGGCTTAAAATATTCTATATTTATTCTTTTTTCAGACTACAGTCAAACCTGTGTTAGCGGCCACCTCTGAATAAAAGCCACCAGGTGAATAAAAGCCGTTCTTTTAAAACTGTCATTAATTATTTTGATCAAAATTACCTCTGAATAAAGGCCACCTGTCAATTAAAAGGCCACATTATGTCTTTCCCAAGGGTGGCCTTTGTTCACAGGTTTGACTGTACTTCCTAATTTTGTATTTTTAACAAAAGTGTTTTGATGTCGTCAAGTTCCATTTAAAAATGATGTGTGTTTTTGCTAAATGAGTAAAGTATTTCCTTCCCTTTAAATAGTTTGCAGTCACAACCTTGACGTAAAAATACCACATTGACTATATACAGTCAAACCTGTGAACAATGGCCACCCCGGTGAAAGACATAGTCTGGCCTTTATTGACAGGTGCCATTTTTTAGGAGGCCACTTTGTTCTAACTTATCAATGATGATTTTAAAGAACAGGTCTGTATTCACAGCATGGCCTTTTTTGTTACTGTTAGCCATTTAACTATATATAAAAAATAAAATAACACAGATTTGATTTTATAACAGCTCGAAAAAAAGTTTTTGCTAAAGTATAGTTCAACTGATATTTCTCATAAAATACTTCAATAATATTGGTATATATATATCTTAATTTTAGTTTAAAGTTGAGGAATGGAATATTTATCTTGATTTAAATAAGCAGTCTGTTTTATTCTTATTTCAGGATACAAAGATTGAAGATTCTCCCTAAAAACCAGCACAACTTATTAAGACAAGCAATAATTCCATCCGTGAAGAATTCTTCATTCTGAGACTCTATGAAGCAGAACAATTGATTAAATTCTGTGTGAAATCATGTCATTCTTTAAATTCTCAGCAGTAATTACCGGTAGAGGTTAATTCTACAGGATATCAGGAGTTAAATTGTAATGAATTTGTGATTTTACATGGACTCACCAGTTTATATTATTTTGATATTTTTTCATTATAGACATATGTCAGACCTGTAAACAAGTGCCACTCTTGGGACCGACATAATGTGACCTTTATTGACAGGTGGCCTTATTCAGAGGTGGCCTCTAAATTTGGTTTGTCTGTAAATTATTGTCAATTGTACATTATCAAGTGTTAACATCTCGAAAACTGTTATCTTTTGATAATATATGATTATTACTTTTTAGTTAGATAACGATAATATTTTTCAGTTCAATAATGAAAATAATTATAATATAATTATATATACATGTATTATACGTATTAAAATGTGAATTTGTTTGTACATAAAATTATTTATCTTAATTACTTTGATGTAATAAAAAGATTGAACTTTAAACAGTTTTTGTTTTAATTTTGGTTGTATATAATTTACTGCTATATTAATGAAAACACCTATTGTTGTATCAGTTCATATGAATAAGCTGAATACAAATGTACAGCTGTAAAAAGAATAATTTAGCATTTGCATTACATTATATGTAATCTGATAATGAACACTGTACTGAAATTGTCTAATTTGTTTTACCTTAGTCCAAATTGAAGCACAGACATTCAATTACATACACTGGTAATACAATATGAATATAAAAAAAATAATATGTATATGAGGTTGAAAAAAAATGTTGTCAGATTGGATAAAATATGTGCCTAACTTGTAGTACTATTTACACATTATATCAACATATAAAAAATAAGATTAGATACTCAAAGACATTTTTGCAGGAACTTATAGAAATTCCTGAAAACGGAGATTTGATTTTTCATTCTGCATACATTTACATTGAAATTACCTCCCTTATTAAAATTCCAAAAAAGATTATTTTGACTCAATTACGTCATAAAACAACTTTATTTTACTTTATATGTAATCTCATTGACTATACAAATCACTACACACTATTTTAGATCAATTCCGTTCGTTAATAAAAGAGATATATGCAAAGAAAAAAAATAGCACCGGAAAAACCTCTTGTGCGATTTTTATATCAAAGGGAAACAACCCAAATAGAATTATTGGCTTAATAACTCAAAAAACGCCTTTTTCCGTTGTCAATTTTTTTCTTTGCATATATCTTCATATTTAATGAGAGTCAATTATTATATTTATTGTTCAAAGACGTCTATGATTAAGATAAATACAGTTAAAGTAATTTGAAGCTGATAAATGATGTAATTAAGTCAAAATTAAAAATTTTGAAAATTTAATAAGGGAGGTAATTTCAATGTAAATAGATGCTGAATGAAAAAGCTAATCTCCGTTTTCAGGAATTTCTATAAGTTCCTACCAAAATGTCTTTTGATATCAAATTTTAATTCTTTTATATTTATATAGTGTGTGATTAGTACTTCAAGTTAAACACAAATTTAGACAAATTTGACAACTTTATTTTCAACATTTTATACATCATATTATAATACAAATATGTTCTTTTTTCCTTTACTCTGTATTTTTGAATGAAATAAATGTTTTCATTAATTGCGGCTTAAGTGTAACATTAGATAAACATCAATGATGTAGAAGAAGAAGAAGGAAATTGAACACTGTTGATAAAATTCTGATATTTTAGGTCCATCAAATTTATTCACTAGGAAGTTAGATAAATACACATACACAAATAATATTGAGAAACGGACAGATGTTATAATTTTAATTTACATTGTATATAACAAGATACATAGATAAGATTGAACGAGAAAACCGTAGCAGATCAAGTCGGGTTAGAACTACATTATCAATGTATCTGACAACTTTAAACGGGTAAGGATACAACTTGAAGTACTGGGTATAATAACAGTGGGTCTTAAAAGATGCTGCAGTAAAAAACTCTTAAAGGACTTTTTCTTGCCGTCAAATAAAAGAAATCACTGCATATCAGCAATTTCTGCAATTAAGAACAATCTAAATGCATAGTAATAATTCTACAAGTGCTGAGAAACCATATTTAGCCTTAATTGTCGTATGATCTCAAATAATGTTTGCTTTTTACCGTGGTTGTCAAATTTCAATATACATCCTTGCCTAATTTGTCGGAACTATTCACTCACTATAAGAACATATTATAATCGAGTTTTGTATTATCAAATATTATACGGACAATCATTATTTATACATACAATATAATATCAAACATGGTGGAAAATAAAATACATAATATCAATATGATATATAAAATGTTGAAAAAAAAGTTGTCAAATTGGATTTAATATGTACCTAACATGTAGTACTAATCACGCCCTATATGAATATATAAGAATTAAGATTTGATATTAGAAGGCATCTTGATAGGAACTTATAGAAATTCCTGAAAACGGAGATTAGCTTTTTCATTCAGCATCTATTTACATTGAAATTATCTCCCTTATTAAATTTTCAAAACTTGGGATATTGACTTAATTACATCATTTATCAGCTTCAAATAACTTTTATTGTATGCATCTTAATTTAACAAAACCTTACACACTGTTTCAATCAATTGACAATGATCAATTGCAAAGATATAAACCAAGAAAAAAAACAGCTACGGAAAAATGCGTTTTTTGAGTATTTAAGCCAATATTTCTATTTGGGTTGTTTCCCTTTGATATAAAAATCGTTTTTCCGGTGCTATTTTTTCTGTTCGCGTATATCTCTCTTATTAATGAATGCTTTTCATCAAAAATAGTGTTCTATGATTTGAATAGTCAATGATAATCCATAAAATACAAATAATAATTGTTAAATGATGTAATTGAGTCAAAATATTACTTTTTGAAATGTTAGTAAGGGAGATAAATTCAATGGAAATAGATGCTGAACAGAAAAGCAAATCTCCGTTTTGAGGAATTTCTATAACTTCCTACAAAAATGTCTTTTAATATCAAATCTTAATTTATACATATTCATATAGTGTGTTATCAGTACTTCAAGTTAAACATAAATTTAGACAAATTTAACAACATTATTTTCAACATTTTATACACACAAAATTAATATAATTATATCATACAAATATATTTTCTTCATCTTTTTCTCTGCCATGTTTATGCAGTAAATGTATTTATTAAAGACGACTTAAGAATAGCATTCGATATCAATGATGTAGAACAAGAAGGAAAATATATACTACAGATATAATTCCAAATTTTGTTGAATGGGAAAAGGAGAAATCTTATTCAGAAACAGACAGACATTATTATTTATCAGGACCAGCGACATCAACTAGACATAAAGTGACATATATGATCATTTTTTTCGATACTTTCATACACATTTAAAAATACCAAAACAAGGTTAAACTGATATGGTATTGCAGACATCTTAATTTATAAAAGTGGTCATACATGAGTGATTGTTTAATTTGGAGAAGATATGAATAAATCTTAGAATGATAAACCATATTTAACCATAGTAAGCATTTTTAAGCAAAATTTTGCAATAAATAATGGCGACATAACTATAGAGTTAAATTAACAAAGAAATTATCCTACATTTACTTTGAAAATGTAGAAATATGATTAAATGAGTCAGAACTGACTCAAAGATCAGGTCCCAAGGTTATACAACTTGAGATCAAGATCAGGCCCCAAGGTTATACAACTTGAGATCAAGATCAGGCCCCAAAGTTATACAACTTGAGATCAAGATCAGGCCCCAAGGTTATACAACTTGAGATCAGACTCTGTACTCAAATCTCATATTTCAATTTTTAATGTTTCTAAGTTTAAGTTATGATCAAACAATAATGATATTATTACATTTGTCTGTGACAGCTCTTTATCAGCTCCATCTTAATTCTCAACAAAAAAAGAAGATTTGAGCTCAGAGACTGTTCTTAAGTTTTATAACACAGGGGCCCAGTAAGGATAAAAACTACATTATCTATGTATTAGATGACTAAAGATCAAGGTCATGTAGGGCAAGAATACAAATTTGAAGTTAGAAATACATGTGTATAAAATTCAGTACTTAAAAAGTGGCCCTGTCAAAAGCAACTTGAAAAAAATGAGTACAGTTTGCATACTCATGATGGATTTTTTTTCTGACTTCACATCATAGAAATCATAGCAAATGCAGCACTTTGTGCAATAAAGAATGACCTAAAAATATAGACAAGCGCTGAGAACTATATTTATCCTTATACATGTATAATGTCCAATAATGTCTGCTGAAACTGACGTTGTCATATTTCATTATCTCCGTTACTAGTTTTAGCTTTATTTGAAGTATATTATAGTCACTCACTATATGAATATATGAATATTAAGTTTTGATACCAGAGGGCATCTTCATAGGAACTTGATGTTTATCTAATGTTATACTTAAGCTGCAATTAATGAAAATATTTATTACATTAAACAATACAGAGTAAAGGAAAAAAGAACATATTTGTATTATAATATGATGTATAAAATGTTGAAAATGAAGTTGTCAAATTTGTCTAAATTTGTGTTTAACTTGAAGTACTAATCACACACTATATGAATATAAAAGAATTAAAATTTGATACTAAAAGACATTATGGTAGGAACTTATAGAAATTCCTGAAAACGGAGATTAGCTTTTTCATTCAGCATCTATTTACATTGAAATTATCTCCATTATTAAATTTTCAAAATTTGGGATATTGACTTAATTACATCATTTATCAGCTTCAAATAACTTTTATTGTATGCGTCTTAATTTAACAAAACCTAACACACTGTTTCAATCAATTGACACTGATCAATTGCAAAGATATAAACCAAGAAAAAAATCAGCTACGGAAAAATGCGTTTTTTGAGTATTTAAGCCAATATTTCTATTTGGGTTGTTTCCCTTTGATATAAAAATCGTTTTTCCGGTGCTATTTTTTCTGTTCGCGTATATCTCTCTTATTAATGAATGTTATTCATCAAAAATAGTGTTCTATGACTTGGATATTCAATGATGATCCATAAAATATAAATAATAATAGTTAAATGATGTAATTGAGTCAAAATAATGCTTTTTGGAATTTTAATAAGGGAGATAATTTCAATGTAAATAGATGCTGAATAGAAAAGCAAATCTCCGTTTTCAGGAATTTCTATAGGTTCCTACCAAAATGTCTTTTAAGAACAAATTTTAATTCTTATATATTCATATAGTGTGTTATCAGTACTTCAAGTTAAACATAAATTTAGACAAATTTGACTACTTTATTTTCAACATTTTATACACACAAAATTAAGATAATTATTATATCATATTAGTGTATAGTTATATAGGATCAGTGTATACTTATATAGGGCATAATCAACTCTTTCATTTGGTATAAGAATGGATTAATTTTGCCAACTTTTCTCCACATTTTGTGTGTCAAATTATTGAGTGTGTACTAGATTCTAGTGATTACATGTAATTGCTTATGTTTACCATAAAATATACAGCACCTAAACAAATAATGCGCACTTAAATGCACATACTTTTATATATATTATCAGTTGTTCATTGTAATAAATGTTTTATCAGACATATCATATTTTGGGTCTGTTAAAAATAACCACCCTTCTAAGGGTACACTTATAAACATACACATAATATTAGTAAATGTGATGCAATTAAATCAATCCAATAATTTGGTTCGGTATATAAACCATTTGCTTTACTACTATCCAAAACTACACTATTTTCAAGTCATATTGCTCTCAGAAAAACACTTGGCAAGTCTTGTATAAGGCCATAAAATAATATATCTGAAAAAATAACAACAAATGTATCATATTTGTATTTTTATTTTATTTCTAGCATAACATTTACATTAATCAGACTTATGTCAGCTAATGTTTGTTCATTACATATGTATTATATATATATTCATATATTTTAACAACAACAACAACAGGACTGTATGTTATTGTAATCGTAGCAATTTATACATACAAACGGACAAACGTTATTATATATATACAATTTTAATAATATTTTCACCATACATTCTATTTACACACATCACAGAATTCAAAGTGAGTGACAAACAGTAATGACTGCATCTGGTAACAAATACTTGACAAGTCAATAATTATTGTGCAATGAAAATAACAATAAAGTAAAAACATGAATGGCGTTAAAGTCAGTTTTACAGCGTAATTGATAAAGACTGGAGTCACTTAAATTAATTTGAGAATATTTGATTAAAGAAAACTACACAGACACAGAAAAAATTGTTTCCAAATTGTCAAAATTTTAAAAATTATAACATAAGATACTTATCCACAATAATAAAATGAAGTACACCATTGTTCACAGGTGTATTTATTATACTAAATTAAATTAATTAAACAAATCCAAGACATAGAGACTTATTGAAGTTATACACACATAAGGCACAATGATTTCTAGTCAAGAAAAAACTTATTGTCTTAGAATAAAAGATATTTTAAAAGACAGAATTTTCACCAGCTTATAGCAGCATTACTTGTAAAACACCTTCATCAACTAGACAGTAGGAGTAGTGTCAAATTCCAAATTTAAAATTCTCTGGAATATTTTTTTTTGGCATCAATTATTTGTCATTATTAATGCTTTTGTCATACTTGATGTCATATAATTACACAACAAAAACAACATTAAGACGATGAAAGGCAAAGAAAAACAGGAAGTCACCAAAATCCAGGAGAAACAAAAATGAAATATTCATTAACTCATTACTGTTGAAGTGGGTGGATCTTTTAACGGAAAGTGTTAATATCTCATCAGATAGCTGTAAAATATTTGTGCTGTATCCAAAGTATTTCTTATAAGAAATAAAGCAAAGTTACAAAAAGAATGAAACAATATTTTACATGAAAACTGTTCAATTCAAGAAAATATTTTTAGCTTTTGTGTTTCATAAATAAATCCAGCATCGAAATCAAATTTAGAAATTTCCAAAAGCTGATGAATGAAAACAATGAAGGAAAAATATAATATACAGAGAGTTGACATGTCTGAGAATACACACAAACATGACATCAGTATCATTCACTGAAATCATATACATGAAATAAAGTTCTGAGTCAAATAAAAAGGACACCACTACAAATCAAAAACTATACTACAAATATATTGATATGTAAAACAAATTTCTGAGGGTTGACTGACATGATTGTGATCCATAAAATTATAAATAATCAATTTCACATGTAAATAATACCTGCCAGATAGCTGTGGATGATATGGAGTCAATATGACAGAGTTATTGCCCTTGATTAAAATACCAACAGCATGAGAAGTATACTCTGTGATCTTAAAATTGAACTTAATTACTAAGATTAGAATCATGCAGTCAGCACTTTTGATACAGATAAAAATCAAACATAAATACAATACAAAAATACTGTAGAAAGCATGTGACAAAACTTGGTATTTTAATACTTTATTCATTTATTCAGGTTTAACGCTGTTCTTAAACAAATTGTCCAGTTATAAATTACAGCAGTCTATTCACTTAACCAATTTTCCTAGACTGTATTCTAATCTGGACTAAATTACCATTCCAGAAGGAACTGTCAACTTCTCAACGTTATTGTCAAATTTTCATGGAATCAAACCCAGATCGCAGGATAACAAATCCAGAGCACTAAGCACTGTACCACATACAGCCAAATAATATTTAAACTAAAATATTAAAACAAAGTGTTTAAAAAACGACGTTATTTATAATGATGTCAATTAAAGGGACTTAACTCCAGATTGATATCAGAAGGTTACATAAACTAAATTAAAACACTTAGTAAAACTCATTTAAAACAGTAAGTATCATTCATAACAACTAACTTCAATAGGAAAATAATACATAACTAAATTAAAATGCATTGGAATTCAAAAAGGGGTTTGAATTCACAACCGTGAACTAATCAGCTAAGTGGCCCTGTTATAAATCTTTTATTCCATGAAAATATTCAGCTGATCCTTAAAATTGGTCTGATCTGGAGTCTAGTCCCCTTAAGTTATGAACATAATTGAAAATGTGTACAAAAAAAAATACAACAAATGTTTGATGTACGTGATACAGTACATGAGAATGAAAACAAATAATTGGTGACTTATAATGATAAATGGACATGATTTTGTGTTCATTATTAACATCTGAAAGACTATTGACAAATTTTCATGCCAATGTTTGTCAACCATTTGTCTTGTGATGACGGATTTTTGAAAAACAACTTTCAAATCAATAATAGGGCAAAAACATTCTTAAGAAATCTAACACAGACAGAATTGAGAAATGAAGTCTGCTCTTTCTTTCATATAGGTCGAGTTCTATAGTTGATAACTGTCTCAATACACTCTAATCTTCTTGCCATGTTGTAAAACATTTGAATATCATACAAATAATAAAATTTCAATCCAATTATACTGTTGTCATGGCAACAAATCCTGATGGTAACAGGAATGTTTGAGTTGATATTTTGGCTATTTGCAATATTTTTTCACTTCCACTCAAAAAAACAATTATTCTGGCAACACAAGAAGAACAACAACATTGCATAGACCATCATAGACTGGTTCTCAGAATTTCCTGCATTAAAGTCTGGCACAGTAAATAAAAACACTAAAACCAGTCTCAACTGAATGCATCTTCTGCTGGGGGAACGTAAGAAAAACCCTGGAACATACAGTCTGCCTCCATCACGCTTGCGCTCACCATTTTGTTTAAACCTGGCGATTTGCCAACCGATGCTGTAAATATGGAAATACAAGATTTAAACCATCTGAATAGTGATGACAATGTTGTCTGCTAATTCAAATTTTCTATGTATTGACAATCGCAAATTAATCAAACTGCTGATGTAGCATACATTACAAATTTAAAGAAAATTTGTGTTTCTGTAGATTTATGAAAGATAACTTTCGACATTTCTTGTAAAACTAGAATAATGCATCTATCAACAGATATTTATTGAACAAAAACTGAAACTCACTATGTTCATGTCATGACAATCATTTATGATAGACACGCAAGATATGTTCAATTCTATGATAAACCAATTTCTTAGAAATACCATGTCATTACAATCGTGAAGGCCCCAAAATTCTACAAAATAATAATCTACTATTTATTTATGTGAATATTGTACCCACCTGGGACTGGCTCCCTTACAAACTCAGGATCAAAATGACGCAGATCTAACTGACCACTCTGAAAAAGTAAAACATATAGCTATATATATACATTTGTATATGTATATTTAAAATATATAATATAATACCTATGTAATGTTAATTATTTTTCTAGACAAATTTCTAGTTGTTTGTGGGTATATAGTATAGTGCCTATTACTAGTTTGGGTAATCCTGGCCATTTGATTGGCTAATTGTGATGTCGGTCATTTCGATTGGTCAATCATTGGACTGGCTATTTGTCGGGAAACCTGTCATGTTTGACTGAATCTGTATGTCTGCTCTTTTGTTAATAGTGGATAGGTAAGTAAATCATGCAGGCATTGTACTGTGATGTTGACCTAGATAAGTTGTTGTGTGGCATAATATCGGAAATGCTATTTGAAGTTCAAGGTGGTTGTATTATAGCAGAATATGGTAAATTTGTTAGCATTTATGTATATATATGTTTATCATTCATATTATGTAAATATATTATACTCTCCTTAATGGAGGATTGAATAAAATATACAGTCAATATCCTTCATGAAAAAGCAACTTCATACAAAAAACATAAACCAATGCTTCTAATGTAATTCGTCTACCTATAACCTTTCATTATAGTATTTCTTGTTATTATTAATTTACTGGACTCAGCACAATCTTTGATATTTGATATACCTATGTATATGGATAAAGTCACTTCAACAAAAATTTGAGCCTCAAATAACACTTGTTTTCTAAGCAGTTACAGACAATTTTCAAAGGGACATAACTCAAAGTGGAAAAATCGAGACAATGAATACTGACAAGAAGTCACTTTAAGGGTGAATAAACAAACATAAATAATTTTGATGATATTTCACAACATTTTCAAATGGCCAAACACAAAAATGATTAAGCATTTTCAACAACTTGACTCCAACTGTATTTTTCTCTCCATCCATACATACTAGTACAAATGTAGATGCTGATTTTAAAAAAAATCAGCTTCCAGATTTTGAAACATATGTTATAAATCTGGAGTCTGCTCTCTTTAATATTAAGACAATGTTCTTTGCTATCTTTTAGATGTAAAATTTATTCAGATTAATACATGGATGAAAAATCTCATTTCTGCTGAAGTCAAATATTCACGCGCATATTAAATTCAACCCAAATCGCATGTAATTAGCCCAAAGTGTCACAAACCCATCTATCTTATAACAATACAATTCATTATTCCCTGTGTGATTCACTTTGCCTTGCAGCAACAAACTAATTCTGATCCTGATTTATATACAAATTAATCTACGTGAGGATTTTATAAATCTTTCAAACATACCACGTTAGGGTTGTATGGTGGATCAATTTTTTTGGCATCTAAATCTTGCCAGTTGATATCAGCAAAGAAATTATGCGTTTTAATTTCCTGGAAATCTTTTTTGGCACCCATTCGTTGTTCCTTTTCTTTCTGCAACAACTGTAGTAAATAGAAATAAAACAATTATAAATAAGTCACTCTGAAGTCCTCCATCTCATTTAGATACATTTGCCTTATGTCATAAAATTGACAATTTCAATAATTTATTATGATATCATTTATTTACTGACAGGAAATTGTATTTTGAAATCCAAGAAATGACTGAGATTTTATTTAAGATAATGAGCTCAAAAAGTGATACCTGACAGCAGAATCGTGCACTTAACTCATCAACACTAACTTAACAGACAAATCTCAAAATACAAGATTGTTTTATAACTGACCAGTGAGGAGACAGAACAATCAGACAGGTCACTTAACTCAAGTTTACAGCATAATAATTCACTTTCTTGTGTAGAATGATTATACTTTATGCATTATTTTCTTCCTATTGTACCATTACCATTTTAATTAGTAATAATCAGTAACTGTTCTAATCTATTGTCAAGATATTTTTGGAACTATGTCTGAAAATATTTTTAAAAATTTCTAAAATCTGGCATGCAAATCACTTAATGCTAGCTTACACTCCAATTCTAAAAAAATATTCCAAAAATCATTAAAAGAATTTTGAAAATTCCCAAAATATATTTTAATTATCCAGAAGAATAAATATATCCTGGCACAGATGAAACAATCATACATCAATCAGGCAGTAAATGCATGTATAATCACCCAGATCTCAATGGAATATATAAATTGAATTACATGAAAAACAAAGACAAATAATGACACTAAAGTTATGACAGGAACTAGTTGAAGCAAGGATAGAAGTGTGTCTTTGAATGGATAAAAAAGCCGCCAAGACCAATAAGGTGTTTGTTCATTAGAAATATAGCGCATAAAAGTCCTGGTAAATAAGGCTGATGACTGTTTTCACGCAAGCATCCAACACAAATGATTCAAGGATTGGAATAATGAGGACATTTCTCTGGCATATCACTTTTTGAGACTCCCAAAGGAAGAGTAGCAAATGGAAAATCTCCCAAATGAGGAGAGTATCCAATGAATACTGAATAATGTATGTTTACTTGTTAAGGAAAGTATACAAAACCCAGCTACAAGTTGTCAGCTGCTAATTAAACCTAACAGTTGATTCTAAGTTGTGATGAACTCAATAGAAACTAAGAACAGATAAGTACAATGTTTTACTGTTATGAACTGGTTGAGTCTAAATACAAAATCAACCAATACAAGAAATATTCTTATGAAATATCTGTCTTAAAATAGATATATATTTCAAAATTGTATTACCCTTGAACCCTTTCTAAACCAAAACCTGTGAAAACATTCCAACCTGTGAACAAATCGAGGGTTCAACGCAACAGTGTCGTAACTCATATGGAAATAAGAACAAGTTACGACAGTGTTGCGCTGAGCCCTCGAAATGTCACCCTTGGGACAGACACAGTGTAGCCATTACTGACAGGTGACATTTATTTAGAGGGCATTTTGTTCTAAACGATCAATGACCATAATAATGGCCATTTTTGCCCGTGTTAGCGGTCACCTCTCTGAATAAAGGCCACCCTGGCCTTTATTTGGAGGTGGCCACTAACACAGGTTTGACAGTAAATGAAGCCATTTAATGATCTGATATTATTATCTCCTAATGTATTCTACTCACCCCTTCCAGTAATGATCGTGCTGATGCCGATACGTTCGTTCGTAAACGAAGAGGTTTATACAAAATGTTATCATACATTTCAGCTGTATCTCGACTATAAAACGGTGGCTGAAAATATACAAACAATAAAATATACAATAAAAAATAAATTAAAATATCAAGGGCCGTAACTCTTATCTCCAAAATATTTTTTTTCAAAAATCAGTCACTCTTAAGTTCCACAAGGTAAAGACGGCTTATAATATAGTATAGTTTGATACTACAAGTACTATAGCATAGAAATATGTCTGGCTAAAAATGGAAAACATAGTGACCAAACAAACACAATGAAACATGACAGTATAAACCTCTTGTAAAAAGGCTCCAGAAATTTAAGATACAAAAGGATAATTATTAAACATGTACATATAATAAATAGGGAAAAATTCAACAGCACATTGAGGGATATTCAGTAACATTTGATTAGATATTATTATATTATTATAAATATGGTTTATGCAGTAAAGGGTCCCAAATTTTAGGTTTAAACACAATTTTACAGAAATGGTTATGTCATAAAATATACAATTTACATGAAAGTTAGAACAGCCATATTTCAATCATTATGTCATTGAAGAAAAGACAAGCCAACCATTGATATGACAGATATGTCTGGTTGTAAGATCTAATTTGACAAAACAGTTGTATGGTGATAGTTTCAGGAAGACAGAATGTATAAAAAAAGAATAGAGAAATTTCATAAACTACTTTAAGATGGCAAATAGAATTTTCACTGTCTGTCAAAACAACAATAAAACAACAGAACCAGCTTTATGGTTCCCATCATACTGTAAGATTGTCATGATTTATTGACTTAAACAAATAGTACAAGAATCATATACAGAAAACTCTATGTATCTTATTTTGTTAATTTTGTTGGAATTATGACAAGCCTCACTTTCTAATGCCTAGTTGTTTCTGAGGGTTAAGATTTTCAGCTTTTATTAGCAGAATGAAACTCTACATAGGTTTATCTTGACAGACACTAGGGGCCTTTCATTCAGAAATAATTGTCCAAACTAAGTCCATTAAATAAAACCAGCTTCTGTTTCTCGGAAAATCGCAATAAAGAATGACCACAAATTACTTTTTAAGGTTGTAGAGTTATAGTGTTAAATTAAGGCAAAATAACACCATTAAATCAGGTTAGTCAAATGAAACAAAAATTTTATTTTCTAAATGAAAAATTCGACTGGAAAGAAATCTGACTTTTGAGAAAGTTTTTCTTAATGGGATCAGAAGTATTCTTTTTTTTCTCAAGAAAACAGACTTGGAAGTGGTTACAGATCAATTTCCATGAAAAATAAAGGTTAACGAAATAATTGTTCATTAAGATAGACAGGTATGTAGTGTTTTTCATCCATGTTATGTTGAAATAAAATGTAAAGGAAATGAATAGGTTGAAATTGTAAAATATAGACCAGGTCACACTGACAAATTTAAGTACAATGTTAAATTTTAAAACATTGAAAATCATTAACAGCTATAGAATAGCATATATAAATAACTTATTTGACAAATTTAATGTGACAACTACATTGGTATATTACATTAAATCATAGAAAAAAAACTTTGTGATTGACTATCCTTAAATTAAAATGAACATGAATATATGTACTACGCCTCCAGACATTACTATCATGTATAGGCAAGTCATCGTAACATGTTCATTAAAATTGCTTGACAGTTTATTTTCATTCATAAAATCAATGAATGTATTACTAACATTTTATACATGATTTTACTACATTATATGAATGAAATTATAAACAGTAAACATATGGAACACAAAAATTTCATTTTTTTTGTTTTCACATTGTGAGCATTAAAGAGGCGATTTTAAAAGATTAGTTTAAACTCAACATTTAAATTTTGAACAATAAATTAATCTGATCACAATTCAGTTAAGGTGGCCATCACAACTTTAATTACACACCATGGTCATCTATTACAAAGCAAAGGAGGACTTGAAAACTTGACGCTGTTCAAGAAACTTGTAAAATACAGCCAAAACTGTCTTTATAAAGACCATTAATAGAATAGAATTTTTTTATGGATGGACTTTATCTAAAGGTTAAAATAAAACAACAAAAGTTTGTACTGGAAATACAACTACAGCCTAATCTGTGTCAGCGGCTACCTCCGAATAAAGGCCACTCAGTGATTGAAGGCCATTCTTTTAAAAACATTCATTATTTAGAACACAATGACTTCTGAATAAAGGCCACCAGTTAATAGAGGCCACGCTATCTTTCCAAACGATGGCCATTGTTCACAGATTTAACTGTACTGGTATTTACTGGCAGGCAGCCTCAATGCACAAGTGGTCTATACCACAAATTTGACTGTAGTCGTTTTTACTGGTGAGCAATCTAAAGTTTTTACAACAAATTTGACTGTACAAACATACACTAATGTCCTTCAATACATTGCAAAACTCTTTTTCTGCAAAACTTTTCCTGGGGGTGGGAAGATAGAGGTTATTGTTTTTATTTGAATGACAACTCAGACAAAATAATAAAACTTGTTATCAGCTAGATCTTAATTCATTTAGAATCAGATAACTTGATGACAGAGAGATATTTATCACTTTACCGGTTAATCTTAAACAATTATCTAAATAAGTTATCAATAATTCTGTAACTTATTGTAAATTGTAAATAAGAATTCAAACTAGTTTCAGACATTAATTTAAACAGCTGCAAAACACTATTTAATCATTGCCTTCAAGGCATGGATGCCATTTCTATATATTATGAAATTGTTAATAACTTTCCATAAAATCTTCTTAAGATTTAATCTTCAGACAATGTTACTATTATAACAAAGTTTATAATAACAAACAAGATATCTTTACTAATGGACATAATTTACAATCAGCATTTAGATCACAAAAAAATGAGAAAATTTCACATATGAACTGCTTCATCTGGTTGGTCAAATATGTACAAGTTTATGTAAACTGTCTGCTGATTGGCTGTTTCTGAGCTCAGTCTTTAAACTGACCAATGACATCACTACATTCTAATAACAATTAATTTATCATCTAGATGATATAAGGATAAATAATAAGTTATACACTTACCAAGCCATACATCATTTCATAAAGGACTGCCCCTAGACACCACCAGTCAACAGTTTTATCATAGGGCTGTTTTCTTAATACTTCAGGTGCCAAGTACTGAAATAGAGTACCAGTAATATAACTTCAATAAACATTACCATGTTACAAATGTACTACTATTATAAATATATGATGAGCATTACCTCATCAAATTTCTTAGTCTTTAAAACAATTCCACCACAAACTATAAATTACAAACTATTGTATATTTTGATTAATAAACAATCATTAACAATAATAAATCAAATTATATTAATCAACAAAATGTTTTGAACTTGTTTCATTTTGATTTCATCTGTTTAACTACATGTATTGCTTAACAGCCAATATGACAGCTATGTTCATTTCCTAGTTGCCCCAGAGACAGGAGGAGATAAGCTATGTTCATTTCCTAGTTGCCCCAGAGACAGGGGAGATAAGCTATGTTCATTTCCTAGTTGCCCCAGAGACAGGGGAAGATAAGCTATGTTCATTTCCTAGTTGCCCCAGAGACAGGGAGAGATAATACACAGAAAGAATGGGGCATTTATATCCCTAGATAACTTATTTTGAATTGGTTTTCTGGGTTCTTTATTGTGCCCGGCGTAAAGCATTGATACACACATCACCCTTTTCCTGTGGTTTTCAAAACACAGAACTTGGCATGGTAGTCAGGTTTGGGACACTGAAAAAGTGTCCTTGAAATACCGAAAGGCGGAGTCAAGATTCGCCCTCACAACCTTTCCTTCAGAAGACCACCAATCACTTGGGGGACAAAGTAGACTTTAAATAAAAGATGACTACCGGTATACAACAAGTTCGGTCATTGAACTTGGAATTTGAAGGTCATATCTGATGAAATCAGATGATGACATTCCAGCAGAATCATGGTTAAATTGTTCCTTCAAGCATGAAATGAGTGGACTAAATACGGACCATACTGTAAACACTAGATGTCCATCTAGATAATATATAAAGATAGCAATTTATTTGCCACCCTATCAAAAAATGTTATTCTTATAAAGGTTTGTAGGCCACTAAGATGGTCAAATAAAGACACTGTGATCATCTGACCCTGTACTTTTATCATGGCAAAAATGTGAAACAATAGATACACATTGGTCATTTTGCTATACAACATCTAAAAACAATTGCAAAGGCTTAAAAAGGTAACAAAGAGTGACACATGTTCATATATTTCCTGCCAAATATTCATCTCTTTATTAACAAACTCAAGAACACAGTTCATGTCAATTTTGTAACAGGGAAATAATGGAAGATGAAGTGCATTATTTTTATCAATTTAATGTATATGTACCAAGTAACCATGAATACAAACAATACCAGTATGTGTAATATTAACTGTAATTTGAGAACAAATACATGTAAAACAATGATACTAATTTAGTTGGCTTAAGGTGAAACCTTACCTCTGGAGTTCCACAGAATGTATTAGTTGTCCCCATACCTTCAATGCCTTCCTTACATAAACCAAAGTCTGTTAATACTATATGACCCTGGAAGTATATACAATATAACATATGTAGATCAAGTACTAAAATACTGCTCTTTGAGGTTGACATTTTTTAGCTTTTGCCATATCTGTAAAATGTGACTTGACTTGGATACCAATGAACACACTTAGTTCCATTGGTTTTTACATACATTGTACTAATAGCAAAGAAATGATGATTTCTTTGAACAATCATTCCAGAATTTGACATTTCATGACAGCTCAATAAAATTATCAATTTCATAGTAATATCTTTCTGTCAAAAGCTCATAACACACAATGAAGTAATGTTTATGTTAACATAAACATGACCTTGTAAAGTATGCTTATGCAGTAAAAACAGAATTACATATGACTTCCTAACATAAACCATTGATCAACTTGATTACTCTTAGCAATAAATGAACAAGAAATTTGTGTGAGAAAAATAACGACAATGTAAATAATTAATTTTTATTTTATTCTTAAGATGGCATTTATATGGTGAAATGGAATAATTCAATAAACTCAGAGAGAATAACAAATAAGAATTCACTCAAACAAATAAGTGGTAACTGTTGTACTTTAAAGCTGTTTTTCTAATTACACAATACTCTATTACATTATTTTATAATTTCAATGACCTTATCTCATCTGTTTGATCTGAACTGTAGTTAAAGTTATGATTTTTGTGGTCTAACGTACCAAGCTTTTCTTTATCCCCCCCCCACAATATCTCAACAATTTTTAAGAAAAATCCCAATTTACTGTATAAATCTGAAAAATCATTCAATTCACATCTTAAGCATCCAAAACTTAGTCAAAATATATAAATTATTGGAAAAAAGTCTGTAAGTTTAACCAATTCCTGGGCATTTAAAAAAAAGGTAATTTGCTGCGTAAGACAAAAACCTTGAACAAGGACAATAGCTGGTTGTTTATCAAAACCTGAGAGTTTAAGTTGCCTCCTAAAACCTCGGAAAAAATGCCATTTAGAGTCTATTGTGTTGTCTTTCAATCACGGGTTTAAAAGAACATACAATCAATTAATATTTTAGTATGGACATCTAGCATGAAAAGCACTGATTTTAAGATGTTTAAGTTTTTTCTTATAACTGCATTGTTGAGACAAAAACTTAGGGTTGCATGTCATCACATATTAACCTTGACAGAACACAATGTCTACAGAGACTTGTACGTTTTAACACCAGACTTTGTAGAATTTAATTACATCTATTTCTTGCTCCCATGCAGTTATAATATTTTCTTAGCGTGATGTTTTGTCATAACACCTTTCCCAGAATGCAATATTTACAGACATTGTCATTGAGATATCTTGCTTAACTGACAACATACATGTATCACAAAGTACCCGACCTTACTTGACTGACAACATACATGTATCACAAAGCACCCGACCTTACTTAACTGACAACATACATGTATCACAAAGCACCCGACCTTACTTGACTAACAACATATCACGAAGCACCTGTCTCTTAAAGTCTTAGCTCTACAAAAAGGACATTGCAACAGAATTAGGAGCACTGCCCGAAAAGTATGTCAAGTTTTAGTGTGACCTAAATCAACAAAAATTGAGCAACAAAAAACCCCAGCCAAATGGTATATTATTCTGCTTTACAATAACAACACTACAATAACAGCAGTCATTCATCATGTATAGTGTGATTTTATCAAACTGTCAAAGCTGAATAATTACACGGTCTCTGAATGTGATTATTTTTAGCTTCATACCACAGTCGAAGCATTGACCTTGAAATTAGGCAGCTTTGACAGTTTAAAAAAATCATACTATACCATAAAAGAGAGACAGGTATAATATTGTGATGCAATGTAATTTGATTATGCAATTGGAAACTGTCGTCTTTTTTTCTATCCATTGCACATGACTGTGTGTCGTAATGACAAAGGAGTCTTCACACATTGCATCACACGTGAATTCTTAATTGTAACGCGTTTTTAAAACACAGCAGCAATTGTATTGATGAAAGAACTTTTTCCATCGTTAATTACTTCATCTTTTTACTGTAAATGGTAAAAAAACATGTCAAAATGACAGCCATAGTTATAAACTATGGGATCTTCTTCATGGGCTGGTATGAGCTGTTTTAATTAAGGGCAGTTGGTGTGAGTCCTATTGATGGATTTGTGTTTTTTTCGTATGTTTAGTTTCATAAATGAGTGTCAGTGTGAGCCAAGATGGTAATCTGTGTAGACAGTGGAATGTTGTGCTTCAGGAATTTTATGGGAATCTGTTTCAACTGTTCAATGTATAGAATGGCCAAAAGGATCGAGCTTTACAATGTTTTATTATGTTTCAGTCAGGGTCATAGAACCTGACTTATGTAATTTATGTGATAGCACCTTATATATTCATTTTGCAAAAATGCAAGTCAGCATTATGTAAAGTTACAGTGGTCGCTGCATGCTACTGTTTATGTTAGCAAGCTGTACGTCCTTGTAATGCTAGTACACTTAAGTCTTATGAAAATTAAAGTCATTAAAGGATAAATGGATCTCAAGAGAATAAGAGACACCTCTATAAAATTAACAGTAATACAGAAATTGTCAAAGCCAGTTTATAGGAGATAGGAGTAATTCTGATAATGAAGACGGCTTATTACTTGCCAGCTGTCTGTTTTAATTAATGAATTTCACGCCAATGACAGACAAATTGATTGATATCTTGAGGTAGTTCATTAAATCGTTAACTAAATCACTATTTAATAAGTTTATCTCTATTCCACAACCTAATTAATTACTCAGCACGCATTTATCTCCTGAATAATAGCATGAAATCAAAATCTGTTATGAAAATGTAAACCTGCTGAGTATCAACATTTAACAGTAAATCTTACAGTTAGTATCCTCTTCAAATACATTTTTACAATATTTTACCAGACAGGTTGACATATGTTATAAACTTGTAATATATCTGTATTGAATTAGAATTTAAATTGACTGAATTTAAAACAGAAGGTTTTTATAAATTATAAGAAGATATATGCCTGTTTTTCAAGCATCATTTATGAAAAAAAGTTACACCTCAGTTTTTTAGGTTGATTCAGCATTAAATCCTGATTCTCCAGGGCAAAATATATTTCCTGATGACAGAACATAACATTTGAGAGAATGCTGCCCAATTACACCAGATAGATTTGAATAAAGTATCACAGATGATACATAACAGACAACAGACTGTTGGGTTTTTTTGACAGTCCTGAGCAAATTTTCTCTAATTTTGAAGAACACCTACTAAAATATAAATATTGAAATAGCTCAGTCTGTCACTGCAGAAAATGACATAAAGTCTAGAACAAAAATTTACAAACAATCCATATAAAAAATTTGGTTACCATGACAACATTAAATATTTGACAGAAATTTAGAGAAAATTGGCTGAATCCAACAGCTAGCTCTGTATCATAATATTTGATTACGAAATATTGCCTGGTGAACAAAAGACGACCATGACAGATAGACAAAAGTCAGAATTCTATAAACCAGTGCTAAATTCTAAAAGGGTTTAGGAATGTACAGAATAGTCTTGGTTACCCACACAGAATCCTACATTTTTCATTCAAGTAAAGAAAAGAAATCCTTATATCAATAACACAAAAAGTGTCGGATTAGTAAGGTCAGCAATAAAAGAAAATCTATCAAAGACAAAATTAAACCAGGAACCAAAATATCAATGTTCTGAACAAAATTTAATATACAGTCTTAATGATGTGAGCAAGACCAGTTACCAGACATGTATAATAATATTATACTTTTTTTAAGATGTTGAATAAAGATACCAATATTTCACACAACAGGGTGTTGGGCCATCATGGTCCAGTGGTTAGTGTACTGGACTTGTAAATTGGTGATCAAGGTTTAAAGCCTGGTCATGACTGGTCATACCCTTCCATGAAAATTTGACAAAAATGTCTTCTATTTTGGGAAATTGCCAGCTCCTTGTAGAACTGATTAGGATACAATCATGGAAAACTGATTGGGTGAACCAGCCACCGTGTATATCTGAAATATCGCTGGAAAACAGTGTTTAATCCACTGAAACGATTCTCACAACAGGAGTATCAATAACGTAAAACTACCAGAGCGGCTTCAATCTATTAATCCTATCTTATATTGTTCATTTGCAAGATAGTACAAATTTATGGATTACGTTAATGCAAAAAACTAATTTTGAAGACCTGACTGTTACCTAGAAACTTCAGAAAACAGACAAACATCAGTGGGGAAGACATGAACCAGACAATGACTGTTCAGTATCAAAAATATGCTATAATAAACTTGCTGAATAAAGCATTACATAATATACAGTAAATTGTCGAAATAAAAATATAAAAAATAATAAAAAAGAGAAAATGGAGCACTCCTTAAGTTTGGTACAGTTTGTTTAGTTTACAATTATTTTACTAAGAGACAGTTGGCATAATGTCACCTGATAAACATATCTTATTTCCAATTGTTTGATTTATTTTGTGTAAGAGTTTGATGTAAAAACAAAATACATTACAGTACAGAATTTAAACAATAAAAATGATTTTTGTCATTTTTTTTTTTTGGTCTTTTCTTTGCTAAAAAATTATTTGATTTTTTACAAATGAATACATTTTTTCTAGCTGATTTCTACTGATTTTTTATCCAGCATCTCATACACTGGTGTGACCTATACACAAGTATTTATGGTATATAAATTGTACTTATACTGTATGTTAAAGAGTGATTATTGATAAATAAATTATAATAATATCAGACAGGTGGCTAATCTGATTTCAGCTTCAACTATTTTTACACTTAGCTGACTGATGTGGTCCCAAGATAATACACAAATAATACAAATGATTATCTACCGGTCAAGCGAATTGATAAAAAAGGTACATAGGTCAGATACCAATAAAATCCATATAAGATAGAACAACGTCAAGACAATAGGAGGCGTCACAAAATTTTATGACCATTTTATCTCAGATATCAAAAGTTCAAGTGTATAAATACTGAAATTTGCAACTGCAGGCAATTTTTTTCTAAATATAGCTACATTAAACAATTACCGTCCCATCAAATGACACATACAATGTATACTGTTACCATGTATGAGAAAATGAAATAGTGAAACTCTTTTTGGACAAGGTAAATATAAAGCAACGGTTATTCACCTGTTTTGCTAACCTACAAGCAAAGTTCTTTGTCATATAACTGTTTATTTCAGTGGGTTTGACACCATTTTTCAGTTATATACCGTGACTGATTCACTGAACCAGTTTACATGGACTGTTCTAACCACCCCGACACAAGGAACCGGCAACTTCTTCATATTATGGAGCAAATCAACCTGCCGCGACTGAGATTTGAACTGGAATCATCATATATTAAGTCCAGCGCACTTACCACTCGACCATGGCTGCAGTATTATATAAATGAAGATATTACTTTGCTTAAATTCCAGGTTATTCCATAAAATTATTAATTATCCAATCCAATTGCTTATGGAAAATCATCGAAAAAAACTGATTAATAATCATTCCAGTGTGTTTCTGACTGGCAGTATCTATGGTGACTGTAAATTAGTGTTTTGCCTGGAAAAATCTTTATTTAGGTTTTGATATCATCTACATTATTTTGTACATCAATGCAGCATATTTATAGACAA
The DNA here is from genome assembly GCA_964023205.1 of Lutraria lutraria. Lineage (NCBI taxonomy): Eukaryota > Metazoa > Mollusca > Bivalvia > Venerida > Mactridae > Lutraria > Lutraria lutraria. The sequence goes on from OZ026838.1 coordinate 4,521,489, forward strand.
ATAGGCATCAGGGTTGTAAAATAATCCCACATTCTCCACAGCACTGACCCCAGTGTCCACTAACACTACTAACAATTCAATTTTTCGGAAAAGAAAGGACAGGATTTGTGCAACTTTATGGCTATCAAACAACTTTTGTTTAATTTATAGGTGACATAATAGCATTTCATTAATTTTATCCTGACTGGATTCATTACCAGTAAAACATCATTTACAAACCTAGAAACCATTTTTTATGTTTAAACTTTTAATGTTATAGAAACCATATCCTTGCTTTGATGCAAAACATCTTACATGACATTGTAAAGCACTTTACAGGAAATACAAGATGACAGTTTATAAATAAATTAAGAGCATTTTAATCTATAAATAGATTATGTGATATGTAGGACACACCAGATTACCATTACAGAAAATCATGCAAACTAGTTTGACAGAAACTTTAAAATATGCTCCATTTCTTTAGATAATAAAAAACATTAATTTTGGTAAAAAGGTCACTACTATTTTACATCTCACAATGCCGACAGTATACAATGGATAAAGTTACATAAATTCATACTCAAATTCATACTTTAATTATGCAACAAATAATAGATATTAAAAAGTACATGACACAATATGACATCGCAACTTAAAACAGCGGAAATATCATATTTCAAATGAATAAATCAACATAAATTATGAAAATAACCCATCATGAAGCATATAAAATTAATATTTATTTACAATAAAATGAAAGAAAACACAAGTTATATAATAAGGCTGCCGCCATACAGTGTCATAATGATGTAAATCTAACAACATAAATAGTCAACTTACAATCATACTGCACTGACAGTATATATCATATAGAGGTCAGACAAGAGGTTAATGTGTTAGTTCATTGTGACATGAAAAAAAACTGCTGACAGAAAAATTATTCATACATAATGGGTACACAGCTTCATATGATAGCTATAAAGGCGTCCCAAAAAATAATACCATATACTTTTTCTGAGGCATGACAAATGGTACACCTTTTTTCTAACTCTTTTTACCTTTCCATATTACTTGCTCAGCCAAACAAAAGCCCCAAACCTTTCTACCCTCTTTTTAAATGAGCATGTAACTGGAAACGAATTGTTTTTTTAGGTCTCTGAATTTTTCCATAACAAAATTAATGACTTCCATACGTTCTCCTACACTAATGGCTTTTAAACATAGAAACATGGGCCAGAATTTCCCACAAACCCACAAAGATAAGATTGATAAAACCAACTCATGTTCTTGTCCCAATATTTACAATGAATTGATTTGTAAGTAAACAAAAAGGTAAGTAAATATCCCGTTTTAGATTCATTTATTACTTCATTTTTTTATTATTGTGTATACGAAAGTTAAGTTAATGACTGACATTTGAGAGTAGAGATTTAACTTACTGGTTAAATTTTGGGCCCAAGTTTTCTCAGAAAATTAAAAATATTGATTACCGGTAAAGCATTTATAGCTACCCCGGTAATCAATCTTATTTGAATTCTTATAAAGTAAAGAATACACTATCCTGTTGTACTACATACCTTAGAATCTAGAAGGATATTTTCTGGTTTGAGATCGCGATATATAATGTTTAGAGAATGTAGGTAGCCTATTGCACTGGCCATCTCAGCAGCATAAAATCGTGCTCGAACTTCTGGAAAGTAACGTTCTCGTTGTAAGTGGAAAAATAACTGAAAAAAAAAAATCATTATAAACTACAAGCGTACAATATAAGTTATATATATATACACATGTACTTCAATATAGAATGTGGATGGAATGTACCAGTAAATGAAATTATATAATATTGCAAATTCATGTATTTGTAATTTAGATAATAAATAATGTCACATATATAAAGTATATGCATAACTTGTTGTACCTGACAGCCAAACAAGCTCATTTTAAGAATAAAGACAAAATATTCTACCTAGCTCATGCAGCTGCAGGTAAAAATAACCCCATCATTTTCACAAGGCATACAAATTCCCCCTATTAAATTAATTTACTCAGGAAAATGACATCCACAGTTAAATTTTTTCATTAGGCTTATATTAATTTATCAATACAGTCAAACCTGTGTTAGCGGCCACCTCAGAATAGTGGCCTCACTTTGAATAAAGGCCATCCATTAACAAAACATTATTGCTAACTTAGAACTAAATGACCTCAAAATAAAGGTCACCTGTTAATAAAGGCCACATTTTGTATTTCCCAAGGGTGGCCTTTGTTTATAGGCTTGATTGTATTAGTCCTGCACACCTGGATTAATGGATATCATATATCGAGGGCTCAGCGCAACACTGTCGTAACTTGTTCATATTTCAACATGAGTTACAACACTGTTGCGCTGAACCCTCGATATATATATATATAACTTTAAATAGGGAACAATTGTGTTCAGGGGCAACTAATAGCTGTCAGTTTTGTGTTAATGAAACATATTGACTTACCTCTCCACCATTTACATAATCCAGAATGAAGTATAATTTATCTGGGGTTTGGAATGAATAGTGAAGACCAACAAGAAAGGGATGTTTCACATTTTTGAGCAGCACATTTCTTTCAGCCATGATGTGTTTCACTTCATTTCGTTTCATGATTGCCTGTTTCTGCAGGACCTTGACGGCATAAACCCCGCCTTCATTTTTGTGTCGAGCCAATAATACCTGGAATAGAACAATTTATAAGGTATAGCTTCAGTTTGCTAAGTTTAAGAGCAAACATTGTTTTTTAAGTCTTAACAAGGAAATTCATGCATTAAGACTTTACTGACTGTTAATTTTACTTGATGAAACTAAATGTTGCAATAAACTCATCCAAATTTCAATTCCATTCAATACGAGGCTTTTAAAGATAGCTCTTCATTCAGGAGATTTTGAAGAGTAACAGAAATGAAGTCTAGAAAATAATAATAATATTTAGACGAAATGGATCATAGTTAAAAATCTTGAAAATTTCTCAAAGCTCCATTTTGGTGCAGTTTTTATCCATAAGACCATTATTATTTCATTAATAGATGTCTGAAACTCATTTAGGAAGCTGGAGAAAAGGAAATTGAAAGTCTTCAGGACTTCCATTATTTACTGTCTGCTCCTACGTTATCATGCCTGAAGTTAGATTGATAATAATATCCAGATAGTGGTACATGGAATTTATCCATTTATCAAAAATCAATAGCATGAAAGTGTTCATCAATTTGGCACCAATCTATTGGCATTTTTCTCTAAACCAAAACTTGATTTGCTAGCAAGATAATGCATTTAATACTATTTGGACCAGTTAGGATGTTTGAAATAAATTTAAGTAAAGCCTAAAAAAAATGACTAATGAAATCTGAATTCTTGAAAAAAGTATGAGAGCTTTTATTTCAACTGAAAAAATGCAGACGGAATTTGAAACACCAAACAAGCAATAGATGTACCCGGTTAGTGAAAAATAAAAAAAAAGAACAATTTCACAAATCTGAAAAATATTTCAAGGGAGGTAATACAGCTCTAAAGAAAAGGGGAAGCAACTCATGATTAAAGCACTTATATTGACAGAAAAAGTTCATTGAGCAGTTAGGTTATTGTCCATTTTTTTGGCACCTAACCAATCTTCTGGTCAATATAATGCCACTGACCAATGTGGCATAAAAACTAACCAGAACAATTCCTGCATTCTTGTCTTGAAGTCAGTATCTCTTAATTGAAATAATATTAGCCAAAAATAAATCCTGTTACATTTTTATGTGAAGTATGAATTTGTAGAGATGAAATTAAAAGACATCAAAAAGTAAATCTGAATATCAAAACACTGCCTAAAAAGAGACTTTAATAATTATATAAACAAAATTGTAGATAAACTCATGTTTAACCTACATTTTGATCAATTATACAATGAAATGACATTACATCGGTCATTTAGTTCAAACAGGTACGACAAGCATTTAGATAATAGTATTACTTGAAATATCATGTATAAACTTAAGTTTACTTATCAACAGAAGTTTAAAATAATGTCAGTCAATGACCTCACTTCTATACATTCTCTCTGTTTTTATCTGTAGGCATGTAATCAGGTCATGAAATAGATCATGAGCTCAGTATTACAGCTGACACTATTTTCTGAAGTCCCAAGAAATATTCTTGTATGTTCATTCTAATCATAATAAAGGTATCAAAGATACATGTCCTGATACAGACCCAATCCACGATAGGGCCCGCACCCATACTAAGGCCCCCACTGTATATAAGAACAACAAAACAGCATAACCAACAGTGAATGTTTTTATCTTATACCCTATGTGTCTAAATATCTTTAAAAAATTAACACAAAAAAAATTGAAAAAAAAACATCAATAAAATAAAACACCCCAGTGGCATTTATTTGGTGTAATATGGTGTGTGACATACATCACCAGGCCAAAAATAGAGCAAGCATCTACCATTCCCTTATCAAAGTGTATTATAAGAAACTAGACAGAATTCAATAGTTGTATTCTATTGACCTAAGGGTTTATGTAATAAATTCAAAATTTATGGGGAGAGTGATAAATTAAAAAGAAACATCCATATTTATACCATGCCAAGAATAATACAAGTACCAAGAATTTATAGATAATATATCACTAAAACTTATGAAATAACGGGTAAGGCTAATAAATCAATGATTATCATATTTATAAGATGTCAGCCACAAGCATTGATGACAAAAATAATCACCAATATTATTATTATGTTTATTATGATGATGACAGCAAGGAGGACGACAACAACATCAACGATGATAATGATGATGATGACAAACGTAATAAAGACATTATTAACTTTTTGCAAATACTGGCCATTGTTTAGAGGTTGTTGCTCTACAGAGGTTAAATTTATAGTAAATATCAGCTTAGGGCAATTTTGTAGGTGTTGTTATAGAGAAGTTGTTGCTCTACAGAGGTTAAATTTATAGTAAATATCAGCTTAGGGCAATTTTGAAGGTGTTGCTATAGAGAGGTTGTTGCTCTACAGAGGGCCACTCTGGATAGGTTGTACTGTATTTGGATTATTTCAATATTTAACTTGTTATTCACACAGAAGTACATTCTCAACAACACTGAATGACATATTACATGACATGACATGACTAGCGCAAAAATGATACAGTACAACCTCTCCAGAGCGGCCCACTGTTGAGCAACAACCTCCCTGCAACATTAACAGCATGATTTTTTTCAACTGCATGATTTAACCATAAATCTAACCTCTTCAGAGCAACAACCTCTGAATGCTATTCTGAAAGGGTTTTTTATTTTGAGAGGTTGCACTGTATGTTTATATTCTGACATGCTGTATAATTTCAGTAAACAATAAATAATTCCAATGTATTATTCATGTATTCCTATTTTGTAGAAAAAGGAACATTCATGCAATATGACTCTGTCTAGAAATTTCCAACATTATATTTGGCTTCTTATCAAAATGTCACGATTGTGCTCAATTTATTAGACCTATCTACACAGCAACAGCCTTGTTACTTAATTTATATATTTAGAACAATGACAATTTTTGTATATCATTCTAATAATGGAAACCAAAGTCTGATAGCGCCGGTCGTTGACTTTCAATGTAGCATTTTATGGTCCTTGACTCTGTCGTACGATTACACATAATTCCCGATCAAATATTGACAAGATTTGTTAAAACATTTCTTTAATCGGTCAATGGCAAAATGTAGGTTTTTCACTTGAGTTAAATGTGATTAATCAGGTAATACCATATATGTAACATAATCAGTCATGACCTGATCTTGAACTCAAAAGAAAAATGTGACCATTTGAGAACATTCGGTCAGCGTTCTCTACAATCAGGATTTCTGAAAGGAGAAATGCCATGATATCAAAATATGAACTAAAGAATATGATAGGCCATTTTTAAACGAAAATATCAATTCACATAAAGTTTCAAAACTGTACTACGTTCTTTGGCAAGGGTAAAAATTTAAACTTCAGTCAAAAAAGAATACATACTGAACATAGATAATGATATGTAGCGCATCTTGTCAGAAGTTATTATTATTGTATAAGACTAGAAATTTATGTAAGTTAAGTTACATGACCTAGATAATTATGAAAAAGATCCGGTAGTGTGAAAATCACTCAGGTCCCTACATAAGAAAGTATAAATCTCCTGGTCCTTTAAAAACAAAATTATTCTAATAAAATCTTCATCAATATTTTATCAATGAAAAATGAAACAAGACAAAAGAGCTATACACAAAATAGTGAAAACCAAAAAAAAAAAATTATTTCGTACAAAAAACTCTTGCTTTCTATTTTTCATATTCACCTGCTTTAATACAAAGACACTTTCATTAGAAAAACAACACAGGTACTTAGAATTGAAACAATTAGTAAAATGTTACAATGGTAAAACACAAATTAAATGTTGTCATATTGAAATGTTTATAAATCAAACAACATCAACAACAAACAATTGTTAAACACGCAGATTTCATTGCGTTATTACTCTGTATGGTTTTTACTAAAAAGCCACAGACCATTCACCGACATCGCATGTTATAAAAAATTCATCAACACTACGTGCGTTATCGAACATACCTTGCCAAAGCTGCCTTTTCCAATCACCTTTAAGAATTCAAAGTCACTTGGTTTAACGCTGAAATAAAATAATTTTAAAACATTTAATGTATTGCCTCAAATGATCTAAACACTGTCATCTCACTTGATATAAGTACATACATTAATATGAAGTTTGTTATTTTTAAGACATCCCAAGTCACAATTGTCCAGTTAAATCATAATGAACACTAACCAGTCACCATGGTCCAATTAACCATAATGAACACTAACCAGTCAACATGGTCCAATTAAACCATAAACAACACTGACTAGTCAACATGGTCCAATTAAACCATAAAGAACACTAACCAGTCAACATGGTCCAATTAAACCATAATGAACACTAACCAGTCAACATGGTCCAATTAAACCATAAAGAACACTAACCAGTCAACATGGTCCAATTAAACCATAAAGAACACTAACCAGTCAACATGGTCCAATTAACCATAATGAACACTAACCAGTCAACATGGTCCAATTAAACCATAATGAACACTAACCAGTCACCATGGCCCAATTAAACCACAATGAACACTAACCAGTCAACACGGTCCAATTAAACCATAAACAACACTGACTAGTCAACATGGTCCAATTTAACCATAAACAACACTGACTAGTCAACATGGTCCATTTATTCAAGAAGCCACAGGTTCCAAAATATTCATAAAACAATAAAACCTAAATATTTGACTTTGAGTGAAATCTAAGTTGACTGGAATGTAATCTCCATTGACTTGAGTTTAATCTCACTGAACATAAGTGTCATCTACCCAGACTTGAGTGTAATCTCACTGGACTTAAGTGTCATCTACCCAGACTTGAGAGCAATCTCACCCTTAGAAGTTTGTAGACACTGGGATCAGTGAAAGAAATCAGAAATCACAAGATCAATAACCGGCCTTAAGCATGATAGCAAGGACACAAAGAGCCTTTTTAATGTGAGGCAAAGTGATGTCATATGGAAATAAATATAAAAACATAGTTGAGTTATTTTAAGTGGTAAGTGTCTTAGATCTAAGCTAATATTATCAATAAAAGAAATTTGCACGTCAAGGATATAAAAAATTAAGATCTATAATCTTGTAATAATCTATAGTCTATAAATAATGCATACAAAATAAATGATGTAGCAGAAAATGCTGCACTGACGTCAGAATGCTCAGGTCTGGCAGATGGTTACAGATGTTTGTTAACTGTCGTAACAGGTTTGATATCAAACAGTTTAGAAATATGGAGCAAATGCTTGCTTATCAAGTTGGTTCAATTTTCAGGTACTTCTGTACTTAAAAGAAAATTAACACCACAAGATATCGTGACATGTTTTGCAGTAGATCAAGGTTCTGATAAATATTGCAAGGCTGCATAATGATAACCATGCAGCAATAAATCAGCGTGAGATCTATATTTGAGATTGAGTACGTCTTGTACATATTACTGAGATTGTACTTATAAAATTCAATATTTTGTAATCAGTAACATGTTACACGGAGTATAGAAAACATTACATGAGTTCCATATGAGAGTTAACAATTTAAGTTTTGCTGAAGTTAGACTTCTTTTTTACATAATATATAATTATGAGAGTTAGATAATAATTATTGTATAACAGAATATTTTCAGCTAGTTCATGAACATTTTGGGATTATTAAAAAAAGTTATACAAGCTTTAATCTTAGACAATATCAATTTTTGGTATGCATTTAGCTTTACTTAAATGCAGGGACAGAAATGTTTTTATTTGCTGTTTATAACTATTCTCAAAGTGGTTTATTTCTACAGTGTTATGTAAATAATGGTATTTGGCACATAATTGATCCAAGTAATTGAATACATGATGATAAGGAATAAAGAATGGAAATAATTAGCATCTGGCATAGTCTAGGACAACTTGCGTGGGTAGCAATGCAACTACCCCAGTTAGTAGATTTGGCAAAAAGCACAACTGTGTAAAAAATAACACCACCAAGTGGTGCCTGTAGAATACGATAGAATGCATAAGATGTAAACAATCACAGAAGTTTATTACTGTTTATATACAAATTATTATATATTCTAGTCACAGTATAATTATGTAGCTAATTATTAACAACATCAAGATAACAGTAACTTCATTGGAAACAATAATAACAACTGTTTGCAACTCTTCACAGTGAAGGAGAACTATGTCCAAGCATTAGAAATCATTAATTTATATGAATTATATACATAAGAATACACAGAAAACTTGTTTTAAAAGACCACCTAAGGAAAAAGCAAAATGTTGACTGTGAACACTTGAAGTGTCTTAATACAACATGCATGTAATTTGTTCTTTAACACAACAAATAAAACAAAAAGAGGTTTCTAAGTTCCTTAACATTGTATCTTCCAAAATCTAAACAAAGTTTTCAGCCATAGACCCGTAGCCTGCTCCATATTGGCATGATAAAATTGTCCTTATATATAGAAAAATAACAATAACACTCCTGAAAACTGGACCTCTTCCGGACTGGGACAAAACTCAGAGAAAAACTGGCCGGGGGACAATATAGACTGCTACACTGGCTTACAGGAAGTCCAGTTTCCAGGGTTTGAATGTATCTCGTAAGTAAGACTAATGATTGGAACAAAGAGGACAAGAGGACAGAATAACCTCATGATTGTACCTTTTTTAAGGACACTTGGCATTTAAATCTAATAAGAATATAAACTTTATCGATAAACTAGCCTTCAACCAAGAATATATCATGATGTAAACATGCCAGAGACCTTCTTAAAAAGTTGTACCCAGTTCAAGTAGGTACTAAAGACCAAATATCATAAATCTGGGTCAAAGTCAATTTTGTTGACATTAGATAGGACAGGAGGAAAGTATGTACAAATACCAACTGGCTTACCTTTTCTTTTCACTTGGACCAAGATTTATCGGGTTACTGTCTTTACTCTGAAAGAATAATGAGATAAATATGTAGGATATTAGATTAATTTGATTAACATATACAGCAGTGACACTTATATATAAAACATAGTGTATATGTAACAATGTAAGTTTAATTTAAAGCTGAAAAGTTTACAACAACACTATTTATTCTTCATCCAAAGTTTTTACGAGGTTACACTTTTTATATTACAGTTTGCTTTGTCTGATAACCAAATATTTTATAGACTTCAATTTGATGACCGGTAATATGTTGCTTTCAATATTCTTCATTCAGATCCGAGTCAATGCATATAAAACTTACGATTAAACTGACTTAAAAGTACCTAATATGACCTGAATATCATCTAAATATGGTTACACTTCACAAGTTCACATGCGTACATGTTTTATTGTCATGGATGTGTCTTCATTAAGAAACATCATAATGTATTACAGCAAGTTCATTGGACGACAGGATGAAGATGATGTTGTAGGTACAACAAGGTTTTTATACATGTATAATGAAGCGAACGGAATACAAACTATGGAACGCAGTAAGTGCCATCACTAATGACACTAAGAACTGACCTATAAAGCATCAAGACTTGACAACAGCCCAAATCTTCTATGGTCATTTCAGAGCCACCCCAGAGAGGGAGATAAGAGACAGGAGAACCCGGCATTTACATAATTATATCCTTACTTAAATTAATCAGCGTAAAGCACCGATACAAGCCTCGCCCCTTTTCCAGCAATTTTCTTGACACAGTACTTGGCTTAGTAGTTGGTGTGGGGGACACTGAAAAAGCGTCCATGAGTAATTCGAAAAGGTGAAGCCGAGAACCAAAACAACGATCTTTCGTATTACATGTATAAGTAGTCTATTTTACCACTTGACCACAGTGATCACTCCAGTCAGAGTCTGAGTAGCCAATATAATGTGCTTACTAAAAGTATGAAACAATTCACAAATTAAAAGCATATGTCAGATTACCTACAGATTAATTCATGCAGCTACTTAACCTTTTTTTGTATCAAAAGTTTAAAACCAGATTGACCTCATTTCAGTATAAATTACATGGAATTCACACAATTCATGTTCAAAGGTTTATTTATCTGCCACACTGGTTAGCCCTAATGTTTACCATGAAAGGAAATCTAGAAGCACTTTTTCATGGCAGTAAAATCATTATTTTACTAACCAACTCAGATGCACGAAAAATAATAGGTTGATTGCAGAAAGTGGCGCGGGGATTTCTTCTCTTAAAGGGTGTTGCTTTGGAGAGGTTGCACAGCATAGTGAATTACCCGCCTATATCTGTGTAATCACCATTTGTACAATTGCAATTAACACACACATCAGACCACAGAAATATTCAACACCTGACATCATACTTATTTGATGTATTAATCATTGAATCTGGGGTTAAACGGTCATCTCTAGGTATAAGGTGAATGCTGAATCCATAATTATGATCAACTAAGTGTGACTTTGGTATATTTTCATCAAACTAAATGTCCCTAGGTGTTTGATTCGATATGATGCATAAGAAGACTTAATTAACACATATGGAAGTAGTAACTGTTCAAGTTCACAAGAGACTTCTGAAGATACAGTTCATTTGGTAAATATTTCATCTACCTTACAGATATTAACAGATGGACATTACAGGTATTGTAGATATATTTGAGACCCCACTGATTCACAAGTCATGACAATACTATATTAAGCAGACATTAGCAGCATTAGTGGTAACAGGTTTATACCTGGAGCCTGGAGTACAGGAGGCATTGCTGGCATACAGTCAATTACCGGTCCAGAATGACAAAACAAACAAAAATTATTCATACTGAAAAATTAAATCAGCGAAGTTTTAGCATCTACGTCATAAGTTGTTTATTCCTAATTAAACGAACAAAGAAATAATTGGTGATTTTTCATAATTTTTACTTGTAACGTAATACGACTTAATACGGTAAATACATTATTGTTAAATAGCGTGCTGATTACGCATGTTTACGCAATAAAATTAAAACAAAACATGACAGTAAGGCAAGCTTAATTATCATACTTTGTCATGATTTCTACATTAATTGTGGTTGGCATCCACATTAGAGGTAGCATTTGACAGAAAACAGGATATTCCTTTGTTTACTGAAATGCATCTTGCTGTGCTTTGATTTTGCAACAATAATCTTGAGAATGTAAAAGGAAAAATAATTACTACATCACTTCATTCTAGGATTAATTTAATTTAAAATCATAAAAAAAATTTCATTGTTACATGCATGGTGTAATGAAACAACACGATGTAGTATTGACAGGTTTATTGCCATAAAGAATTTAAACAAATTGAAAAACAGGAATGACATGAAAAAGAAATTTTATTATTTTCTTTCTTCAATTTTTCAAAAGAATGCCCCATCCATTCAATTTGCTAACAATGTAAAAATACCACAACAATGCCATGGAGTATAACAATACATTTTGCAGATACTTAGCTTAGTACAGTAACATAATGTAGTCTGTATCCAAGGTTAACTTAGGTTAATGTTTCAAAATTAAGTCATTTCACAATCATGTTCCAGTGTAAAACATTCATTTTAACAGTGCTATTAAAGTTCAGGAACATGTTCTAAGAACTATGAACAGAGCGGACTTACAGTAACTTAAAAGAAATATTCATGCTAGTTTTCTTGAGTCCTACATTTTGACAAATACTAATTTCCAAAACAGGGCTGTATAAATTATAAATCAGCTTCAGATGCAGTAAAATATTTAATGACCTTAAATGCAAATTTCACCTTAGAAGGGAATTCATGAAAACAATATTTTTTCATGAACTATTCAGGAATAGTTCATGAACTATACAAGACTATTTGATAGGGGAATGTCTTTTACCAAATCATGATATAGATCAAGTAATGTACTCAAGATTTGAGGTCAAGGTCAAGGAAACATACATCCTACTGTGAGCTTAGCAAGAGGCCTACAGCAAAAATTATCTCAGCATGTTTTAAATTCCTTATAATTCAAATGATTTATTTAACATAACAGAACAATTGTATGTATTCCAAAACACACAAGGCATGGTGTCGTTCAATTAAAAAACTCAACTGGAAAAAATAAAATTATCAGAACAAATGAAGAAGACATCGGAATGGAGTAGAAAACAAAAGCCAATTTAAATCTGCCAGGTTTTTGTTCAATTAAGAAGTATCAATCTTTCCTGACGATTCAACGAAATGAAAGATGTTTGCACGAGAGCCATACACCTACTGACGTCAATCGTCCCATTAGAGACTGACATTAAACAATCACTCTTTACCAAATGCGGTGAAAATAATTTGAATACATAACATCATGAACTGTGCATAGCTGTGAGTTGATCATTATACATATACATGGTAAGAATTAAGGACTTACAAAATGAAAGCTAACAGGGATATGGAAGACTAAGACAGCAGTTGTTTCAAAAGACTAGAAATTAAAACTCAAATCCATGAGTATATTCTTTGTAGCAAGGTTTTGTAAACATTTCTGCAGTACATACTGAGGTATAAAGATTCAATGGATGAGGCTAAAGGTCACCAATCAGACAAGAGTGAAGGTCACTTCTTAGACTGAATCAAGGTCATTCCTGGGATTAATGAACGTAATTCCTTTAATATGGATAAACATTATTCATTAGGTTGTGGAACAAGCGATTCATGAAAAATTAATTTAAAGACAAAATGACAAATATCTACAACCCCACTAAAAATTAAAATATAAATTCAAGTATAACCATTGACTATTCAATTAAGAAAACAGACAAACCAGACAGTGTTTTATACAATTATTAACATCAAATACCTTGAATTCAATTAATATAATGTTTAAACAAAATTTCAAAATAAAAGTTGAAGGTAAATTGTTACATCAAAAGGCAATCATGTTTTATTGTAACGAATCCAATTTGCTTCATCATCTATACAGTAATCAATAAATCTTCAAAACTAAAAATCTCAAGCAATAAAATCAGAACCAAGGACACAGTGTAATTCAGCTGTCTTGGAATTGAATTAAGAAATTAACCACGCTTTTTCTGAATGACATAAATACATCAGGACTGAAAATACATGTACTTTGCTTGTACATTTAAAGAAAGAAGTTTTCATTAAATAATTTAAAGTTCTTTTACCAAGCTTATGGAAAGTCATAAGTTTTACCTAGGTGTATACCTAAGAAAAAAAGCCTTGAACTTTTTGAGTTCATGAACAGTAAATGAACTGCGCATGAAAATTTTTTGTTCTTAAACTGTTCATGAACTGATTAAGGCCAATTTAAGAATATATATTGTTACGAAAAGTTTAATTCGTAGGTAGTTTTTATTGAACGATCACCACGGATGTTTTTATTATGGCCAGGGGGATAACAAACACAGATAACATAAATACACAAATAGTAATAAACTTGTAAATAAATTATCTTTATTCATTAAAAGAAGAAATTATATCTATAGAAGTCCAGATATAATTTAAATAAACACGTCAGGCAATATGTCGGCCGACAATAATATTTCCGAAGGTCCGAGGAAATATTAAATTAAATATTAGATGTCCAAATAAATAACTCTTCTTTATTTATTATAGATGCTTAATCTTAAATGTCAATTCAAATACAAGGCGTTTTAGAAATATTTACATTATAACTTAATCTGTTCGAAGTAGAATCTAAAAGCTCTTCTTTACTGGCCGGTGTCGTTTTAAGAAGTCCCCCGACTTCAAAGTATATCTTTGTTTTGAAGTGCCGCGCCAGTGTACTTTTCTATGACGTGACATGCCTAATCCAATCAAAAGTGAGTATTTCTCCTTGTGACCTATGTGAGCCAATGAGTGTAGTGTGTGTAATACGGTCCTTCCGAGAAAGGAATATAGTCCGCACGTGAATCCGTTCCGGACCAACATGATGGGATTTCCACCAAACCTTAGTGTTTCTCCGTACGCTAACTGTTTCTTACTTACCAGATAGTTGTGCAGTTTTAGCATGTTATAATATGTGTAAAATGAATGCATTCAATGCCGTGGTGGAGGAAATCTATGCTAGTTCATTAAGTAAGATGAACAATGTACTGAACATAAAGTTAAATGGATTTGTCGTCCAATTCCGCGACATAAACACAAAAGGTAAATGTGACATCTCTTCATGAGTTTGATTCAAAAAGTAATATTACATGTGAACTATTATTGGTGAAAGATTGTGTGTTTCATGAAGGTACCTCACATTACAATATGAATGATTAGTTCTTGAAATATCCTTGATATTTCAAGTACTGTTCATGAACTCTATTACATGTAATGGACATTTCAAGAATCATTCTCATTTGAACTTCCAGGATTTTCATAAATTATTAATGAATTATGTATTTGAACTATTCATGAATGATACATGAACAATTCATGAAGAATTCTTAATCGTTTCACTGGGGTGGGATCTTCAACGAACCTGACTGTTGGTGGGACATTAAACCCAAGTGAAAGAAGACAAAAAACTTACTATATACAGAATTTATACTACACTGAGTCAAAGATATATATCAGATAACTATCTACCTATAGGCAAGAATCAATAATACATAAATACATAAATCAGAGAAAAGTAGCAATCCCCCCCCCCCCAAGGAGTACTTTTAAGTATTTATGTCAATGGTACAATAAGGCAGCCACAAGATATGGACACTGACATGTAGTTTGACGGCTAATACATATGAATAAAACAATCACATTTGACAGCTGACAACATTTCACCTTGACCTTGACCCAATCAGTCACCTGTATATTGACTGCTAAACCCAAATTGTACTAAATATCGGACATCTTTTTCAGCAACAATGATGGCCAAAGGAAATAATTTTTTCCATCAGAGGTAAAGAAAAATAACATAAAATAAACAGGAGTACAGCAGTTCTCAATTAAAAGAGTTTAGTTTTATTCATTCATCAGTAATATGATGATAAATTTCATTTATATCAGTAATAAACCTTTAGTCCAGATGACAATTTTCAGACACATTCACACTAGGGACAACAACATATCCTTTCCAACAAATACCTAAGCTTACAAACCATGTTGTTAGGACTGAATCAAACATCCGGATATCCAGATCAGACATCCAGATATATCCGGATATTTGGATCCATCATTACATTGCTATTTACCGGTCCCAATGACGTAAAATACCCCCATAAGATGGTAAAGATGATGGGAATGTTATTCATTGTTCATTGTTCTTGTATTGTAAGCAGTAAAGATTGATAGATTCAATCGATATCAAGGACAAGATATCTAATATCTTAGCTAGGATGTGTCCATGAAATGGTACACAGTTTTTTAAAAGATGCAAACATGTAAGATACACCAGCTCAAGGCTATATTTGAACCCATGACCTTCAGAACAGAAGTACAATGTACAAACCAATGTTGGGAAATGTTTGTCAAAAGAAAAATACAATAAGATGTTGAAAGAATTTGTGTACCTCCATTGAGATGATTTTTTTATCATCATACTTTTGCAAGATTTGATTTGATTAAGAGTTTTAGGCTGCATATACTGTAGAATCATAATTTTTCGTAGGGTTCAATTTTCGTGGTTTTTACTAAAATGGCTATTTCGTGGGGACATAAATTTGTGGATTTTGATTTTTGAAAAGAAATGCCTTATCTCCGCATTTGAATTCGTGGGGATTAGATTTCGTGGATGAGTCGATCCACGAAATCCACGAAATTAAATCCCCAATGAAAATTAATGATTCCACAGTAATTAAATGACCAAATACCAATAGCATCACAATAAAGGACATGTTGTAAACTTGAGAGCCCAAATGTATGACAGTAATGATGATAAGTGAAATATTCAGGTAGACTGCAGAAAATTACATTTGTAAACATTAACTGAGTACATAAGGTTATAAAATGAGACTTAAAATGTTGATTTGTTATTGGTCAATATCCAGGTTAAAAGCATACTTGGCCAATCAGATGTTAACGTTTAGAGGCAAGAGTTAATGGCTTTAAAACCTAGCACTAGCATACTTCACATCAGTTTTACTGTCTTTAAACACTGAACAATTCAATTGTCATGAAATTTTTAGTTACTGAAGGAGGTAGAAGTCTAAATGCATTACTATAATTGAAATATTGGCAGACGTAATACTTAAGGACACAGTATTTCCAGAAAATTGTACCATTAAAATTTCCTTTCTAGGACTTTTATTAAGATTTAGCTTTCAATGGACACTTACTCTTCAAAATGGAGATAGAATATATCTGTGTTCAAAGCAAAGATCCAGTCATTGATGTAAAATGAAAAAGAACCGCTTTGC
This sequence comes from Lutraria lutraria, assembly GCA_964023205.1. NCBI lineage: Eukaryota > Metazoa > Mollusca > Bivalvia > Venerida > Mactridae > Lutraria > Lutraria lutraria. The sequence continues at coordinate 4,538,389 of OZ026838.1, forward strand.
CTTAAATATATAAATGGAGAGTTACCAATAAGTACAATCAAATTACCCAAAAATCATGAATAATTTACCAAATTCAATTAATATTCATTAGTTGGTAAAGACTATATCTAAAAATACCAACTGTCAGACAATTAAGCCATGTATGGTGAGTAAATCACAACACCTCTCACAGAGAACTCAGGAAGAAAATTACAACAACTCTCACAAGGAAAGTACAATGGAATTCACAGAGAAAGTTTAAAGACTTTGACTCAGTGAAACCTAAAATGGTCAAAAAAGAAAAGATGAACTAACACTTTCCAGATAGGGCTTAATACAGAGAGGGCCTCATGTTTATGTAGCTGCATGCAAGTGACAATAAGAACCCACAAGCTAAAGACAGGGCTTAAACATTCACAAAAGTAAATCAAAGTAACTTGAACAAAGTGAACCAAACTGCCTAAATTTTAAAAAGTCAGCAAGATCGAGCCAAACCTGGCTAAACGATACCAAAGTAAGACAAACTAACCACAGGATGATTAATTACATCAAAGTGAATAAATCTATTCCACAGTAAGATAAAGTATACATAAGGACAAAGTGAGCTATCCTATTTCAAAAATAGCAAAAATAACGAAATTCTTACCATGCTGTCGCTTGATTCAATGCTTAAATCAGAATCAGAAGAATCCGGTGCATTTCTTGGGTTGTCCAATGCCAGGAATGACTTTACTTCCGGACTGAAAATAAACACCAAATATTAATACTAAGTAATTATTGACATTCAGAATAAAATGTACATAAATTATGTGATAAAAAAAACAAGTGCCGAAGGTGAAGGTCATTCATGAAGCTTAATATAGTCATTCATTATTTAAAATTTTTGAAAATTGATTGTCTTCCCTGTAGACAGCCAAAAACACTTTCAAAACAAATTCAGTTTTCCAGGACGGTATTCTTACCAGTACAAAAAGGAACTGGCACCATCTCCACATGTGGAGGAAAATCAACATTATTGTCAAATTTTCATGGAAGGGTATGACTTGCCGCGACTAGGAATCAAACCTGCATCGCCGGTTACCAATTCAGCTCACTAAACACTGGACCATGGCGATATTGGCTTGATCATCACTGAATAAGGATTTATAAACAATACAAGTTTTAAGTCGGGATATAATCTGCAGAATGGGGAATTGATTGTCATCTGCTCATATTTAATTCATGGTCTGTCTGCATGTGCAGCTGCTAACAGGCAGGGTCAGAGACAACAACTAGAAACTTTTATTGGAATTCAGCCTAAAGTATAATGACTACAATCATAGTGGCTTGTCTCATGCTAAAGATTACCATACCACTATTGTTGTATGATACCAATTGTCACTACTCGGGTATTTCCGTAACTGAGAAATACACCTCGTACATAAGTGCAGGGTTACAAATTTTGGTTATGCGGTTCTGGTACTCTAGGTACTCGTTTACAAGAATTATTCTCAGAATTACAGACCTGCGAACCTATTTATCGTTCGCTATATTGAAAAAAATAGACATCAGTTCCCATTTAAAGAATTCAAGTTGTTTCCATTGTGGGATTCCCAAAATAGAAAGTAGCCCCAGAACAATGAAAACAAAATGGCGGCCTGCTTATTATGTCCGAGGCACTTTCGTTAGACAAACGCTGAAGAGTTCCGATTGATATGATACATTAAATAGTATTTCTTCATACCCTTAACCCTTATGACTCAGAAAGCAGCAAATATGCTACAATTCCTTTGTCTGAACATTAAATCTACCCTTTGAGTTAATGTAATATCATAACAAATAGACGCTCCTTATGAAAAGATGGGTGAGACAGAAGACAAATAAACATGGCTGCCACAGATATGTCACTGTGGTATGACTGTATTCCACTTACATTACGAGGGCTCAGCGCAACAATATCGTAACTTGTTCTTATTTCAATATGAGTTACGACACTCTTGCGTTGAACCCTCGAAATTTAATCAACCCAGTCAGCAATGAACTCTGCACTTCACTTTTTGAACAAAGACTTTTATACTCCATTTTAATACAATGATAGTGCTGACTTTATTACTCTACAGATGTATGTTGTACCTTCAAAGTGAAGAGTCACTGAGTGCATCTGACTGATCCGGAGTAAAACATTACTACATCTTTCATCCCCTATTATCACTTTTCATTGTTTACAATACAAATATCAACAAAATTATTCAAGAATACAGAATGGGATAGTAAACAAGAAAATCTCACAATAATGTTAATAAAACTTCAATTTGAATGTTTGTGGTTTTCTAGACGTGTGTGATATAATTATGCATTCTTTATGCCACAATAAACACCCTGTATCATACTAATGATATTTAACCAGTCCTTTATCGAATCAATGATTGTATTACATAGTATTACATACCAAGAGTTAGATTGAAAACAGATTTTCAATTGATATAAACCAAAAATATCTTTACAATAATACAGGATTTTACTTTAAAATATTTTAATCTTTTGAAAGACAACAGTTTCATAAAATCTTATTTCTGGCGAATTGAGAAATGTTTAAACAAACAGATTAAAGCAGTATAATTATATGTTTAAAGAAACAGATTAAAGCAGTATAATTATATGTTTAAACAAACAGATTAAAGCAGTATAATTATATGTTTAAACAAACAGATTAAAGCAGTATAATTATATGTTTAAATCTTATAAAGAGAGAAAACCTTATAAAGTGACCACCTCAATATTACAACACCACATTGTAAAGGCTACTTAAGTCAGTATTTTCTATATATTTCAACTTAATTACAAAACCACGTTTTTTTGGTGTCCCAAAGGTGGTCATAATAAGAAGGTCTTACTGTAATTAATGTCATTATTATTGAGTATGACAGAAAAACTCACTACTTGAAACATTTTGAGATTGAGTCTTAGGTCAGTTCAGAGAATGTAAGGGAAATCATGGCCTCATATTTAACATTTTAACAAGCTGAAGAAATAATTCTTACTCAGCTCAATTTCACACAGGGTAAACTTGCTTAGTTGGGAAAAAGAGCTGTCGACAGAAAAATGAACCACAGACTACGAAAAAAGATTTTTTTGGAAATTCAGTAAACTCATGTCTGAAGTATTTCATAGATGTTTCATGAACAGCGCAGCACCCAACAGAACATGACAGCTGTCATTTGAGACAAGTTTTGTGTGAAGTACAAATTGTGTTGAGTTATATGAATCAAGCATTGTTAACCAAACTTTCATTCAATTTCTTAACAGTAAAACCCCTCAAAAATGGACCCCTTCCAGACTTGGACAGTTTTCACAGTTTTTGAGAAAAAAAAATCGAAAAAATGGGACTTGAATTATTTGATTTTCAGGGAATTCCAGTTTTTACTGTACTATGAAAGTGGAAATTGAGACAATTGAAAACTAATATATTAAACCAGAGAAATTTGAGACATTTGGTCATTTAAGGCTTCATTTTTTTTATTAGCATGTTACGAAAATAGAAATATTAGCTTTAACCTAAATTGACGTTAATTTCATATTAAATTGATTACAAAACGAAATATTTATATTTGATAACTGTTGCAACTTAAACCTGTTGAAAACAAACAAAATCTACAATAAGATAAAAAAAATGTCCATAAAACTGGGATCCAAGTTAAGATTCATACCTATAACTGGACTATAGGACTATAGGGTGATTTCTAATGTTATCACATTCTAGCAAGCTGATCAAACCAGTCAGTAATTTTAGACTGCTCCAGGCTACCATTAAAGGTGAATACGTCCATTATGATAAGTAAAGAGGTTAAGGTTAAACTACAAAGTTCATAGTAAGGTAAAATGACGATTTTATTCAGACATAATGTATTATTTCTTAACCCCATACAAATGATTATTAATCATAGAAATTAATGAACACTATTCATGGTTTATTTGTTCTTTTTGCAACTTGTTTATTTTCTGATAACAACAATCTGTTGAGTCCTGCAGGATTTATAACATGCATTGAGTGTATTTTTCTCCTATTGTAACATACTGTAGTACATATTTGTCCTTGACTTGAATAGCAAGCATAACTGTTTTATGTTGCTGTCGAATTGGCAGAATTCAATAAAATCATCTAATCAGATTTCTTTCTTCCAGAGATTTTTGTTAAAATTCATTAATCTGCAGACTTAAGATCTACTAAGAGTAAAGCATGTAAACACTACAGTCTGGTAGCTGGAGCAATGTGTCGTTGGATACTGGCATCTAACATGCATTCTGACACAACATTCATCTCTGTATCAGACTATTACCTAACTGTACTATCAAGTATCTGACAATGACCTAACTGTACTATCAAGTATCAGACAATTACCTAAATGTACAATCTATGTCCACAAATCGAGGGCTCAACGCAACACTGTTGTAACTTGTTCTTATTTCAATATGAGTTACAACACTGTTGCGTTGAACCCTCGAAATTGTAACCTAGTCCATCAAATAGAAAGCCAGACCTAACGTTGCATATCTTTTGACTACTTTTGACTACAATAAGTGGATCTTATAGCTACAATTGGTGTATCTTTTGACTACATTAGGGGTATCTTTTGGCTACAATGAGGTAATTACTTAATTTCAAGCCTATGTCTCTCCCCTATGTTTGAATAGAACAATACTTTAATCAGACAATAAACAACATCACAGTAATCTCACTGAAGGCAAAATTCATGTTTGTATCTCTTCAGTACAGCACCATTTAGCAACAGTAAAAGAGGTATGGCAAATAATCAAATCAGTGAATTACCAATCAGTACTAACCCAGTCCCACTCATTTCATAAGAAACAACTACCCACTTTCCAAATGAATTATAAATGACATTGGAAGTAATATCTTCAACTACCAAATTGTCACAGACTAAGTGCCTCACAAAAGGTGTCATACTCAAAACCTCTCAATTCACATTTTTGCACAGTACACACTCAAAATGCTCCGATAAATTGAACACTAATCAAACAATGAACTAATATAATGGCCAAACAAACATACCTAGATTATTTTATCAGAAAATCAATTTTATGTAATTTGAGTCATGCAAATCCTGTAATGGAACAATGTTCTTAGTTGTTGACCTAAAACAATGAACAAACCCTAGGAGACAGAAAAATTAACACTCTTACGTAACTAAAAAAAAAAATTAAACATTAGATAAGCTTAATTACACAAACACTCTTACGTAACATTAATTAAAACAACTCAACATTGAAATTTAGTTCAAATTTTAATAAGAATTTAGTTTCTTTTTTTAATCCAAAATTTTCAATCACAGGTCACTATATGTATTCAGTAATGTATTTAAATACATGCTGAAAAAAAATCACATGTTGATCAACTCATTATGAAGATCATCTCATCATAAAAAACACCAATTTTTAAGCCGGTTTTCCGAATTTCTTCTAAATAATTATAGATCAACTAGATATAGTAAGATCTGTTTGTAAAAAATGGCCTTTTAATCTATGTTTTACTGTGTATACAGTAACTATCTTAATACAGCACTCTGTGTTCATTGACTGTACAAAGTACAAAATACTTGAGAAGGGTGGGGACTGTTATGTATGAAATGATTAACATACAAATATCTGTAAAATTCATGTTCTACATGATTGTATAATGCTTTGGTTTATTTATAATAGTGTCACCTCTATTAAAAGGACCAGCCAAGTTGGCTTATGAGGTGTGTATTTTTTGTACTCTGATACCTTCTGAATCGACCCTTCTTTTTATAATTAACTTGCACTCAGTTAGGTAATATTATCAATATTGATAATAATCAATTACCTAAGTGGTTAAAAGGTGTGTATTGACGTGCCAGACAACCGTAGTTCGAATAGATTTTTATCAAATATTTAATGTGACATCATAATGTAAGATGTCCTAGTGTCAGGCTTCATTTCAATTTTTTTAAGACATAACACCCTGTACAGATACAAAATGAGTCATTAACAAATCCAAGCTGTATCAGTCAATGCAATACAGTCAACCCATAGCTATCATCCATCTCTAAATACAGGCTACTATGTAGACAAAATCTCACATTTTTTAACACTTACATAGATTTTGCATATCTTATACTATATGTCCCATTTTTGCTCCTTAATTTATGATTTAGTGGCCATATATTACAGGTTTGATTGTAAAAAACATAAAAGTAAAACACCAGATTTGAAGACAAAATAAAGATACCTTTAACACTGTATTTTTCTTTTATTATTTAATACAGCTTTTGTAACAAACTCATAATTTTTCTCTTTTTTTAATAATCACAAATGATTAGATATCACCAACGAATATAGTTTATATATTATAATAATGCAAAATCTCAATACAAATATAGTATGAATATAAACAGCGCATTTTTTACATTTTACTTAATTTTAATACTTACGCAATAATGAACTTTTTCATCCATCGACTGAATATCGTCGATCCATTACTCATGATCTTATCCCCCTTTTGTTTGTTATTCTTACGTTTCTCCTTCATCAAGACGAGCAATCACAATAAGTTAAATAAAACTTTTTAAACAGTTAAATTTTTATCACAATTTTTTAAAATAATTCCATTCCATAGTAGAATTTTTCTAAATCCTGCTCTTAGCAAATTATTCCAACATCAAAAAAAAATAAGTCTGTTTTTTATTAATTCATTCACTCTAACAGTGTTTATATCTAGCTGTAGTATTAATGAATGGGGCGTCTATCGCTGGCAATACACAGTACGTCAGTCAATAATACAAGTCACAACCAATGAGTGTATCAGATACCAAGTACAACGTACAGGGCTCAGTTTGACAGTGGTTTACTATCTCTCGTCTTAAACCTACCGTACCTAGATCATAATGTAAACATATTGTCACCTGCTCTCAATTTAAACAACAAGCAATTATTGAAATATTATGAAATAGTATTTCATTTCTTTTATCTTAATTAACATTGAGACACAAGCTTGCATAATATTCAGATTTAGGGTGTTAAACGTAAACAATAGTTCACTGAGGTGAAACTAATGCCATTCATATCTTTAACATGAGTGGAAAGTTTAATAATAGCAACAATGTGCTACAAATATAATAAGTAATTGTGCCGTAATCCTATCTCAACCAGTCAAAAATTTGAATAAACAACAGATATTTCAAGAATTTACACGTTCTTTTTAATCAGTTCTCAGTACTTTCATGCAATCCTATTTTTCACTAATTCTGCACAAATGCGTACAATCAATGTAAAGTATCAGATTGATGTCTGTCCTGATTTTTTAATCTTACAGATAAACAAATGTTTTTATTTCTCACAAAATGGAGAAATTTCACAACATTAACTATATCAATGTAGTGATTTCAGGCCACACAGTGCAAGCTAATAAACACCCATACATAAACACTATGGCAAAATTAGGCTGAATAAATCTTTTCACAACAAAAGCATAAGATTTACGAAATGGTTGTTTGATTATATTTTCTTACATCATTTGACCACTTTGGACAATACAGCATGGTAGAATTTTATGGATAACAACAGAAACATATCCCATAGGTGTGCACCTCTTCAGACAGAAACATAAAAACAACTTTAGCAAGCTAATGAAATGACTGGTTTTATGAGCTTAGATAGGTAATTTGATAGTCTTTTCGGACATTGTGATGAGTCTAACCTATAGCCAGAGGGCTTGTACTGGGTAAAGATTGCACTTAATGGCTTGCTATCATATCACCATCACCCGGTATAAGGTAATGACACCAAATCACAGGTCTATCATGCAATTAACATGATCTAACTCAGATAACAGAGCCACTCACTGATAAGCAGACTTTTTAAGTATGTCAAAAAGTTAACACTATTAAAGCACCTGCAACAATAGAAACGAATTCTGAAATTTAATTTTAATATTCTAATTTTCACAATATTTTTTTTTTTTTGGAAACTGAAGATAGTTCAGCTTTCCATGGCTGTCACTTGCTCGGCACACATGCTCAGCACACATGCTCGGCACACTCGCTCGGCACACATGCTCGGCACTTGCTCGGCACACATGAATTTCTATCTACTTTTGTAATGCAATTGTTAAACTAGTTTGCGTTTAATGTTGCAGTGCAAGCCTACTATGATAGTTCAGTTTCAATGTGTACTTTCAGTACTTTTGGTTATTTTGTTTGGTTTTATGCATTTAAGTAGTATTCTGGCTGAGTGGTTTATATTCTAAACCTGTATTAACCTTGTTCTCTCCAGTATCTGTCACCTTCTCCATCTATGGTCCACAATGGGGGTGAATGACCTTAGGCATAATAACTTCAACCAAATGGTTAATGGCAACACAGACCGTGCTTAGATTTGAACTCAAAACCAAGATCATAAAATATATTATGGTTATTCATTACATTATCATAAACTATTCATTACTTCACAAACTATTCTTGAAGTATGCAGGAAAAGTTCATGAAAAATTCAATATTTTTTAAATTCCTTTCAAAGGGGTTAAATAATTGAACTACTTAAGTGAACAGGCTTATCAGAAAAATTAAGAGATAGAAGTGAGTGCTTCAGATTCAACACACTTGGGTAGTAATAACATCTATATCAAGTGGTAGGAATTAGCAAGAAAAACCATAACAAACGTTATAGGCAGACAAATTACAAGAAGCATTGGTTTCGGTTTTTTGTATGAAGTTGCTTTTTCATAAAGGATATTGACAGTATATTTTATTCAATCCTCCATTATGGAGAGTATAACATACTTACAAGGTATAAATAATACACATATATTGACAATCATGAGTATTTGACAAATGAATAAATTTATGTATATAATTCACAAGCACATGGTAATACCATACCCTACATCAATCAAATAGAATATATATACCCGAAATACTACCAAATTCACCATTAGCTGCTATGATACAACAACATTGAACTTCAAAAAGCATTTCCCATATTATGCCACACAACAACTTATCTAGAAGCAATGCCTGCATGACTTACTTACCTAATCAACTATTAACAAAAGAGCAGACGAACACAATCATTCAGTCAAACATGACAGGTTACGCAACGAATAGCCAGTCCAATGACTGACCAATCAAAATGACCGACATCACCATTAGCCAATCGAATGGCCAGTTTGACCCAAACTAGTAATAGACACTATACTATATACTCGCAAACAACTTGAATAAACTAATACCCATGACTAAAATTCGTCTAGAAAACAGCCTAAATTGTAACCTCAATGCACACGTAAGGACAAATTCCTCAGGATCCCAGAGAGCAGTACAGTAATTGAAGATTTGCTCTCCATATGAAGTGTCTGCAAACCATGTCAAGTTGACAAGATAGGCTAAACCCCACTAAATCATTGACAATACGGGCCTTACCTCACTAAATCACAGACAAATTATTCAATACTGATATTCAATATTATATACAGCCCTAACTGAAAGGCAATTAATATAGCATAGTTATTAATTGGTGTTAAACCATAATATAACTTTCCAGGAATAAATTTAGCTTTCGATAAATTCCTTCAAAGGACAAAATTGAACAATAATAATGCAGTCATTCTATAACAGCCTGCATACTGAATCAAGGTACATCAATGTCGATGTTTAATGTCTGTCCTGGTACACTTTTTTATTATCTCCACCACAAAATAAAAGAGAGTTTTCTATGTAATATCAAGTCTCTGCAATATAAGCAACAATGACATGTAACAACATAACCCAGTTTTATGTATGACAATTTTCCGACAGACATCGATAACAAAATTGTAGTTATCAAACTATTTCTAATTTGGACCAATAGGTCACACAAGTCTTCCAAGGGAGACAACTAGAAAAAAACTTGTTTAGCTGTCAGCAAGAGTTATCTTTCTTTGTAAGTAATGCTGTGTGTTGCACTTATAATTTTTTATTTAATATTTTGGTAACAAAACTTTTGAATATCAAAACATCTCATTGCTTTATAGAAATTCTACAAACAAATCTATAATATTCAATTTTATTATTTTATTTATGTGATATTAATGTGATATAATTATGTGAGACATTAACCAAGTTTATAAGTCAGACAATAAAAGATATTTGTATCACTAAGAAGTCTTGGAACTCAAGACATATTAAACACCTTGATTCAACTATGGCACCATATGACATTTTACGAATGACATTATTCCTACTAGATAAAAATATTTACAAAACTTAATCAGACTGCACTGTGGAAACTGAGCTAATCTGATAATTCCTTGACTGATAAACTATAAGGCTTTCGGTTTGTAATCAAATCAATTCATTTACTTTTATCTCAAAGTAGAATGCACAGTGCATAATAATCTATAATTCTATAGCATTGTTAACTTTGGTTAAATGCCATTTTTCAACTATACAATCAACCACTTTTCTAAGTACAAAGTTTTCATTTCAAGGTTAACATTTTATTTTGAGCATTACATCACCATTTTGTCAATTAGTGTTGAAGTCATTTCTCTTCGAAACTTATCCAGTATTCATGTAATAGATGTAATACTGACATAATATACTAAATAGTTTTATGATTTAAGGCCAACTATCAGGGATGCTTAATCGATCTTCTTTTATAATCTATTATCAAAAATTAATTGGGCAAGGGTTTTCGATCAATTTTCGATTATTAATCAAAATTTTATCTTTCCTTTTGAAACACAAAATAATGTTTTCTAGTTAATGCTATTTTCATCTATCCTAGAGTTAGTGTTGTACGACTGTATGTTGATTTCTATATCAATAAAGATGAAGTGTGTTTGAATAGTTTGCTTTAGTCAATGTCCATTACATTTTATTAGAAACATGAAGTCAGCTCTTTTGGCCTCAGTGGCCTGTATGACACAGGGAAAATGAAGTGCTGAAAAAACACTTAGCAATAAACCAGTATTAATTAAAGTTAATGTCAGTGTTTATCTTAAAACATCCTGAGACCTTCGTGGAAGTAGGTGTAGCAATAACCGATTTTTAGAAGCCATAATCGATTGTCAACAAAGTCAAACCAATTTAATCAATTTTCGATAATAATTAATCATCAGGGAATCCCTACGGCAATTACATGCACAAGGGTCATAATTCATCTGATCATATATCAGTCTCTGTTCACATGTTAAACGGTACAATTCACTAGTGGCTTGGAATCGAGACCTTAAGTCCAGCAGTAGTCGGCCTGAGGAGCTTTCAAGGCATCAAGATTGCTCAATGTATCTAGCAGTAATAATGCCATCCATCAATACAAACAGCAAAAAAAAGTACAACAATGAACATAACAATAATATTGGTGACAATGTTTTCTCTTGAATTACCGCTTCATTGAGACTTTTTCAAAGAACCATGTCAGGATGCTTATACTAGTTGGTAGGCGTTTTAACTAAACTGTAATTCAAAGATTTGAAATAAAAAAACTGTGACTGAACTACAGAAAGTAGCAAACTTAACTACTTCAATAATACAGTATCATTCAATGACCAGCCAATGTCCACGGGCTGTGCTTAATGATCATATTTTATACTTGGTTAAACAGAGATATGACAATATTTCATCCCCATAGCAGTTTACCGGTAATGTAGCAAGCCTATCATGATAAATAAGAGGGCTATAGGATAAATAAACTACTTAATTGTAAACCAATTTTTGTAAGAAACCTGCTTAAACCCCGCATTAAGATAAATGAGTCTGTAAAGTTAAATAATAAAACATCAGATAATAGCCTTGAGAACACAGAAATAAATGGAATGAAATCTTTTAATCTTATTGCTTGTTTCACAAGAAAATTAACAAAACATGACAAATACACTTTCTGAGAAAATAAAGTAAGGTGATTTTTCAACAATCACAAACTATTGTAAAGACTTTTTGTGGAAATCATTGGAAAGGGAACATAATAGATGCCTCTTGACATTTAAGTAATATCATTCAAGTACTAACATTTGATTGCTAACATTTGAGTACTAACATTTGAGTGCTTACACTTTAGTACTAACATTTGAGTGCTAACATTTGAGTACTAACATTTGAGTGCTTACACTTTAGTACTAACATTTGAGTGCTTCCAGAGTACTAATATATGAGTGCTTAAATTTTAGTACTAACATTTGAGTGCTTCCAGAGTACTAATATATGAGTGCTTAAATTTTAGTACTAACATTTGAGTGCTTCCAGAGTACTAATATATGAGTGCTTAAATTTTAGTACTAACATTTGAGTGCTTCCAGAGTACTAATATATGAGTGCTTAAATTTTAGTACTAACATTTGAGTGCTTCCAGAGTACTAATATATGAGTGCTTAAATTTTAGTACTAACATTTGAGTGCTAACATTTGAGTGCTTCCAGAGTACTAATATATGAGTGCTTAAATTTTAGTACTAACATTTGAGTGCTTCCAGAGTACTAATATATGAGTGCTTAAATTTTAGTACTAACATTTGAGTGCTTCCAGAGTACTAATATATGAGTGCTTGAATTTTAGTACTTTCATTTGAGTGCTTCCAGAGTACTAATATATGAGTGCTTAAATTTTAGTACTAACATTTGAGTGCTTCCAGAGTACTAATATATGAATGCTTGAATTTTAGTACTAACATTTGAGTGCTTCCAGAGTACTAATATATGAGTGCTTACACTTTAGTACTAACATTTGAGTGCTTCCAGAGTACTAATATATGAATGCTTGAATTTTAGTACTAACATTTGAGTGCTTCCAGAGTACTAATATATGAGTGCTTACATTTTAGTACTAACATTTGAGTGCTTCCAGAGTACTAATATATGAATGCTTAAATTTTAGTACTAACATTTGAGTGCTTCCAGAGTACTAATATATGAATGCTTAAATTTTAGTACTAACATTTGAGTGCTTCCAGAGTACTAATATATGAGTGCTTACATTTTAGTACTAACATTTGAGTGCTTCCAGAGTACTAATATATGAGTGCTTACATTTTAGTACTAACATTTGAGTGCTTCCAGAGTACTAATATATGAATGCTTAAATTTTAGTACTAACATTTGAGTGCTACCAGAGTACTAATATATGAGTGCTTACATTTTAGTACTAACATTTGAGTGCTAACATTTGAGTGCTTCCAGAGTACTAATATATGAGTGCTTAAATTTTAGTACTAACATTTGAGTGCTTCCAGAGTACTAATATATGAGTGCTTACATTTTAGTACTAACATTTGAGTGCTTCCATAGTACCAATATATGAGTGCTTACATTTTAGTACTAACATTTGAGTGCTAACATTTGAGTGCTTCCATAGTACTAATATATGAGTGCTTACATTTTAGTACTAACATTTGAGTGCTGGAATGTGACAGCTAAGAGTTGAATGTTGCAATTTATGATTGGATTGTTGTAATTTGAGAGCTGAGATTTGTGTGTAATAATATGAGTAATGGGTTTTGAGTGCGGTATTTTGAGTGCTTCTAGAGCCTTTATCAGCTCATAGAAAGATGACATTACCATTACCATACTGGTATTCTATAGGACTATATCATCAACCATATTCTATACAGAAACTATAACTCTCGAAATATTTTCAGACAAAACTTATTGGAGTTGAAATGAATTAATATTTTCTTGAACATAATAACATCAAATAAAACATAATATTACAGGAAGCTTTCAAATTTAATGTTGGTGTTTAAATAGTTTATGTCAGATAAGATCTAAACTTCTAGCAGCCAGAGATTTTACATGGATTCACAACAAAACCAATTGAGAAGAGATAGCAGATCTTTTATAGTGAAAGTTCCAAAATATATGAAAATCTGGACCCAGAATAGAATATCAAAACTAATAACAAACACCACATAACCTGAAACAGAAAATTTGGAAAATAACAAACAATCTGGTCACAAACTGAAAATCTGGACTTAAAACATTAGACTTCTAAACAGAAAATCTAGATCTCCACTCGTACGGAAAACCAGGGTCCGTATTCACAAAGCCTCTTAAGATTTTCTTTAACTTAAATCGAAATTTTTACTTAAGTGTAAATTTTTTTCATGGTAAAAGTTTGTAAACCAGTCATCAAAAGTGTGAAAATGAATTATCATTTTCATAATTGGCATCTTTAGAACAAAGATAAAATCATATTATTGTGATTTCCTTCTTCATATTAGTACAAAAGAGTTAAGGAAATAGTCAAATTTAAGGAAAAATATAACTTAAGTTAAAAAATTACTGAAGATGCTTTGTGAATACGGACCCTGGACTAATAGAATATAAGCATTCCATACAGAAAATCTGGACTAATAGAATAAGTATTTAATACAGAAAATCTGGATTTCCATGAAATTAGTGCTTTTTAAACAAGAAAGCTGACCTGATGATAAAGCTCTGCCATGCCCTGGCTTCAAACTTACTAGCAGTAGGCCTGTAGACATAATGCAGTACCTACTGAGCTAAAAGTGCGGGTTTTGACTGAGCTTTAACATCATTACAGTAAGTGTTTATCGAGTAACGTAGTAACTATTGTTACTGCACTATGCTATTACTAAAAATGTTACTTAGAAATTCAGAAAAAAAAGAAAAATTATGATCAATGATGATGAAAAATTAGAATCTACCTGAATTTGTTGCATTGTAGAAAAAAGTAGATTTAATAGTAAAATTGTACCAACCTAATACAAGGGTAAAATCCTGATATAACACCTGAGACATGAAATATCATCCGAGCTAATGATATAAAGTATTACAATACTTATGTAAATAGAATGCACCTATGACGGTTAACATATGATATACAGGAATGTAAAAGTTATTATTTAAGTTTAATAGGTAACGATATCACCAAGGCTAAATAACAGACAATTAACAAAACACAGCCTTATAGCAAGTTTAATAAGCAGTCCCATATTACAGAACACATTTTTTTTTTAGTCTTGAACATTTCAAACCTTGACAAGGAAATACATGGAGCAGTAATGCTTAGGTGTATTGTTATAGAAACATAGGATAGTTTACACCCTGAACAAATCTCACTATTGTAATGAGACAGACGTCAGACAATAATAAAAATGATAATATATGCAATAAATATGTGAAAAATATACATCATAGCAATAAATATGTGAAAAATATACATCATAGCAATAAATATGTGAAAAATATACATCATAGCAATAAATATGTGAAAAATATACATCATAGCAATAAATATGTGAAAAATATACAACATAGCAATAAATATGTGAAAAATATACATCATAGCAATAAATATGTGAAAAATATACATCATAGCAATAAATATGTGAAAAATATACATCATAGCAATAAATATGTGAAAAATATACAACATAGCAATAAATATGTGAAAAATATACATCATAGCAATAAATATGTGAAAAATATACATCATAGCAATAAATATGTAAAAAATATACAACATAGCAATAAATATGTGAAAAATATACATCATAGCAATAAATATGTGAAAAATATACATCATAGCAATAAATATGTGAAAAATATACATCATAGCAATAAATATGTGAAAAATATACATCATAGCAATAAATATGTGAAAAATATACATCATAGCAATAAATATGTGAAAAATATACATCATAGCAATAAATATGTGAAAAATATACAACATAGCAATAAATATGTGAAAAATATACATCATAGCAATAAATATGTGAAAAATATACATCATAGCAATAAATATGTGAAAAATATACATCATAGCAATAAATATGTGAAAAATATACATCATAGCAATAAATATGTGAAAAATATACATCATAGCAATAAATATGTAAAAAATATACAACATAGCAATAAGAAATGCTACCTTTTTCTTTTCTTACAGTCCAATAGCAATAGAATGGTCGACTTTAACCGAATGAACAAGATACAATCAGTGTGTTAATATTTTCTAAAAATTAATATGTTCACTAACATGCTGCAATAATCACACCTTAAGATTAACTGATTAATGAACCAGTGTTGAAATCAATCCTTTCATCTAATATAAGTCTAGCTCTCAAAAGGTAAGCTACTTAAGTGGGGATAATATTTGTAACATTTATATGGTCAACACCTGATCAATCATCAATGGTCAGTGATTTTCTAGACATAAACTAATTGGGTCAGTGAATTTCTGGACATATATCAATTAGTGTTCATACCTATGGTCATTTTAACAACCATGTATTGTTCTGAAGCTGTCAAAAACACTTCAACATAATCAACTTTTATGCATTGATTTCCAACCAAAACAGTATAAGTGTTTCAGATTACAAATGTATTATGGTTCAAGCCAAATGACTAAATTCTTTGCTAATATCAAACTAAACAATGACAAAGTTTTCGACATAAATTATTATACAGTAATGAAGTAACAGCAAGGGATAGTTAAATAAAGCAGAGGTGTTTCATGAGTCAGGAATTCATGAAAGAGAAGTAGAAAGTGTAGGGAGACTAATAAGAACGTAGATACAAGTAGGAAGGATGAAAAAAGAAGAGTGGTGTGACAGTACTAGTGTGGTGTGACAGTATTAGAGGGGTGTGACAGTACTAGAGTGTTATGACAGTACTAGTGTGTTGTGACAGTATTAGATGAGTGTGACAGTACTGAAGTGTTATGACAGTACTAGTGTGGCATGACAGTACTAGAGGGGTGTGACGGTACCATAATGGTGTGACAGTACTAGAGGGGTGTGGCCATACCAGAGTGGTGTGACAGTACCATAATGGTGCGACAGAACTGGAGTGGTGTGACAGTACCAGAGGGGTGTGACTGTACCAGAGCATGTGTGACAGTACTAGAGGGGTATGGCCGTACCAGAGGCATATACTGTACCAAAGCAGGGGTTACAGTACTAGAGGGGTATGGCTGTACCAGAGGCATATACTGTACCAAAGCAGGGGTGACAGTACAAGGGGGTGTAGCCGTACCAGAGGCATATACTGTACCAAAGCAGGGGTGACAGTACAAGAGGGGTGTAGCCATACCAGAGGGTGAGGATATTGTAAAGATATCCTTGTCAAATTTTATGTTCACAATCCTCTATCATTGTAAGGTGGATCACAGTGTTTGACAGTATTGTAAACATCTCATCATAAGGTACATTTGTAGATGGACTTTATGGTAGAATGCTAAACAACTCATCATGTTTCAGTCACTAGTGTCATAAATTTCATAAAATTGCTAGCTTGCTTAACAATAAGTTGTCAGAGGCACGGAAGTCATAAATTATAACAGTAACATAATTACACAGATTATATACAGCCTAGAGAAAGATATATTTAACTGAATATTCGAAAAAAAATCAACTGTGCATAAAGGTCAACTGTGCATAAAAATCAACTGTGCATAAAGGTCAACTGTGCATAAAAGTCAACTGTGCATAAAGGTCAACTGTGCATAAAAGTCAAATGTACATAAAGGTCAACTATGCATAAAAATCAACTGTGCATAAAGGTCAACTATGCATAGAAGTCAACTATGCATAAAGGTTAACTATGCATAAAAGTCAACCGTGTATAAAAGTAACACTTTCTTCTCTCCCATTAATGGGCTTTGAATACAGGTTTCACTGTGTCTGATAGGAAACATGAGGTTGATTATTACAAAATATATGGTAGAACTTATCTTACATTAGAATAAACTTATTGAAGTTAAATAGGTTTATTTCATAAACAAATATAATGCATTACACTTTAAGCTACATTCAAGATACACAAAAAATTACTTAATGGTATAGATCTCAGAGAAAGATAATATTTAAGTGCCAAACCATGGAGCATTTTCAAAACAAAAGACTTGAATCTTAAATAAGCTCCTAACATAAGTCAAATGTTGTATCTCTATGTTTTTGTTATTTATATACTGTATATGTGTACAGTTTAACTTGTACGCATTGTAGTTTAAATAAACAGATTTTTTCTCACAATTTCATGGTGTCTAAACTGAGTATGCATATCTCTACTTACCACCATCCTGAAATAACAACTGATTTAATTTGTTCTTAAATTCAATGGTCATTTGTCCAGAAATATGACCACCCTACTATTCCGACAAGATGACTACCCCACTAATCCACCAATATGACCACCTATTTCAGACCATTTCTGAATTACACTAAATTATAACCCGCTACAATGAGCACACAAAATTTTGCATAAAAAAACAAACTGTATGCCATGTTGTGGAGTTATCCGGTGTTGGCTCAAAGTATGGACACATTTTTATGACATGTCCAGTATTATTTTGGGGTAATAGTCTTTCAGCTGTTATGAAACATGTTATGAAACATGTTATGAAAGCAAAGTGTCAAAAACATTGCTGTTGATTGCTATTCATTGTCACTAATGTTGCTGTTTATTGATCATATTAGCAAAGATGTTGATGAAGTGTTTACTGCACATTTCTCCTTTTCTGAAATCAGGGATTTTTTCCACTGGGTTTTAACATCGCACTGACAGACTTTTAAGTTTTAACACTGGTGAAAGATCCCAGGCTTACACTAGGGTAGAACCACAGACCTTCTGAAAGCTAGCTGGACAGCTTACTCACATGTAAAATCTTTCCAGGACGTTTTCTAGTTCACAGTGATGAGTGGGTAGTGCTGACTAGAATTATTAACTCAAACTTAAGGCCGCTCCACATTAAAGGTTGGGACTTTAATGTAACAAATGATATTAAACATGTATGAAGTAGATAGTGAATTCTGTAGACAACAAATGCAACAACAACTGCACTCAGCACCTACAGTTTGGTCCTATATGAACCTAATTAAATTATACTGGCATGAAAAACCTTTATAGATAGTTAAATTACATTTCTGTACAGAATTCTAAAGCACACAAATTATAAAAAAGATTACCTCTATGAAATAGCAATAATCTTGCCTAATCTTCCAGTCAATTTTATCTAGACTTATAAACATAATGCACTAGTCCACATTGTCTATCTTTTAAAGTCTAACTTTGATGATACATGAACAAAAAGTAACTGCAAAATATTTATGACTTTATATATAGATACCAATATGTGTTTTACTACATCGTCAAGTGTATCTTGTAACTATTATAAACAGATGGATTTAATTTGTGAGTTGTGTTCACCTATCAGACTTTCTGATAACAATAAAAAGAATGTAACAGGTTTATATTTGGTACACATAGAAATCATGTACATTTATAATCAGTGCACCCAGTGACCAATCTACAAAAACCAGTCAAAGGAAATGAACTTTTGATTGAATATAGGCGGATTGTATACTGGTGCCCGTGTCAATACTGTGATCTGTATACTGGTGCCCGTGTCAATACTGAGACTGTATACTGGTGCCCGTGTAAATACTGAGACGGTAAACTGACACTGTATACTGTACCAACACTGTATATTGGTGCCTGTACCGACACTGACACTGTATATTGTACCAACACTGTATATTGGTGCCTGAACCAACACTGACACTGTATACTGTGAACTGTGCCAATACTGAGACAGTATACTGTGATCTGTACCAACACTGACACTGTATACTGTGAACTGTACCAATACCGACACTGTATACTGTGATCTGTACAAACACTGACACTGTATACTGTGAACTGTACCAACACTGACACTGTATACTGTGAACTGTACCAATACTGACACTGTATACTGTGAACTGTACCAACACTGACACTGTATACTGTGAACTGTACCAATACTGACACTGTATACTGTGAACTGTACCAACACTGACACTGTATACTGTGAACTGTACCAATACTGACACAGTATACTGTGAACTGTACCAACTCTGACACTGTATACTGTGAACTGTACCAACACTGACACTGTATACTGTGATCTGTACCAACACTGACACTGTATACTGTGAACTGTACCAACACAGACACTGTATACTGTGAACTGTACCAACACAGACACTGTATACTGTGATCTGTACCAACACAGACACTGTATACTGTGATCTGTACCTACACTGACACTGTATACTGTGAACTGTACCAACACTGACACTGTATACTGTGATCTGTACCAACACTGACACTGTATACTGTGAACTGTACCAATACTGACACAGTACACTGTGAACTGTACCAACACTGACACTGTATACTGTGAACTGTACCAACACTGACACTGTATACTGTGATCTGTACCAACACTGACACTGTATACTGTGAACTGTACCAACACAGACACTGTATACTGTGAACTGTACCAACACAGACACTGTATACTGTGATCTGTACCAACACAGACACTGTATACTGTGATCTGTACCTACACTGACACTGTATACTGTGAACTGTACCAACACTGACACTGTATACTGTGATCTGTACCAACACTGACACTGTGCCAACATTGAGATTGTATATTGAGGTATGTACAAACACAGAGAAATACTGCGCACAGTAAATCCTCGATTATTTGAATATTGTTGGGCCCTGAAAAATCATTCGGATAATCCATGGTTTCGAAAAATCCATTTCGATGAACTCATTGGAAAACAATAAATTCCGTTCTGTCCGTTTATTGCAACGGAATTAACTCTTGTATGCAAACATGACGTTACCTGAGTGATAATAATATAAGATAAAACAGTTTTTATTTTTGTCCTTGTTTTATGAATGTGTACGAGTTAACGAATGAAACAATAATTCTTGTTAAATGAATACCCGCACATATACAGAACACAATCCGACAGATAGACTAGACATCGCTGGCGTCACTTTTCAAAATAATGAATTGTAAGGAAGACGCGATGTTTTTGTTTTCTTACATTTTTTTTTCAATTAATTATAATAATAATCAAGGTTTTACTGTATTCTTGTTAAATATTAATTTTGGCCATTTAAAAAAACATTTTACATGACTCTGTTACAGTGCTTTGATTTCACTTCTATTCAAATTACATTACATCGGTACAATGTAAATACTAAGTGTAGAATTAATACTCCCAAACTGAACATTTTTTGTTAACTTTATCAGCATGATATATGCACAGTTTTACCATGCATTGGAAATGTAATTGAAGTTAGTATGTCTTTATTATCTTCACTCAAGGTCAATATAGAACATATACTGACGTCATGCAATCAAGAAACTTATATTTACACTGGATCATGCACAGATCATTACCTAGGTACTTATTATATCGCTCAATATAACATGTGATACCAGCGTGTAAATAAAACAACACTTTATCAAGTAAAGGGAGAGAACTAGAACAAAATTAAGGACATACTAGTAATGTAAAGAGATTTAAAGACACACAGAACATTAATTAGAGCTGAAAATGACTGTTGTAATATTATACAATCCCATGAATATATACTGTAATAATTTGTAATAACTGCAATACATAATTATGCGGAAATAAATTTGATAATATTCTACATGTAACTCATAATATCTGAAAATGTGCTACTTATACATCTTACAGTATTTTCCAAAATGCTCCGAAGATCCGTTATTGTATGAGTAAACATCATTATGAAAAATATGTTTACCATACTCAGTAAAAAGAAAACAAGTCTCAATTTATTATTTATATAAAAAATTGTGAACTTGAATGAACCCTTAAAATTTTTATCCATTTTTGCACCTCCTTCAAATTGTAAATGTCAAGTGTCATATTTGACATGAATAGTATGATATTATTATCATGTTGTTGTAGCAGTTGCAGTATATAATTTTGACATGTGATAGTTAAGTATATGTATTGTATTTAATTCTCTATTGATGCTATTTTATTGAAGAAAACTACAGAAAACAAAAAGCCATTTTTCTCAAAAATATCAACATCCCTATGAAAAAGCCATTTTAAGGGCCTATCCATTTTCAATATTATTGTCAATTATATTTTCAATATTCATTTATTGACGAAAATATTGCCGTGAGTGGGCGATATTGAAGAACCCATCAATATATTGATGAGGATCAGAAATCTCATGTAATTATTGCAGTATTGTCAATATTATTGATGTGCGCTTTATGCTCATTGATCAATATTCCTATGAAAGCCGAGTAGAAAAGAACAAAATATTGATCAAAATATCGAACGTTGAGGGCAAAACGGTAGTTGTCAATAATATTGAATCAATAATATTGACAACATTATTGGAAGTGGACAGGCAACCTTAGTAAAAGCCACGAAAATTGAGCGCAACGAAAATAAATGAAACCACAGTATGGCCTAAATTAATCTGAATATCAAGGTTCTACTGAACAATTCACATTAATTAACAAGGAGGTATTATGGTCTACGGAGCACCGGATCTGTAACCCCTAAAACCTTAAATTATTATCAATATAACACCAAGAGGCCCCCAAAAAACATAGTCCGAGTGTTTTTATATTATATTCCAGTCAATAAACGAGGCTGGGAATATGTTTTTTTGAGGCCTCTTGGTGTTAAATGGATAATATTTCAAGGTCCTGTGACCTGTTTGGTGCTGGATTTTTCCACAATCTTCATATTCCCTGTTAGTAAGTGCAAGCACTGATACTCAATTTGTGGCAGTCACCATACACAATAGTTGTAATAACTTCATCCACAAATGATAATAAATTAAAACTCAGTAAATAAATAATTTCATCAATCTGTTGGGTTTAGAGATTATTTTTTATCAGTGATTTACTGCACTGAACAAATACAGTAATACCTGAATTATTGACAACCTATAAATTAAAGGTCACACTGTGAGCATGACCCACTGAGCATATCTGAGCATTTATTTCTAGCTGCATGAGCATATAGGTCATATTTCTTCACTGACTGTAATAAAATGTGTACAAAAGTTGAATATATGTAAGTATTAATAAATTTGTTCTGGATATAGTATTGTGTAAATATGTCTCCATCAAAGCACAGCGTTGGTAGCAAGATAACAGTATCATTAGCCAACACACATAGCCTTCAAGCAAAACATGACATAATCCTAAATAATAATCAAAGCACTGTTAGTACTCCCTGACAAATACAGAGTTAGTAATTAGGGAGTAATATCATCCTGTTTATTGCTACATTACTTGGATAATATAGGCCTACACATAATTAGATCACTTGTATAGTAAATTATCTGCCAACATCATGTGTAACAGTCTTATTTCATAAAAATAACAGCAATATTGATAGATATTTGGCAACAGACTTATCTAGTGTATTTTTTTCGTCAGATTGTATGGAATCCTGTTAATGCCATCAAAATGTAACCAGTGACTTAATGTCATACTAGTATTGTTATTTCCAAATGATGTCAGACACTGTGACATGTTGGAACATATTATATATACTTCAATAATCCGTAGTAGGAAAATCTGTATAAAATTATTCATCTGATACTACCATATTCTAGAAATAGCAAGTAGCATTTATCCAGTTTTCCTAGAGTCTGATCCAGCACTTAGAATACCGCAGGCATCTGAAAACTTTTTTATAAGAATGACCAGCGGTGGAGGACGAGTAGCCTCGGAGATGGAGAATACGTGTGCAACACCAATGGTTCAAAGTCATGACCCCGAGTCATGGACTAAACACACAACCAGTTGAGCTAAGTAAGCAGCTTTTACATGTAATATGTCAACATGGTTGTGTCCTGTCCATCAATTGTATTACAGCATTACAGCATCATCACAACTTGTGATATCTAGTTATAACACAATACTATGATGGCACTGACAAAGACTCCATACATTTTTCCCATTCAACAGAAATCTAATTTGTTGATGTTAATTGAAATGTTGTAATTACCTAGCATTATCTTATGTTTTCCAGATTTAAAACAAAGCTGTTATATAAACACATGAGGCAGATAGACTCTCTCAAACACATTAAACATAAGTCATACATTACCCTGGTTGTAGTTTTTGTTTAGGCATGCTTGAAAGACAACTGTTTCTCTACAGGAGTGATAAGAAATTATCATCATTCATAATTCACTTAAGCTTTCAGACAATGCTTCATAAGAAGGACAAAAAGTGAACAAATTTGTTTTAAATTTTGATTTCAATTCATCCATGGTTGGTATTTTTCTATTTTCTTGCTCTTTATGATAATTTTGCATTCATTCCATTGGCATGCTATAATTTCAAGACAGTCTCTATGAATATGATAATTTTGTGGTCATTCCATTGGCATGCAATAATTTAGTTGTCATCCTGCAGACAAATGATAATTAGAATGTGTTAATTTTCAGGTCGTGATAATTTTCTGATAATACTATTGGAATATGATAATTTCAAGGTCATTGTATTGGAATGTGATAATGTCTGGTCATTCCATAGATAAATGATAATTTTAAGGTCATTCAATAAGAATAGGTTAATTTTGTGGTCATTCAATAAGAAAATGATAATTTTGTGGTCATTCAATAAGAAAATGATAATTTTGTGGTCATTCAATAAGAATAGGATAATTTTTTGGTCATTCAGTAAGAAAATAATAATTTTGTGGTCATTCAATAAGAATAGGATAATTTTGTGGTCATTCAATTAGAAAATGATAATTTTGTGGTCATTCAATAAGAATAGGATAATTTTGTGGTCATTCAATAAGAATAGGATAATTTTAAGGTCATTCAATAAGAATAGGTTAATTTTGTGGTCATTCAATAAGAAAATGATAATTTTGTGGTCATTCAATAAGAAAATGATAATTTTGTGGTCATTCAATAAGAATAGGATAGTTTTGTGGTCATTCAGTAAGAAAATGATAATTTTGTGGTCATTCAATAAGAATAGGATAATTTTGTGGTCATTCAATTAGAAAATGATAATTTTGTGGTCATTCAATAAGAATAGGATAATTTTGTGGTCATTCAATAAGAATAGGATAGTTTTGTGGTCATTCAATAAGAAAATGATAATTTTGTGGTCATTCAATAAGAATAGGATAATTTTGTGGTCATTCAATAAGAAAATGATAATTTTGTGGTCATTCAATAAGAATAGGATAATTTTGTGATGTGGATAAGGATAACTAACTAATTGGTCTCAGTAGAAGATTTCATGATGACGCTACTTAACCTAGATAATTCTGAGGTGCAACATTCTTTTCAATGGAATAACTTTAAGGAACATACAGATATAACAATGATTCAATATTGATTTACTTACTTCTGCGATAATCTTGGATGTTGTATTAATTTCTTGATAAAGTCATCCAGACCTTCCCTTCTCTGTTGTATAAAATCAGGATCTAAATTCCCAAATATTTTCTTTCCCGGCAGACGCAGGTTGGCTTCAGGATACAGACGTTTCACCTGAAACAGAAATTGTTTGTGTATCAGATTATTAGAAATAAAAATTGCTAGAACCATTGTTAATTACATCCACCTCAGGATATTTAATAAGGCATACAACCAGTCACAAAATACAGCCTTTCGATTGTTCAATTTAAGGATGGGGCTTTCAAGCAACCAAGCAGATGCATTTTCAGACATAGGTATATAGTTTAATGTTGTTTTATGGCACATCAACAACTAACAGCCATGTAGCGCACATTTTAATTAAAAGGTAAGCAACCCATGTGAAAAAGATGGTTTATTAATGTAGCAGTGTGGTATATTATATTATAAATTGGCTGGGATATTTGCCAGCCCGATTAGCACAGTTGGTAGAGCATCTGACTTGCAAGCAGGAGGTCGCGTGTTTGAGCCCCACATCGGGTACATTATTTTCCTCCTATAACAATTAATAAGAAATGAAAGGTACCTTATATGAATTGGTCAATTTGACTGTCTTGTAGTAACAAAATAAAAAGGTGTGAGAAAAATCTGATTATCACTGAGGATGATTCTTTGATAATACTGAGAATGGGATACTGACATTTGCTCCCTGCGCATTTGCCCCCAATGCTTATTTCTAAGTGGACATTTGCCCCCCCAAAAAACGCGATACTTCAATGGTTTTAAAAAGTACTTGTGAAAAATAGTGGGGGCAAATGTCCTACCTACCATTTCTAGTGGGGGGCAAAATTAATGTCCACATTACCATTTTTTCATTGGGGGGGCAAATGTCCTACACTAACTAAGACCATTAGTAGAAATATCAACAAAATTATACCATTTCTAATATAACTTCTGATATTCTTATACAGACAGTGTTGGTACCAGATTTGAAATAAATAAGCAAAATATCCTGAAAATTATGATACTGTATTCTTATGTCTGACTGATCTAGTGTGAGGCCATTCTTCATCAATATGAGGTTTGTTAAAGGATACTGAGGTAACATGTTTGAAAATACCACATCTTCTATGTCCAATTCGTTTCTAAAAGATCACTTAATGGTGGATCGCTACATTCTTTCTTATGTTGAAAATCTTTATTTAAGCGTTATTTAATGGTTATCTGTCATCAGCACAAAATACACATGATATAATGACAGATAATGTTGTCTAAATTTCTTATGCACATATTTTTGCTATATTACGCTGTAAATGGAGTCAAATCGGGTTGGAAATATTCAGCTCAGCGTAGAGCAGACTTTCAAAATGCGAAAATTTGTGAGAAACAGGCAACATGTATATAATCTGCAGGCATCACACTTAAAGTAGTGATTGCTAATTGCTAGTGATTACTGGTAATAGACAATGACACTCCACCAGGGAGACCCCCTTAACTGTCCAAACAAAATTTAAAAAATAGTTTTATACAATAGTTAAATGTTGAACCAAATCATAATGAGCAATACCATTATTTTGTGAGAAAGATACGGTAGTTATTACTAAACACAATGTTAAAGACAAAACATACTTGAAGACTTGTCAGCATATATATCCTTAAATGATCATACACAATACAAATAATGTTACATCAATCTCTCCATGATGGTTGTACCAGGCTACAATCAGTGAATATTTTTGTCTTTTTATTGGTGATACTCTGACTAACTTGTCATCAACATAAAACACCAAAGCTTTTGTCTTCATCCAACAAATATCCCCAGGGCATGTACATCTTATAAATTTATGCATACAGCATGCACCAAATATTTCCCGTTAAACAAACCCAGGGTGAAAAACATTGAGTTTTGTTTTTTGTTTGAGTTTTTGTGTTTGAATGACTTTGGGATACATTAGATATGATTTAATTACAAAAGCAGTCATGGTGGACCAACTTTTGATTGTCCTTCCTCTTAAAAAAAGTGGGCAATGAAAGTTGGTGTATTTATTAGGGTATATTTGAATCTTTATGTAGCAACTAAATGACAAGTGGGTGTATTTATTAGGGTATATTTGAATCTTTATGTAGCAACTAAATGACAAGTGGGTGTATTTATTAGGGTATATTTGAATCTTTATGTAGCAACTAAATGACAAGTGGGTGTATTTATTAGGGTATATTTGAATCCTTATGTAGCAACTAAATGACAAGTGGGTGTATTTATTAGGGTATATTTGAATCTTTATGTAGCAACTAAATGACAAGTGGGTGTATTTATTCTCAGGTAAGCCGTTTCTTTGATAGAAACTTTACAGTGCATTTCATTCATATTTGTACTAGTCACTACATCTGACAAACTGATGTGTTGGCTTGTATCACTAAGTTAAGTATTAATGTTGTCTAGTTCACATCCTCAACAAATGTGTGACAAATTCCATATTGTGAGCATTTCATCCCAAACAATTATTTATATGTCATCTACTGTATCTTGTCAGACAAATTATTTCCTATTAGAAAGAAGCTAGTGTGTACTTTATGGGAAATGGGCTCAGAACAAGCTCTTCTTAACATACAGTTATGACATGGATATAACACATCCAGAAATGTATTCTGTATAGTGACTTAATTGCATCAGGAAAAGAAACAGATCTGCCCCCTTAAGAGTATGAGTTGTGATCAACTGAATGACTTAATTGCACCAGGAAAAAAACTAGCCCCCTCCAGAGTATAGATTATAATCAACTGAATGACTTAATTGCACATCAGGAAATGAAACAAACCTGCCTCATCCAGAGTGGTACAAACCTCCCCCTCCCGATGAATCAAGTGGCTTAAATTGATCCAGGAAATGATACAAAAGACCTTCTAGGAAATGGGTAATAAAGAATAATACAAGGAACACACCAGGAAATGTCACTTCTTCAAGAAAATAAGTATTATGATATCATAAGAGTTGAAGTTTTTGATAGAGAACTCTCCACTAAAGAGATAAATATTTTTGACTGTCAGCTCTCCAATAATTGCAATGGAGGTTGTGGGAAGAAAAACAAATATAGAACTAATAGCTTTTTTCTAGAAGAGACATACATATTTAATAGTCTAGCTGTCTCTGTATGAGCAATAAATTCAGGACCAGTATAAATCTCTCCAAGAAATACCAAACTCTCTAAAATAGAAACCTTTACTAATAATTATTTAATTGGGTTTAACGGTGCTTTTCGACACTTTTTCTTATATATACGGCCGGCTGCTGATTCACCCAACAAGTTTTCCTGGATGGTATTCTAACCAGTATTAACTTACACTTCAACAATGCTTCAGCAAATTTTCATGGAATGGTATGACCTGCAGCATCCAGGAATCAAACCCAGATCGCTAGGTTACAAATTCAGCGCACTCACCACTAGACCATGGCCGTGGCAATTATATAATTATTAATGCCCAATATTTTTGCAGAAAAAAATTATGACTTTTCATAAATATTTTAACAATCTTTAAAATAACACATAAAAGCACTCGCGGCTTCTTTTTCATACAGGAATTTGACCTGAAAATATGTAAAACGTAACACCCCCTCCATAATGAATGGCAAGTTTTATGGAATAAAAATAAGTGACAATTGCTTATTGTTCCCTATGTAACCTGCAGTAAATTAGCTGTTAACATAACATTACACAGTAAAAAGTGAAACCCTTTTAGACAGATTAATAATGAAGAGTCTATCACTGTATCAATTATTCAGGAGATTACAGCAATATAGTAATGAGGAGTAATGAAAAAAGGCAGTCTACAGACAGATGAATGAACCGCTAATAGGAAGGAAGACTAATGTATGAGGGTTGTCTGGAAAGTTTTCAGACTGAGTGTCTATCTTTCCATAATGCCTGATACTTCCATAAATAATTTACACACAAATTATACTTCAAATTGAGATCATTAAAACTCTGACAGTTCACATGACAACCATTGTTATACTGTTAACAGCAGTTTGAAATAACAATTTTTGTGAATTGTTCATTAGCCTTTCATGTATTGATAAATGCAGAAATTCGGGGAAAAAATGACATGATTGTGTTCACAACTTTTATAGCAAAATCAATAAAATCAACCTTTATAACATGAACATAGATTATGGTCAATGATAAAATTATTCTCTGTTAATATAGATGAACTTTATGAGTTCAGGTCAGCCATAAAAATCAGACACAAGTCAAAAATTTTTGGGTGTGTTGAAAAGTTAGTTCAAATAACTGGTAATTAAGGTAAAAACAATCAATATGTTACTCGTGATCGATCTCAGATTAAAAAGAATATTATCAGCAAATCCAAGATTTTTAGACTACAGCTTGACCATGTTTATTGAGTTGTGATGAAATTATTCAGAGTAATCCACTAAGTTAAATAAGGCATATGGATGTTCGGAACAAATCTGACGGAAACATATTGATAAGATAAATTTAACTATGTATAACCAGTGTGATTTAGTGTAGTCTTCTGTCATGGCTCTAAAGTCGAGCTTATACCTTTGGAATAAAAAAACATTTGTCATGAAGAGGTAACCTCACTATTAGGTTGAAAAATGTAAGAAATACAGACATTTTTACTGGTCCTAAATTAAGCATCCGTTATGTTGAGATTGTCTTCATATTGAAGGTTTTGCTAAATATTGTTAATGCATCCCCTTTGAATAGAACTCTTGAAAACATGAGTTTTTCTTGAGCTTTTCATGAACAGTTCATGAAGTATGTATGACTATTTCACATGAGATACTAGATAATCCAATAAGATACCCTACCTTTTGAAGCTATAGTATATTCTTTATTAAAAATCCATCAATCAGTGTAAAATGATTCATTCACTTACATCAAAATTTGTGTAATATTTTCTAATTAGTGCTAATCAGCATGAATTTTGAACATATTAAGCTTCCAATAACAGTTCCAAACCAAAATAAACACAAAATTCAAAAATTCTAAAAATTAAATCAAGATCTTTAAGTAAGATACCGGTACAGTGATTACACTTCAGGTAAGTTAACACCTACATACACTAA
This sequence comes from Lutraria lutraria, assembly GCA_964023205.1. NCBI lineage: Eukaryota > Metazoa > Mollusca > Bivalvia > Venerida > Mactridae > Lutraria > Lutraria lutraria. The sequence goes on from OZ026838.1 coordinate 4,568,649, forward strand.
ATCCTCATGAACGCAACAACTTTCAAGTCACGAACATGTGAAATATTACATTGGATGTCAGAATTATGACGTCAACGAATAATTTGACAGGAAGTTCAGACAGCTCGAGATTGTGTCACCAATGTGTCATTACAACTTTATTATTCGCTCGCAGTAATTAACAAGCTTTAATTAAGTCATGAATATTTAATGAGTGTTAATCAAGGCCAGAGAGTCTCTTGTTGTTTAGGTATACATGTATATATATTCTCATTCAACCATATATACCCTAATAACTGCCCATCCTCTAAGGCAGAAGTAACAGACCTGTGATGGTAAAGTTGTAATGAATTCAATATAAAACAAAATAACTTAACCCATAATAACCTTAAATGAAAAATAAAATTGTCCTAAAATTTGACCCCATTCATTGCATTCAAATGGTATATATACTATAAGAAGGCATATATCTCTTCGTTTCGGTGAATGAGTACCACCTTTACAAAACACAAAATTATAAAGAAATACGGACGAATTCTTCAAATCAAAGTTTGCAGCCCTTTCAGGTATACATTTTGCACCAAATGAGACAAAAACTAAGTTCCGAGACCTATCCTTTATCGAGAAATCGGACAAGAAACACTAGAATTTGACCTGATTTCGTCAGAAAAAATGCGGCCACACCAAAATGGACTAATTTCACATACTGATGCAAGATTGTCAGTCGAACATATGTGAAATTGACCAGTATGTCCTAAAAAGAACAATTAAATTTTATACATTAATACAGATATACAAACTCTTACAGAAGACGCAAATATTCGGGATATTGGGATTTAAACTTTTGAATCGAAATTTCTTTATCATAATTATGCCGCCATAGCTAATATAAATATTACGTGATGTCGGATTGGTTAATATTGTTTATGGCGACATGGCAGTGTATAATATCGTGTGAACACCACTTATCCCACGATGCAAAGAGCCAGCAGTATTAATTGAAATAAATGTAAAATTATTGTAAAGAACAGTATATAACTTTATTTCAACCGCATAAGAATACTTTTTCGTACATTTTTACTTTACAAATTTTAGAACCACAAGAAGTACACATTAAACATTTGCAGACTCGCTATAAGTTGGCGTGGTCATAATTTTTCTACACTTGTAGATTTCACCCAATGGAAGGGTTTCCCCCGAATCATCCAATAGAATGAGGAATTTCTTATGAATAATTAATATGTCATGCCAAGAAATATAGGTCAAAAATGAGCCCTGACACCTTCGCGAAAAAAACAACTTGCCACAATGGTCATGTTTCTTCGAACCCTAATATTGCCTGTGATGTGTTGAACAAATACTGTTCAGAGGGAAAATTGGTAAGCTAAAATACACAAACACATCAGGCATATTTTTATGGCATCATGAATATTCATAATGGTTCTATTTAGATCATTTACAGAAAGAATAAAGTTACATGTTACACTTAATGCTATATTAATACTTGCACGATGTTTGAACTGGCTACCAGGTTAGTTCATTTTACGGTGATGGATGTGTAAATGACCATAATCACTTGTGTATAGGTTGCACCTGAGCAGAAGAAACAGGTAAAATCAGTGGACATTCTGGGGAAAATATATTATGTGTAAAACAATTTTTTTCAGCAAAGAAAATGACAAAAAAGGAAAAGATCTTCACTACAGTCAATCTTGTATTAAGCGACCGCCCAAGGGAAAGACCAAAAGTGGTCTCTTAACACAACGGTCTCTTAATACAAAAACCTGAAATTTCCGATAGTTGAACTATACCTAAAGTCCCAGCCTGGTTTCATTTCAAATTGAAAATCGTGTCTGTCTTATACATGGTGCAAAGATCGGTCCATTTTATCCGTGACAAAACAATACAGACAAATTAAATATATTTTTTACCGGAGAAGAAATTTGTCAAACGTGAAACAAGGGAAATAAATCGTTTTTCATAGCGATGGTCTAAAAACCCGTACCATTCCGTACTTTTCATAGATTTCTTTGTCGAAGACGGCCGGTAGTAGACGCGAGTTTGAAAATCAACAACAAATGTTGCTGATCGTGCCGTTAATTACGATACCCTCATGATGTTGAGACGTATGAATACTTGGGTTGAGAAAATAGTTGGTGTTTTGATAGAAAAGTCATTATCACGCTTTCGTAAAACTTACGTAACGCAAAGTTACTGTAAACAAAAAATGGCGCGGTTTTTCTCCAACGTCTTTCGTCATTTATTTTGCTAAAAACTCTTATTTTTTTACATTCATAACAATAATTTTCCCAAGGATTTCCAATGATACAACATGTATTTTATCAAGTCCTACACTCCAGTGCTCTATGCATACACGAGTGATTACGGTCATGTTTTTCACACGTTCGTCAGGTGTTAATTATGTCTGTGTTTACAATTCACAATATTAGAATTAACGGTTTGACGTGTCAAACGGTCGCTTAATGAAAAGATCTGGCGGATTTTGTCGACATATTGGCGGTCGCTGGTCGCGTTGAGCAAAGGTCGCTTAATACATTAAAAACATAGTGCAAAAACGCTCGGGGGGATTTTGAAGTGGTCGCTTAAAAAAAAGGTCGCTTAGCACACGTGGTCGCATGAGCAAGATTTACTGTATTTTGTTTGTTTTTGTGTTACTTAAGTATTATGAAAACAGGATAATGACTTCTGTGGTATAACATCACATACATGTAATTTCTCAACCTCAAAAAAAATACTCAAACGTCGCAACACCTAAACTAGGTCTATTAATACGAATGACTGCCGAATATAACATAATTTGTTCTTAACACCACAAATTAGACCTGAAGAATGCAGTCTCATAATGTAAACCATCTCTTACTAGACATTGTCTCTCAGGTATCAACAAACTTGTCTTTAGATCCTCACCTCTTTCCACAGTATTCAACAGTATTTTAGTATTTGTACATGTACTAGCAGGCAGCTAAACCAATACAGTGTCCTTGGATTCAGATCCAGTACAAACCTTGTTCTCCACAAGTAACTGTCAACAGTTCTACATGAATATTAAGAAGAGGATGTATGATTGCACACATAACATTAATTTTGTCTTCAACCAAATTTTCAAAGAGTACATGTGGCATGCTTTGGGTTCTTTTAACTCACAAACTCAAGTTCCATTGACCCAATCCTCTCCCCCACTGAGCTAAACGGTTGACTTGTCTTAACTGAAGGTTTGACTGAACTGTACATGGCTTTATCCTGTCACTAGGTCACATGGTCTGCTTTTTTTTGTCACTTAGTATTCTTATGTGCCGTAGTCCGCTCATTGTACAGCAGTGTGCTTTTTATATTACAAAATGATACAATGATATATACAACGATATGTAAATAAAGTGGATGTTTAAAATCTCAATGTATTCTAAGGGTTTTAATGATGACATTCCAAATAGCATGACAAATGTTTGGGACTATTTTATTGTCGTGTTATGTTACTGAACTGTTATGAGGCTGTTTGAGACTTATTTCATTGTAGAAACAGATTTTTTGTTGTAGAAACATGATAAATCGAATACATGGTTGGTGCCGAGATGGAGAAAGTTTGTCCAGTTCAGCACAAAAGCTAAAATGATTTCAGCTTTCTAAGCCTCACAGAATAAACCTTCTACACCACGGCACCAACCATGACTTTGTATTCTCTATATACTTCACTAGGCATTACTTGATAACATGAAGTATTAATCAGAATTGAGACCTTACTGGAAGACTTATTGTGTCCTAACAAACAAACAAGAGGACCAAAGATGGCCCTATATCGCTCACATGACACTCATTGTTTACTGATTAAACATTGTTTTGAACCTGTATCCTGAGGTCTGTTGATGTCAAGGTTTTCCTTCAATTTGCTCTGATGACCTAGTTTTTGACCCCAAATGACCTATTATCGAACTCGTCCGAGACTTTGTCGATATTAACATTCTGACCCAGTTTTATGGAAATTTGCCTAAAAATGTGGATCCTAGTGTGTTCATAAGTAAAGTAGATGATGCACGACACACAACGCCCGTTAAAGATTGATCACAAAAGCTTATCCTGATCACAAGTGCTCATGTGAGCTAAAAACTTTCATTTCATCTCCATTCTCCATTAAAAAGCAGAATGGGAAATTAGAAAGAAGAAACAGTTATCAAAACTGACAACAATCAACTTTTGCCCTAGATTTCATCCCAGTTAGTTGGACGATGTACTTACTGTAATGATGTTAAGGCAATCAAGTGGTTGACAATAAATGAAGGACGACACATACAATGGCATGCTTCTCAGCTATACACAACAGGGTGAGATAATTAACACACTCAATAGGACAAAGATATCAACAACTCAAAATTGGAATCAGCTGATTGCAGCAGAAAATTACAAATACAGTGAAATGAGTTTTCCCAAAGTGATTGTAACTTGTCACGATTGTTTAAACTCAATTTAGATTTAATAGAACTTCAAGAATGAGACTTCAGCTTTCAGATCGCTTGGCTTTGAGTTTTATGGCATTTGTCAATCAGTGAATTAGTCACACAAAAATTAACCCAAACATTTGAGATGACAATCACTCCGGGATATCAGCCAGTGCTAACCTCAATGCGGCCATCCCGAATAATAGCCACCATGTAAGTAAAGCCCATTCTTTTTAGATTTTTTAGAACAAAAAGGCCACCTGTCTATAAAGGCCAGATTTTGTCTTACCTAAGTTTGTGGCTTTTGTTCACAGGTTTTACTACATATATGTATGCACCATATAAAATAACTTTATTAATACCGGTACTTTTAAAGAACTACATGTAGTAAGATGGCAGTCAACGTCAATGGCCTTAAAAGATCTTTGATAATATATGTCTTAGAAAGAATCTTATTATCTTAAAGAGTAAAACGAGAAGCTTGCTTTGATAATATCCAAGTGCTATTTGCGACATGTTTGTATATTATCATATTTAGTTGCTCCAATTTCTTAATCTCAAAGAAATATTCAAATCCAGACATTTATTGATTTTGTGAAAATCAACACACCAAGGGTGGAAATCTGAGAGGACTTTGTAGACAAATAAACAGTTTTTCTGTTATTTCTTAAATCCCAGACAACCTGATGAAATGCTAGACACAAATTTTGTACTGTAATTAAGCAAGAGACTAACCAGTAATTACAGAAAATTGAAGATCAATGGAAAAAATACTAAAAGAGTATGCAACAATTATGTATAAAGAATGTTTGTTTGCTATTATCGGTAGATGGAGAAATAGGTGTAAGAACCAAGGTTTGATTTCGGAGGTGCATAGCCTTTGGAGGTGCATAGCCTTCGGAGGTGCATGGCTGGCGGAGGTGTACAGGCAGCATCAGAGCCATAAAATCTGCCTAGCAAACTAACCGACAAAATCAATGAAAGTAAAACAAAGCATATAAACTATGCTCATAGCCAACAAATTGTTGCTTAAGACTCTGAAGGAATATCATCTACAGCATCTGGGAGTCCACCCCATAGCTCTGGAAATGAGGGACATTACCGGTAAATATGTTTTCAATCCCTGGGTTTATGCCCCTAAATCTTCAGTCCTACAAATCTAATAGTCATCAAAATAACCACCCTGTAAAACTGGTTAGGAACAATAATAACACTGATAACCATTTCACTTTTACATGTCAATTAAAAAAAAACTAAAAACAATAGTGGTCATGTACAAACTACCAACTATAGGTGCCTGCTCTTGGCCAATATAATCCTAGTTTCTCCAACATTTCTATATTTAGAAGGGTTGGTACAAAATTTGGAAGGGTTGGTACAAAATTAACAGTAGAAGCTTTTTAAAATTACATTTGTATTTGATCTTCAAGAAAATCTGAACAAGGCACAAAAATTCAATCATTTTTCCATTCACCCACACATAAGGCCAAAAACAAATTGTGTTTATAGATATCCGCCTACACATCAGGCCAAAAAAATGTGTTTACCGATACCCAACTTATTATGCATGTACACTAAAGTTTCTAACATCCAAATCCAAATGAAAGACTATAAGAGGACAGATTGTACCTCCACAGAATGACAAATATAATGTTTAGAAAAGAAGTTTTTCGACCAGTCCAATCTTTATTTGTGAAGAGATGCTTTTTTTTAACTTATAAAACACATCTAGTGCACTGTACATTATATTTATCTTTGACATAATTCCCCCACATCAGCAATACACCATACAATAAATGTCAAGGATAATTTTGAAATATCAAATGTAAGCAGTCACATTTAAAAATTGGTACATGACTCGATGTTTTCAAACCTTTTAAAGGTTAGGCCTTCCTAGATAATCTAAACATCAAACAAAAGATGATAAAAAAGTTACACATGGACATACCACAAGAAGAACTATATCAAAAAGACAGACAAACAGTAGATTAATTATATACACTAGCACAGAATATTTAACAAAGATATAAGCATTCATCTTTTAATTTAGATCAAACTAGTTTCCATTGATATTTTTTCTAATCTTGTTCTAAATCAGATCACTCACTATGACCCCAAAATGGCAGTCATGAAGGGGCTGAAATCAGGTTGAGAATACAAAGAAACAAGAGTGCCAAGTCACAAAATACACCCATCAAAAGGTTTGGGAAACTATGAGTGGCAAACTAACAAGTTTTTAAAAATAAGCAACATTTGTCGAAAATGCCTACTATTAATGAACATATTCATAAAGTTTGCTGAAGGTCAGTTGATAATTGGGCAAATTAGAGGGCAGACACTGCATTTTTAGTCAATTTTCAATGTATCAAGGGGCATAACTCAGAAGTACCTGGTCCGATTGGACTAGTTATCAAATTTGACTGAGATCTCATGGCCATATTAATTTCCATGAAGTTTGTCGAGGATCCGAATAAAATTACCATGGGTGTTCCCATAATACAACCCGTTTTTCAAATGGGCCTATAAAAACTGAACAGCTGTCATGATTAAGAATCATTCAATAAATTGGTAGAGAATGATGTTTCTTTATCCATCAATTTGTTCATTGACATATTAAAATAGTAGGACTGGCAATATTGTTTTGTTTTAAATATATATAAGTTCATTCCTGCAAAAACTTATAATAAAAATTGGTTATACTATATGCTATATTCAGTTCAATATTGTATCATACGCTCTTTGCAATTATACAAATGGAAAGCAGCAGACCACTAAAGAGAAACCCAAGACGCAGCAGACAAGCAGACGACAATTGATTATTTCATAGATTTCATAATATATTTCAGTTCTGACAAAATTAACATAACAATCATATTCGATTGAAAAATCAGAAACATCAGCAAGTTCAACTAAATGACTTGAGTCTGAAATGTACTCTTCATAAATGCAGGCAAGTTTTAGAGGATGCAGACATCTAGCATATATATTAAATTTGTCCTCAGACTTAAATGTCTATCTTGATAATGCGCAGAATGAAGGGAAGTCCTAGGAGATTTAGACAAACAGCAAGAAGATAAGTCATTAGTCACAGACAACATTTGTTTATACAGCAGAACAAGATTTAAATACAAAAATTAGAACTAAGATAAGACATTTTTAATTTTTTATGTTAGTTGTCATCTAAATTGTCAACAATGAGAGAATTCTGATGAATGAAATATCTTCAGAGTCTCCAAATTTAGACAACAATTCTAGCGGACCAGCACTGTATCAAATGGCTGCATTAAACATTCCAAAACCTTAAATAAATACAGAAGAGACTTTTCTCCTTTTTGTTGACAAGTTTTAGATGCAATGGATAATATTTGATGGACGTCATAAAAAAATTATGGCCAGTCACAAATTTTTCATATTTTTAAAAGGGTTAGGGCGTTTTTTTTAACTAAGGATGGCTTCTATTAAATGGTTATTCATACTTCATGGACTATTCATACGCAAGAACTAAGTTTCATGAAAATTCAAGATTCATGAACTCCTATCCGGGGAGGGGGCTCATTAAGTGAATATTTGGTCCAGTAATATTAGGTCCTTTGATTGCTGCAGCAAAAAAAAACACTGGATCCAAATTCCTATCAGGTTTAACATAAAATGCTTCATTCCGGTTGTAACAGGACAAGATTCTCAATCCTGAAAATTAGCTGGGGGTCTGGAAAGTGCAGGTCCCCAGCAGGGTCGAGGGCAGAGCCCTTGTGGGGGGTTCAGGGGGGGCAAGGCCCCCCCCCCCGAAGCAAAACAATTTTGAGCATTTTCAGGTTCTTCTGTAATGCATTTCGGCAATACAAATTCATGATTATTTTTCAAAAACTCACTATGTTTTTCTCTCCATATTTCTAAAAAAGATGATAATAGTTAATACACAGGGATTTATTTTTTGGGCTAATTTTTTAGCTGATATTGGGTCATATTCCCAATTAAAAATAGTATCCTTCTTTTCCAATTCACAGACAAAAATTCCCAATTGAAACTTCCAAAAATAAAACAAAAAAGATTATAACTAAAATCTCTGAAAACAAGATATCTTTCGCTGTAAAAGACATGTAATAAATGAAAGTTCCCATTATGGTCAGTGATAGGGTCAAATTATGTGTGTGACAGTGTGTATTTCAAAATTGGAATAGCGCATATTTTCCCAATATCTAACAAAACACTGAAGAAATTACCAATCCCAAGGGTATGGGTCATGTTCCCAAAATACTGGGCAGGGGGGGGGGAACCTGACACAAGATGGGAGACTTAATCCTTGGAACTTGCTTGAAAGATTCTTAAATTTTGCTACCCCACCCACTATATTTTACAAGTTAATACATAGGAATGACATATCAGCCAATTCATGTTTATATCAAATTATGTGCACAAAATATTTCCATGACAAGGTCATAGGGATCGAATTCCTTCACAATTTCTTACCTCGATTAATGGGGTTGAAATATTTCGGGCATAGTGAGTGTCAAAATGTACTGCTACATACGTTTAAAAAGTTGCTGATAATTATTCATTTCATAGGATCCATTAACCAACAAATTGTCAACGATTTAAAAGTTCATAAGCTTCGATTAACTTCGAGTTTTAAGCTAAATATTACTCGAATTTTCGTTCTGCAACTGCAAATACTCTTGTGTATATAGACGCTTGTTAACTAAGTGTTAGTGAATAGGAAAAACGCCCAAGTGATCCAGATGCTGGGATGTGCTAACAGCCATCCCAATCCGTACTCCCCCCCCCTCGAAAAAAAACTCGGATTTACATCGATCTCAAAAGTGCCCCTGGCGGCTTTAAATCCGGATTTCCGGAATATTACAACCCCTGCCAATAACCATGAACAATTAAGATGACTTTATCCCAATTAGGCTAAAAAAGAATCTGCATTCCCAACCTACTGGCCAGAGGTATGGTACACACACTTTCTCACTTTTTTGGAAAATGAAGATTAGTTCAGCTTTCCATAGCCGTCAATCGCTCGGCCTGCATGGAATTTTGATGCGGACCAAAGTACCAATGTTTTCTACAACTGCCATGCAATTAATTGTTTAACTGGTTACCAATTTCCATACTGCAGTCGAATCTATGAAATATCAGTTTTCAGGAGTACTTTCAGTGCTTTGATTTCCTTTCCACGCGCTTTTAAGAAATAAAGAATTCTCCTACCACCTACGTACCATATTTAAATGATCATGTAACCAGAAAGAACCATATATCCTTTTTTACCCCTTTACTACAATACGTAGCTGAATAATGAAATAATGTTGAAATGAATTTGTTTGCAGACATTATCTGCGAGCCTGTTTTATTATTTCAAGATAAAATAGATGAGAAAAGGCGTCATACAATAACACTCTAGAGGGAATAATCGCAATAAAAACTAACAAAGCAACATTCAATATTATTAAAATGTAACATAATTTATGGGGTTTGAAATTTTAAGAGGACTTTATTCAGTTACATCACTTTCAATTTGAAGACAAATATTGATAAAATGTAAATTTTCAGACATACCAGTATTCTAAACAACAAGGACGAGCTCACTCGCTGATGTTTTGTATCGAGAATTGATGATAACACACATGAAGATCACTCCATCTTCCCGGCCCTTTTTTTCTTGCGTAAGAAGATATTGGAGACCTCTTTTTTAAAACAGGTTATAAGATACAGTTATGCAATGAGGATATATATTTAACTGGCTGAGGTGACAAACAGTAGGTGCTGTGTGCAGTTAGTCTTTCCAAAGACCTATACATTACAAAGATAAGAAACTCCTGTAATCGACTGTAGAAAATGCTATTTTCACACTCAGCAGATCTTTGAATTTTGCAAACTACTGAAAATTTGTGCAAATCTCATTAATGAATTTTCAACCATGTCATTAAGTACTCATTTCTCTGATGCAAGAAAATATTTTCAATATGATTTGTTCAGAGATTTCTTTGAAAGTATTACTAAAATTCAACCAGTAAAGCAGAAAAATGACAAAATGTATGATATGAGGTTCATGCAGGGGCTTTCGTATTTTGCATAAAACTTTTTTTTGTGCTCCAATTTTTATCAACTAGGTATCATTTCGTAGGGAATGTCTTGCTCTATTGCAAGATATAATTTACTTTAATATATCTTCAGTAGAAAATGAGCAATAAGTAAACATGATTTTGCGAGGCTTTGTCAATCTGCCACCTGACTTTGCAAGATTTAGACTACTTACTTATCTGGTCTTTGGTCTTCCTAATAATATATTAATAAAAATTGTATGAATAAAAAATTGTTTAGACACAAAAAAAAAACACCATAATTTTTTCTTATACACAATGATCTACTGTAAAAACAATTCACAAGTATACTTAAACCTTCAATGTTTCATTTGAGACATTGAACAAACAATACACTGTAGACTTAAGTATTCCACATTCAATACCAAGGAATGTGAATCGATTCCGCACTTCTACACTAAATCTCATATCCTAAGAAAGTAGATTCAAGGCCCACTTAAAGAGCACAGATGCAATAAAAACGAATTGAACTGCCAATAAATACTGGTAGAACTGTTTTGTCCATCATAAAAACAATGAACTAGTCTCATAGGTCAACCAAATCTATTTGATAGGGTCCAAGATCATAAAAAAGAGAATGAACACAAAACTCAATATAGACAAAAATCCTTAATCTCGCAATACAAATAATATGACCAGTCTTAGCTAATACACATATCCATTAAGTCATGCCTATAGGCACTCAATTCTGTGAGTCTCATACCTGTATAGACATTATTTTTCAATTAAACTCCTCAATCAAGCAAATCTGTCACAAGAAGAGTATTCATTTTTTCTGCTATTGAGAGTATAAAGAATATCAAGGTTTAAGTCATAACATCTACAAAAGTATAAAAGTCACGGACTTGAGTGCCTATGGTCATACCTGCCACAAAATCCTCTCCCTCCTTCATAGGTCAAAGATTCAGATTGTTATAATTTGTTTGTTTATTTGAGTTATATACGGCCCTTCTCAACAGTCACAGACATGAGGCGTACAGTTCACTTAACCATTGTTCCTGGAAACAACCAGTTCTAGAAGACTCCCATCCTCCATATGTAACTGCTTACTTTCTCACATACAGACATGGTTGGTAGCCGGGGTTGAACCCTTGACCCTCTAACAGTGAGAGGTTACAGTGATTTGAAGTCAGCAACCTTAACCACTCGAATACAGGGGGGGGGGGGGGGGGGGGGGTAATATTGTTACCAAAGTTCAATTCTCATATTTTGTATTCAAATGTTCTTATGATGCTGAGGTAGTTATGATGAAAATTGAACAATGGTGATAATAATCATGCATTATTCTGACAACCTAAGGCCTTCCATAAGAAATGTTTGTTTGCAGTAACCCTACCCACAAATTTTTAGTGGGCAGGTAAGTAAGAAATGTCAGAATGCAAATTTTTTTAGCTCAGGGTGAGCTTTTATGATCAGTCTTTGTCTGGCGTCCGGCATCGTAATGAGTCACTTGGGGTCAAAAACTTGGTCGCCAGGGCCAATTAAGGGATAACCTTGCAAACACGCTAGAAATCATTGATTGGATCTACATGAAACTTTATCAGAATGTTCATTTTATTGATATGTAGGTCAATTTCGATAATGGGTCATCTGCGGTAAATAACTAGGTCACCAGGGCAAATTGCTGGAAAATCTTATGAACACTGTAGAAGTCAATGTTTTGATTGGATCTTCATGAAACCATGTCAGAATGTTTGACTTTATAATACATTGAATGAGATTGAAGATGGGTCATCTGGGTCAATAACTAGGTCACCAGGTAAAATCTTAGAAAACCTTGTTAACACTGTAGATGTCAGAGTTTTGATTGGATCTTCACCACGATGTCAGAATGTTTGACTTTATAGTATGTGGGTCAAGTTCAATTATCGGTCAACTGGGGTCAAAAACTAGGTCACCAGGTCAAATCTTAGGAAAACCTTATGAACACTGTAGATGTCACAGTTTTCATTGGATCTTCACCACAATGTCAGAATGTTACCCTTCATAGTATGTGGGTCAAGTTCAAATATGATTTAGCTTGGGTAAAATACTAGGTCACTAGGTCAAATCTAAGGTAAAAACCTCGTTAAAGCTCTAGGTGTCACGGTTTTAACGACAATCTTCACCAAACCTTGTCAGATTGTTTGTCTTATTGATATTAAGGACAAGTTCTAATATGGGTCAGCTGGGGTCATCAACTAGGTCACCAGGTCAAATCTTAGTAAAACCTTATTAACACTGTAGATGTCACAGTTTTCATTGGATCTTCACCAAAGTTTGTTAGAATGTTTGTTTCAATGATCTGTAGGTCAAGTTTGAACATGGTTCATGCGGGGTCAGACACTAGGTCACCAGGTCAATCTACTTAACCGTAATAAAGGATGGACGGATGGAAGGACAGGACAATGACTATATACCCCTACATCAAAGATGCCGGGGGGGCATAAAAACAAGTTTATTGTAATCATTACACTAGAGATCATGCATTACAAAGTCTAAACTGCAAGTATTTACAAAGATACAGTACAGATTTTCTTTGATTTTACACTTAATTAAACAATGAATTATATTAACTGGCTTCTGTAATTTGATTGTTCGAGTAAATAGCAAATAATCAGGACTCAGACTGTTCATTTGAAATCTCTGTTATGCCCAATCACAAATGGAAAATTTAAACTAACATAATTATTAAAGAATGACCACTACACATTAAGGAACTTTTTTTTAATTAGTTCAGTTTACAAAAACATGTAATTAAATATAAATCCAATGTCTGTCTCTCAAAATTACACCCTTGTCAACAATCATTACACTGAAAAGTTTGAAAACACAATATCTGTGAAATTCTCAGACTCTTTGGACTGACAAAAAAAACTGATCATCAGCAGTAAATAAGGGCCTTCCATAAAAGATGCCTTGTTCTCAGTACCAGGTCTGATATATCAGTGTTCAAACTAATCTTTATAAAGCACAAACCCAAATTATAAGATATAAATTTATCTAAAGCCCAAATATAGAATTATGAGAGAGTTCACAAGCCCAAATATCAGACAAATAATCAGAATGACCATATTTGGGACATTACAAAATGATTGTAAGGTGGTATCATTATTAAGTTGAAACAAGGGTTACACTTAAATATTATCCATAATAAGGAGATGGTAAAAGTATTGAGGGTTAGTAATATCGAGGTGATTGGTAAATGAGGTTTTACTGAATTGATCGGAATTTAGTTTGTATATTAGCTGGCCGACATCACTAAAATGTTGATAATAATGATATATGTGTACTCACTTTTTCAAAGAGGGTATGAAACTCGTTGTATCTTCGGAAGATGAACCAAGACTTTGTACCACTGTTAACAACCACTTTATAAACCTGCAGTGAAAAACCACCTTTAAATAGCTTCCACAATTTATTTCGACATGGTGAGCCTCCATAATACTTCAGTAATTTCTCTTCATGTTTCGTGATTCCTTCAATTCTTGCAGTTAAGGTGTTCCTCGTCAAACAAATCATTGTTAATGTTTGAACAGTTGTCCTTAACTAAATTGCCAAGAAGTTATACTTGTTGAATGACAAAATCTGCACGAAAAGTTAACGTTTTTTTTTAATTATATGTATACCTATATCTTTCTTCTACAGTAAAATCTTACTTCAATGAAATTTCAAGAAAAATTGTCACGTAAATTCTGATAAATACTAGAATTAAGTCTCCACAAAATAAAATAACATCAATTTTAATGTCAAATAGTATCTTAACAATTTTATTTCACTTTGTTTTTTTTTGTTTCATTTAAGATTCCTGCATTCATAATTATCATATAAAATCAGATTTTCATGACTGAAATTATAAGTTCATGTATCTCATGAAAAATGCTGGAAAAATCACAGGAAAAAAATGTTTTTTTCCTAAGAATTAAATCCAATTTTCAAATGTTTTAGACCATCATCCAAAGAATTGCTATGATGCACAATTTGTTACACTAATTCTATTCTTATTTTTGTCTAAACATTTAATATCCCATGTATTTACATTAAAAAATCAATGCATATTGATGCATACACATGAATTGTACAGCGAAAACTGTCTAATGGTTAAAATATTCAAAATGAACCACACTCCATTACTGTCAAATTTACCATACAGAGAAATCAATGCAATCAGTGATGGAAAAGATATCCAATTACACAATAAAGTCAGTGTTCAAACTCTACTTGTATATTTCACGAACAACTGAATCCATGTGACAACTACAGAGACATTTAATGGTACAGAGCGTCTATAATACCAAAATACCAGGCTGTCGTGAAAAAAATAAACATTTGGGTTCTTGGTGATCAGATTAAATAACAACTGTACTGAATCCATGCAATCGGTATGCATTAAAGATGCAATCTAATGTATTTCAATGCATTGTTGAACTCAGTGTAGCGTTAAAACTCAATTTAAGACAAATCCATTAATTTTGTTTTATGACCAATTCAATACGAAGATTTTTGCATTATACTTATTTCCATCCCTGGAGTCTTCCAGAACAGATCTCAGAAATAACGTAGTCAGTTTTGCTCTACCTAAGTACACAATGGTTCTCTATAAATCACATCCTATTATTGATATAAGGTGTCCATCAGGAAACAAAATAAATCTCTTTTAACATCAAGAAATAACTTCCAGCGCAATTCCCATGTTGAATAAGTACTGAAAATATCACAGACTTCACACAGTCTTGAATTAGAATCCTTTTTTACAAAATTGTCAATCAAAGAGTTAAAAACATCTATGAAAAATGGATTTCAAATTATCACAATAAAAATATATATCCACTTTTTCAAAAGATGACTTATTTCTAGTTGAACATGATATTAAATGGTATTAACTTGCCACATACCATGGCTGTATTTTATACACTTGTCCTGTATCTGATAACAGTGTAATTTCTCGACCACTTCTGCTAACTAATTCAAGCTTTATCAATAAATCCTCCAAAAGCCTGTTTACTATCCTAAGCAATTTTCTCAGAAATGTCCTATGATCGAACACTGGTAATATAATTCAGATTTTTTTTTTACTTAATTATTTAGAAGCGTTTCGCGTCTGGTTTAAGCTGGAAACCAATCCATATAAACATTCAGTAAACCAGGATAAGCATGCAGGGCACCAGTGCAAAATAAGGATAACTGGTTCCTCACATAACCTAAGTAATGATAGTTTAACACTTAGCATAATGCCATTGTTCAGATTTTTTTTCCAAACCTGGAGGTAGTATTTTGTTTAGATATCTTCCTTAATTCAGACTCCTGCCTGACGGATTACCTTTTTGACTGTTATTTGACGTTTGGTGTTGGCATTGTACAATCACCTTATGGTCATGGCCTACAATAAAATGATTGCTTAATGATAATGGATCTGCTGCCTGTCTCAAGTATATATTTTAACCTTAGATTACAGCCACAAGGAACGGAAGTTCTGCCACATGATTGAGGTAACATGGTGTTTACTGAAATCTTCAATCATGTTTACAATAAGAGAATCTTATAAATTCCTGATCTTCTTGGAAAATAGGGGAAAAAATGATGATTTAGAAAAATTGTAAGGATTGCTTGTGATGCCTGAGACTGACACATTTCAAACAAAATCTTTGTTAATGAAAAAATTGTTAGAAAGTTCAACAGGTGCATTTAAACATGATTATTATATGCAAAACTTTGAATAATCTATAATTCCCCCTGACTTTGAAGTAACGAAGGGACAAAACTTTCTTTAATACTAGCAACTTATTACGTCAGCTATGCAGCCTAATTAATAATGCCATCTGTGAATAAAAAATTGTGAAGCTTTAAAAAATGTTGAATCCCTATTTTTTGTCTTTTTCCAATAAAACTTCTGACTGGTGTTTGTTTTTAAAGAGAAAAAATTGATAGGATCTTTAATTCTAAGTGCATGCTCAAATGTATCACACATTCATTTGGAGACATGATTTCACCCACTCATCCTCTGTGAAACACATTTGCATCATCTATCATTTCTATCTCAGGAACAACAGAAATACAATAGTACAATGTCCCTACCAACGATAAATGTAACTCAAATGAACTGTTTTGTGCAAAATCGAATATCATAAATTCCTACACTTTCGGAGATATTTACAAAATTCTGTCACCGGCTTCTGTAGTGGAATTTATACTCCATCTGGGTACCAGGGGACAAACTTTTCATCTCTAGCCATCTAAACCAGACATGCAGAGACAGATAAGGGAATTAATACATAATGCAAAGCAAATATTTTCACACAGGCTATCAGATATTCAAATAAGAACATCATGCAATGTTCCGCATAAGCTTATTCAAATTGTAAAACTTTGTTATCTAAATTATTACTTGCATATGCTTTATGACAAAATGTCAATATTGTGCATGTCTGAGGCAATTATTTCTATCCCTGGACAAGAGGCAAATGACTTCAGTTGCAGCCAGTACATATCACATTTAGCATTAATATATACTTTGTTGGCACAAAGCACGATTTTTATGTCATGATGCCAGCACAGTAGAGGTCAGTGGTTAAAACACAAGATTATTCATCAAGAGGTAAGCATGACTGGATTGTAAGCATTTCAGGTAAGTTGGTTCTCCTTGAGTATAGGACTAAAGATATTATATCCAAGGCCTGATCTGTCTTTTATTCCTGATAATATGGAGAAGTCATCATTTGCTCACAACATTAGGAGGAAGTAAGTAAGGATCAGTAATAAAGAAACATTGTGTATGTCAACTGTCCATTGTACAATGCCAACACACTGCTCTAGTTTCATTCAAGGAACATCCATGTAAAGTTTCATTGAAATTGGCAAACTGCTTAAGAAGGAGATGTTGTTTAATGCATTTGTTGACACACACACACACACGCACGACAGACATTACACGATGTCAATAGCATATATGTATATATACATGTTCAGACTTCAAAGATGGTTACAATTACATCAATACATTAGATTGAAAAGGCTGAAATATTCAAACTTTTGATGACATCATAGGTCACATGATGTAATTCAAAATGGCCGACAGTTAACATTAATAACCAAATGAAGTGTGGCTTTAATGAAAATAGAAACACTCCTAAAAACATGATGCTTAGGAACTAGTAAGTGTACTGGTTATTAGGTTAATGTATAAATTCATGATTAACAACTGAAAACCAAACACAATTATTAGAGATACATATTTAAGAGGTAATTATGATAAAATGAAGTGGGTGGGGTATGATGGAACACCACAATGTATCTTCTGATAGTATCATGCGTTTGAATTTTTATATATCTAAACTTTTTTACGCTTTTCAGTGAAATATTGTTTATCTGCATATTTTCACCAGGATAAAAGTCATATCTCATTATTTTAAAACAGTGAAATACAGAAATTTGAAAAACCTTAACCATTTATTATGACCCTCTGATTTTTTCATTACAGAGGCTGCAATTGCCTTTGTTGCAGTTTGATATCATACATATGATTATATGAATAATCCCCATTATATAATGCAATCACACAGACAGACAGATGGACAGACACATTATTCACTCACAGAAGGTCAGCACTCATATCCATTAAAATGTAAAACAACATGCAACACTCATTAAGGTAGATAACATTTCTTGTTTTGTTATGCTCAACCTGTATTATTAGATCTGACAAGGATAGGATACCTCACACATATCTTCAATTCTGAATACAGTACAACCTCTGTAGAGCAACACCCAGTGGGAGCTTCAAATATTGACCATTGTTTAGAGGTTGTTGCTCTACAGAGGTAAGATTTAGAGTAAATATCAACTTAGGGAAATTTTGAAGGTGTTGTTACAGAGAGGTTGTTGCTCTACAGAGGGCCGCTCTGAAGAGGTTTTACTATATATACCTTGATACAACAGGGAGACGAACATAGAAACCAAACACATTAATGATACAGAAGTGGTGATTGAGAGCATAAAGATACCACCTAGTAAAGATAAACTGATATTTTTAGTCCAAGAAAAAGCAAAGAAGATAAAATTAATGAAAAAAAGAACGATGAAATAATCATCATTTTTATTGAAAAGAACAGCCTTATCTGACTAGTCAATTATCTAAAAAATGCCTTGTTCTAGTAAATAGAAATCACATGTTATCTTTTGAGCTACTGTACACAATTTTACAATAGAAGTATACAAAATAATTATATCAAATGAAAACAACAACAACTTTAAATTATTATGTATTGAAACATACACATATAGTCGATTTAAAGTTAAATGAGAACAGTTGTAAACATTTACACTTTTCCGAGGTAGAGCAGGTTATTTACCGGTTGAAATGACTCGATCTATATTGTAATACATAAACAGAACACTATCGTAATGCGCCTTGGCTCAGAGGTAAAAGCTATGATTTTTTTATTCGTAGCGGCCATGAGTTCAAAACTGCCAAAATGCTTTTTTTATTAACATATTTAGTATTCGAAATTGCAATTTCTTTCCGACTTTCAAGAATTACCCTTCAAATTGTGAAAATCAAAATTAATATCTTGTTTCATATACACAATTTAGTGTGTACTATAAAATATACATGCAGTATGCAGTAGAGAAGGAGACTGTTTACTGTTATTAAACACTTCTTGCGAAGAGGAGAAAGACACGGCGAGTGAATGCGATGATGCGTGTTGAATTTACATGTTTGAATTGTTTTGAAACGATATAACAAAATAATGATGAAATAAACAATACAAAATAAAAGGATTTAAAATATTCAAAAGAAAAACAAACATACAAAATATAGTTATAAAATGACATTAACTAGGTTCGAACCAATGGTTATAATGATGTGTATCTCAAAATCATCAGCACTAACCTTTACGCTATTGAGGCAATCGTAATTATGTTTTCTTTATCTTATCTATATAACGGTTACCGGGTTTACCTGTTACACCTATATATCGAAATGAGACTAATCCCTCATTAGCATGCAAATTTAAATCGACTATACATCTTATTTGCAAGATTGATGAACAAGAGCTGTCCATAAGACAACAAGCTCGACTATTCTCAGTGACTGATAATAAACAACTTTTTTTCTATAAGACAATATCTATATCTATGTAATATTTAAGAGTTAAAAACAGCTGTCTGTAAAAGAGTGTAACAAAAAAGATAAGATGTACCATTAAGTAAAAAGAGCCGTCGGTAAAATAGTATAACAGACGAGGAAATATCAAGAACGAAGCTTCCAGTCAATCTCATATTAAAGTGGTTACTGTACATGATAGTAACTTACATGCAAAACTTAAACCATATTTTCTTAGTCCAAAAAGGGTCATTATTTGGCTGAAATCCAACAAGAGTTGGCTAACTTGTCTGTCTGATACCCCAGGATACTTAAATGAAGTTTCAAGTCAATCTCATATTAATCATAATTACTATGATATGTGCATGATAGTAACTTGCATGCAAAACTTTAACCATATGCAACGCAAGGCGAATGCAATAGCTCTGCATATTCTTCGAATAGCCAAGTTAAAACATGCTAATTAAACTTTTAAGCAACAATAAAACTAACAAATCAAACATTCTTTCATAAATTGTCTTCAGCAAGGTGTACATGTAATTTTAACAACTATTCAATACAGTATAATTTTATGTTGAAATATTCAAGTAAACATTGGAAATACAAAACACATTTTTGTTTGCATAACTGACTTGCAAGAGGTTATAATGTTAAATTTTGATTTCTTCAACAAAATAAGTTTGTTAAAAAAGTCTGTCGATAACTTTCTAAAGTACTTGTGAAAAACTACATTGAATAAGTATACTTTTCCACTTTGAGGTCTTCAGAACAATAGCCTCCAAAAGGATACATACATCATATACATACATTAGAGAAATTGTGTCGCTCACAAGTATGTCTCTGGCACAGAACAACATGAACCATTTATGATTAAACAACCTTTGTCTATAAAATATATGTGAAAGACAGATTACGTGCTATACTTGTACTTTACAATAGATGTCTGGAGACTACCTAAGGCTTGTACTCTTCTGGAACTCTTGTATCTGAAGCTATTGCCGCTAGCTCCATTCATGTACAGAACCATTGTCCTATACCTCAATTATCTATTTCTGTTATAAATCAATCTTGGTTAATGTCCTGTCTGCAAAGTGTATAATATATTCATATTGTTCCATATAGGGTGCCAATACAAAGAATTTGTTCTACCAAAACCATCTGTCATAAAATTTGATCAAATCCTCTTCAGTAACTTTTGCTTTGAAAATCATCCACATTTAGACAGACTTTCTCACAAATATTAGTATTATGATCATGATGATTACAAGTCTGTAACAAGATTTGGTAACTTTGTCTAGACCAGCAAATGCCATACAGTAATGTATCTATATTGGGTATGAAATAATTACGGAATGAAATGTATCAGACTGGTACAGATCCAATGAACGTCATCAGATCTAGTTGTAATGATTTTTGAGCTATGGTCTAAAGAGAACATCATTTTGACTATCGGCAGTTGTTATGTGATCTTAGTCAATACAAGAATTAGAATTGCCTTCTATGAATCATTTGATGGATCGTTACAGTTTTAATTTTTGCTCCGAAGAACAATAGATCTTGTTACTGGGGATGTTTTTACATCCGTTTATACTTGGGAACTGCTTAGATTTTGGTTAATATGCAAATATAACCATTTATTTAAACTCCAGAGAAGCTTAACTTACAACAGAGATTGCATAAAGAGAATGTTACATTTTAAGTGAAACACTGAATGTATTTCATCCAAGGTCATTTGTTTCCATCAGAACTAGTGACACAGAAATACCAGGTTCAAGACCTTGATGATGCGCATGTTTATTGATAGTGTCACATGGGAAGAAAAGCGTGTCTGTAATACATACATGATATCGGAAATTAAGCAGCTGCTGAATTAGGGAAGGCCCGGCTAGAATTTGGTAGACCATTAATAAATTAGCACTGATTGCATGTACTCATCACTATAAGAACACTAATTTAAACACTATGTTAAGCCCAACAGTTAAGTTCAATTTATTTTGCCTTGAAATGAAAGTGCCATATTTCAAATATATCCTTCAAGCATTTTGTGTGGACTTTGCAGTAGTTGTGTGGTTTAGAAAATCATTGATAAAATATTTGGAATGTTGATGACAAAATTATGGAAATCTGATCATTTTAAGAAATGTTTATGAAATTCCATTATGTCAGGGAAATTGCTTTGACTTTCATTCTGAAGACAATCAGCATGAATAGAGTTTGCAAATCATTGTTGATGTAAACTGTGAATTTTGGAGCATTTTTACAGTGACTGATAATAGATTGGTGGGGACCGCTGAGGACAAATCTTACAACTCTTGATGTTAGTCACTGTCATGTAACGAGATCTATAAACCCGTTAGGTATGGTAACAAAGTTAACATGTTGATTTTCCCATTTTCTTGTCGTTGTTGCCGTACATTTGCGAATGATTTCAATTCCATGCGTAGAAAATGTTGATGATTTTCTTTGTCTTGAGTTGAGAACAAACTTTCTTCCTGGTGTAATTATGTGTCATCATTTGTTGGTGAAATTGTATCACCAGGTAATATTCTTATACAGAAGATCTTTTTCTGAAGTGTCTAAGAAAAGCATTACATTTGTATTCCTGTGAAAATACTGAAGAACTTTATTTTTTCACGTCTTGTTTATTTATGTCTGTTGCTTTTTGTATTTTATGTTGATAAGGATTTAACTCAGTCAGCAGGTATCATCATGTTAAGTATGTATAAATGTCAAGGTCACAGTACAACTGTTGTACAAGATGAATAAAATTTCCAAAGATGTTGCAATCAATATTGTGTATAAATTCAAAGGCCATTGTCAGTGTGACATAAAACTTCTTTTGCTATTTTATTATTTATGACCAGTTATTGATGACAAGATTATACTACTCCCAGTTGCATGGTCAGTAGTTCACACATCATGTCTCAGCTGTGACCTTCAATGCATTACATCTCACCACATGCAGGCATGATTTGCTGAACCCGAATTTAAGAAGACAAAATGAAGTACTGATAACCTGAGTCAATGGCTGCCTGTCCATAAAGGCCAAATGTTCATACAGGTCAAATGTGCATATAGGCCAAATGTGTACAAATGTCAAATGTGCTTATAGGCCAAATGTTCATACAGGTCAAATGTGCATATAGGCCAAATGTGTACAAATGTCAAATGTGCTTATAGGCCAAATGTTCATACAGGTCAAATGTACATATAGGCCAAATGTGTACAAATGTCAAATGTGCTTATAGGCCAAATGTTCATACAGGTCAAATGTGCATATAGGCCAAATGTGTACAACTGTCAAATGTGCATACACCAAAATTGTACAAAGGACAAATGTGTATAAAAGTGAAATGTTCTCCTCTGGTTGTTTACATATTTGACTGGGATAAGAACAAGTTACAATCTTGTAGTTTGTTATTGTTTTTGTTTACACATTTGACAAAACAAGCTTGTTTTATAATACTTGTTTGTGTTCATAAAATAACTTGGAGTTTAGATAAGTAGTAAATATCATTGGTTACAGCCATTATCATCAACTCTGGGTGACAAATTTAATATCAAATCTCTTGAGAGTGGTGGCATGTGATAGCCAGACAATACTAATGGTACCGAACTAATTCCTTGGATAAATATATGAGGTAATTCTGAAAAGACTTTCGGAAAACTCTTTTATCTCAGTTATTAATATTTAAAAAAAAAAGATATTTTATCAAATATATGCCTATGAAGTAGTCTGACTGTAATGTGTGAGAACGAATGAAATTTTATATATTTAAGTTACACACATATCATAAATTTTGGAAACAGGAATACTATTTGAAGGCCTCTTGTTAGAAAACCAAGCTGAAAGATTTGAAATACTTTGTAAACAGCTTACTTCATTTGCTTATGAGGGCAATTAAACACCTGATTTTGAATCTTTGACTCTGAAATCATATAAATAATAACAGTTGGCATACGATGTTCTTCAAACTTATTCTGGATTATGGTAGACTTGATTTAAAGTTAAGATAGTTATATTGATTCCAATGAGGACTGCTTGCTTTCAAAATATGTGACAACTGATATCAATTGACAGACTTAAATAAACTGAAACATGCAGCAGACATTGATCTTTGCTGCAATGCATTACCAGTTGCATGCATCATATAAAGTTTACAACAGTTTATGTCTGCGTCCTCAATTTTTTGGACTTTGAACAAAGGAAAAGTCTAGTAAGTATTCTACATTAGAATCATACTGGTTGAAGTTCAGACATTACCTAAGTCTTTTTCATGAAGGTGTCTAAGCTCAATTTTGACCTGTATTTCTTGGCATGACATATTAATCATTCTAATGGATGATTCAGAGGAAACCCTTCCTTCCTTTGGGTGAAATCTACAATCGTAGAAAAATTAAGACCACACCAACTTATAGGGAGTCTGCAACTGTTTAATGTGTACTTCTTGTCATTGTAGTATTTGGTAGATATGACTATATATGTAATTTATTTAGCAGTCGTAATGTTAACATTTTAAGGCATGACCTTTTTGGACCGCTAGCAATAAGTTGTGTTCTAATGGTACTATAACGGCAATTTAGGAATTTAAAAAAAATTATACTTTTGGTTTCAACAGGGTAAATAACATTAAAGAAACTTTGTGACTGTCTTTTAAAGACATTTCTTGTTACAGATAATAACGTGAACACTAGTTGCAGTCACATACAATTTGGACTAATTAATCTTGGGTTCTCCATGAATTTTCTTATAAATTATAGAAAGTATATACTGAAATGTTGCATTGAAATATGCATGTAAATGGTGTCAAAAATCGACCTCAAAGTGCCTCAATATTCGGACAGTGTTTAAATCCAAAAATACAAATTATCTGCGAACAAAAAATAAAACTGAGTAAGGCATTGTTTCCAGCATTACAAGCAAAATCATACCTGCGAATATAGATTCAGGTCTCTCATTGGCACTGAACCAGTATTGTTTATTTATCTGTTGTTTAACAGCCCATTCAACAACTTTGGTTATTTCAGAGATGAGGTACAGAAGAAACGGGCATTTAAATCCCGACTTTTTTTCAAATAGTATTACCTGGATATATCACGTCTGGTATAAAGCACCGATACATGCCTAGCCCATTATCTGTGATTTTCTAGACAGTACGTTGCTCAATTAGTAAGATGGGCTGAGAATTTTGATAGGTGGAGCCAAGAATCAAACCCATGATCTGTTTAGTATATTCCAGTGCGTTACCACTAGACCAACTGAATCATACTAACATTAGATATCATAATCAAACTAAAACCACAAGTTAGGGACCTGGAAAGGCATTTTTCAAAAACTTCATCTGTTCAAGAACATTACCAGAAAGAGCAATTTCAACATCAAATGATGACAATGTAAAACACCACAATATGCATAATTACACCAGAAAGAAGATTTGGTCTTGACTCAAGACTAAAAATTGGCAATATTTAAAGCTTGCACGGAATGAAAAGACATTCATATTACAAAAAACTACCTACATAACAACACTTTAAGCAATGAAGAATTTCACTATTTTACAAGAAGAAATCATTCTCAACCTGATGAATTATTCATAAGAATTCATCCTGATTATACCAACAGTCATCTAGAAATCAAGAATCGTAAGATTTATCTTTCTAAATAGCAAACCAATCAATCACTGTAAAAATGCTCCTAAATTCATGGCTTTCTCAGTTTTCCTAAACAATACTTTGCTAACAACTCAAACCAAACATGCTGATTGTCTTCAAGATGAAAATCAATGCAATTTCCTAGACATAATGAAATTTAAAAAAAAACGTTTCTTAAAACTTATTAGATTTGCATACATTCCAAACACATTCCAAATATTTTATCAATGATTTTTTGAAGGATGTAGCCATTGCGGAGTCCATATAAAATGATTGAAGAAATTTGAATTAGTGCATCTCAAATGACACTTTCATTTCAGCCTTCATAAAAGTGAAAATGAATTGGATGTTTTCTTATTATAGGTTCAAACTTCAAAGCCATTTTTAATCAGAGTTTAGGCTGATTACTTAACATAGAGTGTAGACGTAATCAGCGGTCATATTTTTGGCCTGCTTCCCACATCGGATATTGGATGCAACCAGTTGAATCACCCTACAAAAAGCTTACTTCTTACTCAATCTCTACAAAGCTTACCAGATAAGTTCAGGAACACATTTTAGCAGAGTATTTTCATCCTGCAGGAAGGAACACCTCGCTTCAATTCTTCCATAGAGCATAATCATAGAGCACTGCAGGCATCTTGATGTGTTCATTGGGGGTAATTAGAATGGTGCAAACAATATACAGGAAGGTTTGTGACATTTTGCATGTACTTAGCGATTTTGGACCGAATTTTATGAAATTTATGGAACATTTATAGCCATTTATAGATTTTTAACCCTTTTCTGCTACTCAAATCGGTCAAAGGCCTTGAAATTCGGTCTGGACCGGCAAATTATCAGTTTTTATACAGCCTGATATAGCATTATTATTGAGTATAGAGCACAATCATAGAGCATTACCATAGAGTATAGAGCACAATCATAGAGCATTACCATAGAGTATTATCAGCAGTATGAGCATCGAGCAGTATCACAGAACATAGCACATTATCATAGAACATAATTACAGATTATAGAGTATTATCATAAGAGGATAATTGTATAATATAGAGCATTATTATAGAGCACGCAGTATAATCATCCACAATGTTTTGAATGTTGAATAAAGATGTATACAGACTAAAAGTTCCTATTGATTGAAACTTTGTTATCAATTCATACATTTTCTTGTTCCAGTCTCTGAAATAGTTCAGCTTCTCCAGAGATTCAAAAAACAGCTATACACATTGATTTATGACAATCTTAACAATTCCCAAATCTATAGTGGGTGTGAAAAGCATCTCCAATAATAAGATTTATCATCCTAAGAGGCAAGAGTTGAAGCTGTAACAATTCATCAAATCATTGTTAAAAGGTAATTCTAATTCTCATATATTTGTACTATATCATTTTGACATCATAGACTATGATCACATAACATATGTCAATAGCATTTTGGGGGAGATGGAAAATTTTTTTCTTCTTAACTACACATATCATATCAGTCAGTCAATTGATTTGGAATGAAAAGCATAGAGTATAGAGCACAATCATAGAGCACAATCATAGAAAACAATCAAAGAGGACAATCATAGAGTATTATCATAGAGTATAGAGCACAATCATAGAGCACAATCATAGAGTATTATCATAGAGTATAGAGCACAATCATAGAGCACAATCATAGAGTATTATCATAGAGTATAGAGCACAATCATAGAGCACAATCATAGAGTATTATCATAGAGTATAGAGCACAATCATAGAGTATTATCATAGAGTATAGAGCACAATCATAGAAAACAATCAAAGAGTACAATCATAGAGTATTATCATAGAGTATAGAGCACAATCATAGAGTATTATCATAGAGTATAGAGCACAATCATAGAGCATTATCATAGAGTATAGAGCACAATCATAGAGCACAATCATAGAAAACAATCAAAGAGCATTACCATAGAGTATTATCAGCAGTATGAGCATTGAGCAGCATCACAGAACATAGCACATTATCATAGAACATAATTGCAGATTATAGAGTATTATCATAAGAGGATAATTGTATAATATAGAGCATTATTATAGAGCACGCAGTATAATCATCCACAATGTTTTGAATGTTGAATAAAGATGTATACAGACTAAAAGTTCCTATTGATTGAAACTTTGTTATCAATTCATACATTTTCTTGTTCCAGTCTCTGAAATAGTTCAGCTTCTCCAGAGGTTCAAAAAACAGCTATACACATTGATTTATGACAATCTTAACAATTCCCAAATCTATAGTGGGTGTGAAAAGCATCTCCAATAATAAGATTTATCATCCTAAGAGGCAAGAGTTGAAGCTGTAACAATTCATCAAATCATTGTTAAAAGGTAATTCTAATTCTCATATATTTGTACTATATCATTTTAACATCATAGACTATGATCACATAACAAATGTCAATAGCATTTTGAGGGAGATGGAATTTTTTTCTTCTTAACTACACAATCATATCAGTCAGTCAATTGATTTGGAAATAACGCCGTTCTTTTTCCACAATCTTTCAGTTATATACGGCAGCAGATTCACCTAACTAGTTTTCCTGGAATGTCAGACAGGAAACTTCTCCACATGTGGAGGTAAATCGACCGTCAAATTTTCATGGAAGGGTATGACGTACCGTGAATCATCCCAGGACTGCCAGGTTACAAATCAAGTGCATTCACCATTGGACCATGACTGCGCCTCCCAGTCAGTCAAAATAATGTTCTCTTCAGACCATAGCTCAAAAATTATTACAACTAGATCTGATATCTGAACCAGTCTGATACATTTCATTCTGTAATTATTTCATACCCAATATAGATACATTACTGTGTGGTATTTGCTGGTCTAGACAAAGTTACCAAATCTCGTTACAGACTCGTAATAATCATGATTATAATACTAATATTTGTGAGAAATTCTGTCTAAATGTGGATGACTTTCATCTAGCTTGTTAAAAATCAAAGCAAAAGTTACAGAAGAGGATTTGATCAAATTTTATGACAGATGGTTTTGGTAGAACAAATTCTTTGTATTGGCACCCTAAATGGACGAATAAACCAAAACCAATAGATAATACATTTCGCAGACAGGCCATTAAACCATGATGGATCTCTATAAATGAGATAGAATACTGAGGTAAAGCATAAAAGATCTTTACATGAGTGGAACTAGGAGCAATAACTTCAGACTCAAGAGTAGTCAACCAACTTCTTGAATACAAACAATACAATGTCTCCACTCTCCAGACACCAGACATCTTTCCTTAAGATAAAAGTACAAGTCAAAACCTGGCTATTACATATTTTTCAGACAAAGGTGGGATACTGCATGATAAGCAGTACTCTATGTTCTATACCAGAAGAAAACTTCTGTGAGTGACAAGATATTCATATGATATATGGGACAACATGAAACGTATTTTCTTTTAGGCCTGTTGGTGTATCTTTTATACCAATTCATCATGGTATGTACTTGCATCAATATACCGGCACTCATTTATTGTATTTCCCATGCCGCGACTGGCAGTCTAGGAATATGGTTAAATATATTTGAAATTGACAAAGATGAATGAAAGCACCAATTTAATCTCAAATAAGCACAATTGAAATGAATTTCGGAAAATTTCAAGTGGAAATATTTTACTATTTTTGCTTGGTTGATGTTTTCATCAAAACAGTATTCTCCAAATTCATTGCTTTATCAGAATCAATTCATTCAATAGTAGATGTTCAAAGAAACAAATGTTTCAGTGTTCAGTAAATGATGTTTTATTTAAACTGTGTACTGTGGTATATATTTGCATCAACCATCCTGTACTTTGATACATACCAACCCTAAAAGTGCAGTTAAAGACATTGAACCAGGAATGCGAGGCATGTGACTAAGACCCAGCAGTCCTGTATATTCCACAGTAGGGAGTCCAATAAAACTGACAGAGTCATTGATAGACTAGCTTCTAATTACAAATCAGTCCTCAGACTTATGTAGCCTCCTTATAGCTATACATGTATTTCTAGTCACATGACTACTGGTAGATTTTACACTATTTGTAAGGGCCATAACTAGGAGTCTTCAATCCATAGACTTACTTATAATGATATATGTTAAAGAAATAAAAAATTCTAAATGATTTTACAGCTTTGTTAACCACATTATGTGAATGAGTCTTATATATGTACAAATCATCAATAGAGCTTATAACAGTGGAGATATTTAAGCTTTTACATTCTTATTCAAGTATGAACAGAATTATAACTAATATAAATGACATTAAACCCATGATATGACTTATAAATCATGCTTTTAATTATTATGTCCCTTTAAAGATCGATACACTTTCACATGCAAGAACTTTATAAAAGCATAAAAATTATATTCATGTATCTAAGTTATTATTTTTCAAACAGTTCAAACCCATGTACTTCGACTAGCTGGATGTAACATCCTCTATAAATTTTTATGTAAATTAGGTAGTATCGTGTTACAACTGAACTAAACTGTACATAAACAAACATGGCTGACAAGAAAAATTCTAGTAACCAACCATATAAATAAATTTGAGAATTGGACTCAATAACAAATCTTATCAAAGAAAACAAAAACAATCGCTCACCTGAGAACAAAGGCACTATACTTAATGACCAGGTAATATAGTTTCCATCTCATATAACCCATTTGTACGTAGATTTTGATATCAAAACCAACAATGAAGGTATTATACTGTTAAACAAGCTAAAACGTAGCAAATTTTCTAATCCAAGGGCCCATAACTCTTAAAATTGAGGTCGGATTCGGCCCATAACTGAACTTGTCCAAGACCGTAAGGTCATACACTTTCATTGTAAATATGATTAGGATCGGTGAATAAATGAAGGCGCTAGAGCGTAAACAAGCCAAATATAGCAAATCTTCTAAGTCAAAGGCCCATAACTCTAGAAGTTATTGTCCGATTTTGCCCTAATCGAGCTTAGCCGAGATATTGCGGCCATATACATTGTGAGCAAGTTTGATCACAATTTGTTAAGAGCTGTGAATGCTAGAGTATAAACAAACTAATTGTGGACAGACAACGGACATTCATAGATCCTAAAAAATGTCTTTATTTTTGTTGCCGTTTTTACAATGAGACATAATAGTATTATCAATTTCAAATATTTCACAAGGTAACCAAATGTAACTTTTTATAACATACAGAATCATTAATGCATGGGTAAAAATGATTACAATGGAATTGGTTGAATATTCAATTTCATACTGTACGAAAGTAAAATCCTTAACACTCATCTTTCTTTAGATAAACAATGTTGATATCTCACAGTAAGAAGATAGGAGGTAAAAAGAACAATTGGAAAGTGTCCTTCAGCAATATGGTTCTTCAATATTGAAGGGCAAAAACAAATGCAATTTCCTCATGATAATATAACTGCAGACAGATTCCCTAAAGCAGCAAAAACACTTCACATTATCTCACAAAATAAATCATTAAAATTGTATATGATGTCTCCTATAGTATACAAACAGCGTCAGACTGGTGCTACAATTTTTTCTTACAAGTCACCTCATTCATCTACCTATGGTATGATTTCTACTCCCAACTGATCATTCAAAGCGCCAAAGTAACAATGTCATAAAGTACAGTAGAGATATGTGTGTTACTATCATACATGTACTCAATTTTTCAAGATATTTGGTGATGCTCACAGACATTTGTGTAAAACAATATCCAAGCATGTATGCACAACATAGTAAACACTCTCTTTTTTTTCCCAACGGAACAGTTTTGAACTAAAACATGAATGGAGACCAAGAAGTATGTCCTTTGAAATAAAAAACATACAAATATCTGTTATGTGAAAGACAGTCAACACAGATCAAAGGCAAAGAATGATCTATAATAGAATTTAGATGCTTATCAGTTGCCTTTGTTTATCTTCTTACTTAATACGACATACCAAAATTGTATATACAGTAAAACCTATCCAGAGCGGCCCTCTCTTGAGAAGCTACCTCCCTTCAACAACAGCATGAGTTTTTTGCACTGCATAATTTAACCACTCAAGAGCAACAACCTCAAACAACAACATAATTTTGCTACTCCCAAAGAGAGGTAGCACTGTAACATCATTGTTTGTGATAATTTGAATTGTCTAAGGTGATTACAAATTTGGTTCCAATACAGTTAAACATTTATGAGACTGTTTGCGCTTAATCATGTCTTTTATCCAATTATAAAAATTTGATACCTAAAGAGTAAAATCTACCTTTAAATATATGTTTTGAGGCTTATAACTAAGTCAACTCAGGTGTGAAAACTTTGCACTAACTTTAATGAAGAAAATAAACGGATAAAATAACTTACAACATATTTCTTATCCTTTTCCCAGGTTTGTGTGTCAGAAATTGAGACACAGGGTGCCATTGTTGGAACGCCTGAACTTCCTGCACTCATTTTTGGCCTTATAATCTCCAATATCACAGTATGGCAAAATCTATGTTAGTAATCTGAAAATAAGACATAAATATCAAGCAAATATCATAGAACATAAGACAAAATACAATAATTTCCATTAAGACCAAACTAGAAATTTATTGGTTTCCGACAATAATCATAATTCAGGTTAATCAACATCTTAGCATTTTTATCATTCCATACATTTATGACGTCAGTGCAGTAAGGGGTAATATTTAACAGGTGGCTTTAATTTTCTTTTGAAGCCAAAAAAATAGGGCCAATGCAATTTTTATCAAGGGGATATAGCAAACTAACAATTTTAATGTTTGGCCTAAATCATTGAAAAAAACACTTACTTCTAAGTATTCAGCGCAATAATATTCTCAATGAGCATGGTAATAAATCAATCAACATAAGGATGTTAAAAAATTGAAGTAATAATGGATCAAGGAATTATTTCAACCAATCACAATACAGTTCAACAAACATTAGCAAAAATGTGAAACTAATTGTTAAATCCAAAGATAATGGAGTAAAGTATAGAAATACAGTCATTCTAAGTTCAGAGAAAGTCACAGATTTTAGTATTACATGTAACTATTAATTGTTACCGGACAAAGATCTGGAATTATTAAAAAGTCTGTATAATTACTTTTTCTGAAATGAATCAGTGTGACAAGAATCTTTTAGCCAATGTGTGCAGTTAAGTCTATGAACAAAGGTTATCAAAGAGATAGAAGTAATGTGACCTTTATACACAAATGGCCATTATTCAGAGGTTTATATACAGTAGTTATACAGCATGTCGGCTCAAGAATGGCTCTTGCAAACTTGGTAGCCGTTATTCAAAGGTGGTTATGTATCAAGCACTGTATGATATTGCAACTGAATTTAATGAGCTAGAAATAGGTTGTTTAAAAGAATTATATGAAAATAGACTAAATCCTATGAAGATGATTCTAAATGCTATATACTGAATTAACTAATTTTAATATTGCTGTAAGTTGGTCCAGGATTTGGGCAAACCAACATAATTTGGTTGCAATGCATTAACAATTTTAAAAATGATTTCATAGCAAAAATGAAGTCAATGAATCGAAACAAAATTAATGATTAAAAAGAGTTTCAACATTGAATTACTTAATCTGACTACGTAATTAAAAAGTTTCAATATTTATATAGTTATTTGACTTCGCAATTAAAGAGTTCTATCATCAACTGTACAGTTAATCTGACTTCATCATTAAAAAGTTCTATCATCCATCATACAGTTAATCTGACTTCATAATTAAAGAGTTCCAACACTTATACCTTTAATCTGATTTCAAAAAGAAAGTTCAAACATCTGTACATTTAATCATGACTTAACAGTTCCTTTGAAATGTTTACCCTTTATTAAAAGAACACCTTAATTCAATTTATTTATCTCATTGGATTTAATGCCATTTTCAATATTATTTCAGTTATATCGTGGCGGAGAGTTATCCTCACCAACTTCCCTGGACTTCAATTAGGCCTTAACCAGTACTAACCACATTCTATCTGCCAGGTACTGCCATGCTATCCCACATAATTCTGAGTTGGAGGACAATTTAATATATGATGTAATATCTTAGTCAAATTTGTTACGGACAGATTCAGCCTCACCAAGGGTTCGAACTCACAACCTCTCGGTCAGTAGACCAACACTCTAACCACTGAGCTAGCCGGGCGGGCTACCTTGTTTCAAGAGTAGTAATGATAACAGAGGTAATATTAAAAGTGATGGGTGGGGTTAGATTCATTGTCTAATGATTTTTTGCTGTGATAACTTGATACATGACATTTGTGTATCAATGTACTTAATTTTCAAATTTCAGACACAATTACATAAAAATAACTATACATGTATTTACAAAATTATTGAACTGAATTTATCTACAATATTTCATGGACATGAAAACAAAATCTCACCTTCTTAATTTGATTTATGTTGTAAACAATTATCCACCCACTTTATTGGTGAACTCTGACCTGTGATTGTTTTATCAAACCAAGGAAGATAAAACGAATTAAGGTAAGGGAGGTAACCATAAATAGCTTCAACAGTTTATGCAGGTTGTTTCCCTTGTAAATTTTGAATTTTACACATATAGCAGTCTTGATGTTTTCTGCAGTGTTTTATAGTACTTTGATAGGTGAAGAAAAGTTAATAATTGCCTTAAAGGGTTCAGTTCAGTTGTGTAAGATCTGTTTTCAAGAAACAGAGAGACTGGGTGAAACACGAATGTCCCCTAATGGCCAACTGACATGGGCAAAGCAATCTACCCATAATAACAATAAGGTTGTGATTTGTCATTCGTCCATGATAAATTTCACCTTTTCCTATCAGAATTCTGCAAAAATGATCACATAATAATGGTAGTAAGGGTATTTTTATAATTTTAATAACATAAAATTCATACTACAATCATCAACAAACAATAAAAGGTACATTACTTTCTTCACATTTTGTGATAATTATTTATGCCTATAAAATTAATTTCCCTAATTCATCAGATGAATTATCTTACCAACAAATAATACATACTTAAGCAAAAATTGATATAAAATTATGAAGTACAAACTTTAAGTTAAAAATATATGAAGAATTTTTACACAGGTGTTCAATGTCTCGAAATAGATATACAACATGTACTACATACTACTTTCCATTTAAACCGGTATATTATGCATACAGACCAGTTCAGTTTATGTAGTTTGAACTACATCAGTGAAATGAAAAACAAGTTCTGAAAAGTAAAAATGAGTTTTGCCAAAGAATAAATCTAAAAATTCATACAAAAATCGATCACATAAGTTTCCACTTGTAAAGTCTAGCTTGCAGGTTTCACATCTTCACTGTCTTCATGTAAGTTTGTGAGTCACTCTTTTTCATTTAACTTCCTGAATAACTGATCAATTTATCTTCAAATGTGCGAATTGTTTGGTATTTCTTTATACTTGAAGGATCACGATAATTATATTCATATATGTAAGGTAAACGTTTACAGATTTTATCATACATATGGCATATACGACTAATTTCATTAAACGTAAGCTGGAAAGAGGTTTTGCAGCAGTCTATGTTCGCCTCATGAATCAACTCCATCAGTAAATCTGGTTGATCTTTTGGAAATAAAGTTCTACAAACAGAAGAGTAATATTATTAATAATCTAATATTATAGCAAAGAATCAGGTATTGTTTAAAAAACATAATCATGTCTTTCAATAAAAAAATTATTAAAAAGAGTTATATAAGGGAAAAAAATGGATTTTAAGCTATATGACCTTGAACCTGTAAGACAAAGGTCAAGGTCAAGATCGAGGTC
Source organism: Lutraria lutraria (assembly GCA_964023205.1). NCBI lineage: Eukaryota > Metazoa > Mollusca > Bivalvia > Venerida > Mactridae > Lutraria > Lutraria lutraria. Next base: position 4,603,732 of record OZ026838.1, read on the forward strand.
AAGAGTTTCACGAAAAGTCCAATCTTCAAATGTCCAATTACGTATATTCCAAACAAAAAGACAGAATATGAGAATTAATGAGAGACTACCGGTACATATTCTTTATTCAACAAACAAACAACTTCATATACTCAACAAACAAACAACTTCACAGTGAAGACTTACGCTAATGAAGCCCTGCAATGTTTCTGTCTGTAGTGAAACAAACGGTTATTGACTTTTGTAATTAGTCTATATGGAAGCTCTATCTTGGGACGTTTTCTTGGAACAAAGTGGACTACTCCAACATCAACTTTTGGGGCTGGAACAAATGCTCGACCTGACAAAAAGACAACAAACTGTGGATAAAAAGCTGTAATTGAAAGCATTAAGTTACCATTTATCAATACAAAGAATAGAGATTTACATGTATTTACTTTTACCATACAACTTGGCTTACATAGCATCCATACACTTCTGTAATGTAAAATTACTCATTCAGAGTGGACCAAATATATTTCGACCTATAATCATAATGATATGACAAATTAGGCAAACTGTGTTAACAAATAAAAAATTTAAAAAATGATGTCACATGAGAACAACAAATGAATACGATGTCTCATAATGTACTGGTATAAAGATTTTCATGAATATCTATGTTTATGAATTCTATTTATACATAGCATGTCTTAAAACCAATCCATAATAGTGCCACACACAGTCTTCAAGAAAAACTTTTCAATGATGTGACATTGTGTTCTGTGAAGACATAAATTTTACCAGGCCGAATGAACTTTTTCAGACTGATTCTGAACCTGTTTTTGCATGATCAAATTTTGTTTCTACAATATTTACGAAAGTATATTCCTTATATAATATCTTCATATGATGGTATTGTTATAATTAACTGAAATTCTTTATTATATACTAGTGAAACATTAGTTTTGGGTATTCAATTATGCATTTTAGACAATATATCAGCTCAAAATTTCACCGGACCATCGGTCTGTGGATCCGTTAATTTTTACCCGACGCCAGCAATTTAGCCGGACTCAGTCTTCGGACCTGAGGCTAAATTTGAAAACTGCACTCAAAGACATACAGTCATAACCACATTAACCTTCATAGAAATAATGTTCTTCATGCATGAATTATTTAATCTAAACAAAATTAAATGACTTTCGCTATTTTTTTCATTTTATGATTTTCAGATGACAATCTGGAGTTGAGACTCGCTAAATACCTGGTATTATATGTTTCAGTTTTACATCACACCAATTTTGCACATCAATCGACACCCGACATCGTTGTTCAGAATTAACAGTTGCAACCATTCTTTCAGCAACCTCCTTTTGAAAAGTCAACGTGAGTTTTGTCCTGCCATATCTCCATGCACTGGTTCTGTTTGCTATTGCTTCCATGTATCGAAATATTAGCGGAGTAGAAATATTGAATGGTAAATTTCCAATAATATGTATATTTGGAGGTTCATCATTCCATAATTTAATGTACTCGGCAGGAAATAAATTGTTCATATCAAAGGTAAGAGCATCAGCATGATAGGCTGTCAATCGTCCAGAAGCATCAGCAAGCATCTACAATAAATGAAGAAATGATCATTTATAACATCTAAATCTTTATAACCTGTTATTATATAAACCAATTATCATCATGAGAATTTATCAAACAACATTGTAGGAGTAAAGTTCTGTGGATTCAAATTCTGCAGCTTTTCATACATTAATAGTGGATGGACTTCACTCAATTTAATATTCAAGAAATAAATGAGAAAATTAGATTTTTTTGTAAAGAGTAAACACGTTTTTTAATTAAAACAATAGTGAATACATGTACTTCAGTCCATTACAAATTGTAACACAATGCAGCCGGTGTGAGCCGATCCCGTGCTGCTACTTCATTGCTATACAAACAATAATCTGGTTAAAACAAACTAATAAGCACTGTTTTAAAACATTTTGACTAAAAGTTAAAACACCAAGGTCGCAAGTTAAAAATGCATCATTAATTTGGTTATATGACTTACTTGTAAACCTGGGAAAAACCTCTTATCTTTCTCAACGACATATACATGATTGACGTTTCTTTCAAGCAAAGCTCGGGTAATACCACCAGGTCCTGGTCCAACTTCACAAACATAAGCTCCATCAAGTTTACCGGCAAAACCCACCAACTTACGATTCAGAGTCATATCCATAATAAAATTCTGTGACAATCGTTTAGTTGCTGAAAGCTGATAAAGACGAATGACATCGCCAATGGTTGGTAATGGTGGCAGCCGCATCTTGTCAATATCAACAAATTTTATAAATTTAGTGTCGCGAAAACATATAACAATGGTGATCCTAAACAAAACACATGTTTTAAACAAAACTTCGTTGGATTCTGATCATTGCGATAATTACATTGATTTAAGCCTCTATGCTCATAACAGGAAATATGAACTGCTAATACTAGAATATAGTCAAGTTCATAATTAAACCATTTCTACATGCAGATCCACTCGATTAAACTTTGGAAAAGTATGAAACAAGCGCATCTTCTCGAGATTAACGTTACGAACGAGATATCCGCCAATTTTGAAAACCAAAATAAAGAAAGAAAATGTGAAGAAGACTATATTTTATTTAAACCTTCCCAGATGTTGTGAAGATGCATCGTTTTACCTTTTACGACTATTTTTTAACCTTTATTTCAGCGGCGACCTTTATCTTTGATTTTGCTACGGGTAAATTCCTCTTAAATTTTAAAATAAAATGTGGTTTATCGAGAGGTTAGAATGAACTACGATTTATGAACACGGGTACCTATTAACACGTCAAATTTTCCGTTTACGGCATGGTCACAGAAAAATATTTCAGATGATTTGTTTCGTTAAAAAATAAACCCCTATAAATTGCAATCTTAAGTGAATTTAGTTTTATTGTGACTTGTCAATTTTGAATTTAAAAATCATGTCTACTGTGTGGTCTGTATTATTGTATGACTGGTCACGGTCACTGTCTATACTGTTTTTCACATTCTTGTATATTGTTTCCTCTTACTTTTATTAAAATTTGGTCACATACAAATTGCAACCATAAAATCAGGGATAGTCTAGATCAGACATTGGTAGATCTAGTACTTATAGTAATGCGCTGGACTACCAAACATAAGTCATGGGTTTGAAACTCGTCTGTGCCTTCTGATGTGTCATTCTGTTAAAAGGTTCATTCAATTTAAACCCTTATATTGGTCGCTCCTGATGATGTAAAGTATATATAGAGATTATTTTCTTCATTTTAGTTTTTACATCATCAACGTGACTCTAATTATGTGTTTTTTTTTCAGATATTGCGTTAATAGTTTACTTATTTACTCACGGATATCAAATATGGGGATCATTATCAATGACCTTTGTGGCTCTAGCTGCAATGGTGATGTTGGTATTCAGTTTTCACTGGCAGGTTACTGAGAAAACCTTAACTTTTGGATCCTTGATCATTCACCTCTGCTTCCTGGCTCCGACTTACAGGTTTTTTTTAATTAATCAGTTATAGTATAATTTGAAATCAGGAAAAATATGTATCTGATAATAAATCATAATTATATTTAATGACTTGTAATTTGTATTCTATCATCTTATCTATAACAACAAATCCTAATCACAACATTTATAAGGCTGAAAATAAAAATAAGTTTGTTTGGAGTGCTCTGACCAACTTGAGGAAATTTGTTTTTGGCTTTTTAAAAAAATCCCTACCCAGTGCTAAAATTGTGGGTCGAAGCACTCCAAACAAACTTATTTTTGTTTTCTGCCTCAGCAAGAAATAAATGTATATTACATGTCACATTTGAAAGTACAGCATTAAGTTTTAACTTTAAAAATTTAACAGAAAGTCTCTGAAAATTCGAGTTTCTATTCTATATAATTATGTGCTCTTAAATTAATTTATTTTTCTTCAGGTTTTTGCAAATATTACATCAGGGGCGTTTATCACGTAAGTCTGGGAGTACTGAAGACATTACTGCTGTATACAAGTTGATGAACGATGTCAGTCTGTTACGAATGTTTTCTATGTTTTTGGAGTCTGTACCTCAACTTATGTTACAACTGTATATAGTACTCTCGAATCTAGACAACTTTAATACCCTGATAGGTTAGGAAATATTTTATTTTTATTGTAGTTAAATGTTTGTTTATTGTGAAGTAGTTTTATAATGATAATTTGTTGCTGGACTATTAAGCCATTAATTAGGATATGCATCAAAATTGAATGTTGAAAGAACTTATTGTGCCTTATATCATTTTAAACAAACTTCAGAGAAATAGTGGTTCATTTTGTCTGAGGCTTAGTTAGTTAGTAGTTCAGTATTAAGATTAATTTTGAAAGTATTCTAACTATATTTCATGGGTATGAATCTCATTCATGTTACATTGTATACCAGTCTTCTTTTGGTTGTCACCATGTTTGTTGATTTTTGTTCTCTAATTTTGTGCTGTTGACTATTTCAGGATTTTCAACTGTGTTTTCACTGTTGTCAGTATCTTGGTCAGTAACTGCTTACATGGATGCTTTACATCTTGCTGCAAAAAAGTTTTATAAGCGTCGTTTCATTTCCATGTTTACATATATGGTTTGGCAGACAGGCATGGTAACAGCTAGAGTCGTGTCCATTACCTTGTTTGCAACTGCACTAGGTGGTTATATTGGGATACCACTAGGTATATATTATAAATGCTTATATTGTTTACAAGTACTTTCAGATGAAAATTGCTGACATTTGTTCATACTTTTATCTTTCTCTTGACTTACATACTTTTATCTTTCTCTTGACTTACAAAGGCACAAAAGTCATGTGATATAAGTCAGACTTTTGCAACCCATCAATTTATTTTTTGTTTCAAATGAGTTATTAAAACATATACTGTTACCAGCATTTATTTATTTAAAGTTTATTTGCTCAACTCTTTGTTTTTTGTTACTACTGCATGAAAATACATCTACAGTATTTTTACTGCTTGTTAGTATACCAACTTCAGATCTGTTGGATTCAATGAATAGCTTTTGAAGAAACAAATTTGAGAACAATACTGTATCTGAATTTACTAGACATATTTTGCTACATATTATGTGTGTGTTATTTCTATTGACAGTTCTTCATTTTGTTACCATGTTGATTTGGATCAACAAAATTCAACCAAAGTATGAATCAAGTGGCTGTGAACGTGGTCTTTCTACAATATTTCTGTCTATTGTTCATACACTTCTCTTCCTGAAGCAAAAAGATGGTTCATCAAGATACAGAATGACTTTTTTCTACATACTGACTCTTGTGGAGACTTGTGTGTTTATGGTTATATGGTATATGTTCAAATCTGACCAGGGACCTGTCTGGTTTGATGTTACAGCTTTCTCAGTTGTCTTTGGATCATTTGGTTTAGGTAAACCTGTTTTTAAGCAAAAATAAGAGATTGGAATGTTAAATTATCCTGATCATTATAAATATAAATGTTAGGACATGACAGATCAGTAAATCATATAGATTTTAGTTGCTGAACTATTAAGCATTATATGGCTGTAAACTGTACATGTTTGTATTATCAAATTAATGTATTTATAATATTTTAGGTGCACTATCTATGTTGCTATACTATGGTTGTTGTCATCCAAGTGGCCCAGCCCCATTACCAAACCAGAAACCAGGATTTCTCAAGCCAGGAAATGTCCAGCATCAAGGTTATCAACATCACTTTAAACCTGACGTAGAGTCACAAAAACCATTGAAAGAAAACCAGGTACAAATCAAATGGCTAAAGGTTGTCTTCTGTAATCGTTTTGCATTCTTACAAATTTGTCTAAGTCATAAGTTTGGAATTATTTTGTTTTTTTTATCTCCAACATATGAAATGGGTAGTTGCCAAATGAATAAATCATAAATTTAGTGCACTCTAACTTGTGGCAAGGACTTGTATACATACATGGATTCGCAACTGCTAAAAATAGCTCAAACGATATCGTTTGGCGATCCCACAATGCATTGCTATATACTCGGGTCCGACAGCTGTAATTGGGTCTTTACGAATTTGATTATACTAAAAAAACTCTGGCAATTGGGCACGGGAAATTGGTAAAGGATGCAACAAATTCCTTAAAGATATTGAAATACATTTATAATCCACAAAGTCTAAGTATAAAAGCATTGAAAAAGGCATCAGTTGAACATTTTAAATTCCAAGATGGCGGACATCTATTATAATCCTTTCGTCTCCGAGATTAAACATTCGGAATACCACGGATATTTTCGCTGTTATTATCATTCGGATTATCACGGATATTTTCGTATTTTCGCTTTTGTAAACAATAGCTTGTATTCCCGTTGATTCACGTCGTAGTATCGCGGGATTTGATTACTTTAAACTGTTAATACGGAAGTTGCGAATCCATGTATGTATATAAGTCCTTGCTGTGGGAATTAAAGTTTTTATCACCAAGCAAGATGTGTCAAGAAATCAAAATTTTTAGCATGTTTGAGCTATAATTAAATTATTCTGTGTTCATTTTTTTTTCAGAGTACAAAGCAAGGCAAGTCAAATCCTACAATATTTGATGTTTCAACTGCATCAGCTCGTGTCAATCTTTGGTTGAGTGCTTCCCTGGATCTTAGCAAAGAGGGACTCATTGATAACCCTGACACTCATTTGGATCCATCCATACAGCAACGAGGTCAACAGTTTCCTGCTTACAATGATAAGCTTCTATCAGGCTCACATCAACGAAGCACAGTGAATGTTGTATCCCCAAATAGCTCATCTGGCAGTCACAGTGCTATGAAACCACTGCTAGGTAAGTGTTATATTGGTTCTAAATCATACAATGTCAGAGCTAGAATTGACTTTTTGCTCGCATTTATTTCATGAAAATTGTTTTCCATGATTACCAATGTTAAATTGACTTAGTGTGTTAAATTACGAGTTAATATATGTGTTCATGAATTCCTTTGTAAAGAAAAAATTGCACTATTTTCAATGTTTTGGATCAAACAGGCATTATAGTTGCCTCATGAAATTTTAGTAATTTTGTGTATTTTATGATACCAATCATAACATTACAAATAATTGATGTAGAATGTAAACTAAAATGTTTGTATCTTAAAGGTCGATCTCATCAAACTTCATTTTTGGAAAGAGGTGGATATACAGAGGCTTCCAATTCTAAGATAAATGAAACTGGTGACAGACTGGACTTCAGCCATGCAAGTAAGATGACAGACCGAGACTCAAATATAGTTGAAATGTTCTCAAGGTGTAAGATAGATCCATCTTTTGTGTCTAATGAATCAATGAGTGAAATACTCTTCAATCAGACTTTAAAACAGAATTCCTCTGGCAGCAGTGCAAGAAATATATCCGTGTCTGGGGAACTGTTGACTGGTTTCTCTGGATTGGAACAAAATCATTCATTGACATATATAAAAGATGGAAATTGGAACCAGTCCAGAGTTTCAAACAATTCATCAAAGTCATTGATTGTTTCCACCAGAACAACTCCTGAAAAAGATGGAGATCTCGAAGTCCACCCTATGAAATTTTCTCCTCTTGACCCAAGTAAATTATGGGAGGAGTCTGAGCAAAGGCTTGGGTCTGCAACATTGCCTAATAGTTACTTGTTCAACAATGAATCAGATTCGGCTCTAAACAAAACTGGGGAGAGAAGTACTGTTCTGACTGTTACACCTGACTCATCAAGGGGAATAACTCATCTCTCATTGTCTTACTCAGACTTAAACAGTGGCCAAAAATCAGGCTTGGAAAATAGTGTCTTTAAACATGAAGTGAATAAGTCTGTGGAATCCATGAGTAGTAATAGTATTGGCCATGGTCAGTCTAAACTTCTGTCCTTCTCTGATGTATCACTTCAACTTCCTGATGACTCAACTGATAGCAATAGAAACAGAAATTCCTCCAACAATCAGCCTGATATTGTTCAGAGTGTATCTCATGAAAGTTATAAATCAGATCGCCCTTCAAGAATTGATAAAAGTAGTGCTGGTTCTCTTGACAGAAGTAATAGAACAAGATCAATCAACAGTTTTAATAGTAGGGAATGTTCTTCATCAGACACGCAACCATCTTATTTATCGGACAGAGGTTTGGCATCATCAGATCACGCTTTGTCATCATCTGCTTCCACAAGTGATTTATATGGTCATCGGTCATTGACTTCCAGTGGTTTCCAAAGTGAAGAATCAAATTTGAGTGTGACAAGTCCAAAGCATAAACTTTATTCCAAACAATTACATAGCAAACCACTTGTTGAAAATGAGATATCTACCATTTCATTACCTGTCACTACAAGCCTTGTTAATAAAAGAATAAGTTTGGATAAAGATGTTTTTCCAGACTCAACATTTAAAAATTCCACTCCAATCATAGAAGGAAACGAACGTCCAAAAACAGATGACATAACTCCTATCACTAGAGAGGACAATAAGAAAACATATATGGATTTACTTCCTTCAGCCTTATTTCATAAAGCGGCTCCAGTTAGTACTGATTCCCCTATCCTTCCACCAATTGGTTGGTCCCATCGATCATCCTCTACTGGTTCATCAGCCTCAGGAAGGCGCTTCTTTAAAGATTTATCTGACTCAGATGGTCAAGATGATATAAAATCAAATGAAGATATTAGAATGAGACAGTCAGGTTTGTCCAACTGCAGTGGATCTAACTCATACCTTGAGAGGTCAAGTTTGTCCAATCTATTGTCAGATATGTCTAGCTTTAAACAAGGTGGAACTAAGTCTTCAGAGGAAACACTATCATCTGGATCAGATCTCGACTCTTTAAAAAGGTCCACTCATTCACAAGTATCTGATCTTGATATGAATAGAGCATCAAGTCTACCATACATTCCTCAAAGTCCCACAGAGGAGGAGGAAATATCGGCAAGTTTACCACATTTAATAAACAACAGACAAAGTCTTGATAAGTCTTTGAATAGCATTCATGAATATGAAAATATAGAGAACTATTCTGTGCAAAATGGCAGTGGATCAAGTTTGTCCAGTTTTAATTCATCGGGTGGTAAAATTGTGTCTGATTATTTATGTAACAGTGAGCCAGAAAAAAATAGAATGCAAGAACTGTTTAATGAATATTCTAGTCTAAAAAAGTCTTCTGAAAAGGGCAAAGTGTCTGAATATATGAATATCAATGAATTAGATGAAACAAATGTTGATGAGAAGGGAAACAATTCCATGGAAGAAAGCACTTTCAAGCGTGATAAATGGAGGTCTAGTTTAGATAAAGAAATGACCAAAAGTCTTGTGAAAGATATTGAAAGGCTTGCTCCAAGGAAGTTATATCAGCTTCAATCAAAGAGTGTTGTTCCAAAGAAACTTTCTCCTGTAAAAATTTCAGAGTATTCTGATTCTCCATACAAGTTCCGAAAATCGAAAGATGTTTCACCTAGTGCTGATTATGTAAATATTGAACAATTTGACCATTCTGATCTTGTGGACTCACCTTATAAAGTAAGAAGGAGTTTTGGATTTCAGGGAAGTGCTGATGATAACCTAAAGAGAGTTAGTCCGGAGAGTATTTATTCAGATCCTGGAAGAAGTGTGAGTCTTATGCATTCTAGTGATTATGAGAATATTGATAAGCTGAATGCAGAGATTGCTGCTAAATGTCCAATAGCTTCAACAGAGAGTTTGTCAGATTCTTTTATACTTGAGGACCTATCAAACCAATGTGCACATGGTGACCAGACTTACAGCATCATAGACAAGATTCGCAATGAAATGAGGCATGAATCTCCTTGTGACAGCTTACAGTCGTATTCCAGCGAGTTGTCTAGAACGAAGTCTCCGATCAACACATCAGGTGTGAATAGTGCTTTTAAGCCTGTTAAAACTAGGCACACTGACAGTCGGTCTTCTAGTAGTACAAACTCGAGGAACAGCAGTGGAAGTGACTCCACCATGGACAGTGGTGTGTGTAAAAGCAGACCAACTAGCAATTCATCGAGAAATGGAGATAGCCTGTATGTGAACTTGCAAGAGAAATCAGATCGGTTATCTGACAGTCTGCAGTATTCATGTGATTCTGAAAACGTGTCCTCATTTCAATGGATACAGAATACAGGTATCTCAATGCTGACAGGACTCTCAGATTCTGTGGATCAACCATCTAGAAATTACCTGAGACTTAACATTACCCCTCCCAGTTGTTTGAATGTGTTGAATAATGAAACTGCCAGTCAATGCTCTAAGCATTCATATACCGACTCAATCCCCTGGGAAGAATCCATAGACAAGTCATGTAACTCCAGTTTAAATGGAGTTAAACCACCCCAGCGACAAGCACTGAAAAGTCTAGAAAATACACCTGTGTTTTCACCAATATATGGCCATGATAATATTCATGGTGTGGAAATGTCTACTCGGACACGTTTTATGAGTACACCGAAAGTATCCAGCAATAAAGAGTTGAGTGTTTCCAAAAATTCTGAAGATAGTTTTGGAGGTTTAAAGACTCCACGTCGTAGAACTGCTGAAGCTTCAATGAGAGTTAGCGGGGACAACACCAGTACATGGAGTTCACAGTGTGATTCAGATGTCTCAGATCACATGGGACATAGTACTTTTGCTTTGTCAAAAACAACATACATCTAAGTTTTATGTTCTTGTAAAAATGTGTAGGAAAGGAGCTGTACTCAATGTGTATTATGTAACTTAGTGCAATTTGTTATTTAATCAAAAACTTTCAATGAATTTAAATTCTTATCTTGGTGTAATTTTATCAAAAATCATTACTCATAAATAGCGTTTATAATAGCAGTATTTTTCATTTAAAAAATCATAATTACATAGTTCATCTTAGCTTTTTTTCTTAACAAGTTAAAGTAGCATTATTACTATTTTTTCCATATCATTATTTGCTGGCACCATTTTCTTAATTGGTAGAAATTTGCTTGTTATTTCATTGGTGGTGGGGTATGTGCTGTTTAATTGACCATCATACAATGTACAAATGTAAATAATCCAATTGACTATTTAGACTAAATAAGTATCGATGAATTATTACTTTCGAAACATTGGCAAAAAATTACATGTGACACTTACATTGTAATATTTAGATGAATCATTTTGCAAATGATAAGTATTACATTTGGATTTTTTCACATTTTTGTTCATATATAGTTCTTTCTTGCCTAACTTAGTAATTGTTTAGATGCGCATTCCATCAGGATGTTTGTAGATTGTTTTTATTTCACTCCAGTATTTGTTTAGTTTGTAGTTAAGTGGGTTTGGTTTATGAAGAAAACTACTAGTATTGATTTGATGCATGTGTTCTGAAATCTTTGGAAGTATTTTAACCATTTTAGAATTTCCTTGCACATTTTCGTGTTTTTGTTGTTGGTTTTTTTTTGGGGGGGGGGGGATCGTTCAATTCTTGTGTCAAGGAAATTCTAGAATATTTACCAACCTAATGCATGTACCTAAGATATTTCTGATGTCATTTTATTCTTTCATTTGATCTCTTCTTTCTTTTTTTCTATTTTCTTCATTGTATAAATTTACATTAATTCTGATATTTTACTTTGGTTTTATTTTGTTTTTCCCAGATTTCACAGCTGCGATTACAGAAAAAAAATCATTCACACACATGTAGGTCTTTTTTCATTTACTATGGAAAGAATTAGTTAGTAAAGAAATCAGATAATTCACATTTATTGAAATATTTCGAAGCTTAGCTTAGTATTTAAATCCATTCACCATGTATACTTATTTTGAGTATAATTTAACACTCCTGCTATTCATTTGTTTACATTAATTTTAATATGACATTTCACATTATTTTTGTTTTTTCATACTTGATTTCAAGAAATTCAGTTTATTTTGATGACTTCCGCTATTATCAACAGCTTAGCCATTTGAACAATTGTGTTCATCATTTACAATTCTACACTAATAATCTATCATTTCATCGCCACTCTTATTCCGACTTGGGCCTTAAAGTTGAGTTGAGTTTTCGAGTATACAACTGTTTCATTGGTTAATTTTATGATCTATAATAATCAGTGAGGTCCTTGGATTTTTATAATCTCATCCGCTCTCTCTCTGTACTACTACATAGTCATTTATGTTGTTTTGAGTATTTTTATATATAACATAATCTAATCATATAATAATTTCTTGTTTTGTAATAAAAGTATGTATACACTTTCTAAGGTTGTTGCGTTTATTTTGTCTGCTACGAATATTGAGTCTATAACATATTGTTTATGATAATGAAAAATATGCATGAACTGGATATCATTTCATCCAGATATCGAAGCTAAGATAGCAACTTTTAAATTCAAATCTCGACTATGACATACGTTTTCAGTCTCATGACTGTAATATCTAATCATGTATCACAAAACAATGTCATAAACACACAAGGGTTAAGTAACATTTATAGTACGAAACAGGCCCAGTCAGGTGAATTGTGTACCTGAGGTTTCAATTAATACTATATTCTTTTGGACCTCACAATAATCTTGTTGTTTCCTTTATTATGGAGGCTCATTGCTACAAGTTGGACATAAACAAGTTCAGTATTATGTTGTTTACTAGGAGTATTCTGACAATAAATAGTTCCATACACTAACTGAAAGTTATACAACAGGTTACTTCAGACTTTATAATTAGTAAGCTTAACTCTTCCGATACATTATCTCCAGCATAAAAACATACTGGAAGAACATTTTAAGCAAACAATATTTTATGACACAAATTTGACTGGCACACCATTTCTTAGATGAATGGCACACAGTGCACGATGTTACAACTGGTACAATGTCGATCAGAAAATCACAATACCATACACAATGCCACATTGAATACCTATGAACTGTGCAAGTGTTCACCTTGAATACCAAAACACCTAACAATGTGATGACAGTTATAATTTTAAAATATTATATTTATTTCCATATTGGTCATTAAATAGAATCCATCCATAACAATATATACATAGTAATAAGGAACCTTCACAAATCCCAGTCTGCTGGACATATATATACAACATATACATTTAAATAAAGGTTGGTACATCATTTTCTCGAAGGTTATATAATGTGTTATTTGTAACCCTCTACATGAAAAATAGTGTACAAGTTGTATTAATAAAAGAAAAGGTTTGAAACGATGTAACATGAGTAAGGAAATCAATTGCTTAAACATTTTACATAAAATATATATAATTACATTAAAATGAAGCAATGAGCATGGTGAAGAATCTCAAGTTTTACAACCTTGAGATCCTGGTCCACATCCTCAAATATTGGCTCAATCATTCAATGAACAACGACCTATCACAAATAACCAAAGAATAGTTCAGGTTTCACCCAAAATCAAGTTATATTAACTTTAACATGCATTTACTTCTTCATTCAGCTAGAAAATAATGTATGGTGTTAGTCATGGAATTATGCTGAATTAAAATCTGGATTAAACTGATAAATTTTCAAATTAATTATTACGCTTTACTTTTCTGAATGACGATAAAGACACAAAATTTCAAGAATTTTTTTCAAATAAATTCCTGTATGATCATAGCCCACACAAGTTAGAGAATATTACATGAAATGCTAGATACCATTAAGAAAATCAAGTATTTCTTACCATGAAAACAGCATGGTGAATTAAACCTTAGCAGCAATGTGTGTTGCTTTCTTTGAGCTTATGAGTGGTATTTAGTGCAATAAAAAAATACAACATTGATAAAAAGCCATTTTTCCTCCTGGAATATCATCACAAAAAAGATACATATTTGGTCAAGCTTCCATCACATTATGAGAAAAAAAATTCTTCTGAACTCAAACACAAATAGAATAACACAAATTTGTAAAGATGACAGAAAATATACCACATATTAGTCTTCTAAGTTTTATATACAATACATAAAATTTAATAGAACAGTTTGACCCGTCAGTATTTATGTCACATTAATACACAGGCAAGTATAGCAGTTAAAAATCCTTTACCCAAAACTCTTCATAGTTGAAGTCATGGAAGTTACTGTATCATCAAAATGCTCTAATCCCAATTTTCCCAGTCTTCATCCTTAAAACAGAAAAATATAATTAAATACTCACTGGAGTTTATAATTTGTTAACATACATCATAATGAAAGGTAACTATAGAATAAAACCTGCAGCTGTTCACACATTGTGATCTGCCTTTTTCACACGGGTTTAACGTCACAACCACAGCCAGGGTGATTTAGCAACTTTCCAGCTGAACCAGTGGAGGAAGACCTAAATAGAACCATCAATCTTCTGTAAGCTAGCTGAACAGTTTCATTACTTGTGAAATTTTGTCTCAGCTGAGCTTCAAACTCAGTAAAGGGCTAGTGACTAAAAGTCAGAAATCATCACCATGACGATGACGTGACCACGGAGGGCCCTAAACTGTCCAAACAAATTCAAAATAGGCACTAGGCAGCTGTTAAATGCAGATTGTTAAGGATTATTAGCTGAGGGGAAGTTAAGTAAGACTGGTTCCCATCATGAAATGGGAGTTTACTGCCAGGTTTCAAGATTCAGTTGTAAGTTCTTTTGAAGAAATATGACAAACCTCTCCCCCTGTCAGTTGATTGTACTCAGCAGCAGACATGTTCATCTTTTGTGCAAGTTGGCTAGCAGCAGCCAAATCCTCCGCTGTGATATCAACATCAAAATCTTGTTCCCAATCTTCTGATTCTGGTATAAAAAAATGAATTAATACAATGATAAATTCATATATAGATACTTCAGCAACAAAAGTACAGGTATTTCCTTTCTATGCATTGCTTAGAATTTTGCAGAATAAAAAAGAAGCAATGTTTTTTTATCATTATCTGACATTGGTTTTAGAGGTTTAGAGATGGTTGGACACTATCCTAAATGGAGTCAAATATTACTACACAATTCTGTATACTGCACATATTATAAACTCAACACTAACACAGTAAAATCTGTCGTTAAGTTCGGAAAAGTAGCAGCATAAGAAAGGTGACCACGTAATACAGGTGTGGATGATAAATTTGTGATGCCATCATCAACTTCTATGCAGTCAGCATCACACAATGAAAGTTGTCTATTTTTTTGTTAAAGAATGAGCAGATTTATTCAGCAAATGGACAAGTTTCTTCATTGCTTTACAGGAAAGTGATCAGATCTTGAATGAAATAAAAAAATAATTGTTCATCTTGCTAATAAAAATTTGAAGAAATAAAACATTTCTGATTGAAATAATTTACCCATGATTATTTAAAGGGGCTATAATAGAAATTCATCAAATAGATTTATCTAATAAGTTACCCTTTGTGCCACTAGAATCAGTTGAAGGTGAAACTCTGTCACCAACAACAACCATATCACCTTTGACTTTAGTTGTTAATTCTTTTTCCAGTAATTTGTCTTCAGTACTCTCCTTTCTATCACATGAATCATTAGAGTCTATCTCAGGTTTCATTTTATCAGCATCTTCATCAACGTTGAGTGTTTCTTCTTTCTTAACTTCAGTTTTTGCTTCTGTAGCTTTTTTTTCAGGAGTAGTATTTTGTGAGTCATTTTCAACACTTTTAGCTACATCATCCATCACATTGTTTTCTGTAGGCTTCTCAACCACAACATCCTCAGTTTCACCCTTTGCTCCATTGTCAACACCGGATTTATCACTATTTTCTTCATCATTGTTTACTGTATCATCATTGTGTTTGACTTTCACCTTTGGTCCGACAGAATGTTTTAACGGTTCACTAGACTCTTCATTATCTTTTATAGAACTTTTCTCTACTTCCTTGTCAGTATCATGTTTTTGGGGGTCCGTCGTATTGTCACTTGCTGTATAAGTTTCATCAACAGCCTCTAATCTTCCACTAGGGTCTTCTCTCTTCACATAATCTGGAGAGGATGCATTCTTACCAGGACTGCCATCACTGTCATCCCCACTCCATTCTTCCTCTAAAATAAAATGAAAGTCAAAAATATTCAACTTTACTCTACTCTTTGATAATGGCTATATGGGTTTATCAAATTAACATTGTGTACTTACTTCATCTGTCTGCATTGTGTATTTCAAATATGACTGAAGTATGGTTATCTAACGGTTGTATTAATGATACAATTATCATTTACTTCCAATCTAAAGATTCCCCTTTCCTATCCAGTATTTCCATTTTCAAACCCTTATTCAATATAACTCTATCACCCATCCAATATCACCAACTGTCCATCCATAATTATGCCCGTCCCATCAAGCATTACCCTCATCCTGCCAGTAATACCCCATCCTGCACAATATTTCCCTCATCCCACCCAGTGGACCCCCATCCTATCAGTTATTGTCCAAATCCCACCCAAATTACCCTAATCACATTCAATATTACCCTCATCCCACCCAATATTACCCTCATCCCATCCAATATTACCCTCATCCCATCCAATAGAATCGTCTTTTGTATTAGCCCTCTCAGCACGTTTCATAAGAGCCTGTTTCCTGGCTTCATCAACTTGTAACTGATGAACTTTGTAGAAATATCTTTGCCAGAATTCTTGATGTGAAACTTCTGAAGGTACCTAATGATGGTAAAATAAATAGGGGTAGTGTCAATGAAGTATTGGACTAACTAAATATTAAACAATTATGAATCAACATTTACTAATGAAAACTGATGATTAAAGATAACAAAGCTGTTTAAACAAGCAATTTTATTTCTGATGTAAGCTGATTTTTTAGATTCTAAAGAGACCATTCCATTTAAGATCACACTAATATACTCTGAATCAGACCATATTGTCACATCAGTGTATATTTAATAACTTGAACAATTATGTTAACTAACACATTTGCCAATTTTAATACAGACCAAACTACACATACTTGAGTCTAGAAACAGCAAACAAGAATTAAACTTTAATCTTATAAATTGTACATAAAGTTTTACTAAACTTACCAGACTAGTGTACAATGACCGAACTTCTACCATGGTAACGAGAAGCTCAGATATATCCCCTTTATGTGACTCAAGGTCGAAAGACTTTAACCAATCAGCAAAGAGCTCTGGAGAACCACTTGGTTCTTGTAAATATGTCCCAGTATCGACCTGTATAGCTCTCAATCTTGCCTGCAAATCAGTTTAAAATTTTCATTGATAAATGTTGAAATATATCAAAAACAAGAAAAAAGATAAAGTCAAACGATTCTACTATCAGTCTACCCTTATAGAAACAGCCATTTTGTATGCTTTTTCAATTTTATTTAAAAATGAATGGAGTATTTTGCAGTATTCATTTCCTTTGAAATTAACGTTAAAACTAATGGAAGTGTGGTGGTTCTAATTTCTTCACTTAAATTACTTTTTTCTGGTTAACCATTCTAAGCAATCTAGAGGCAACAATTTTCAAACTGAAAAAGCATCCAACAACTTATCTGGAATGAAAATGTTTTGTATTCTATAAATTGGTCGATTTTAAAGGTAAGTGACTTAACAACATGTATATATCAATGGCTTGGTTTTCTGATTACAAAGGGCCATCATAACTCAGATGATTACATCTGTGAATTGATCATCAGGCTAATTTGGGCAAGTAAAACATATACTTAAGCAAAACATATACATGTACAGCATTGTCAATAAGAGATTTTGTTGATATTAACGTTCTGACCCAGTTTTGCTAAAATTGAGCCAAAAATGTGGCCCCTAGTGTGGTCACAACAAAAAGTTTGACGACGCACACTGCACGACGTCGGACGCCGGACGGAGAGTGATCCTAATAGCTCACTTTGTCACTTTGTGACATGTGAGCTAAAAATATCATCATTTAATTTTATGATGTTGGAAAAGAGCTTGGAAAGCCTTCGTCAGTCAAGGTTTGGCCTTTTACAGGAAAAATTAACGAATATCCTGCATACATGTTTACTAAATAATACATGTACCAAGAAAAACATATTATAGACTAAGTAAAACATATACCAAGAACAAGATGTGTTTTTGAAACAGATGACCTTGACCTTTGACCTACCGACCTTGAAATGCACAGGTCCTGTAGAGGTTGTCATGAGGAACCAACATATGAAGTTTGATAATTATAGATGGAAGCGTTTTGATTTTATAGGCAAGGTTAAAGTTTCGTACAAACAGACAGACATGCCAAAAACAATATACCCCCAGTCTATCAATACATGGGCATAAAAACATAAACTTAGTAGATCATAATTATACTATCATGTAAAATAACTAAGAAGATTGAATAAACTGGTCATACAATACAGGATATATTATGCAGAGGAAGTTGAACACATACTTGAGCGCGATCAAATATGCCAGTTGTTGGACGTGCAACGTGTAATTTTGACTTGGGCGCTGTATCCTCAGGCTCCACCGTTAGAGCCCTGGTTATCCCAGACATCAGGCTGTGAAAGCTCTGCTTCATCATGTCAGTGGCATTCTTGTTCTCACCCATTTCTGTGTTGTTCTAAAATTAAAAATTTCCACATAATAATTTTCTACCTTAATAAACTTGAAGACAATATATCAATAAGCTGAACAAGGTATGAACTGTGTCTATTACTAACACAAAATAATGCAGATAAGAGATGTTTTCGTATCTATTCACAAAAACATTTTGTGAAATCTTCCTAAAATGAACATGATTCATGATTAATCAGAATGTTGAGATTCAGGCAATTTCATTATTATACAAATTACATTTAATGCCTAAAACAGGAGACAAACGTTTGTGTGACTGAAGTATAAAAAAAATATATTTTCAAGTCAAAGCATTCTAATGAGTGATAAATTGCATTTGTAGAACCAACTGATTATGGAATGACACTATGTACATGTAGTGTGACTGAATCATACAATGCTCTTTTATTTCACAGCATATAATTTCACAACTAACTTCTTGCTTCATAGGCTACAGTCCAGTGTCTTTTGCTTAACTATTATTCAAGTATGTAGTTCCCCATTATTTGTAACTTTGAATTGTACATATATTTAATTGTGCTATGTTATACAGGAAATGAGTGAAATTACTAGTAATTAGTTGAAATTGGTTAATTTGAGATTGTGATGAAATTTTATCTGAAACTTCTAAATGAGGATGATGATCCTCTATTCGTTCATCATAATACACCACAAAAAAGTGAGCAATTAAGTACATCAAAGAGTAACAAACCTGTAAGGTTTCTTTTGTTTTTTCCACAACTTTCTTTGTATCATTTTGCATAGTTGAAGTAAATTCAGCTAAGTCATTGCTCACCATATCACATACCTTCTCCGACTGTTATCAGAAAAAAATGTACAAAATAATACATACGAAATTGCTAAATGCCCCTCCTTTTATTAAAAAAACAACAAAAAACTTATGACTCACCAAACTCAATATTTTATAAGTTTGTCAATTTATATCCATTGCATCAAACAATTGTTCAAAAGCAACAGCTTCCCAAATTTAAAAAAAATCTGTATAATGTAACTCCCCTGGAAGGCCACGGCCCTGGTCCAGTGGTTAATACACTGGTTCGATTCTTGCTCACGGCAGGACAAACCCTCGCATATCGATAGTACAATGATGACGATATCCCTCCAGTTGCCGGTTCCTTGTGGAGGGGTAAATTAGTAATGGTTCGAATATATGCTCAAGCATGTGATTAAGGCATTTAAAAAAACAAAACACATTAATCATTCCAGTAACACTCACATAGATAAGATACTGGTCTATAAACTAGTTACATGCACTTCAATTATGATATTCAGGGCTCTCCTTTGATCCTTAAAACGGCATTTTGACTCTTGAAATTAGCAAAATAAGGTTTTTGACTCCTGAGACTTGGGAACAAGGGTCAAATTTACTACATGTATAACATTAGTAAGAAAATTTGTTGACTCTTTAATTTTCTATCGGCTAAGGGTCATTTTGACCCCCAACTTTTGAAGTCTAGGGAGCACCCAGATATTATTTAATCATTTATTAATGAATCAAATAACTATTTTCAGTGCTCGACACTAACAGTGGTCTGTTAGCCCGAGGTTACCTTTTTTCTCAAAGGACTACCTAGGTTTCCAAGCTGGGTATCCTGTCGGGTTATCTGTAATTTGGATGAGTTCTATAAATTTAAGTAAACAAATTTAAAGCTTACAAACTTTTGTTAGATCTGATGTGATGTAACCTGTATAACTTACATACTTGTCTTATATTCTAATAAAGTACACTTGATAGGTATTGAAATGAAATGACAAACACATATTTTATGTATAAAATGAGGACTACCTATAATTTTCAAGGACTTCCTCATTTTCTATGCAAGTAGTCCTGCCGACTACCTCTTGAAAAAGTTAGTGTCAAGCCCTAATTTTCTGTCATTTTTTCAAATCATGATTTTACCAACTAACCTGTTGCTTAGCAGCTGCAATAAAACTACCCCACCATCCACCTCCATTGTCACTACTCTGACTGAAAAGTGAAATGGTGAACCATGTGAAATATAAGTAAGTTCAGGTTAATTTGGTACCTCCATTGTCATAACTCCGACTAAAAATAGACATGTATTCTTCAATCCGATCAGTAAATGCCTGCATGTAGATTTTGTACTGTAGCGGCGTGGTATAAAATTTATAAATTGGCTGGGATATTCACCAGCCTGATTAGCTCAGTTGGTTGAGCATCTGACTTGCAAGCAGGTCATGGGTTTATGACCCACATCGGATACATTATTTTCGTCCTCCTATTACAATGTAAACAAGAATCAAGGCTGAAGTTGTCATATACATTGCACATATTATCAACAAACAAAATATGTTTATAGGGACATGATATTCAACTGATGCGATGTGACACAGATTGAGTTTTATACAAACAAATTAGTAAATTATTCACTTCCTTGGTCGTAAGCAGAATACTTAGAACCAATAAAACTCTGAGGAGTATTTTAACCATAACTGATACGAGACAGTGATAGGGAAAAACAGTATCAATTGTTGCCGAATTTGAGAAATTGCAGAGTACCAAAAATATGTCATGTTCGTTTTCATTTTTCTAATCATTTCTGAAATACCTGGAACCAATCTGTAGAGACTTATTTAGACTATGGTATCAATTGGTATAATTTTCAATATCCGAAATATTTTGTCCGAAACATAAATATGGTCCTTTTGCGACTGTATCACTTTTAACATATATCTAGTCGTAAGAAATTACTGAAAATGAGACAGATAACGTCAATACACCACTTATCAAGCATAAGCATGTTTTTAACAAATCAAAGGATATCAAAACGTCAAATACAAGTAAGTTTCGATGACGTACTTTCCTCCGTCAGCCATTGTTGTTGTTTTGATTGGGAGAATGTGTATTCCCCGGCACTAGCTTCGTAAAAAAAGTAAAAGTAATTGATCTCATGGCCCAAGGTTTTTATTTTTTCTCAACTCAATTCTATGCATAATCAAGAACTTATATATGTATGTATATAAGTCCTTGGCATAATATATGGAATAAAACATTAAACTCCCATTATAATATATTATACCTGGACATCTTTTTATCTTTTTTTGTATCACTATTATCAAAATTAAAGCATTCAACTTAGAAAATTTAATGTCAATACTATAAAATTTGGTTTGTGAAGTCTCTATTTGAGACGGTAAAATGTGCACAAAGAGCAGCCAAACTGCGCTTTATATAACTGACAAAACAAAACACCAGTGTTAAGGATAATGTACAGCAACTGACACTTAGCTGTCTTGATTAGCATTCTATTTTTAAAAAAATCTCTGTATCTATGATCACAGGAACCTGAAATTTTATCCATATACATGTAACAACAATAGGCCCAAAAACATAATCGGAGCCTCGTTCATAGACCGCTGTATATAGGTATATAACACAAGCAGTACAATGTCTTCTACTACCCCATATTATACATGTATACAGCGGTCTATAAAAAGGCTCGGGTTATGTTTTTTGGGCCTAATGTTTTAATGATAAAATTTCAGGTTTCTGTGCTATGATCAACCAAACTCCATCTAAGTGAGATCTTTTACTTGAAGGGATTTTGCCAGTGGTAGAAAATACCCAGTCTAAGCCATTGATTGGCAGCCAGATATTCTCTGTTGAGCCATAATTGATACTGTTGAAATAATATACTACTACACCCTGTGCCTCAACAAACATGGAGGTAACTCAGTCAGACTGCATCACACTGATATCAATCTTAAAATCAACTGTTTACTTTGTGTATGCTTTTGTTTATAAGAAAATAATTGTTCAAATCCTCTCAACAAATAGAAACAAAAGGTGTATGTTGACCAGGCATCGTTCACCATAATAAATAAATATTGGTGATGACCGAAGGATACTACTGTCTTAAGGTGATGATCCATCCACTGGTTCATGAGAAGAAGATAGTTATACTGTTTTTAATTTAGGTGGCCCCTAAATTGGGTCAACTGGTGTAGTATGACCACATTTCAGTTAGAAGACCAGCTTCCATGGTTAAGGTCGCTAACTTCAAATCACTGTAACATCTCACTAATAGGGGTTGTCGGTTCGAGCCCAGCTACCGACCATCATGTCTTTTTATGTGAGAAAGAAGGCAGTTGCTTACGGAGGATGGGAGTCTAGTTAGGGTTCTTCCCAGGAACGATGGTTAGGTGAACTGTGAAGGTAATTCTCCGAAGCATTCCTTTGGATTGGTTTGGTTTCTGGAACCAAATTGGTAATTAAAAATTGCAAGTGACACATTCCAAAAAAATATTTTTTTATGTGTAAGCTGTTTGATTTGTTTTTAATGTGCTGAATGATATTTTTGACTGATACAAACACATTTGATATTACAAATCTGTAGAACCTAGAATACTAAAATTCAATAAATGTCGAGGACCAGTACAGAGCCTTATTAGAACACAACCAATGTTTAATGAACATCCTCTCATACACGACAAAAGTGAAAAATATAAAAATTAAATACTAATAATACAGAAATAACAACATCTATCAAAGCTTTCCACAAATAAACTTTAATACCTTGAAAATGTATAGGTTACAATAAATCCTTGTAAAGAGGGTTGTCCAAAAATAGCATACATGTATATAATTTATGTAAAGATGTTTATGACTAGAATAAAAACAAAAATATCTAAATCCAACCGAAGCCAACATTAACAGTGATTGTTTCAAATAAACTCATCAAGAAAACTGAAAATAAATCCCTTAAAACAGTCACTACCCAACCATAGGGTTGGGTTTATTATGCTTACACAACATATTTATTTTCTTACTAGCCTAAAATAATGCAGCATAATGAAGACTGATTTTTTTGAAATGCATGATGTACATAACTTTATATATGAGGTGTGTCTCTGAAGTTTGCAAACTTTTGTTGCAACTACTTGAGAAGAAGCAATTCTGAAACATCCCTTACGGAAGCAGAAAGTAAACATTTGGATGAAAAAAGCTACACACCTCATCCCACATATAACATAGATTTCTTTTGATAGAAACAATACCGTAGTGTCATGTACATCTTTGTGCATTAATGAATGACGAGAAAATTCTACTTCTGTATATCTCTGTATATGTTGAAAAATCTGGACATCTGACCCAGCGATATACATTTTTGTATGTCTCATGTTTTGCAAAGCCAGATATTTGCCCCTCCAAAAGAACATTTGCCCTTGATGGGTGGGATAATGTAAAAACACAACTGATTTCATGTGACTTAATGCCCAACATAGCTTATAAATATACAAATATTTGCATATGACAATGAATACTAACATTATATATAAGCATATTGTAAAAGGCTCTTTTGATACAGCAAGAAAAGTTTCACAAGCAACAGAAGAACAAGAGAACAAAACTAAATGTTCCATTCAAACTTCACTATAAACTACAATCCAACATCAAAATCTTTAAATAAAAGTTGAACACCAGCATAAAGTAAATACTAGTAATTGAGGCCACATACTTAGACAACATTAACACAAATGACATAGTGATAAAATATAAATATCAATAGTTTGACAAGTAATTTTCATAAAAAATACCCTACTCACTAAATGTACTGGTAAATATGCAAAAAATAATCCATATTGCAGACTTGAAAAACAAGTTGTACTGTAATTCAATGACGGAACAATTTAACAACACAATCTACAGGTACATAATGAGACTAAATTCGTAAAATCAGCAAAGTTGTAGCAGCTTCAATTACAAGTACATTTGTACAAATATTCAGATCATTTTCAAACTGAGTATTATGGTTTTACATGCAGACACACAAAGTACATTCATGTAAATCATTACCTTTTCAGCAGACAAGTAACAACTTTAATAAAACTAATTGGATTTCAAGCAGTAAACTGACAAATAAAATTGAAGACAATCCTAAAATAATTTCAACAATTTGAAAAAGATGTTGGCTTTGTTTTTAAATCAATCATAAAAAACTGGTACAGATGACATGTTAAAACTTACAATCTTCTAGTTCCATATCTACAACATTAAAATACTCAAATTATTCAACAACCTGATTAAAATATTGAAAGACAGAGAATATAGATGGCACTTAAATATACATGTATACAGAATGACAATCAAGAATGACACTTTGATAAATGACAGAAGCACATTGATACTTTAAAATGGCACCGGGGGTTAGACTTACACAGGATGGTACATCTATATGCCACCTTCAATGTATAATATTGCCTAACGAGTAATACCAAGCTCCTCACATCGGTTACGTCACGCTAAATGCTACTATATAATATACTGATCAAGGGAGGTAACCGCTGCGGGGAGTTTGCAGTAATACATGTCTAACACACTAATTGTTTACATAGTAAACACAAACAAAAATACTAAAATAATGTTCATAATTCATCAGAATGATGTTGGTATCGTCGGTATGTTGTTTTCTTGTAACCTATTTTATCAATACTCTCTTTGACTTCATGAAAGATGTCTTCAACAGGAATCATAGGACCCCAAGCATTTACAACTTCACCATTCTCATCTACAAGATACTTCCAGAAATTCCAATCTGGTGCCTTACCAAACGATGCTGCAATTGAAATCAATATAAAAAATCATCATTATCAGACAATGTTATTCCTTATAACAGTCATACTGTGACCTAAAAAAATCACCTATGCCATTTCCCTGGTGTGCAAACAAATCTTGAATAGTATAAGAAGAAATTTACTATATTTTAACATCAAATATACAGTACAGTTAAAGAACAGAAAATTGCAATTCTGGACAACTGGTTTTAAAACCTCAATTAGCAAACATAAATATACAGTCAGCTAATTAAAATTATGTAGGTTCAATAACTCAACCAGAACAGCCGTCTTTTTTATTCCCAACATCCTACCATCTTTTCACATGCAAAGTAAACACAAAGCAGAAAAAAATAAATTGAACAGAAAATAAAGCACAATTATTGGCTTGTGCATTAGCACAGTACTAGTTTTAAGGGCATTTAGCCAAAGGCTAGCTGTGGGTTGAAGTATCAATTCTCTTAGGATTATTCCCCAGGAATATAACCTGATGATGGATATTCATTCTTGTTTACTAAAGCCTTTTTTCATGATATTTTTTACAACCATTTAATATTTATTCACCAACTATGTAAGCTGCATTCCATAATTGATTAAAAAAGATTAATTGCAATAAAAATCTTGATAAAGCAATGATAAACACAATTGTGTTGCCAAGGGAGATAATTCCTACAAGATCAGATTTAGCAAGAAACACATTTTTAAAAGTAAAATATAAAATAAGAGTAGTTTCTTAATGATATAGAAGTTAACAAAATGATACTGAAATGATTTGAATAAGTTTTCTTAGAAAATTTAGTCTTAAAAAAAACAGAAGAATTATAAAGGCTTACAAGTCAAGAATTTCCAGGAATCTGGGGCTCTGTCTCCATACACATCAATTTTTCCTAACACTGGAAAATTCACATGGTAAACGTCTCTCACGAAATTCTGAATTTCTTCATTAGTCTGAAATGGATCAAATATTAAAACCAACAAAACAGGAGAAAAAAAATAACATGGCTGACACACAAGAAGATCCTCGGGTCTATCTAGAGCCCCTACATTGGACATACTTCAGCCACAGGGCCATAATTTGAACACTCTTGGAAGAGGTACTTGATCAAGTTAATGTTTCATACCAAGTATCTAAGTTCTAGCCTTCATAGTTTCAGAAAAGAGATTTTTTAACATTTTACTATATATTATGCATAAAGGGAAAACCTATAACCCCCAGGGCAGGGCCAATTTTGACCCATGCGCCATACTTTGGACACTATTGGTAGAGATCTACTAGACATGGTTTCATGCCAAATATCTAAGCTCTAGCCTTTGTGATTTCAGAGATTTTTAAAAAAATTACTACAGTGAAATTTAAATTATCAGAATTCAGGTGAGCTAAAAATACTTACCCCTGGTTCTTGTGCACCAAACTGATTGCATGGAAATGCAAGAATCTCAAATTTCTTGACAGAAAGTACATTTTTCAATCTGATTAAACTTCTGTAATGACCATCAGTAAAACCACATTCTGAGGCCACATTTACAACTAATGTCACCTGAAGAAAACAATGCAAATACTGCGTACAAAGAAAATCAGAACAATATAAACGTTATCATTCAGCTTTTTTGGGGGACAGGTCCTTGAATACAATTTAAGTGAACCTAAATGTTCCTTATGAATGAATATAGAAATGATGATGATGATGCATTGATAATTTCTTACAGAAATAATAAAGTTTTATAAAATACTCCATGAGTAATACATTCATTATTATCTGTACGAGTTGTTTCGCTTCGTCCAAATTATGGCAGCTGCCAGTAATCCAGTATAATACCCGGAAGAGGAGTTAGGCAGGATAGATAAGTATGGAGAGTTAATTTTACCTTTCCAGTGTAGTCTTTTAAAGAAATTTCTTGATTGTTGTAGTCGACAACATTAAAATGATAGAATGAAGTATTGTCTTCAATATTGTCAGAAACACACCACGTGCTGGCAATATGATTAAAACAGACCAACGAAAATAAATACACAAATGCTGATGACGTGCCCATGGGCGCAGCCATCTTTAATTCTGCCTGATTGGTTAACGGTATTTTAGCAAATTAAAACGACCTTATGAAACCAGTGATCATACCAGTCTATATGTTTGTTGTCATTAGTTCATCCAATCAAATTCTTGCTTTCGAATCGATCAGCCAATGAAACGGTCCAATTTGAAAAACAACCGTCGCATGTAGCAGCCTGTCATTTTGAAAAATAAAATAAAAACAGACATTTCACAAGTATTCCTATGTTTCATGGAAGGTAATTATTGTTGACTTTAAAAAGAAAAATTGACCTGTCATTGTTTGTGTTTTTTTTTCTGCATATAGTTCAGTTTTTGCTTAGAAATGTTGTAATGTCATACGTATTCGCGATGCAATATCCTGAGCAACAAATATTGAGATAAGGTTATTCATGTTTAATTGATATTTTCTCTTGAACGAGGTTTATGTGTTAAGTTATTTGTATCTTACACAACTAACCATGTAATTGTCAAAGGAATCAAATGATTGTTTCAATCATTGGTGTTATGAAATTAATAATCCGTTTCATTTACTGATTTAGATCATTCGTGTGTTGATCGTTGCCGTCTGGAAATTTAAATTATATTCTTAATTATTGCTTTCATAACAATCTTATTAAAACTGGTCCTAATTAGTACCCATTTAAATGATGTGCTCGCCGTTAATTTTTATTCAAGTCTTGCCAAAGTTAAATCGTATTTCATAATATTCTAAATCACAGGTGTTTGGCACGTTTTTATAGTGCCCCAACTGTTAGAATCTATATTATTATTATTTATTTCGGTATAAAAAGCATATAAAACATGGTACATATATCACAGACATTAGATTGCTAAAAATGAAAATACATAGAAATATTTAATGAATAACTGTTTTAAAATATTGTAATTAAAATAAATATCATCAATTTTTACTCTAAAATAAGAAATCAAATTTAATAAATAGTGGTAACCATGATTGTTAGCTTTACAATACCAAGGATGACACAAAAAAGGGGAAACCCCTTATTTCCATTGTATGTATAATATATAGAAAGTACCTTTAAACACTTAATAATAATATCCTATATTAGTAGTATAATTATTACCAAAGACCTATACAGTACATACATTTGAACATACATCTGTTTTCCAGTTAGAACTTGCTTACGCTTGCTTAATACATATGTTTAGAAATATGTGTAAAAAACAAAATGTTAATATGATAATTTACTGTCTTTTAATATGTTTTATTGCTAACAAACAATGTACATACACTAAACTGAGATACCATTTACTGTAAAGTGTTTATATGGATTAAAATATCTTTATTTGATTGAGAGACTACTTCAAGTACTTCTAACTGCTAACACTATTATTACTTCATAATACATATTATTAGTATTACATTATGCACTATTAGTATTACTATGTTGTAGTTAATTTAAGGATTTTTTTATCTAAATATCTTTACATTTGTGTTTTCAGTTGATACTAATTTATGATAGTTTTGAATTAATCTTGAAGTGGAGCTATGTCTCATTTTGCGTTAGAAAAGGAGTTATCAAGTGCGCTCAGAATGGATGGACCTATTTATAAAGGACCAGCTATGAGGTGGCAAAGGAAACAAGACACTAATGACTGTAATCAGTCAGTGAATTCTGGACTGAATGCTAGCTGTGGTCCCTCAAAGACACCATCAAAATGTAGCAACAAATCAATGTCAAAAACACCATCTACTGGTGGATCTGGTGGACATAAAACACCGAAGTCAGGTGGGTTATTTACAAATACTTGCTTCTGGTAAACCAAATGATCAATTTTATTCATGGTAACAGTGTTTTATGGAGGGCTGAAATTTGACCCCTTTCTGAAAAGCATGTTTTTCACCCTATAATCATAAACAAGATTTCTATTCTCTTTAGTTGAATTAAATTTTTCTTGAAACTCTTTTGGTGAAAATATCTGTTCAGTCTTTTATCTTGAACCATGAAGATGATTACCTATTGGAAATTGAATGTTGGGAGCAGTATATGTATTCTTCATCATGCAAGCCTCCACTATTACCCCTCAAGATATCCCCCTCTCCTAAGAGCCTGCAACACTTCTCTAAACATGAAAATCATTTATCAGAATTCAGATATATGTTTTCCTATTTAGGTTTATTATGCAGCATTTTTAGTAAACAAGAATTATATGTCATTGATAGTTTGTCTGTTTATTCACTATT
Source organism: Lutraria lutraria (assembly GCA_964023205.1). Taxonomy (NCBI): domain Eukaryota; kingdom Metazoa; phylum Mollusca; class Bivalvia; order Venerida; family Mactridae; genus Lutraria; species Lutraria lutraria. Next base: position 4,633,073 of record OZ026838.1, read on the forward strand.
TACAGAAGAAAATTTATTTATAGTTTCACCTATTTTTTAGGTAAGAAGACCCCTGGTAAAGCTCCAAAAACTCCAAATGGTGGTGACAGATTTATTCCCAATCGTAGTACATCACAGTTTGATGTGGGCCACTTTAAGATCATGCAGGATATGAATGCTCAAGCAGCTTGTGATAATCCTGAACTGATGAGTCCAAGTAAACTGGAATCTCAAAAAGTTATGAGTGAAAATCTAAATGGTGATTTGATGAACAAGAAAATTATCTCCTACAAGACAAAGGCTCCATCTGCACCAGAAGGTATACACACATTGTACACAGTATAACAAGTTATATAAGTTAACTTAAAAGCAGGGCTTTTTTCCTTCTGTAACAGAGGCCAAAATTCGGTGACTTCCAAATTGCAAAAAGACTGTTTTTCCCAATGGTAGCCCAGAAATTGTCAAAAATACAATGCTATTCAAACTCAGTAGTCTAACAGCCTTCTCAATATTGGGCCAAACATTGTGCTTGAATTTCCCAAAATGAAAGGCTATCTGGCTAAGGCCCCTTCCCGCTTTTTGGTAAAAAGGCTCTGAAAAAAATCTATATAATAACATATTGAACAAAACTGAAGGATCTGCACTGCATTTTTATTCCTTCTATTGTTGAAAAAGTCTTTGTATTTTGTGGATTTAATATAACCACAAACAGCAATGTTGACAGTTAGATATTTGCCTATTTTTTCTTTATCAAAAAAATTATGAATTACCTCCATAATTTACTCGTCATTTCTCTTAATAATAATCCTAACTAATTTAATGTTGCGTTCAATTTATTAATTTACTGTATCTTTATCTGAAGATTGTTCAAGTAAATTTGTACTTGTTCCTTTCATAAGGCTAGTGATGTGAATTGCAAATTTTGAGCTTAAAACATATTTGAATTAATTTATTTCAGGTCATTTCAATTCATTACAAGTGTTATACAGCTCTTGTAAAACACCAGCAAGTACTGCTAAGAAGATCATGCGAAACATTCCACAGGTGCCTGAGAGAATCCTTGATGCACCTGAAATTCTTGATGATTATTGTAAGTGTTTTTGTGTATCTAAAAATGCCTAGTCCTGGATTGAAATATTTAAGTAAAACTCGATATAAACAAAAAAAATAGACAGTTTGTTGTAATTGATTTCTGTTTTGTTCATAAATAGATTTATTTCGGTTTTAGCAATAGATACATGATGGAATACATAAAATATAAGAAGCAATTTTTGAAATATAACATAGAAAATACCATACATCATGTACACCAGTATCAGGGTTTTCTCAAAAACAGTTTCATTTACATTTGTAATTGATATTTTCAATAATAATTGGCCCTCAAAAATTTGAATAAAAAAATTAATAGATCAGTTGGTAAGATTGTATGTCTCCCAATTATTCATAATCATACAAGTCAAGTCAAAATCCTTTTATTCACTCATATCATATACATTCATAACAAATATGAGGAGACAAAACATGAATATTGTCAAATATATAATGATTTTCATAAAAAAGTCAATGAGTTGAGAATAATACAGTAGTATCGTAAAATGAACCACAAGGTGTTTAGAGGTGATATTCAAGCAGTTTTTATATTCAAAGCATTTTTTAATGTTTTCTTTACAGATCTAAATTTACTGGATTGGTCAGTTAACAATCACTTAGCTGTTGCTCTTGGCAGCAATGTGTACTTGTGGAATGCTTCAACAGGGGACATAACTCCACTCTTACAACTGGATAATCCTGAAGAATATGTTGGAGCTGTATCCTGGGTTGCTGAAGGAAATATTCTCGGTGTTGGAACTAGCGGAGGCGAAGTACAGGTTGGAGAAATGAATAATGTCAAGATAATATTTGACATTTTATATTTGGAAATTTCTGTAATCTGTGTTTCATTTTAGATATGCATTTAATTATAATTGTTATTTATTGTATTTATTGTAATCTTCAATCTGTCTTAATAATGTTAAGTTACATTGTGTTGATGCTTATTTTAGTTGTGGGACGTGACTCAGCAGAAAAGGTTGCGCAATATGACTGGACATGCTGCACGAGTTGGATCTTTGTCTTGGAATTCATTTACTCTTAGCAGGTATTGTATAAAAAAAACTTTCACACGTCTTTATTTAGAATCTCTATGTAGTTTTAAAAGTACCTTATTCTCCTTCAAAATACCTTTCTCTATATAGCATTTCCACTCTTCAAAGTAAGATAAGAACCTTGCTTTTAAATTCTGACCAATCATATTGTGTTATTGTTTTTTTTCAGCGGATCACGTAGTGGTAATATACATCATCATGATGTACGCGTGGCACAACATCATGTTGGTACTCTATCAGGTCATTCCCAGGAAGTTTGTGGTTTGAAATGGTCACCAGACGGCAAGTATATAGCTAGTGGCGGTAATGATAACTTGCTGAACATATGGTCCAATCAGATGTCTTCATCCACACAGTCTAATGTCCAACCTGTACATACTCTATCACAACATTTGGCTGCTGTTAAGGTTAGTATATCAGTTGTATATCGGTCTGCAATGTTAGTTAATAAACTCCTCTTGCTCCATTGACCAATGTCTTTTACAAGTAGTCAGACAAACACAAAATAGACATTTTTTTCATATCAAGTATCATCTTCATAAAATATATAGAGGATATTAAATGAATGTGGATTCCGTATTAAATTCATTGAACTCGAGCGAGCTTCATACTGTTTTATTCAATGAGTTCAATAAGTCCAAGACGGATCTACATGAACTTAATATTCTTTTTATCACAGACCCTGAAAATACGGCAAAAACAAACATAACTGTTTGACATTGCTACTAATGACCAAAACGTGACACATGCATAGTAAGACTTTAATCAGGAGCACAAGAAAAAGTTCCATTATGAAACATCATAAATAATGAATGTGTGAACATGTCTTTGCTTACTCAAATTGTTAAAATCAATACAACATGTCGTTTGTTGACAAACAGTGTAGGAATAAATTCATGTTAATCGGCTCATTTGCATATATTATGCCGACCGTGCCATTACGTTTTTTTACGGCACATAGTTGTTTTTATTATACTATGTGAGGCCTAGAGTGAAAGCTAATTTTATCAGAGCATGAGATAATGTAAAAATATTCACTTCTGTTATATGTTATTGATATCTTTACCAGGCTGTGGCATGGTGTCCATGGCAACATAATATTCTAGCAAGTGGTGGTGGAACTGCTGACAGACATATTAGATTCTGGAATGCTAGTAATGGACAGTGTTTGAATGCTGTAGATACCAAATCTCAGGTAAGTTTATTTATATCACAGTTAGTGTATTTATGATATACTTATGGCAGTTAATAGTGAGCTGACTCAGATGGCACTTATGATCTTGAAGTTGAGATTTGACTGGCATCTATACATTTTAGTTGTTCAACTCATACAAGATAATTGGTTATGAACAAGTCAGTATATCATAAAAAATTATTTTGATCAGATTTGGAGTCAGGATTTTTTGGTTGCCACAGGTTCATCACATGGAAAATGTTCTTTGTGTCAGATTTTTAAACACTTTATTCTCTATTTTATACTTCATACAGGGCAGAAATGTGTCACAGTTATAAATAAACAATGCCTCAGATCACTAAATTTGACAAGTCACTGATGCACTTAACTTCGTGTTTGGTGTTTTGTACCGAAACCTGTGTTGATATATTTAAAAAAAATAAAAGCAATGAACCTTGTCAAATGAGTCTTATCTATTTTGGGTCTGAATTTATTACAGGTTTGTGCCATCTTGTGGTCTAAAGAATACAGAGAAGTCATTACTAGTCACGGCTTTGCTTTAAATCAACTAACAATCTGGAAGTACCCAGCCATGACTAAAGTTGCTGAACTCACAGGTATTTATTTGGGTTTAACGCCATTTTTCAGCAATTTCTCAATTATATGTGGTTGGCGACTCATCTAACGAACTGATATAATGTGGTAATATCTAAATATATAACTATCACTTAATAGATATTTATAATCTCTGATGATTAATATCAAAGAATCAAACTGCGGTAAGAGCATGTTCTATTGTTTCTGACTGATTCGAATCCAAGTCTGTTTTTCAATTTCAGGACATACTTCACGAGTATTGCACATGGCAATGTCACCTGATGGGACAACAGTGGTTTCAGCTGGTGCAGATGAAACTCTTAGATTATGGAAATGTTTTGCTGTAGATGCACAGAAAAAAACTCAGAAAACTACAATAAAAGACAATGATAAATCTATTATGCAGTTGTCTCGGATTAGATGATACTGTTCGAGTACCGTTGTTGTGCTATTTTAAGGATCTTGGATGGCCTAGCCTGGCGAAACTACACTTTTAAGATCGTAGAATGAGGTCTTGTTACACAAATATCCAGTCTGGCTGATAGTGTGTTCATGTAGTCTAGATAGATTTATGTTAACACATTATGAACAGATCATTGGCTAGTATTTCCTTTTATGGGAAAATAGATTTTGAGATGAGTAATATATCCGAGTTAGAGCTATATAACTGAAGATTGATCTTGCACAAATTACTATATAAGGTTTTATTTTCAGTGAATTATGAATTGAATATTATAATTTAAGACATTTCTTAAGTATATAGTATTCTATATACCTGTCAGTGGATAAGTGTTTACTTACACGTGGCAAACACACGACTTTCTCTGATAATAGATGAGTCTGAAAAGTGACTTGGGCTGGAAGTCCAATCTCATGTTTTATAACCTTTGACCCAGGTTTGTAGGAGAATCAGCTGTTAATACTGTGCTTGTAAAAAGTGCAGATCGATATTGCTATCATTTAAAATGAAGTTAGAATGTATTTAAACCACTGTGCTATATTATAACTTAAGTTTCTTAGTTATAAATCTGTGTACCTTGATTAAATTTTGTAGGTTTTACACTTGTTCCATCTGGTAGTTTTATTTTCAAGCAAAATTATGAGGTTAGGTTAGTATAATGTTAATTATTATACAAAACCTAGAAGAAATTTAGTATGATAAATGATGTTTTGTTCCATAGTTGTTTATTTTGTTACAATACAGTAGGCTTGATATGAAAGATTCTTGTATCAGTTTCTTTTCACCAAAAGTTATATTTTGGGTTACCTATGGACAACAAAACATTGATGTAATATTGCCTTACCACATTTTATATTTTACCTGTTGGTTAGGAATCAACAATGATCATGGTTAAATTCAAATATAAATTGTTACACCAGATGTGTAGTATTGACAAAGGTTATATAACTATCTTGTCTAATAATGGCAGTAAAAGTTGTGTCCATTACAAATTGTTATTTCTAATACGGTCCTAACATTATCATGTTATTCAATTCAAGATTATCTGAATTAACTTAGTAATTCGAGTAATTCAGTGTTGAGAAAATTTGTTAAGCATGATTAACTAGCCTTTTCAAGATAATTTATTTGATTTTCGTGTATAATTGTTTTTATTTTGTTATGCATTTGTGTTTTATTTGTTTTATCTACTTTGAACATTAAGCATTTCTTAAGGTAGTTTGTTATTTTTGCTAAGAAATACAAGATACTTACCCTTTTTAGCTAACAAACAATATTGTTTAATCTTCCCTATTTTGAATTGTTCTCCATTTACTATTGCAATGAATGAGTAATAATTGTACATGGTCATACAAACAAGCACTATATGGGCCCAGTCTACTTCCAAAACATTCTTCATAGTGCAAGCATTTCACTAATAATCGTTCAATTCCCATCTAAAAGAAAGTCAACTATATGTGCAAATATCTTGAATGAATTGTAATTATTGTCGAACCTCTGTTGTGTATTGTTGAAATAAACTTGTACGATGAAACATAACAATATAGTTAATATTATCAAAGTAGTACTGTTTGTTTAGAAATGAACATCCGATATAGATTTCCAAAAGAAATCAAATAACAGTGACCCTTAGTTTTCTCTGACAAGTATACTACACATGAAGGGAAGTACAGATACCTGTGAAATACACCAATCCTAGGCTACCCAACAGTATCTTAAAACCCAATTTGAATGACACATACATACTACTGCCTATGTTTCAAACAGAACACAATAAAATCACCCAGAAACAACATGTACAGAAAAGAACAATCATTTATTTACACAATCATGTCAACAACAAATTATAAATTCATCACCAGAAGACCTACAGGAAGAATTTCCTTCTACTCGAGTCCATCTCGTGACGCTGAAATATAAAAAAAATAACATCATAATTCATTCTATCAGTTCTAATTAACTATACAGCCAATAGACTCAACTCATAATGACAGTGACAGGTGACCTTTAATTGGAGGTCATTTTATTCTAAATATTCAATGTTTTTCAAGAATGGCCTTTATTTGGAGGTGGCTGCTTACAAAGGTTTGAATGTAAACTCAGTTATTCAGAGATTTATTTGGTTTATAAAGCCATTGTATGAGCCGCAGGTCTTTATTCACTGGTCTCTGTTAACCAGGTTAAACCCAGGCTTGATTTATGATCATTGATGGGATTTTTTCAGAATGTTATATTTCACCCTGATTGACTGTTCGAATATTTAAGGCTGTTCTTTCAGGTTCGAAGTGCCCTTAATACATTAATTACTGTATTTTGATATATGACAATATTTACCATATTTAAAAGAAAACTGAATATCACTTATGACTAAAATGGTGCATACAAAGTACATACCTTGTGAATGAATTCATATTCTCCAAACTTCGAATCGAAACTTCCTTTTTGCAATGTACGCAACTTGAGTGTGAATCTAGGGCCTAACTCCAGCAAGCCAACCTTCTTAGCATTGCGGAAAACATACCTAGAAGAGAAGAGTTTTTAACAATAAACAACTGTATTCCTGGATATGACCAATTAAAAACATCCTTTATAGTACATATCGAGGGCTCAGTGCAACACTGTTGTAACTTGTTCTTATTTCAATATGAGTTACGACACTTTTGCGTTGAACCCTCGATATATTAATAAAATTAAATATACAAGTCAAAGTACTAACAAGACTGTGGAATCATTAATTTTCGTTGGGGATTTAATTTCATTCGGCTCATCAACGAAATCAAATCCCCACAAATTTAAATGCAGAAATAGAGCATTCCTTTTTCAAAAATCAAAATCCACAAATTTATGTCCCCACGAAATATAGCGACTTTAGTAAAATCCAAGAAAATTGAGCCCAACAAAAATAAATGAAAATACAGTATATAGCATCAGTTCTTTTCTAAACAAATTCAACAGCATTTACACATTATATCATTAAACTGATCATTTTTACACTCAAGAGTGTGCGATTTTATTAACCCGTCAAAGCCACATAATTTCACAGACAATGCTTTCATTTATTTTTAGCTTCGATTAATTTCTAAACTGCTATGATAATCTTCAATGTACTATATAAACATGTGGAATGAGACATTCCCTAGCAGTAAAATAAACGATGACTATCGACTGTGGTACAAAGCTAAAAATCGCATTTAGCAACAGTATTTATTCAGCTGTGACAGTTCAATAAAATCGCACTATCCTCGGTATCTAATCAGGAAAAATACCACAACAAACAATCCTTCACATAAGTGAATCACACTCATACCTGTGCTGTCTGAAAAATATGAAGTCTCTCTGATTGTGTAAGGTCACTGCCCGACGTCCATGAAAGTTGGGATCGTGAGGGAAAATGGATGCCAGCATCCTAGCAACCGTATGACCAAGTCTCGTGTTGAAGTTATTTAGAATAACTTCTGGTTTATGTCCAGTCATTTCTCCTTTTTTCTGTAATGAAACAAATGTCCGATTAGACATATTCTCCAAATAATTACAAATTGTTTTTTTGTTGTTTTGTGGCAATTCGACAACTACTGGTCATGTAGGGCACATCTGAATAAAAGGGTAAGTAACAAATAAAATCCATGTGGAAAGGATTGTATATTACCAGTAATAAGAAATGAAGGATAACTGATATGAATTTGTAAATTTGACTTGTAACAAAATAAAAAGATGCCAGAATAAGTTCTATATTGAGCTTCGCTATATGAATTTTAGAGGATAAGCAATCACAAAACAAATTCCACACAAATGACTTAAATACTTAGGAAGTTTTGCTAGGAAAAATTAATAATTAACTGTTAAACAGCAACAAAATATTGTGTATTACACTAAAGAATACTGGAAATATGTCTGTAATAAAAAAAGGTGTTTAATTCATTGAAGGAGAGTGAACATTGCTAATAACTTAGTAAAAGAACGAAATAATAGCAAACCTTCAATTCTGTAGTAAGACGAACATTTGAGATTTTGAAGTGAGCTGTTGGACCATCTGGTAAATGAGTCAACACAAGACCATCTATAGAGAGTTAAGAATTTTCACAATCGAGATAGGATTTGTGTATTCATACATATAAATCTGAATTAATTCTGTATTCTAGGATATTAACCACAATTAACAATTAAACACTCCAATTTTAATTAAAACATTAAGATTTCTAGAAGCAATTACTTTGATCACATGATAGCAATGTTTCAATGGACCAACATAATTACCGGTATATTTTAATGTGGTACAGGTAACTATGTGGCTGAATGGCACAAATTGTTGAATTAAGCAGTACAATATCATACAAATCGTTTACATTACAACAACATACAGTTTGAACTAGAGCTGTCACAAGGTGACAAATATCCCCACATCCCCCATAGACCTAGGAGCTACAGACATGGAAGTTACGCGCAACACATCGTCTAGTGGTGGTGAACAGTTGTTACAAGTTATTTCAAAATCCTCCAATAAATGACAAAGTTAGTGAGCGGACACATCAAAAAGATTAAAATTATGACCTCTGAACTGAAGTGTGACCTTGAAGCTACAGCCATTAGGAGTTGCGCGTAGCACATCGTCTAGTGGTAGTGAACATTTTTGTTAAGTTATTTCAAAATCCTCCAATAAACAACAAAGTTACAGAGCAGAGAGACAGACAGACAAAGTGATTTCAGAAAGTGGGGGTATAATTATAAATATATAAAAGATATGCATTCCAAAATAATGCACTAAACAATTTTTGGAACAATGCTATGTTAAAAATGATAACCATTAATTGTATCAAACAATCAGCATGTGTCTAAAGGTGTCTATTAAAGGGCTTTTTTCCATTCCAAAACATTTATGAAGGTTTTATTTATACTGGTTGAATGAAAAACTTATGTTTTAGTCTCTGCATGTTCAACTTGTAAACAACCAATCTCATCCTTGGTTTCACAGCTATTCTCTTTGATGTTAGTATGTACAGAACACTGGTGTGGTGAAGTATTGGATACAGTGAAGGGTTTATTTTCCCCTACATATGCAAATTCTGTATATTATAATTGATACTGATATAGCAAAATATGGATATAATGAAGTAATTATTTGGGACCAAAGGAGTTCACTTAAACTCACCTGTATATCTAGTGTTTTTTCCTTGCTGTACTGATTCATAGCAATGAAATAAACCTTAGTTACAACATTAAAAAATTTACTCGAGTCTTTGGAGAACCATTTCTTAAATTCATTTTTTAGACATTCTTAATTTTAAATATGTTTTAAGAGCACAAAGGATACTAGGTATTCGTCTGTCTTCATTGATAACAATTACGTCAGTAAAGTTTCTAGCTAATGCCTGAGGTATAATTTTCTTCAAATCTAATCCACGTCTATACAGTAACTCAGTATTTGGTATCAACTTCTTCAGCTCCTTGCAAAACTTGTTAGTTCTCTGTATGAGGTATATGTGAATACAATAATGTGATGGTATATGAATTGATACAGAGAATCAAATAGAAAATAATCTGAAAATGCAACTAGTATAGCAAATTTTAAGAACTTAATGTAACAAACAGTTTGAAGAAATATATGTACAACAAAATGTGAGATATTGGTTGCACAGAAGCAGGTACGCTGAAAAGATCATATTAATCAATGTAAAATATGGGACTGACAATCTTTCTTATTGACCATCTCATAAAAGTTAAAAATGTATTTTCCGACTGGTTTTCAACCTTTCTCCACACTTCAATCTAATAATAAGGTCACCTAAGAATAAAGATCTACTTTTTCGTCTCAAAGGTGAATTTAATACCAAGGTTTTACAGTACATTGTACAGTCAAACCTGTGTTAGCAGCCACCTCTGAATAAAGGTTAAACTGAGAATAAAGGCCATTCTTAAAAAACTGTCATTGATAATTTAGAACAAAATGACCCCTGAATAAAGGCCACCTGTAACAAAAGGCCACATTTGTAACACTCACTGGACCAGGTCTATCACATGTAGTCAACAAAATTTTAGGATTTGTTTCTCTGTTGAAGTAAGATGCCATCTCATCCTGAGCTTCATCAATCTGCAACTGGAAATATAATCAACATCGTAACCCCCAATCCTGACTGATAATGACATGGATATAGACCGGCAAAATTATGTATATAAATCTGCATCTTGACTACACTTGTCAAGGTCAGTGATTGACACTTCCTCGGACTGTTTTGTGTAAAGTATTGTATAAAATATCTTCATATGGGAAACTAATGATTGTATCAAAATTAATGGTCTTTCAAATTAGATGTTTAATTATACTACCGGTAGTAACTTTGCCAGTAAAATTTTCTTTGCTATAAATGAATGCATTACTGAGAAATTCACTGAATTAATTCAGTTTATACACAAAAAATGGATATGTTTAAACATACTTCCTCGTCTTCTGGGTTAACCATTGTATCATCAGGCACTCTCATACTCTCTATGGTCTTTGGGGTCTGTTTAGGCATCTGAAGAAAAAAACAGTGTAAGTTTTATTTATGCAAGATGTTATTTCTTTTATCTTAACCAACTTTGAATATCTACATAAGATAGAAAATGACAAACATATAAATGATATTCATATTAACATACAAAATTATTAACACACATGTATGTGAATATTAACACACATGTATGTTCACAAAGTAATGAAGTCAGTTACATGTGATATAATATGAAACTATATAAAATAGACAGCGACATACATATAGTTATTAACAAACAAATTATCAACATAAATGTATGTACAGAAAATAAACATATAAACATGTTTGCCATTGTCTTTTTAATAGAATTTATGTAGTTTTATGTTATATCATGTGTAATTGACTTCATTATTTTGTGAAACAGGGTTCATGCGTTCATTCTTCCGTACATCCACTACTTTAGACAGCAATCTGTCTATTTAACTAGAAAGAAACATGTATCAATTTAAATGATATACATAAAAAACATGTTCCCAAAATAACCATGTCTACATTTTATAAATTAACATTCAGGAGAGGACAGTCATAGCCAAAACTTGTTTTATCATATTAATGGTGTTAGAATGCAAACCAGTGTTTGTACCTCAACCCCTGATTCCTTTGCTTCCTTCATCTTCCTCTTCTTTTCTTTAATCTTCAACTGTAAAATAACATGGATTTACAACTCATTAAAAATAGTAATTTCATGGCGATAGTTTTTATTACATTGGAATTAACAACTTGATTTACTCTTGAAATGTTTTTTTTTCATTTACTGTTGTTAATATAGTGATCAATTCAAACTGTTCCTCTGTTCGCTACCAGTGTTAACCTGTTCCTAAGTAATGGACACAGCTTTTACACAAAGACTGTATCAGTCTGTATCTGCAAAGGGAGACAAATGATCCTCACGGCATTGTCTACTGACAAATCAGATAAAAAAGCAATATTTAGATTCAAAACAATGACCACTTGGTCTGAAATACTAAATGGTTTGTTCATCACATTTAAAATAAGATAAAAATAACAAAATAGCAATGAGACTAAATTTGAAAGAATTCCAGAACTTTACATTATGCTTTTTATAAGTAATGAGTCTCATCACATTAGACTAGTCCTTGAACAATAATGAAAATGAGTTTAAATAGTATTAATTAGCAGTTTCTCAACAGTTTGTCCGAAATGATGTTTGTCCGAAATGCAGCTGTTATCGTAAACTTTAATAAAATCACTTCTCATGACTGAATACCTTCTTTTTTTCTTGCTTCATCTTTCTGTATAATTCTTGACGCAATTGTTTATTCTTTATTTCAGATATATTAGGTCTTGGAATGGAATTTTCGGATTCCATCACGTTGGCTGAGGTTGACGCCATCTTGTTTGGGAGTATAAGATGTTATGAATGATGTCCAATAAAAAGAGGTGAAATATCAAGCATTGACAAACATCTGTCTGCGTAAAAAAATATATATATGTTATTATTTTTATGTTTTCAATACATAAGAGGAGAAAATGCACTATCTCAAGAAATATTTATATTTAAAAAACATTTATAATTAATGGTCCCCCTGTAAATACAATTCGGAATTCCCATAATTTTCGAAATTTCATTGGTTGATAAAAATAAAACGCAATACGATTGGTCGACGAGTTGGGGAAATGACGTCTATTACAGACAGTTCTGGAATTTTCCCGAAGGTAGTTGAGGTTTCCGCTCTACTTTAAATACTTGGCTGACGTTGAACAAGTAACATACGGTCGCAGGCAGAAGCCATCGCAGGATAACTTAACATATTTCTTTTTAACGCGGTATTGTGATAAAATTGCAACGATGGGAAAGGATTATTACAAAGTTTTGGGCGTTGCTAGAACGGCAACACCAGAGGAAATAAAGAAAGGTTACAGAAAAATGGCTTTAAAGTACCATCCTGACAAGAATAAATCCCCGAATGCTGAAGAAAAATTTAAGGAAATTTCTGAAGCATATGACGTGCTAAGTGACAAAGACAAAAAGGAGATTTATGACAAGTATGGAGAAGAGGGTTTGAAGGCTGGTGGAGGTGGCGGGGGTGGTGGTGGATCAGCCCCTGGTAGCTTTCATTATCAGTACCAAGGAGACCCGAGGGAAACATTCAAAATGTTCTTCGGTGATGAAGATCCATTCGCAAACTTCTTCAGTTTTTCGGGACCAGGTGGTTCTGGGTTCAGAACATCCCATTTCAGCCATGGTCAAGGACCTGAATCTATGGAAACTGATGATGATCCATTTGGACGTCAGTTTGGTGGATTTGGTGGAATGCCTAGTCAAGGTATTCCACGACGAAAGCAACAGGACAGTGCAGTGGTTAGAGACTTGCAAGTGTCATTAGAAGACATTCACAAAGGAACAACGAAAAAGTTAAAAATTACTCGTAAAGTGCTTAATTCTGATGGACGTAGTACGAGAATGGAAGATAAAATCTTAAGTATAGACATTAAGCCCGGATGGAAGGCGGGAACAAAAATAACATTTCCTAAAGAAGGGGATCAGACTCCAAATAATGTTCCAGCTGACATAGTGTTCGTGATAAAAGACAAACCACATCCTATGTTTACTAGAGATGCTAGCGATATTAGATATAAGGCGAATATATCTCTTAAACAGGTACGAAAAAAATAATGAATATTAAATTCAGAAGTGTACATACAGTGAAAGATATGTTATTATATAGACCCAAGACTATCTTAGTGGTTATATCAAATTTGTATTAACATGATGAATATTATGCTAAGATTTTACAAAATGAATAACTGCAGTTTCTCATGTTCTATGTTTCAGTAATTTGTCTAATTAAAATTTGTATTACTTTATGTACTTCCAAACTGTTATATTATTTACTATATAATAAATAATTTACCTCGTTTTAAACTATCACAATAGTGACAATATTCAATCTGACTTCTATTCTTTATTTCAGGCACTTTGTGGCACTACTCTACAAGTTCCAACAATTGATGGAAGAAAGATTCCACTTCGACTCAATGATATCATCAAACCAAATTCAGTGAAAAGAATTCAAGGTGAAGGTCTCCCTATGCCAAAACAGTCTTCAAGAAGAGGAGACTTAATTGTTGAGTTTGACATTAGATTCCCAAGTAAAATGACATCAAGTGCTAAAGAAATTCTTTCAGATTGTTTGCCCGATTCCTAACTGTGAAAATGACAACCAAACTTTCGTGTCAGTTTGATGTGATATTTATATGACTCATCCATATAGATTTGGTTTTCATCATTATTCTGGCTCAAAATCAGCTTGGTAAATGTTCAACTATTAAACAGCTGTTTTGCAAGTGACGTATTTGCTAACCTTACGATGTTTAATTCAGAGCTGGTTTGAATTACCAAAGAAGAATTCATGGAAATAATTCCTGTCCTGTGTATTTGTACAAATATAGGTGCTTCATGGTAGACTATTGTTAGCTTGTCACTCATGGTTACTTGTCATGAGACAAAGTTCAACAGCTGATTAAGGGTCTCAAATAATGGTTTACAGTAGTCAAAGATGAAAGACTTTTTCGACACTGCTTTATTTTCAAAATTTGAGGCAAATGTGTAAAATCTTGCTGAAAACAAATGTTTTGATTTTTTAATAGAACTTCCATATGAAATCTTTGAAACATTTAACAGTTCATGAAATACTATTAACAATAATGTTGATTATTATAGTTACTCTATATACAATAATAATTCATGGTATAAGCTATGTGATGAAGATAAGATACTGTATATACTGGTATTTTAAATGCTCTGTGCTCTAGTCTAGTATATAAGAGAATAGAGGTAACCTTTTATAAACTGCATAATTTTTTTTTAATCGGCCTATTACCCTTTCCATTTTGCTTATAAAACAGTGAATGAACTTATGATAAACTATGACTACTAAATCTAACGTTTAAATGGAAGCAATTAGCGTAATTAATTGCCATTTCACAACTGTCAGAGGACTAGGTTGTATTTAATTACCTTACCTGTATGTGTTTGTGCGAGTGTTAACAAACTGGAGGGTTTTATAATATCCGAAAGGGAGTGCCTGTATGACCATCATAGATAATGAATGTAGTATAATTACTGACATAAATATATATACGGGTCATGCTGTACACTTAAAAATCTTAATTGTATGCATTGCATGATGGGGCATTGTTTCATAGTAAAACTGGTGAGATTTTAGTGACATTTATATGTAATGTGATTTATGTTAAATTATTATCCTTAACTGAATGCCTAATTGTCATGCATATTGCTTTGATATTTGTTTGTGTAAAATGTCAAAAAAATTGTGAAATTGTGAAAAATCTGTTAAAATGTCAGTACTTGTTATCTTATTGTGAACACTTGTGTCTTGATGTAATATTTTTGACATAAGTACCAATTGAGAATAAAAAATGATAAAAACTCATAAATTAATGTATTTTTGTTTTAATACATGGATGTAGGGAATTTTGCCAGACTAGCATGGGTTCTAGTCCTGTGTTAAGAGTAGTGGAGACTAATGTCATTATGTGTCTTCTTAACATTGGAATAAACTACAGACTGCTTGGTCCAATTTCATTCAGTAAACATTTTAAGTTCTGACAGAATTATTGAGTACAGAGCTTGATTGTGATAATGCTCTGTAACAACATCAATTTAGAAATATTAGAACTGAATTCAGGTCCTGGTTATTTGCTTGTCTGTTGGTCAAGCTATTTTGATCACTGGGCGTCATCATTGTGCAAAAACTTCAATGTAGCTCAAAAGGTAACAACATGAAACTTCATAGGTGGATAGATCTCACTGAGGCAGTGAACAGTTGTAGTGTACTTACTCATATCAAGAATCTTAATGAGTTATTGTTGTTAATACATTGTTTTAAAATGGATTTGAAGTACATGTATATAAATGTCAATTGTGCCTCACTGCATTAATTCAAATGTGTACAAATATCAGTAGAAAAATGCATGTACATGTAAGAAACAGTCTAACATATGAACAAGAACTGCTAAATATTTGGAATATTCAGCATACAATGTATCCGTGTTGCAGCATTATTTGAAGTGTGCATCGTTAAGTTCCTGACTTTCTGCCAATATGTATTAACACTTAATGTATAAATTTATTTTGATCTATGTATTAGATTGTTGCTACCCTGAACTAGAAGCAGTTGTTTCCAATAATCATTGGCTTTGAACATAATTTGAGATCAAGATTAAATCAAACTTCTGTATAAAGACAAACATGAGGTAATGAAAGGTCTATACTATCAAGGTTATTCCATTATTGTGTCGACGTTAAGAGGATGTATTAAAACACTGAGATTGTCTCAAAGAGAGGTTTTACTGTACGTTTTGTTGTACAGGGTACTGAGTGAAAAATTCCTCGAAACCTTGGCTTTAGTTCAGTTTTAACTTAATCAACTAAAGTTGCCTCTTTTACAACATCTTGTTTACTCAAAACAACAGCAACATATGACGTCATTAAACAGCACTTAAGTCGTTATGCTATTCCAATTTAAAAAAATTGAAAACAACAGAAATACTTATTACGTCAGAGATGTATGCCAGCCACCCACTGCTTTCTGGATGAAGACCAAAAGTATAAATGAAGCAATATTCATTGCGTAAACATTTTCTTAAGCTAATAATGATTGTGTTCATTAACATTATTTGGATTTCATCGCAATATCACGCGGCCAAACAAAACAAGATGTTGGTAATTATTAATCCCAACTGAATATTTTTGTTTTCACGTAAGACAACAGTTACGAAATAAACAAGAGTAGACCTAAATGATTATACAGTATATATAACAAATCTTTATCCATTTACAAATTATTTCCAACATTTGGACTCAAATTGTTAAACCAGCATAATCGCAGGTCCCACGTTTCACTATCTATAGCATAGTGCTGCATTTCGTTCAATTACATCTTCTTTGAAGTTGGCATACAAGTACCGTCTTTTATTTAACAAAAATATATAAAAAATTAAGCTCTATAACAAATCTTTCTTTACTGCATACCATTTATGTCAGCCAGGATTCGCTGATAAGCAATGTATATATATTTATATCTGTGACGTACGCCCATTATCTAGCAGGTAGTTCGTCTAATACGAACTTGATATCAAACGCGATAGTGGTTGCGAATACACGAGAACTCCGTGTATCACGATTGGCACGTGTTCACATGTGGCGCGTTATCAAATAGAAGTTGTTATCCTTCCGTGAATTGATCAATGATTAAGTAGCTGCTATATGAATGTTTATACGTATGAAATATACCTAACATAAAACGGTTACAAAACAAGAGGTACATAATTATAATGGTAAACAGTTGACATCCTCATGACAAAATAACAGATTGTCAAAACAATTTTAATTAATACTAATGGATATCATATCCTAATAATTTGCGGTATTAAATTGTATATCTGGATAAATGTCAACAAACTACTTTAATGTTGTCTATAGTACTCGGTGTAACGCCGAATGGATATGAACAGCTAGCATTTGTCGCCAAAGGACTGAGGCTTTATGAGACGAAATAGCAATGCTTTATCGCATGTAAATTGGCCAGCAAAAAAAGAAGCGAAGTTGTAACATGAAACGTCCCGTTGTTTTTTCTTGGGCTAGTCAAAAGAGATCGCTGTGGCACTTTCCTCGCCCGTACAGCCTGTTACGAATGGTTTCCCGTTTTCTACGGCGACAATATGAATAAAATGTTTACTTTTGGAACAAGCTCGAAAATTCTCGTTCGGAACAATGTTCAAATATACGTAATTGCTGACTCAACTTGTAATACAAAGAAGCGCTTACGTCAGATCTTGTCTTGTCTGAGTTCATACAGGTAAGAAAGCCTGATGGCTTATCAGATATACTTCCCGTGATTGATGTATGCGTTAGATGACTCACATACCTGTTACTATCTTTAGAATCTCAAGAAATCGATCGTGAGAAATGAATAACTTACGAAAACACTTCTCAGACAAAGAATGTTCTGAACGAAATTACTGCATGTTTCTATAAAACATATCGATATATAAATGTATTTGCGTAACTAAACCATTGTGTTGTTTGGTGTTTTGCTCGTCAAAACATATGTTTCAAATTTACGTCATACTTATCATAAAGCAATCTTATCGAAAACATGACTGTTAAGTTTATAAGCTAGTTTAGTAAATGTATAGTACCAGTGCACTAATCAACATGCAAACTAAGGCTACCTAAGAAAAAGAGAGAAAAAATGTACTGCTGTCGTTTATTCGAAGGTATGCTAAATTTATGTCTGTCATACCCGCAATAAATTGTTGACAGTTTTCACATGGTGACCTTTGTTCACAGACGACCGTTAATTCTGGGTTGGTATCATAGTGTATTTCAATTAGCTTATTAGTAAGTTATATTCTGAATATAGTAGTAATTTAACATATTATACTACATGTGTTTACATAAGTGAGTTTTGTTTGCTTTAGGACACTTTCAAATAAGTTAAATGCCTGCTATATAAAGCTGACATTCTCATTTATGAAAATATTGGGGGGGGGGGTAACCCCGTACGTAACTGATATGATAATCAGACGGGCGGACGAACACACGAAATAATTTGTTGTCATTCGTAACTGAAATGATTTTAAGATCCGTCAAAGCTGCTCTTTATGAACCTATTGTATAGGTCCCCTCAGCCTATTGTATAGGTCCCTCAGCCTATTGTATAGGTCACTCAATATTTCTGACAATATCATCGTGTCTCATGTGTCATTTGTGAACGATTACGAAAGATAAGCACGCTGCTTCAGGCATTTTGACTAAAAAACTTATAATAAATATATGTCATGCTGATGATGTAATAAATGTCATGACCAAAAAAGGTATTATTATCAAAGCAAATAAATTTATACGTTTCGAAGTATAATTACATTTGTATGTATTTTCGTGATTCAG
Source organism: Lutraria lutraria (assembly GCA_964023205.1). Classification (NCBI taxonomy): domain Eukaryota; kingdom Metazoa; phylum Mollusca; class Bivalvia; order Venerida; family Mactridae; genus Lutraria; species Lutraria lutraria. Next base: position 4,651,893 of record OZ026838.1, read on the forward strand.
GATTTTGCCAACAGTTTTCCCCACCATGTCTAAATTCACGTTATTTGATTATGTACAATATTCGAAATATCTTATATAGTACCGATGAGATTTAAATAAATATTATGCCAGTTTTAAGAAAAAAAACTAGATCACTAATTTTATAATGCAAAAAGAAAGCAATCGTTATCACAAGATGTTTTTCGCGGTGAATATCATAATTATACATGTAGTTAAAAAGTGCATTAGCATCAGTTAATCGGGAGAGATGAAAGAAGGCAGCTTTTTTCGCGCAGACGTTCTTTTAAACTGAATCGAAAAGTACGTTGATTCACGTTCCAAATCGTTAAGCAATGAGTCATAATTATATTTGTGGTTTCTGTGAGGAACTCCTTTAGTTCTAATTAAGCATAAATTTTAGCATTAAAATGGCGATACATGCACCCTTGGGTGATTTTACCAGTTTTGTTTGCTTAAATGTATTTAGTTTTTTGCTTCTAAAATGAACCATGCATGAATATAACACAATTAAATAACCACAACATGTAACAGCAAAAACAAAGAAGGACAATATCCGTACGTTTACTATATTGCGAGTATATACTCCTTATAGAGTGATGCAATTACTCAAGATGATTATCATGATGATGGTTTACTGTAAGATATTTTCTAATTCTAGCTCAAAATCTTAAAACTGCTAGGTTACGAAATAATTCATATTGTACATACGATGTAATAATGATTACCTGGAACACATAGAAAAAAACAAAGACCAACCTGTATGACATAAACACCTGTTTTTTCGTTCGTAATTAACTTTTTCCAGGAAATTAAGATTTGGCAGTATCTATATCTACGTCATTTGGCAAAGTTTACTACTGTATTAGATATGTCGCCGTTAGCAAATCGCATCATAATAATGATGATGGCGTTAGATGGCAGTTTGACTCGAAGGCGTCAATTTGTTGAGAACGCACCTACATCCGGTCAAACAGTACATTGAGCAATTAATTATTAATATGGTTTAACACCATGACTACACAAATGTGTGATTGGGATAGACGATCAATTATTCAAACATGTATTTTCTAAAAAAAAAATACCCCTGACATAGGTTCGTTAAGCACGCAAGGCACATGCATTCATGTTCTTTGAGTCCCACTAATAAAAAAATAACCCATTGTTTTTATATCTTTTTCTTCCTAAAATCCCATCAAATAACTTAATTAAGCAAGTACATGTACAACATTATGTTGTTTTCTCATGGTGCTTATGGTGGATTAGGTATCGCATGTCAAGTTGGTAACAAATACTAGCTCTTTATTTCAATAATATCATAATTCTATTTATTTACTAGAATTACAATCATTAGTTTTGCTTACAGTATATAATCTAGGACCATTATACATGATTTATATACATGTATTTATATGTCTTATCACTTTATTAATTACATCATTAATTTAACAATGATCGGATATGTAGTCATTATATACATGTACACATTATCATAATCGGGTTTATAATATTCTTATATTTTGTATCCTATCGAAATTTGTGTAGTGTGGTAAATTCGGTTACAAAGGCCTTGGGTATATATTAAGTGTAAGGTGATTTTTTGTCAAAATTGATGTGCCGAACACCTCTGTAGATAAAGTAAAGTCATATATAAGTTGATTTGTTGAGTAATATTAAATGCCGAGATTGAATGTTTTAATTTAATGACCTTTGAGAATTCAAGGCTGTAGGAACCGGGGAGGACTCAAATAATGATAATTTAAAGGGCTACATTTTCCCCTCCCCCTTCGACAGATAAAAATCATGAAAAAATTAGCTACCCTCAATCTGAAATTGCTTCCTTCGGGCCTGGGATTTGACATAAATGTCAAAAGTAAGATCTAAGACTGTTTCAGTACATTCCTGTGGTCAAAATATATAATTCTGAAATGTATTTATAGTTGTAATATTTCTGATTTTCTGGCTGATCTATCAATGTTGAAAGAAACGGACCACAGAACTTTACACACGGTCATGTATTTAATTTGCGGAGTGTCGTGTATTCAATCATGAATATCGTTCAATAAATCCTAAAGTAAAGATTGTGTTAGGTTAATATTGACTTATCTCATACTTCCATGGAGTTAATTCACTAACATATAAGATCTATTAAAATCATAATTTATTTTTACTGACGTTTTGTCAAATTCATTCAGTACGAGTTGTTTCCCTTAGAAAGAAATCGACGGCGAAATGCGTCAATGACAGCGTCAAAATGGCAGATCTTTGGCATAAATAGGTAAACGGAAGTTTGTCGTATTTATAATTGTATATAGGATTGAACTAGTCTAAATTATAAATCCGTTTTATGAATATCTCTGATTACCCCAGCATGCCTTTTTCACAATGCGTAAAAATGAGACCAACGTTTATGTTACGCAAGGATATTATTAAAAACAAAACAGGCATGCAGACGTTCAAATAAAAAGCAGTAGCGTTTGCGCATTTGTGAAGAAAATTCGACTTTTCGTGGTTAACCCTCAAAACAAATGTTATATAAATAGCAAATTATTTTTATTTTAGCTCACGTAGGCCTATTTCGGTACGTGAGTCAGGTGACCGCAGAGGCATGGCAAAAAAGCAGACGATAAGGCGGGGATCTGTCAAATAACGAAACGCAATTTTGTAGCAAAAACTACTCCCCTCAGACGAAGTAAAGTATGCAGCTATGATTTTAATCTGCATTTTGATTCAACACACGAAAGGTATCTTAAAACAATATTTCGAACACTAGTCTTTATTATAACACGACAGTGATTTTTCACCTTCTATAACAGAGGCCTCTTCCCAATTGAAAATTTTTTTAAAGTCATGCAGTTTTCCCAAAAATCCAAACTTACACCAGCTATTTTATTTCCCAAATCAGCAATTTTAGCGATAATTCTTCCCAAAATCAACATACTAAGCTATGCCTCTTCCCAATGAAGAGAGAAAAACACTGAACATTATAATTATATTCATTACTCGATATTCTGACAATGTTGAAAGTTACCTGACTAACTACTGTCAATTTCTGCACGTGCCACACGGAGTTTAGGTCATCAGTCAATAAATTTTGCATGATGGCCTAATGTGTATACGACATGTGAGGTCTTGACCTCTATGTAATTATTAATACACAGTACTTGTAATCTTTCGGACAGGCGAAACTTTTATTTGCAAAATTCGATCAGTTTCGTTTTTATGAAAGCAGCTTTTCATTAAAAAATACAATCTAGAAATAAGCCCATCTTGTAACTACGGGGGCCATAAAACATGAAGACTCGAGCAAAAAAAAAACGACCAACGAAAATGGTGTTTGAGTAAACTACTCTCAACCGTAATTTTAATTAAAATATCTTCATCAATCCTCATATTCAACCATCTCTTAGGATCTCGCCCGATGTTTCCCGGACGCCACAAATTAATTTACAAAACAGACGAGTGTTCAAAAGGCGTCATTTGTAAATTGTAATTACTGAGTATTTAACGAGCGAGCAAGATCAATGCTCTTATGCACTCTTTGTGTAAAAAGATAATTATATTGCTACCTTAAAATGAAATAACTACACATTTAGTTGATCTTCTTATCTATATGTAATTTTACTGATCAGTAATTGACTATATAAGCAATGCCTTAATTACTAATATGAAGTTTCACCGGAAAAAATTGTAACTGTCCAATGGTGTTTTACCAATTTTATGTTAAAGGGAGGTAATTATATTTCACAAATGACGTTAACTAAACCTATCGAGATCGACTAAATTTTTGTACCAATTATTTATGGTATTCATACTTCAGCAGTATCAGCAGAAATTGTACCATTTGTTGTATTGCACTATGTATGCTGATGTATGTCATTCCAAGCTATGTAGTTTTTTCCTTAACTGTTCTCTTTTTCGGGCTTGACAGATTGCAATAACGAAAAAACGCAATGCAAGGAGTATTTATAAATACCACATGGTTTCAAAATTATACAGGGTTGTTATTCAGTACTCATAAAATTCATAACCTGCTGGAAAATTCCCAACCCCTCATTTAAGATAACAAAATAAAATAAAATACTTGATCAAGTAGATAGGTTTATTGTCAAGTAAAAATATAATAATTATGTGATATAAATGTGTGTATGTATGAAATAAATACTTAACTAAATAACTAACAAAATATAAACTGTATATGTGTACATAAAACAAAACTAAACATAAAAATGTGATATATAATAACAAGACATTTTATAATTTATAAATGTAAGAACTCATATCACTAATATTAACACAATGCATAAAAATTAACATACAAATCATTACAATGGAATGGATTAAATGCATTAAGGTACAAAGAATGGAATAAAATTTGAATTAATTAAATTCAAAGAGGCAGTTCTTATAATTATTACTTTACATGGGAAGTATTCATGGCATAAAATATGTACAACTTTATCATCATTTAAATACTGTTGACTAGCTGAAATCTATAATTTAATCACTAGAAGTGGTATTTCATATGAGGTTTGAAAGTCAATCATTTGGCATAGGCAAATCATAAATATGACATGATCAAAGGTTAAAGCTAAACTGTCACCTCAGTGAATTCAAGATATCAAAACATTCGGTTAATTAATAAATTATCATTTTTCTAGTGTATATCAGTTATTACCCCAACAGTCACATGTATGTTAATCATTATAAACCACACCTACTTGCCCAGCAGCATCCTCTGTCAAATAGTTATTCATACATCATGAACTATTCATGAAGTGTGCAAGAAAAGTTCAAGAAAAGTTCATGTTTTCATGACTTCCATTTGAAGGGGATGCCTCTCTGATAGTATCATACTACCCTTAATAGTATAATTATGAGTTAAGTTCTGAACAGTGCTAGTGTACATGTAACCATAAATATATATAAATAGTATCTTGTGTCATAATAATTAAGTCCTTACAATTAACAATTCTATATGAAAATGTCCTGTTTATTATCTTAATGGTTGATCTATTATTAAAGAATCTAAAGATTCTAATTCTAAAGTCATTTTTAGAAGCAAAAGCGAAGCAAGAGCTTCGATAGTGATACACGCAGTTTTGTATTAACAAAAACGTGACGCCTCTTATCCATTCATTTGTGTTGAAAAATAGTACCACTGGTTTTATAACTCTACTGATTGCAGTAATGATACAATTTGGATACACTGCAGGATTATCATATGTTCATTTTTAATCATCATTAATAATCTCAGTCATGGTAGGATTTGATCTCATGACGTTCAAAACATTTAGAAGTATTACAGCCTACCTAGGTGACACCTGGCTCTGTATATTATCACTGGTGTGATAAAAATATTACTACATTTCTATGACTTAGTAATTACCTTTAATGTAGCATTTCTAACTAAAGACATTGCATTTACCAGGATGTTATCAACTTACTGTATCAATTTCATCAAGCATAAATATCTTTACTAAACGTTTGAAGGAATTGAATCAAGTCTGTGCTACACGACTACTCTGATTATCTCAGTAAAGTTACCAATAGACTTATTTTCTTTTACACTTGGAAAAATAATTTTCGAAACATAAAAACTGTATTCTTTTTTGATGATAATATAACATAAATGATAACTGGCTACCATCTGAATGGGCTACAATAAAATTAAGATAATTATATATGATTGTACAAAACACATGATAAAATCCAATTAAGAAGTTTGGTGATCATTATCTAAGTATATTCTTCTGATCATCCAGAAATATTGCTTCCATTGATTTTAAAACAGAGCTTTAAATTAAATTACATGTCAGATAGAATGTTTCAAATGTATTTATATATGAAAAAATACTTTATGATATGTACTTCAAATACTGCCATAGCATTGCTCATATCAGCTTTTCAATTACACCATTTTCACTTTAGGTATGTACAAATAAAAATTAAAAAATAATGAATCTATCCTTATCATATGTTACTACATCAAATAATAATGTATAGTTGACTGTGTATTACATGTCATGGTATAGGATACAGAATAAATAAATTGAACATGATACAAGATAAAAGGAATATTGGATTTCTCAAAGAATTGACTCTTTTTTTCAATAGCATAACAAGGGTGTACGAGTATATATATATATTTTTTTTTTTTTTATCAATCTCCAATGAAGCAGAACTCTTTTCGCATGTTATTACTCAATTTCTTGGGTTTGCACTCATTTGTGAAATTTCAAATCTGATCGGTACCAGACCTACTCCGAAAATGGCAATATGACATGAACCACAATACTGTCAAAATTCTAACAAATACAAACAAATAAAATAACATCATTATATTAACATGATGTGTATGTAACCAATTAATTACGTGTTTCATTGAGTCATAGTATATGCAAACAAAATTTTATATTATGTACAAATATCAGACAATTGTGCCTTACAAGTAACAAATGTAACATTTTATTTTTATTGCCATTTTTTGTAGAAATATTTGTGGATTCTTTGTAGAAATTTGAAAAGCAGTCTTTCTAACAAATCTTGTTAAACTTCTGAGAAGTTTTTGTATGCAGTACATTTAGTTGAATAGAGTAGGTAGATATACAGTATAACTACAAATGTATATGAAATCACTATGTTAACTTTTCTACATGAAAAATGAAAAAGCACAGTGAGCAGCTAGTGATATGGCCTGTAAAAACTAGCACTTGCATCAACGCTTCAGTAAAAAGTATGTGAACTTATTAAGACACCCCATCAGTGAAAAAGAGAACACAATTTTGTGTATATTAGAATAGTATTCCAATCACTCATCACAACACAATGAATTCTATCATATTTAAAACATTAATTCAACTCTTTTTGAAATATATTTATATATCTGCATATATTTTGACTGAGTGCAAAACCAAAATTTTAATTGGTGTGTACATTATATTAAAATACTAAAATATGCTTATACAAGTATTATAGGTAGTTATAAAAAATTGTTATACCATCCAATAAGGCTAAAACATAGATATGAATGATAAAAAATTGTTATACCATCCAATAAGGCTAAAACATAAATATGAATGATACTGTTAATACATGTATATTTATCTGTTGTTCAAAAAGCTGATTCGACAGCTATAGAAATTTCAAGGCAACACTGAAGTATCGGGAACCAGTGCCAAGATATAATTATAAGATATGCTTGTGAAGAAATACTTCCATCATTTACAAAGATGGCATGTTGTCCAAAGAGGCTTAAATAATAACAATTTCCAAACATATCATACAAGTAGAGGTGTAACAAGTTTAAGACATTTGATGTATATAATTGACTTTTTACATATAAAAAATAAATATTTCAGCAAGAAAATCGTAAATATAATATATACTCAAAGACTTGAGCTTCTAACCCTGTTCCAAATGATTGTACTCCTAACAAATTCTATCAATAAATTACCAAAAAATTTTAAGAGTTTGGCATACATCAATTAGTTCAACACAATATATAGCTTTACACAAGATTTTCTTCCTCTTCAACTTTTGTAACCTGAAACTTAACCTTCGGAGATCTTCTTTTCATTAGTTTGTTACTCTTTGGGTTCCTCAGATTAAAAGACCTCTTTGTTGTAGTTGGCCTCTTTTCAAACTCTTCATCCTCATTTAAAATCTCCAGTCTACTTGTCTCATCCCATTCATTAAAAGGCTTTATCTGCTCAAGTAAGGCAGGGTCGATGACCATACTCAGAGCTTTTCTTGATTTAAATGCTTCCTTGATGTCAGAAATTCTTGGATGAACTGATTCAGATGCGTGGTGGAATGTATGGTGTGTTCGTTGCTTGTCCAATTTGTTTATCAAAGTTTGTTTAGCTTCATTGTATTCATTCTCAAGTTCCTCCGTAACTCCCTGTAAATAAACGATTATCAAATCATATATTCAATGGAATTCCAAAATTAGAGCTTAGTCACAGAGGTGACTAATACCCCTGCCACCGCTTAGACACTAAATGCGATAGTACCCTATATGGCTAAGTTCAGGGGCACAAAACTCTAGAATGAGTGGATCACTGGACAAAGAAATTGTGTCTTTCACATCTTCACTTCATGGTGATGACATATTTCAAGTTTCATTCAATTTGCTTAAGGAATGTGGAAGTAGTTTGCTCCACAAACTTATGATATTGTATGCAGACTATAGAATTAGTTAAAACAATTTATTAAATCAAATTATAATTGGTAATGATAACTGCTTCCTACCTTGGAAGGACGGTTTGGCAACTTGGAAATTACACTCTGACAATCTGATGAATTTTCAACATCCTATAAAAACAAAAAAATGTAGAATCAAACATTTCAGTAATGGGTTATATTCTACAATAATTACGAAGTTCTTCTGAAAGTATGGATGTAAAACATGTAATCTTGCACAGGGCTCGACACTAACAATGGTCCATTTGCCTCAGGCTACCTATTTTCTCTAAGGACTACCTAGGTTTCCAAGAAGGGTATCCCGTCAGGCTATCTGAAATCTGAGTGACCTAAATTCTATAAAATTAAGTACAATGTAAATTAAATGGAAGATTGGATATATAATTATTTATATCAAAACTTAATTATATTTGGGAAAAGCAAGTTATCAGGAATGTAAAATTACAGGCGTGAAAAGGCAGGATCATGCTGATGAGGTAGAGGTCTAAAAAGCAAGATCATAAGGTTAAGGTTAAAATATAATAAGTATAGATGTAAAGGGTATGCTGGAATTGACAATCTAAGTATATTACATGTATAATGTGGCGTAATTCAATAGTTGCAAGTTCGTAGGTCATGTCTCCATCTTGGTCAGTGTCTTCCGTCTCTTTGGATTTCTGTTTCTCCGCTTGTATTTTCTTGTATTCATCAAGGAACATTTTACCCAAAGACTGTGATGCTTTACCTCGAGCTGTCGTGTAATATGCTCTCGCAACCTTTAAACGTACAGAATGATACATTTTATGAGTCAAGAAAATTTTTATTACAATATTACTTTCAACGAAAAATCACAACAACAATACACTTTCATCAAGTGTGTTAGGAAAAGAGATGACAAAAGGACATCTCAATAATTTATGAGGCAGTTGAAAAAGCAATCATGCAAACTGATGAGGCGTAAAATATATATTTTTGTTTCTGGTTACCCGACCAACCATATTTTTCCAGCGACCCCAGACTTTCTTAGACCCAAGGACTGGTACATCCAATAACTCATTTTTTCGCCTTTCTACACGTTTTTCAAGAGCAAAAATCACAAAATAAATAATAAAAAATCCTGACCTGCATACCTAATTTTTAATAAGCATGTAATCAGAAACAAAATTTTGTTTAGTCCTATAAAATGATCTAATATAATATAATATAATAAAATTAAGTTATAAAAATACTTAAATCAAGTCTGATTGTAGATGATAGTTCTTAAGCTTATTTAGAAATATCTCACTCTCTCATCAGCTTCAAGAAAAAAATGTTGAGTTCCAATAATGTAAACTTATCAATTTTGTTTGTTTGTTTTGATTGAGTCTTACACCCCTTTTCAACAGTCAGTGTCATATGAGGCAGATAGTTCATTTACCATCGTCCCAGGGAAGCCTACTTTCTATCATAAAAAATCAAAGTTTTTCCATTTGAAAATTTTATATAAATACACATATTCTGATGCTATTTAAATAGACTCAGTCATACAATATTTCTGATAAAATTATAATTGCACAACCCTTATTTTTACAGGAAAGAATGATAACACTTATAGGAAAATGTATAAGCATGGCAAAACAGACCCTATCACATAACAAATTAGAAAGCAGAATAGTTACATGAACATCTTCCTTCCAGAAGTTATCTACCCCTGATGCAGCAGTTTGTGGAGACACTTCCTTCACCTACAAACAATCAAGGTATATATAATGTTTATACAGAACACATGGTAAGTAATGTAAAAGTTAAGTCAAGCCGTGGTCCAGAGGTTAGTGGCAGGTCATACCATTACATGAAAACTGACATCAACGTCAAATTTCCTCCACATTTAGAGAAGTTGCCAGTTCCTTGTAGAAGGGTAAGTCAGTACTGGTTAGAATGCTGTCCAGGAAAACTCCAGAAATAAAATCCTGAACTCAAGTTTTATCTCTGATTACATCAACTTTTACTGTTTTACTGCTTCACTCTGGTTATCATTATTTAATGGCAAGAGGATGATGCATCAACTCAAGGAAATATCAGTATCAGCTGTTTGTATTGATTCCTTTGAATTGGGGTTTTATAAGTATCAAAACTGAAACAAATGAATTTGTTTTCACAAAATCTAATGTGTTTTAGTTGAGATGAAGCCAATCAAAGTTGATTTATTTAAGCCATTGAACAGAAACAAAGAAAGCGTAAAAGAACTCGATTGATTATAATAAAACAATACTAGTAAATTGTCTAACCAATCAGAAAATGTGTCTATGGTATGAATATTTAAATGATGTTTAATTTAATTTATTATCCAGCATGGAATATAGTTATGTTAGTTAACTTACCTTTAAAACAATCACTCCCATGACCATGATGCAACAAATATTAAGCAGTGTCAATGAGAGACTTATAAGTCCTAAAAGTGCAGCTTCATGAGCAGCGTTACAAAAATACACAGGTTCATAGGCATTGTTGTACAAAGGTGGACACACTAATGACGTAGCAGAAGTTGCAGTAGTTGTTGTTAAAGGTAAAGATGTTGATGATGATAAAACAGTTGTGTTGTATGCTGTTGTTGTATTGGTCAGTGTATTATTGGTAAAGGTCTCGTTGGCAAGAATTGTAGACATAGTAGTAATTGGCTGAAATAGTCAAATGTCAAATGTAAAAACAACATAGTTTACAGTAAAACTGTAAGGCTCATCTTAATACATCATTATACAATTAGGCTGACACATTGTAATCATACAGTATAGTAGGAGTATACTATATAATCAATTCTTAATTGCACAAAAACCATTACTACTTAATCAAATATTCGAACTTTGTATCACAAGTAGAAAAGATTTTTCTATGAATATATAATTTTTCTGTCCATACAGTAGAATGGTTTTGAATGGTAAAAAAATCACTAAAAATAAATGTTCATTTTCTTACTTGATTCTTTATATATACAATGTATATTAAAATATATATTTAAGCAATACTTTGAGATACATAAGACATGGATTCTGGATTCTCATGGTTTGTGATTATTTTAAAGACAGAATGAATTAAAAAAGATTTCTCTCAAGAGTATTTCATGTAAAGATAATCACTGTTTGTGTCAAGTTTGTCACTGTGGCTGGTGGTCTAATGGCTGCTAACAATGCATATGCCCACAACATACCCTGAAATATAAACATGTTAGCAAACAAATTCATATCTTTACCAGATACAAATAATTCCCAAGGTAATATTTAAGGTGAACTTCAAGAAGTGTAGCACTTTTTTCCCTGTTATTGCTTTACTTCAAGATATATCTATAGCATTCATCAGTTTTCATTAAGGATAAGTTTCAAAGAAATGACAAAATTTGATATCAGACAGTGGTAAAGGCTGAATACAGCTATACATGTATAATTACATGTATATCAGACAGTGGCAAAGGCCGGATACTGCTATACATGTATAATTATATCAGACAGAGGTAATGGTTGAATACTGCTATGTTATGATATCAGACTGTAGTAATAGTTTGATACTGTGATTCTGTGGTAAAGGTTCGATACTGTAATACTATTATGATCAGACTGAGGTGATGGTTAAATACTGCGGAGTACATTGTATGATACCTACAGCATTACAAGCAGGCGGCAGGAGAGATGCAGATATAGCCACACCAACTAGAGATCCAGCATTACCACCCAGCACTGATATAGCCACACCCGCTCCTGATGGTAGGGCAATAATCATACCAACCCATAAACTCCTCAACATACCTCTGAAAATGAGTTTGAACGATTTTCTCTGTCTTTGTTCTTCAACATTTTAAAAAATAATGCTAAATTTCTTAAATTATCATACATGTGCTACTAGACTATTGTTCCTTTTTTCAGTTTCTAGACATTTTGTTACAAAAATCAGGTAGAAGAAAATTTTACTTAATTACACAATTTCAGTGGTGCCTGTGAAAACAACTAGACGTGAGAATCAGTTTATAATGGAAATAACCTACCAAACAATAAAATACACTTATACATTTGTTTATGGATTGAAACTACTAGTATTAAAACAAATCTCTGGTGTTGCTCACAACACATACGGTAAGTCCCCTACCCCTAACAAAATAACATGCATACATCAATTCACATACCAAGTTTCATTAACCTTGCTTGAATAGTGTTTAAGTTATTGCAGGATCCAGGTATTTGAGGTGTACAGACAGACGGAGGGGATGGTCAGACAGACAAAGGGCAAACCTATAGTTCCCTCCAGTGTAAACACCGGTAGGATACTAAAAACTCAGGGTAATTGATGTTTTCAACGAATAATGAACAATTTTTACAATGTCAGAAAAAAGGAAGCTTTCAATTATTTTTATTAATTGAACTTTTTGTTTGGTTATGTAAACAAATACGGGCTGTGGGTCTAAGAAATGAAGAATCAATGAACAGTGACCTATTAAATTTCTAAAGAAAAGTACCGGTATACCTAGATCTCATCTCAGAAGTTGGCCAAGCATCTGTACTGCCCCATACAGCTCCGTGTAAACCTACTCCACCACTGATCAGACCAAATGAAAAACCTATAATAAATATGCTGATGGTTAGGCAACATTCATTAAGCCGCCAAAAAAAATCGGTAACTGATTGACGTGGTCATTATTCTGAAGCAGTTTTGTTTAAGACTGTTTAGTGCTAATTATTCTGACAGTGAATCCAAAGATTCATAACGCTGAGCTAAGATATCTGTCACTGGCTAACTAATGTGTTCCCAGCATAGTGATACAGACCTATTGAAGAAAAATCTATCTTTTTATTTAAGGACATCATCGCAGAGACATGAAGTGTTTAGATGGCCAGACAAATTATATGATTGAGACTTTTACCTTTTTGGCCATTAAAACAAGGATTAACAGCAATTTCTTCCTTAACAAAATCATGAAGAATACTCACCAATGATCAAACAAATTACCAAACCTTTCATCTCTGACTTCAACCCAAGATTTCTCATATCATACTTATGTATAACCTGACCAAATGTTGCAGCTAAGATTGGGCCCTAAAATAATAGCAACTCACTATTAGTGAATCCACATAGAGCCCTAGTAAAACATACAAGGTATAAGTATGCCTAAACAAAGGTATCTAGATAAGTCAACATATTTTTCCATAAAAAACAGATGTAACAGTCAAGCTCTTGAACAAATCCCGATCATTCACATTTTTTTGTTCTCGGTGCAGTTCATACCTTGAACAAAAACCTCTTATGTGATCATTGTGACTGTCTGGTCATTTTTAACAATCAATGTTGAACAGTTTATTTGGTATATCATACCAATAAATGTATGCTAATTAGTGACTTTAACTTAATCTAGGTTTTGGCTATTTTTCATTTCGTCAGAACATTGTGTTATATTTTACCACTCTTAATTTTCATGATCAGAATTGTTTGTAAAAGAATCACAACAATGTCGATGGATGATCAAAATGATTTCAACTAATACTGTAATGGTTAATGAAATGCTGTACTCAAATTGCATGCATAATAGATAAAAATAAGCAATTTATTCAAGAGCACTGGGATTGAAGTTTAAAAATAGGCCTACCCGCTAAAAAAAAGAAGCTAAAACGCTAAGGCCTGTCATTGGCAAGGCTGTATTCAGGACTAGTTTACGTCATCAGTCTTTGAATTAATTTTTTGTGACAGGTTGCCCGACTATATACTTTATGAAGTACTCACTAAATCTAGGTTGTCCCCCAAAAGACTTAAAGTAGGAATAAAATCCATTCGGGCAGGGGGCAACCCACTAATTCGAAGACTGCGTCATCAACTTAAATAAACCTCTAACCAAATACAAAATGTATGCCTCTTTCAAAAATTATAATAATAAATAGCTAGGTAATAAAAAACATACCATTAATGGGGAAATAAGCATACTAGCAACCAAAACAACGGAACTATTCTCTGCTAAACCAATACAAGATATCAAGCTGAAATGAGAACATTCCTTACAATAATAGAAATAGCTTTTATTCATGGCTCAATTTAAACAAAAGCTGTATAAAACATGCATGTCATACAAAATTTAACAATACTTCAATGGTATACATAATGTACATGTTACGTATTTGTAACTTCATGTTTTAAAAGAGAATTGAAGTGGCCGTTGAATTCATGATAATTTTATATTTCTATAAGTTTCATTTATGCAAAGCTCAATTGACATTTGTTTAACTTAAGCCAAATACTACCAAGATACTAGATCATGGAAAATTATAGAGCAACCCACATGCATGCAATATCAACTTAAATTTTTGACATTGGTTATTTGAGATTTGTAAAATTTTGTATTATTTCAAAACACTTATTGAGAAAAATGGACAATAAGATTATTATATGTCCTTAAAGTCAGACAAAGGGCTTACATCACACACTAGGTATTATCTGTTAATGATTATCATTATTGTTATGAGATTTTTAAAGCACAAACAACACTAACACTATTATGTAGTAGTCAATTTCTATATTGAATTTGATACTTTCCTTTTATTTTTGACTTCTTCAGCAAATTACGTATGAGGTGCTAAAAATTTAATTAGCTCACATACATGTATATGATACACAAGCAACATGCAATGCTCATAATTAACAGCAGAAACAACTAAAAAATGTTTATCAAAGAAAGCTTGCTAAAAATTTTAAAAGCTAATTAGAAGGTTTCAATAATAGGTATGTAACAGATTATTAAACAGTCAGACCGGACAATATAAATGAGATGATCCCCAATATAAGCAGTTTAAGTCATGCTGTATTTGACTATAACAGGAAATTAGGTTTTCATATACCTGGCAAGGATTAACAGCAGTAGATAGTCGAAAGTAAAACAGGCATTATCTGTGACAGATTTCACAACCTGAAAAAAAATGGAATGAGATACATAAACAATGAACCTTAGAGGTAGACTTCCACTTCTATACAATAGTAAACATACACAATGCAGAAAACTAAACAAAACAGTAACTTGCTATTTTAAAAGGTTTAATCATGTTTGAAACAACCACTGTTGGCATTACTTGTATTTTCATGCAGAATTTTAAAGACACAAATCCATTCTTGTTCACTCCAAGGTAGTACTGAACTGTTTATTTTTGCTAAATAATGTAACATGCAGATGCAGACCTGTGTGAAGCAATTTTAGATGGGGGGATTAAGATCTTGTCAGACAATGGGGAGGAATCACTTATAGCCCATTATATTTAACTGTAAATAATAAGATAATAAATATATAACCCCATCCTGGTTTCTACAGCCCTGACATGAACCATTCTGATTAATATGATAGTAGACAAAACAAATGACTTCAATAGATTCAACAAGATCATACCTGGGCAACAAGTAGACGAGATTTCACTGATTTTCTGAAGACACTTTCTTCATGAGCAGCTTCATCACTGAAAAAATTCAAGTTAATCATTAGCATAAGAAGTTTCCTATTTCATAGTGTATACATCAGATGTTAACTGTTTCCTATTTCATAGTGCATACATCAGATGTTAACTGTTTCCTATTTCATAGTGCATACATCAGATGTTAACTGTTTCCTATTTCATAGTGCATACATCAGATGTTAACTGTTTCCTATTTCATAGTGCATACATCAGATGTTAACTGTTTCCTATTTCATAGTGCATACATCAGATGTTAACTGTTTCCTATTTCATAGTGCATACATCAGATGTTAACTGTTTCCTATTTCATAGTGTATACATCAGATGTTAACTGAGTTTTACAATCCCTCCTGACTTACCAGCAAGTTTCTTGTTACAGAAATATTATAAAATATTATTCTACAAGTAAATATTTCTAACTGTTTATATATACAAATAAAAGATGAAAACTTAGGGTAGGTAAAAACACACTTGAGGCCGGCAAAATCTGATTTTGACTTACTTGTCTGTTTTGCCAGAAGTATATTTCTCAACTTGTCAGTAAGATATTTATACAGTAAATTCTGGAAATTTTCACTTGTCCGTAAAGGCTGCAGGACAACCTGGGCAATACAGACAATTGATTTTACTGCCCCTGGACACTGGTCAGCTACTCTACTGTGGTCTAAGTTTGTGAGATTGATGATGCTTTCAGATGGAAGCTGTTTATCATGATAATGGTCATTGACACTGATTTATTAATAAATCAGACAGACTGACAAAAGGGAAATACAACAATCTAATATACAACAAAATGTTACAAAAATGAATCACTGACCAGAGATCTTTCACTTAGATAGGATGATTTCCATTTGCCAAATGAATTGTGAATGAATTGTGAATACATTGAGGAATAATTATGCACTTTCCAAGTTCATAGTTCAGGTACCATGTGGTTTTGATGGAGAACTCTTCTTAAAACATTTAGAAACTGCTTTTGTCCGATAGTAATTACACAAAAAAAGTAAACGTAAAAAGTATGCTGGACAAAGTTTGTTAATATCTTGAGGTACACAGAAGGATGTATTGTACTGGTAATGCAGAACAAATATGCTAAAGATAAGTTTTGATTTAGCTGTAGTTTATTTGTACAGCATATTAGTAAATTCTCATGAATTAATGATACCATCTTTCACACTATTCATTTTTTGGTATATTTTCTGTTGTCAATATGGAGTTCACTCCCTTTAAAAGAGAACTTAATATGAAGGTATTAATGAAATAAATATATCAGAAATATACATTGAGGACGTGACAACAATTACAACAGGGGTGTGATTTTTCTGCAGATCAGGCATAATTCAATGCTTTTGATCATCACTGGTACCCACTTGGGGCCTGTGAGGCCCCAAACCCTGGACTTAATGAATTTTATTTTCCTGTTTTTTGCCATCCTACTAATCACACCACTGTTTAAACAACAATAATGTTAACATTATTATTACAATATAATGAGTTTTTTAATGATATACATTTACACCTATGTTTACTTCTAAAATCGAGGGCTCAGCGCAACACTGTCGTAACTTGTTCTTATTTCAATATGAGTTACGACACTGTTGCGTTGAACCCTCGAAATAGAACATATTTTACTTAGATTTATATTGACTTGATTACGAATATAAGTGACAGAAACATAACATGCATGATAACATATGTGGTTCTTCAACTAATGACAATATTCAATATCAACTAACAAATAACAGAAATATTAGTCAATGTAAAAAAATATGTTAATTCAATAAATAAAAATGTTAATTGATAAACACATAATTCTCACTATTTGTTTTATTAAGTCATTGAAGCAACCCATAATCCATGCATCCTAATATGCATAATATTGTATGTGCTATCTAATTGTCCATGATGGTCACAAACTGGAATAGAAATCTTATTCTTTAACTTAAGTGAATAAAAGTTGCAATGTCCATAAAGAACAAGTTACATTCTTGTTACAATAATGAGACATAGAGAAACTCGGGTCACTGTCCGGTCAATCTGATTAAAATCATATCCTCAAACTCGCTACGCTATGAGGATCTGAAGACGACCTATAGAAGGTCACCTCAGGTGACCTTTTCCACTAGCCAATCATCGCCTTACTTTCATAATTCTGAAAGTGATCTGATTCTATTTTTAACCGCAGTTAAAACAATATTTGACTTGTAGTTATCACGAACACCTATTCTTACGCAACTAAATGTAATGATAGCGCCCATGTGACATGCGTGTTTATTAAATTTTCTGTACTACTATGGCCGAATCGATCAGGATTACTAAAAAAATCAAAAAGTGGTTGCAGACAAATATGTTATACGTAATTTAACGTTTACTAACGTTTAAATAACATCGTCAGGTAGAAAGTTCATTCGGCCAAAGTACCGATGAAACGAGTTATACGATTGGCTGAATTATAAATAGATATAAATCGTGATCATGGAAATTCCGACTTTTGAAAATAGAAACTGGTATAGGCCGTCATCAGATCTTGCCGTAAGGAAGATCGAATACTTTAGTCAGATTGCTGTCCGGTGAGAACAATGTTATCAGGCGAGGTAATATCGTCCAGGGTGGCGAGCTTTAGTGAGTCACCTTGGACGATATCACCGAGTCTGATAACATTGTTCGATCCTGACAGTGACCCGAGTTTCTATTTATCATGT
Source organism: Lutraria lutraria (assembly GCA_964023205.1). Classification (NCBI taxonomy): domain Eukaryota; kingdom Metazoa; phylum Mollusca; class Bivalvia; order Venerida; family Mactridae; genus Lutraria; species Lutraria lutraria. The sequence continues at coordinate 4,670,224 of OZ026838.1, forward strand.
AACTCATTTTTCGGAGCATTATTTAGTGTCATTTCACCTGAAATTTAGCGTTTAATTCGCTAGTGTGATTATTACGGTCTCCCGGCAAATCACATTGAACAGTCAACATCCGCAGATAAATAGTTCACTACAATTGGGAAAAATAATAAAAAAAGCTCTCATGGATCAAACAATTTAATTTCAAAATTATCTACAACTCATAAGTAATGATATAATTATTTTCTTACTGTTTGACCGGCATTATTTTCGTCCATATAACTTCAATTTTCAATAAATTTACACGATTTTGTGGGAAATGCCTCGCGCACGGTTGAACAAAATGACGTCATTCTATGACGTTTTACACGATTCTCTAGTAAATCACATGTCGACGTTCCAACGTTGCTCCCATTTCTTTTCTTTGATGTAAGTTTAGTATTTTGTTAAGTTGCATAAATAAGCATTTCTTGATGATTCTTTGTTTTTATTTATGATAATTTGTGTTCAAATATACTATTTTTATATTTCTTTTAATAAATTTCTTTGACAAAAAACCTGTTTTTTATAATTAAGCAAATAAAATGTTCCATTCATAATTTATGAAAGTAGTCCGCCATTGTGGGCGGAGCCAAAAAGTGTTCTCAGGCTACTAGCAGCCTATTGACCTGAGAACACATAATGTTCTCAGGTCATGTGTTATCAGGCAGTTACCATGGTAGTTGCATGATAAAATGGGAAATGGGAATACCTTGTTTGTGTCATTCAGCAAATGCAGTCTATGCAAAAACTATCAGACTTCCAGTCTTGACAGACAAAACAAAAAGCTTTCAAGACACATTCTCAGATTTTTTTTGCATATTACAAGATTCAAGATATTGCCATACTGAATTAATGAAACGCATATGTTCAATATTTTATATAATAGATGCTAACTCTTTATTTTGTAACCATCTGTTGTGGACAGGTTTTAGAATTACATAATTATATTGATACAAGTTTGATACAAGTTTCTACTGTTAAGACCTGAGACAACAAAAGATATAGACATTTTCACCAATGTACATACTGTAACTATAGACATAAGACCATCCTTAAAGAATATTTTGTTTGCGGTAATGCTACCTACTCTCTAAAAAGACCCCTACCCAAAATTCTTTCGGCCTCTAAATAAAAAATAGCATTCTGACCTACATTTTGGGTTTAATTTGAAAATCAAATTGTAAAAAAGTAAAAAAAATATTTCCTTCTTACCTACCGTCTGAAAATTCTGTAGGTAGGGTTAGTGTGAACGAACATTTTTTAAGGATGGCCTAAATTAGATAATTATATATGAAGTACCTGATTGTAAGACTGAAAGAAATATTTATGCAAAGATTAACATTACAACTATAATATATCAGGTTTAATCAAATACTGTAGAATCAGACAATATGGAGAAATTTTTAATTTTGGTATGTAAGTAAATTAATGCATTTTGTAAATAATCACCAGTTTTTGTCCCTTTCTCTTCATTGTGTTAATTAAGACAAAAAGAATGTGAATTATAACCTTTTGAGAAATAATATGAACTAGAAATGTGTCCTCCAGATTCGAATTTGAATCTGGATTTTAATGGACGGACGGACAGAGGTAACATTTTATACCCTTCCATCATTCTTCGAATGGCGGGGGCATAACCAATTGTGAAATTTTGACACAATAGAAAAATCTGATTCTATAGTAATTAGCAGAAATTTAATGACAAAGTGATTAAAATGAAAAAGGTATTAAAAGCTGTTTAGAATACTGACACTGATCAGGTTTAATAATCCTGTTTAGTACCTGTGTAGTTAGAAGCAGGGCATCTAAAAAGTTGAAATCAAAATCGGTCCAGAGTCGCCCCCCCACCCATTTTAGGCGAAAATGTACCCCCCCCCCCCGTACGTTACCTATACGTAAGTTGTCACCATTGAAAACATGCAGCATCGCGGTTTATCGTAATATATGAGTGACAGTCTAACTTTAAATTATTAGAAACAAATTAATATGCTCCATTATGTATTATTAGACCCAAAACACGAGCTACAAAGAACAATTTCTAAATTCAGTAAGGGTCGCGAAAATGTATTACGGAACCGTATACGTTCGATGAACATGCAGGACTGTTCTAGAGTAAATCGAGCGAATTAAATTCATTCACATCTAATGTTTACTTTACTTCATGATCGGGCAAGGCTTTCTGACTATCGTAATGTCAATGTTTTAAATGTCAACAATCAGTACAGATTTGAAGATCGTCGCGGGAGACAACTCCATGCAGCCGGTGTTCACGTAAATAAATCTCTTGCGCGTTCGATTAACTTTCAGAACTGTTCTAGAGTTAAACGAGTAAAATCGTCTGCATGTAAACATAAACTGGTTCCCGTTCCATGTTGCTGTGCACCGAAGTGCATACAAGTCAATGAGAACCAGTTTACATGTGACCACGTGTTTGGACTAATTACCATCGACCCCCTATTGATTGGATTAACAAAAGATCGCTGCAGGCATCTTGACGTGTTTATTGGGGGTCATTAGAATGGTGCGAACAATATACAGGAAGGTTTGTGACATTTTGCGCGTACAATGCGATATGGACCGAATTTCATGAAATTTATGAAACATTTATAGCTCATTTATAGACCGATTTTTTAACACTTTTCTGCTGCTCAAATCGGTCTGAGGCGTTGAAATTCGGTCTGGACCGGCAAATTGTCGGTTTTTGGGTGCCCTGGTTAGAAGTATACAAAACCTAATAAAGTAAAGAGAAATGCAGAATTATAAGCAGCAGCATATTTCTCAATTTTGTATTACAGATCAAACTGTGAACAAAGCTTACCCTTGAGAAAGACAAAATGAGGTCTTTAATGACAGACAGCCTTTATTCGGAGGTCATTTTGATATAAAGTTTCAATAATGGTTTTTGAATTCAAAGGGTGGCAACTCTTCAGAGGTAGCTGCTAATACAGGTTTGATTGTACATATACAACAAAAAATTCAAGCCATATTTTCATATGTAATTCTTTTTCAGGTGAAAATCATCATATTACAAATGTTCAAGGTGACCAGAATTCAGGTTTTAAGACAGAAACTAAATATCAAGAAATTATGTTAAGTAAGATTATAAAGTCATGACAGAAATCATAATGGAACCTTCCCATTACAACATCATGTCATCTACTCACCCTCAAAACTGAACAAAAAATTTGGGTACCCCGGTAATTATTTGTATCTAACAGCTAAAGTCACGTTATAAATCTTCTAGCTTGATTCCTGGTAAAAACATGCATTGACTGGAGAGGACCAACTACATACATTGTAATTAAACAATTTGAAGCAATACATTTTGTTTTTATTAGAAATGAAATGATATTACCTGAAATGGTTTACATTTTGTATAAAAAGGCATAAATATCAATGAATAATAATCAATTGTACTTCAAAATAGTATTAATCTGATGTTTTTGGTTTTTATCAGTTCTCAAAAGTTAGTAAGCAATGCTCTTGGTAGTGTCAGGATAATTAGAAACAGGAGCTTTAACTGTGAGATGTTTCATAGAGTACAGCTACCCTGTACATATCAAAAACTTTGTTTCTCTCCAAAAGTCAACCTGAATATGAAGATCAGTTAAACATCACACATTACGAGGGGTGATAAACAATTAATGAGACTTGTTTTGCAAAATTGTTTCTTTGAATTTAGCACTCTGATACTCTGTAAACATATCTATCTACGATATACTAAAAAAATAATAACTTTCGACATGTATAAATCCACATGACACATTGCTACAGTAGCCCATGAATGGATGAGCGGGGCACGTGAAACAAATGACAAGATTCTCTATGAAAAGAAAGTAAAATATAAAAATCTAAATGTACGAACGTCGCGCAATTTCGTATGCGACTTATATGACGTCTTATGCATATGTGTTGAACATTTTGCCATCATATCTGTTAACGATGGTAAACTAGAACTATCACTAAAGGTGATGAATACCCCCAGATGTGGCCTTGACACAGTTATTGTTACATTTTACATAGGGAAATATAATGCATTTTCATTTTTTTAATACCAGCAAATTGTTGCTTAGATATATCCTGACCAGTTTCTAAATACACATTATATAAAAAATAACAAAGGGCCATAACTCATTAAAATTTACTTGGACAAAACCTATTGTGGACATGCACAACTTGGCAAACTACTTATCACTTCTAAGAAGTTTCACTGAATTCCTGCATGTAGTTGCTGAGAAATAGTAAGGACAAAATTTACCTAATTGTATAAAACAAAGGGCCATAACTCAGTGAAAATTAATCCAAACAAAACCTGGTTATTGCATGCACAACTTGGCTTGCTTTTTATAACTTCTGTGAAGTTTCAATGAATTCCTATGAGTAGTTACTGAGATATTGTATATACACTGTATAAAAACAACAAAGGGCCATAACTCAGTGAAAAAATTCAACCAACCAAGACAAGCTTAATGCATGCACAACTAGGCTAACTACTCATCACTTCTGAGAAGTTTTATTGAATTCCTGGCAGTAGTCAATGAGAAATAGTCAGGACAAAATTTGCCTATTGTATATACTGTAGAAAAAAACAAAGGGCTATAACTCAGTGAAAATCAATCCAAATGAAAAATGATTTAAGCATGCACAACTAGGCTAACTACTTATTACTTCTGTGAAGTTTCGTTGAAATCCTGTGAATAGTTGCTGAGAAATTGTTCGGACAAAATCTGCTTAATGTATATACTGTATAAAAACAACAAAGGGCTATAACTCAGTGAAAATTAATCCGATCGAAAATTGCTTTAAGCTAGCACAACTAGGCTTACTACTGATCACTTCTGTGAAGTTTCATTGAGATCCTGTGAGTAGTTGCTGAGAAATTGTCCGGACAATATTTGCCTATTGTATATACTGTATAAAATCAACAAAGGGGTATAACTCAGTGATAATTAATCCGAACAAAAATTGCTTTAAGCATGCACAACTAGGCTTACTACTGATCACTTCTGTGAAGTTTCATTGAGATCCTGTGAGTAATTGCTGAGAAATTGTCCGGACAAAATTTGCCTATTGTATATACTGTATAAAAACAACAAAGGGCTATAACTCAGTGAAAATTAATCCGAACAATAATTGCTTTAAGCATGCACAACTAGGCTTACTACTGATCACTTCTGTGAAGTTTCATTGAGATCCTGTGAGTAATTGCTGAGAAATTGTCCGGACAAAATTTGCCTATTGTATATACTGTATAAAAACAACAAAGGGGTATAACTCAGTGAAAATTAATCCGAACGAAAAATGCTTTAAGCTAGCACAACTAGGCTTACTACTGATCACATCTGTGAAGTTTTATTAAAATCCTGTAAGTAGTTGCTGAGAAATTCTCCGGACAAATTGTGTCTACAGACGCACGGACCGACCGACCGACCGGCCGACCGACCGACCGTCAAGCGTGAATCCAATATAGCCCCCATATATTTCATATCTGGGGGTATAACAACAGATAAACAGGCAACCATTGCTGAGATAACAAATAATCACAAATGTCGTCTAAAAATCTGCTATTTCCATACTAGTAAATACAATTAGGTTGTTTCCATCTGACTAATGATATAAGAACACGAGAAACCTTTTTCTTAATCTACCAACCCTATAGGTCATTGGGATCTGAACAAATTAAATTGAGGGAATGATCACAAGTTTCAGACTGTGAATATTATCTCAAACAGATAGACTGAGTAAAAAAAACACTCATTAATTCACACTAAAGTTTAGAATCTAAAAAGTGATAATATATGTACAAAACTTTTGAATTTATTTTATTAAAGTTTATATTATATAATCTCATTGACTTGAACTCGCCACGCTGACGAAATCAGTTTCAGTTTTCCTGAGTTCCAGGCTAAAGTTCTATTTTTCCGGATAGTTCAAATTCACTGAGTTCCAGCCAACAGGTGTCTACTGTATTTCATCAAGTTAAACTTGTATCCAGTTTGTCGGACAGCATGGCAATCTTGTGCATACAGGTATAATTTTTATGAAATATTTACCTTGAATTATTCCTCTGAGTATTGTTATCTGCTCCTTTGCTTACACCATCCAAGTCTTCACCAAAGTTTTCATGAAGACTGGCAGGAAACATGCTAAAATAAAATGGTAAATTATTTAACAAATAGAAAATACCAGAGACACAATTTACAGCACCAAAATCAGACATTTCATGGCAAGAATTATTCAAAGTCTAGTACATGCATTTATTTTCTATTTTATATGTCATCCAATGATATAATTGATTTTAGATTTGGGGAGGAATTTCATTGTATAGCATACATGGTAAAAATTGCATCACTAAAATTTACATTCCACATAATGTATTATGCTGGAATGTTCTAATATAAATTGATTTTTGTTTAAAATCATGGTGAAACAGAGGTCGTTAACTCTACAAGTCAAGAATTTCATATATGCATCTTATTTAATTAAAAAATGTATATAACAAAAGAGAATTGTTCCTAAAAACTGATAATTAACTTCTGCATTTATATGTATTCTGTACATTATTTTATTCAGATCAGACAAAACATAAAGGTGACCGTGTAATACGTTCTTATACAAACAGAGAAACAGACAGGCATAGGAAAAACCATGCACTAGTTTTGGAGCTACCATAATTATCCTCCAACAGTGGAAGTAAATTAACTCACTATCTTTGAGTGACCAGGATAGTTCAATTGTAGTTACCTTATATTGGCCCCTGTTTGACCAGCACAAACATTTCTTAACCTATTCAGAATTAATTCACTTTTCTGATTATCTTCTTCAACAAATGAAAACTGAAATAAAAATTAACGTTTACAGTTGAATACATCTTATGTAATATCCTTAATGAGCAACACTGTACTCATGAATCTATAATATTACTAATTACTTAAATAAGGGAAAATATCAAAGATTATACAACTAGAGATGGTCTTGTTAAGATTATTCTTAACAGTAGAGTACATGTTAAAATTCATCATCCTGAAGTTTCTTCACAGACTAAAGAACTAGACACCTACCTTCAATGAGTTACTGTCGTCAACAAAATGTATATCAATATTATTCACCCCAAGCTTGTCTAGCTCCATTTCAACTTCCTACAACAACAAAAGATTACACAATTAGCGTATGGCATATACATTATATACGATGAAAAAAAACCTGAAAGAGATGGACTTGTCTATCTGTGCCTCCGTCTGTCTGTCTGTACGAGGTTAACTAGATTTTACTGTTCCGTACATCTCTTTCATACTAATACAGATGTTGCCATGGACTACTCCCAATCCACTCATGTCGTCCAACCTCAATTTGACCTTGACTAGTATAAGACTTGTAGTGCTTTAAATGGTCTATTTCACGGTTAACTAGATTTCACTGTTGCTTCTAGCTCTATTACTGCTTACTAGGATGCTTTAATACTAATGCAGTTGTTGTCATACACTATTTGCTGTCAATCCTTATCACCCAACCTCAAATTGACCTTGTCTTTGTCTGTGGCCACATTGAACATTGTGTATATTTATTCTCTTATTAAACAAATATTGTACAACCACACATTCTGAAATTCATCTTAAATACTGTATTTTCATTTATTTTTGTTGGGCTCAATTTTCATGGTTTTACTAAAATGGCTATTTCATGGGAACAGAAATTCGTGGATTTTGATTTTTGAAAAGAAATGCCTTATCTAGAGCTGCATTGTAATTTGTGGGGATTTGATTTCGTGGATGAGCCGACCCACGAAATTAAATCCCCAACGAAAATTAATGATTCCACAGTAGTTAAAGTAAAAACATTATCAGCACACCCAGATTTACCTTTAAACTTACTGAACAACAGATAACAAGACGAAAAGTAACAGGCAAACCTTATGAATTGGCACTTTCTGAATTAAAGGCGTTAGCGGTTCATCAATTAAACTAGCATCAGTTTCTTCAGTTTGTTTAATGACTTCTGCATCTGTTTTAGAATCGGCTGTATTAGAGACAGGTTCTTCATCATCTACAATATTATCATAATAAAAAACAGGGTGACACAACATGCAATTAAACAAAACAAACTATCACAGTACTAGTAGTTCTACATTATCATTTCAGAGTAAAATTAGATGACAGTTTCAAATTTCACAATTACGGTACATAGCAGTCATATTAGCAAGTATTACTGTATATTAATTTTGTATTACTTGTAATACTTTCTCATCAATTCATTCTATCAATGTCTTATGTGTAATATGAACAATAATATGTCTGCATAGGTAATCAACTTTCACTTGAATTAGGCTTTTGGTGTTAGTTTTAAGTGCAAATGTACACGTAAAAGTAAAAAGTGAATGGTACTTAATTCAATGTCAACCGCCCACCACATAACTTATGTCATAACGATTTGCATAAGAAAATTGAATTTTTTTTATTTTATCAATCTAAGTTTTACCAGAACTAATATCTTTGCAATCTGTTGTAAAAAATGGGTCTGAATCACATAAAATATCTTATATAGGTTGTAATCTGTAATAACCATCAAGTAGATATAAGAACTTGTCTATTCAAATGATATAAAATAAACAAATTTAAACAAATGCAAAATGTACCAGCTACTTTAGTCTCTGCATCAAATAATAGGGCTTTGCTTTCTTCTGTTGTATCTTCAGGTTTCACTTGCTCATCTGGGTTAACTTCAGGACTTTCTGGTTTGGTCGACTCAGTATTTGACTTTTCATTGCTTGTGTTTTCTGTCAATTTTAATGAAATATTTGAATAAAATTCATACAATTTTACCTTTCAAGTTCTTTTGATATTACATGTACATCAGACACAAAGAGTCATAGTAAGAACGCTTGGTCCTCTCATTAATTATGTTTATATCAATTATAGAATAAGAATGTTAAGACAGACATACATTGACAGTGACAACAATGTACCTCCTATTTATAAACAGAAATCTGAAAACAATACACAAGTATTTGCTGAAATATGCTTGTTACAGGAGAGACTGATTGGGTGCACATGACAGAACAAATAGTATTAAATATGCTTTATAGCTGAATTGTGTTACATTAATTTTGTCAGTTTAATTGTAGGTTTGAATACTTTTTATTCGCATCTGAATATACTATATATGGAGATCTAATTATTCATTAACTGCATGCTGACAGAAATATCATAAGTCAAAACACTTTTATGTAGATAATAAATTTATAGCATTTCTTATACATAAATTTGTTGGACAAACAGTCATACCAGACACAATATCTTCAGTCTGCTCTGCCTTTTCAGCACCTTCAGTATCGGTAATAGCAGCTGTTTCGTCATCTGCTGTTTTTTCAGTCACATCAGTAGATACATCTGGTGAATATTCCTTTTCACCGTCTAACTCAGCCTTCACCTCGCTCGACTGATTTGGACATTTTGATGCCTCTTAAAATGTAGTTCAAACATTTTTTTTGTTTATGAATTATCAAACAGTAGTTTTGCAATTATAGCAATCAAGTACTTCAAAAGAACAGAAAACATAACATTTATATTGTAATTATGAAGTGTAAGTTTTAGAACTATCATAAAAATACAATTACGGTATTGCATGCTGGTATGTCATTACTATAAATTGTGAAACTAAAGAAAGGCAGTAAATTAACGCACCAAATAATGCAATCAGTTTCCTTACTGATAATGAGAGTACATACTGATGGTCAGTGATGGATTAAGACACTTAATACTGTCAAACCCATGTTAACAGCAACCTCCAAATAAAGACCACCTTGTGAGTAGATGTCATTCTTTCAATAATCGTCATTAAGTATTGAATAAAATGACCAACAAATAAAGGTCACCTGTCAATAAAGGCCATGTTTTGTCTTTCCTATGGGTTCACAGGTTTTACTGCACATTCTTGTTGGAAATCTTAGTATATAGTTAGTAATTATTATTAGTTACAATGTATAATTTTTAGACCCTTAGTAGGTTTGCTTTGAGAAGTAAGCAAGTAAAAATCAAGTTTCAGACAAGGGTTAGTTCTTTATATAACTTACCAGTAAACAAATTCTTAGAACAACCATCATAAGGTTCATCTTTACATGGCTTGTATGGAACATGGACAACAAATAACAGGGCCATAGTTACGAATGACCCAACTCAAGTCTCAATTGCAGCCGTCCAGTAATTTTGCTCTGAAATACATTAATAAATAAACACATCAAACAACTGCTGTTAACCCATTTGATTTTCATGTCATTTCGTAACCATCTATACAAGCATGACAGAGAAAATGAACTTATGATTTATAGGGCTGTGTTTATACAGTCTGACCTGTTAATGAGACAGTCAAGGGAAACAGTCAATACTATGGCTGCTTAACGCAGATAATCACCATAGTGGTCCCAAACATGTAAGTGTCTCATTGACTGTTTAAATACTAATTGTTTGTACATGTTTTTATATCATAAGTTATGTCAAGGACTTACATACATACATACATGCATGCAAGTCCTCTATTACATGTTAGACCCATTTGTGTGAGATAGGGATTGGAAGGTCAACACTTCTCAGGGGCATATGTGGGCAATTGCTCTCTTAAGTGGCTGTAATATTAGCTGTAAAATTTAAGCTTTCTTCATATGCACTGTTCTCTTTCATCACTAAGTAGAAGAATTTTGTATTTAAATAAAAATCATTAAAACAATCAAAGACGGTTGTATTATACGTTTCTGAAACAACCTATCCGAAATGTGTTCATCCGAAATATATGTTTTACTTTACATAGATGCATCTCAATAAATCAATATAAATTTTAGTGACTGAAGACGATTGTGCACAGCAATTAAGCACCTCCAAACGAAAAATCCACACACTAGCCGAAATGCAATAATTTTAAGGTAATTTTAATGCAGTTGCAAGAAATTTTCCTCGCAAATTCTGTGATCAACAATTTTAAGGCGTGTAGCAAATATCAAGTTATCATTAGCATTTTTTTCATAAAACGTATATAGAGAAATTAAAATTATCCTGATATTATTAAAATATATAGGTTGGTGCCTCATTAACTGAATAAAAATGGACCCGAAAAAAAGTATTTTATAAAAAATAGCTTATCCCCATTTATAATAGACCTCGCACAATTGGTTGATTTCTAGATCATACGACCAATCAAGGAAGCTGTAAGATATCGAAATCCACCTGACCATAATACCACTCCGGCTGTTGATGGTTGACCTCGATTATGTTCTAATACACAACTATCAGCGACAAAGACGCATTTGTCTCAAAGTTTAGAGATGCCAAAAGGTAAGACGTTGGATTGTGTCATAATCATATTCTGTATTTTCTTTTGGTGAGATAAATAGAAACATTTGAGGCCAAGGCCTGTAGTCTAGAACTTAGTAGAAAAAAGAATTCACCATAATTGAACTCAGCTGTGACTAATGACGGCATGTGTCAAATTTACTAAATTTAGATTTATTCATATATATATGAATATTAACTTTGATTGTTTCTGTAAGTCTGATTTGTTGGACACTTGTGTGACATTTGTTTGGTGAAACTGGGTGATGAAGTCATGATTGTCATTAGTTCTGGGTCCCACTAATTTGACTAAATTGGTCTTTTTATTTCGTCTTGTTGACCATTTTAGCCATGGAATTGTTCTCTTTCAAAAGTCAACAGCTTAAGACGCTACAGACTTAATCCAAAGCGAATAAGTGGCTTTGACAATGAACTGCAAGCATCATCGTCAAAGACCCTTCAACTAGGATGTCATTATTTCGGGCTGCCAAAACTTTAAGCTTTTAATAGTTTGCCTTTCATGCCTGTCACAGTATAAAGCGGGTATGCTGAAGACCTTAAGCTACATGTAGATTGTCATTAGTCCAGACTGTTTGTGATGGTGAGTAGAGCTGGGACGAGTACCCGGGTATCGGGTCGAGTAATGCTACTCCCCGGGTACAAAATTACTACCCGGGTACCCTTGATATAGAACACTCCATATTAAACTCATTTTGATTTTTTATCAAACAAATCATACATTGATCAGACGTATTTATGATTTTTTGTCTACCTTACTGGACACTATTTTATGACAATATGGCCGATTTCCATATAAAATTTAACTTACCAACGAATACAAATCCCGTGTTTAGCTGCTCCAAAGAGTTTGAAGTATCGTTCTAATGGTCAAAATATTAACACCGATATGTTTTCATCCATTTATTATTGTTAAATCACTTCATCAGTATTTATGTAACTAGCAGTTTAATACTGCAAGTAAAATGACCACACGTACAACTTCAACTGCTACAAGTATATTTACCGTTATTTAACCCAATTTCTCATTGGTAAAGGTTGGTAAATTTTGGAGCATGGGGAGGCAGGGAAGGTTCGGAACTAGGTTCCCGAACATTTCCAGTAACGTCAGGCTCTGACTTTACGGACACAGGTGGTGGCACACAGACATATAGGAAGGCTTTGAGTCGGACACATGTAACTTTGTTCTGCTATATCTAATCAACTCAAGGTCGCAGATATTGCATTTTGTCTTCGGTTCATTGCTAAGAATCGTGAAATACAATGTATTGCTTGCCAAAACTTGGCTTTTTGTGCAGTTTGGTTGTTTGCCATTTTATTTAAACAATATTAAGTACCAGTATGCAGGAATGATGGCTCGTTCTAGAAAAATAGCGAGTACTAGGGTACTAGCGGATAATATGGTCCCGGGTACCCGGGTACAAAATGTCTACCTGTCCCAGCTCTAATGGTGAGACACTTTTTCAACTTGGCACCGTCCCGCATAGCTAGAGGATGGCCTTTCCGAATTTAATCAGGAAATTGGCCAACCGAAAAGCCAAATTAGTAGGGCTAGATTGTCGTCAAATTGTTAGTATCTTAGTTGAGCTGATGACTAGCAATAGTGAGTAGTAAGTAAATATACCGGTTAGCCCTACTTATTCGGCTTTTCGGTTGGTCGATTTCAAGGACGAATTCGGAAAGCCAAGTCGAAAAAGTACCTTGTCATCAGAAACAGTCTAATTAGTTGGAACTTGGACTAATATACCGGTATATCTGTGTGAAACAAATAGATAAATACTGCTGTACTTAAATTAAGTGTTTTATCACTGAGATAGATATTAAATTAATGTGACACAATGAATTAATAATTCATTGTGTCACATTAATTTAGTATCTATAATCTATAATATATAGATCTTACATTTTTGGTATCTAGGTGATCTTAAAATGGGGTCATATTTTTTCACCAGGTTTAAATAATTCATTTATTGAACACAATTACTACAAGTTACTACAACTACACTCTACAAGTTAAAATTAATTTGGGTCCTAACAGTTAACTATTGTACTGTTTTAACAGCAAGGGTGATGAAAAATAGTAATATGATTAATTTTATTCTATTCCAACTATTTTTTTTTATTTATTGACATTTAAAGTCAATATCACATTAGAGAACACATGACATACATATTTGTGATAAAACAATAATACCGGTATACATAAATATTATGACTGGCACAAAAAGAAGCATACTTTTAATAACGTTTTATATGTGTTTCCAAGGACTAATATACATACATACAATACATACATATATCGAGGGCTCAGCGCAACACTGACATAACTTGTTCTTATTTCAATATGAGTTACGACACTGTTGCGTTGAACCCTCGATATGTATATAAGTCCTTGTTGCTAGGATAACCCATTAAGCCAAAAGCTTATTTCCAGTTTCAAAACAAAAATACATAGACTATCACAGATACAGAAAGTTATAATATACATAGAAACTACAGAAATACTGACTGTCACAGATACAAAAATCAAGAATATAAAAAATCTGCTTTTTTGCTGACTAATTAGACTGTTTGTGATGACGAGACACTTTTATTTGACCCTGTCCCACACAGAGGAAGGCCCTTTCAAATTCGTTTATATATTTGACCAACTGGAAAGCAGAATTAGTAAGGCTAGATTTAATCATGATATTTTTTTTCAGATGGTGATAAAAAGAGGAAAAAGAAACCACATGAGAGAAAACGTCGCTTACAACTAGAAGATGATAAAGATACAAGCTATTACAGACATTTTGTGACTAGCACTCTGGCAGACTCATCTATTTCAACTAGGTCTGCAACAGACAATGCAAAGAGGTCTAAAACTGCAGCTTCTGAAACATCTTCCTCCGCATATACTTCAGTAGATACTGACAGGCCGGGTACATCATCACAAAATGTTGATACATGGACTACAGCAAGTTCAGATCAGCAGACTAATGAAACTGACAATGGGGCTACTGGTTCCTCTACCTCTCCCAATCGAGCTGGTTCCACCTCTCCAGATCCCAATTGTGCAATTTGTTTAGGAAAATTAGAAAATAAGTCTTTCACAGACAGTTGTTTTCATCAATTTTGCTTTGATTGTTTAGTAGAGTGGTCAAAGGTGAAAGCAGAATGTCCATTGTGTAAACAGCCTTTTAAAAGCATTGTGCATAATGTACGTTCTTACAATGATTATGACCAATATCATTTGCCAAGACCAGAGGAGCGTGTCACCCTTCCAGAACACATATTTGGTATGCCTGGTGTTCGCTTCAGATACAGGTGAGCATCTATTGTTTTGTCTCAACTGAAGTAGTTAGTACTTCTGAGAAAAGTCATAGAAGTCATTTTGACTTCTTTTTTTTATAGTTTACACTTTTACTTTGACAATACAAAGTGTAAATCTTAGTACAATGTTTTTGTTATACCCACACATACAAAGTTTTTTGGGGGGTATGCTGGAGTCACCTTGTCCGTGCTGGTGTGCGTACGTCCAATCCATCCTGTTGTACAACTCTTTTGTCCATCGGTGGATTTTCGAAATATGTGGCAGAAATGTTCATTTATGTGTGGCAATGTCTCCCATGCATGACTCAGTTCCATACCTCAAAGGTCAAGGTCACACTTAGAGACCTGTTAAAGGTAAAAAAATCAGTAATTTTCTTTGTTTCCGCTCAGTAACTTTGTCATCTGTGGGTGGATTTCAGAAATATTCGCAGAAATGTTCACAAGATGTGGCATTGTGTCTTTCAAAAGCCCAGGTCCGTACCTCCAAGGTCAAGGTCACACTTCGTTCATATTAGCTCTGTAATTTCATCATCTATGGGATAAATATGTGGCGTTGCGTCTTTCATAGGGTTTTGGTCCGTACCTTCAAGGTCACACTTAAGAGATTGGGTATATTTTCATGTCTGCTCTGTACCTTTGTCACCTATGGGTGGATTTCTAAAATACTTGGCAGAAATGTTCACCACCATGTTGTGTTGTGTTTTGTGAAAACACATGTCTGTACCTCCTATGTCAAGGTCACACTTGGTGCATTTCTCGTGTCTGGTCCGTAACTTTGTTCTCTATTGATGGATTTTGGAAATACTTGGCCGAAATGTTCACCAACATGTGGCGTTGTGTCAGGCCCAGGGTAATAAGAAATCAAGTTTATATCTTTAAGTTTCAGTCAATAACGTTACTGAAAAAGCTTTCTACCTCAGATTTTAAATATTCTGTGTCAAAGCGGTGTGTGGGGGTATTTGACATTCCTGGTGCAAGCTCTAGTTTTAGTTGATATGTTACTTAAACAGTTACTTGTATTAAAAGTCTGTTACTGAATTTTTATGATTTTATATGTTTAATTGTCTTAAAGCCTATGTTTTTATTGATTTTCAAAGTATGATTTATACATGTATTTTTAATATATAGCTTGAAATACTCATTTAGTCATTGTGTACAGTGCAAGTAAATACATTGTTTATAAGAGTTCCTACAATAAGTCTGTGATTTAATCTTGCAGGACAACTGTGACTGACCATAGGTATGCTCATGTAGCAGATCGTATCCACCGTGAAATAGGATTACGTTTGTTGCAGCGGCCGTCACAGTCTTCACCAATACTATCAAGAGGGTATGGGTATGTGTTTAAATTCTATCCAAGTATTCAACAGCTCTTAAAAATGGTTCTTTCTGTATCATATAAAAGATATTAATTATTCATTTATAATATTTAGTTGCCTACCTTGAGTATCATACTTTTATTGCTATTTTTATGATGTTTATTTTTTCTATGTTACTGTACCACAGTAAATTATTTACATCTGAAACTGTTTATGAATGAACAAAACAACTCATGTCTGAGATGCAGTTATCAACTTTATATTCACATTGACGCAGTCACAAAAAAATAATGTATCTAAACATTGCTAAGACAATATCAGTATTGTATATCTTGATCAAGCTGGAAAACTCATGAATCCTAAAATTTCACTGAGAAAGGATATAAACTCTGTGTAGTATGTATAACCATGCATCTTATAGGAAACCAAATTCTTCACTAATAACAACAAATGAAAACGAAATTATCTTGGAAT
The DNA here is from genome assembly GCA_964023205.1 of Lutraria lutraria. NCBI lineage: Eukaryota > Metazoa > Mollusca > Bivalvia > Venerida > Mactridae > Lutraria > Lutraria lutraria. Next base: position 4,686,683 of record OZ026838.1, read on the forward strand.
AAATACATGCAAAAACAATGTACAATTACTGCTATATTATGAGACCACAAAGTGATCTTCATACTCATAGCTGTTTTTTCAATTCAAAAAGTCCTTACTTATCTGTGCAGTCACATAATGTAAATATTTTACTTCATATATATGAATTATAACTGATATTTTACTCTATACTGAATGCATGAATTGCATGCTGTCTTCCTAGTTGGTTGCTATTGTCTGACTTTGTAAAACTATTGCAGTCAAGCTGACTTGATCTTGCATCACTAGAGCCTGTATGATACAAATTCTTTCTTCCATGTTAATATCAATGCAAACTAATAACTTGAAACATTAAAGAATGTACTATTAACTATGGAATGTTGTACCATACATTACATTAAAAATAATTGTAACTACAAATGTTTTACAGGCGTCAAACTTCAACATCAGAGTTCAGACGTAGGATCTACTCGGAACATTTACAGCTGTCTCGGCAAGATCACAATACTAGAAGGCGAGTGAGAGAAACTTCACCGACATTTTTCCAAAACAATCCCGCTCAAACACATAGACTTGTGCCTTGGTTGAACAGAGAACTGAACGCTCTTCTACAGGGAGGGGAACAAGTTGCTTTCATCTTGGATCTTATCATTGACTTAATTAAACGCTATCCTATTGATAGTGAAGAATTTTATCAGCATGTATTACCATACACTGGGCGAAATACAAGACAGTTCATGCGAGAGTTTATGATGTTTGCTAAATCACCATATCACATGGCAGCTTATGATAGACACTGCTCATATGAGCCAAGCAATGACACCAATCATGATTCTGACTCAGACACAGATGACCTGAACATAAGTAAGTCACTATTGTAATCATAGGTTTATATTGTCGTGATTACTGTGGAATCATTAATTTTCGTTGGGGATTTAATTTCATGGATTTCGTGGGTCAGCTCATCCATGAAATCAAACCCTCACAAATTCAAATGCAGAGACAAGGCTTTTTTCAAATATCAAAATCCACAAAGTTATGTCCCATGAAATAGCCATTTTGGTAAAAATCACAAAAATTGAGCCCAACGAAAATAAATGATAATACAGTATTATTATCATTTTGGACTTGCACTCGTTAATATCGTTTCAATTCATTTGGAAATCAACTTAAATCTATCACTCAGTTTAGGTTTTACTGAAATTTGTTCTGGAGAATCAGAAATCAATTGAGTAACTGTATAATGATGGGCTTTAGAGCCTCTGAGGATTAATGTGAATATTAAACTTGATTTTATTAATAATTCATTGAGATAATTTAGCTTGTATTTCCAATCACATGCCAACTTAATCTGCTTTTAACTTTTCATGTTCATATTTCTCTTGATTTCAGATGTAAATGCTAATGGTCCTGATCATGCTCCTGTATTGAGGTCACCTGTAGCTTCATTATCTCCAGGACCACTGATGGATCTTCGGAGACCACGGCAAGATCATTCTCCCATAGGAGACAACTCTCATGATGGATTTTCAAATCTTTCTCCTTACACTGGGTATGTTGACGACTTCTGCTTTTTACACCAGTATGATTTATAGCTGCAGTAATTTTATCTTACTGGGCTGAAAATAAAAGTTTGTTTGGAGTGCTCCTACCTACCCACGAAAATCCCAGCAAATAAAAAAAAAAAAATTTCAGGGGGGGGGCTTTTTTCTGTTTGATGTCTAAATGTAGATATTTAAACTGGATGTCATTCTGGCTGTTTAGTACCGTAAGAAAGCCACCAGTGTAGGACTCTGTGACTAAGGAGACAAATACTGTACATCGTATGTCATGCAGCTTAAATCATTCTATCTGTGCAAGAGGATTGCATTTAAGTTGAGACAGAAAATACAGTGTTTTACTGGTCTTGATTTTACGTACAGTCTACACTTGCATGATTCTTGAAAAGCTAGACTGGAATGAAAAAACAACAATTTCAACAAATACATGTATTGAAAATGAAGATGAAATGTATTTATCTTGAAGTGTATTTATCTTGAATATATCAAGTCCTTCAGTTTTTGTTATTTGAAGAATATCTTGTTTCAGTACTTATTTTTTTATGTTTCAGTTTTAGGGATTTGTTTGGAAATCCTAGACCAACATTCCCGTTTGACAACCCTCTTGCCCAACGACCGACCTGCCTGCTCTTTCGGGGAAATTCATTACAGTCTCCTGCCATTCCAGACTTCAGTGCCATAAATTGGGGTCCTGGGTTTTCAAATTGTCCAAGATATAATACAACAGCTCCCTTGCAAGGACCATCAACAACAGATTATTCAACTGTTCAGACAGATCCTATCATTTGTAATGAAACTGATTCTGATTCTTCCTCTGGTGTTGAAATTGTTGACATTGAAAAACCTTGGCATGAAAGAAGTCCAATACAGTTGTCGTCTGCTGAAGATTCTGATTCGGATGTTATGATTACTGGTATGACATACCTTACTGATCCTGTGAAGAAAGAAAAAAAGAAGAAAAAAGATAAGAATCACCTTGACAAAGGCTGTGACAGTAAAAGAGAAAAAAGGAAAAAGCGAAAAGATTCTTCAAAAGATAAGCATGAGACAAGTAGGCCATCTGCTGCAGGTTCAGCTAAAGAATCTTCTAGAAGTCGGTCAAGGTCGATTTCTCCCCTTAGATTAACAATCATCCGATCACCTGATTATCAACACAAAAAATTCATGTATAAAACACATGGAGATACCATTGAAACAAGAAAGTCGGGACATGGTGAACATCATTTACAAACCAGCTCTGATTCTGACAGTGAATCACAACACGTTTCTATAACTTCTCACAGACATAAATTGAAGTCGAATAGTTCAAGTATAGAAATTGTTGAGTACAGAAAAAAGAAGTCAAAGTCTAAAAAGAGTAAAAAACATAAGAAGGATAAAAAGTATGATTATGTTCTAGATAATGAAAACCATGCTGAAAGTAGGCTTCATAAAAAGCAGAAGACACATAAATCATCCCATGGATTTGATGGCGGAGCTTCAAAGTCAGGTCATTCCTCGTCAGGGTCTTATTCTAAACATAAACACAAATCAAAGAAGAAAAAACATCATAAAAGCAAAGATAAGGATTCTAAATCGTCTAAAGCTCCATCTATGAATACTGCTGAAGACAGTACTAAACATATTCGAGATATGTTTACAAGTGATTCTGATTCAGATAGTGATATAGATGTTGAAACTGTGACTCAGAAATCTACAGATACAGCTGTGAGAGGTGTTGGTTTAGGTGATGCTGATGTGGAGTTAGTAGAGCTGAATGCTGCACAAGCTGCTGTGATTGATCAAGAACTTGATCACATCAATAAGACACTGTCTGACAATGATTACATCAAATCTTTAATGTCAGATGGTGGTAGTGGTGCTAGAAAAGTTAGTGACTGCTTTGAGAACAATGATCCAAACAGACTTGTTAATCCTGATGATGTTTTAAATTCAAAATCTTTTAAGAAGCATCCATATGGACATAAAAAGTCAAGCAAAAATGTTACTAATTCTTCAGTTAATGGAAGCTCATCTAGTTCCCAACATAATTTGGTGAATTCTATCTCCCAAGCATCTCATAGCCACACCTTAAATGCTGATGATACTATTCAGATAAGTGACATATCATCTTGCACAGATACAGATATGGATAGACAGTTGCCATCATTTTTCACATTTTCTACACGGAGTTCTGATATGTTTAGTCAAAACACTAGAATGTCTAATCCGTTTGACAGTCATCAGAGGCGCATTGCTGATATCTTATCATCAAATTCAGGCTTTCAAATTGATAATCTTCTCGCAAGTGACTCAAATGCTTATGAATCACCAACTAGTACTGAGCTTACTGGTGTTAGAACTGGTTCTGATGAAATTGGGAAAGATAATGTTGTTATTGATGTTGATACACTTTCCAATGATTCTGATCTGGATGAAATTGGAAATAATCTTGATACAAGGTCACAGTATATTCCGTATGAACCAAATTCAAGCAGTAAATTAAAAGCATGCTCAGAAACCGGTGTAGATACAAATCATGCATACAAGACCTGTGATGACAGTATCAAGGTACATGATATTATTGCTTCCTATCAAACATGTAAGGACAGTATTAAGATAAATGATGAAAACATTGAAACAATAGATGTAGTTAATGATAGTGATAATATGAATGATGAATATTTCAAATCAGATGACAGTTTGTCTATATCAAATTTGGAGAATACAGACAGCAGAAACGATATGGAAATAGATGTTGAAAATGAAGATTCTGATTTGGAATGTTCACTTATCGAAGGTCATAAAACATTTGAAATAGATGCTGATTCTGATAATGATATTCTAAACGCAGGGGTGAACAGTAATGATATTGATGTTGTCAGATGTTCTGATGATGAAATTAATGTTGAAGACTATGAGCAAAATGATGTTGTAAGTGATGGAACTGATGAGTATGTGGATATGCCTGTAAATGTAGATTCTAACACAGATTTAGACTCGGACTGTGATGGTATAAACATAACTACCTCACCTAAGGCCAATTCTGAAACCTCACAACAAGGCATAGATGATCAAGTACATAATAACTTAGCCCAGACTTCTGCCGATTCAGATCACTATCTTAAGAAAATAACAGACCACTTAAGTGATACAGGTGATGTAGAAAATGAACAAAATATTTCTGGTGAAGATAATTTTGAAAGTAATGAAGATTCAGCTCACATAGGATGTGGACATGCTAATGAAATAAACCCTAGTGTAGCCAACGCAAGTAATTTGATAACTTCTGATGATCACATGGTAGAGAATATGGAAACAAATACTTCTCCTGCTGTCTCTAATACTGACACTACTACTATATACCCTAGTGGATCAGGCTTGAATTGGGCCAATCAGTCTTTGTATGAAGCAAGACCATATCAGAGGTGGCAAAATGGCACGCCAGAACACTATGTTATTGATTCTGATAATGAAAATTTGTCACCTGTCTCACCAGTTTATGATCAGTCACCACAAGAATGGTGGGATCGATCCTACAGTTCCAACTCTCACGATGGCGACTTCCAGCCTGAAGATTAAATATGTGATCTTATCATCTTGTTTGAATAATTATGGTCCGTTTCAATTTTTGTCTTTGGTTTGTCAAATTATATAATTATGAAGACTTTGAGAACATTATTTTACAATAATATTATATGCAGTTATACAATTTTAGGTCTTACTAGAAGAACATGTATGTGCCAATTTTGTATCTAAATTATTATACACCCACTAAAATAGGAGTCTCTTTGTCTGTCTGTCCCGAATTGTGTCTGATCTGTAACTTTGTCATTCACAAGAGGATTTTGTAATAACTTGCCACAAATGTTAACCATCATTAGACGATGTATTATGCGAAACTCCCATTGCTGTAGTTCAAAGGTCAAGGTCATGTATGGTGTTCAAAGGTCATGATTTTGGTCTTTGCTGTGTCCGCTCTCTAACTTTTTTCATTCATTGAAGGATTTTGTAATAACTTGCAACAAATGTCAACCATCATTAGACAATGTGTTGCATGCAAACACCCATGGCTGTATCTCCAAGGTCAAGGTCATGTATGGAGTTCAAAGGTCATGATTTTGGTCTTTTTGCTGTGTCCGCTCTGTAACTTTGTCATTCATCGAAGGATTTTGTAATAACTTATTCATTATGTATTCATCACGTAAAAAACCTAAGAACATCCTGCAACTATGCAGCATGTGGCGGTATTTGTCACCTTGTTTATGCTCTAGTTTATTTGAATTGGGTGCATGTTTCAATTGTACAAATGAGAATAGATCCATAAAAATGGGCTGAAGGAATTCAATATGACTGCTGACTTCAGTGTGTCATTTAGTTTTTATGTAGCCTATGATCTTCTGATGTTTTTGTCAGATTCTGTCTTGTACTTTCTTTTGTGATTTCAGTTTAATTTGTGCCTATAACTTGTTTGTAATATTCTGAATGGAGATCGATGGATTGGTTCTCTCAGTTTAATGTTTTTATTTGTTTAAATACATGTAATTAACCAAGAATTATAAAATGGATGTACTAAATGTAACCATGTTTGATCGATCTGTTATATATATTTTGGAATTTAACATGTGATGTTATGAAAGCATCAAACAACTGATATTTGAAGTTGCTAATGTAATTTGTATCAATTTTTGTGTCCATATTGCAGCCTAAAACATTGTACTAGCTTAGAATGGATGTAAATATTGAATGCTGTTCGACTAAGATAAATGATTAGTCTATTTTAACTGTGCTTCCTTTTGTATAATATAGTCATATTGTATAAAAGAATTTGTATTTAAATATTATGCATATATTTTATGTTATGTAATAATTATGTACAGTACTTATTTGAAAAGTAGACAAGTTTAAAATTGCCAATTTTTCAGTTGTGCCATTTCTCAGCACTGAAATTTCATTATGGACCTTAATTTCAGAGCGCTTCAACTCTAAGAGTTGTTGGTTATCAATAATTGTTGAATCGTTTTTATAGTAAAGATTTTTTATTAATACACGGAAGTTTTTGTTTATGTTTATTCTTAAGCCTACTATTTATTTGTATACATTTCACTTAAACTCTACATGTCTATAAACAGTATAAAAATATTTTTGTTTGTGTTGAATTCAGTGCTTATAGGATATGACCAGAAATCATCCTAAAAAATAGACAGATAAAACAACCAGTAATTCTGATAGTTTTAGATTTTCATTTGTTTAAACAGCATTTGTGGAGATCAGGCTTAAGCCTATGATCTACCCCTTCAGATTTTCTTTGCAGTTGTACACTTTTTACAACTATATCACCCTATAATCACACCCTAGATAAGAAACTGTCTCAACAATATATTTGCTTTCTGGTTATATCCTGAGTATTCCTGTGTATGCCATGGTGGAAGTAATGAGTCCTAAAATAAACCATGGCCACTCCAGTGGTTAGTGCGCTGGAGTTGTAACCGGCACTGCCCGGTTGCAGTAGGTCATGCTCTTCCCTGAAAATTTGACAACAATGTCAATATTCCTCCATATATGGAGAACTTGCTGGTTCCGTGTTGAAGGGTAAGTTAGTGCTGGTTAGAATACAGTCCAGGAAAAAACTGGTAAGGTGATTTAATCGCCACATAAAACTGAAAAATTGTTGAAAAAGGACTAGGACTCAATTTTATTTGTTTGAGTGAGTAGAGAGTATGACCTGCAATCCTACTCTCTACTTACTGTAAAGGATGGATACTACCAGTATCTGCAGTCCTACTCTCTACTTACTGTAAAGGATGGATACTACCAGTATGCACTTTTTGGAAACTGTACCATAGGTGCTTTCCAGAGCCATTAATCGCTCGGCGTGCAGGAATTTTTAAGGCTAATAAAGCGGATTTAAGTACTATTTTAATCTACATCCGCCATACAATTGTTATTCTAGTTCATGTTGCTGTGCAAGTCTATGTAAGATTTTATCATGCAGATGATGGCTAAAATGTCCTAAACTGAAACTTGCTGTAGTTATAAAAGTAACTGAAAGAGTCATCCAGGCCTAAAACTACACACAATGATAGATGTGGTAGGTAGCTACCCTTGACCACAGCTCATTCATTTTTATTGCAGCTCATGGCAGTATTAGCCCTACTAATTCGGCTTTTGGGTTGGACAGTTTTCGTGAACGAATTCAGAAAGGCCATCCAGTATCTTGTCGTCACAAACAGTCAAATTAGTTGGAGTAGGCAATTTATTATGTATTAGCATCCAAGGCAGAGTGGACCTATCTTGTCCTCAGATTTGGTTGAGATATTTTACCTTGTAAAGTGGTGTTCTTATCAGGAGTGTTATGACATACAATAAAATAAGAAAATATCTATCTGTGAACAAGCAAGATGTTTCCTCTGTTAATTGTTATTACAGGCAAAAATGAACCGAGTGTTCAAATACATATAACTGCACAAGTTTTTATGAATGATTTCTTCCAAAACAGATAGCCACAAACTATCCAATATAATTTGTTTTTACTTCAATCATTAAATTAAAGGCTAAATATTCGTATAGTATCAATAAAATCAGTATCGTTGTATTAATGACACTCAACACCTTGTTGAACAAACATTACAATCACTGATGAAGTTGTAACGGTGTGGTATATATTCTATTGTATTATAAATTGGCTGGGATATTCATCAGCCCGATTAGCTCAGTTGGTAGAGCATCTGACTTGCAAGCATGCAGGAGGTCGCGGGTTCGAGCCCCGCATTGGGTACATTATTTTCCTCCTATTACAAAGTAAACGAAACCTCTACTTTCAGTTTTACTTTCGTTTTATAAACAGGTGCGTCGGTGATTTCCTAGCAACCGGATAAATACGTTAATGTGTTTATTTTCTGAAAGTTGATGGACGATATTTATATCAGCTACAAATATTCAGAATTATTTTTAAGTGATCATTAATGAAGATATTTTTCTAAAGCATAAGTAACTGCGATAGTTCTTGGAGAAAATAAAAATTCGCATATGCGAGTATAACTGAAAACGAGGCTCGACCAAACATTCCACAGTAATATTTCAGAGACGACTAGAAAATTCAACATCTGCATGTTTGGCGTTTATTAACAGACACCCAAGATGAGTATGCAGTTAAAACACATGCGTACTTTGCTGCCTCCACAGGTATGACAGCTAATAAAGTTATTCATTGTCATATTTTGATAATTTGATAAACAAATTGATTTTGTGGACTGATTCGTACTCGAATATTTTCGCATAACTTGACCATTTAGTATAATTTACCATGAACTTACCGTCTTAGATTCAATAATATTGTTTGTTCAAAACCTTGTCAAGTTTTATTTCGATAATATTGTTTTTGATGGTTGATTTATGATCGAAATTCACAGAGAATTCTTTAAAGACGCCAGAATATTTGATGATATTTGCATGTTTTATACTGTTGATTTTCAATAAACATATAACTTATAAGAAAGAAATAAATCTAGTCATTGTTTTGATGAATTGCCCTTGTACAGTACAAAAGTTCAGAGTTGGCAAGTGATTTTTATTTAATTACAAACCATTTGAGCTTGAATTGCTAAAAACTGAACAGTTGATGTTGTTTCACACCTTTGATTTTACAATTGATTAATCAATCGATAGTGATACGTCAATTTGATTCAATAATCGATAGCAATTTTGTTCCGATTATGGAACACTAAACTAAAGACAAAGATGGAACTCCACAAATGACGTTTTCACAATCACTTTTAACAAATGGTTCGTATTAAAAAAAAAATTAGATATCTGAAGCCCAGCAGTATTGCATACCTAAGTCATCCCACTACCAATAACAATCAAACTCTCCCACATTTCCAAATGACAAATCGAAAAAAATATTAAAAACGCATAAAATTGTATGTTTTTGCTTACTCCAACGAGAAGTCGCAACAACAATTTTCCACCTACAAACAACAACTGTAACAAAGGCAGCAAGGAAAAAAACACATGCAGTGGATAAAAACACCTATTTACTATCACTAACAGTCATAAACAGATCATATATGCTGCAAAAACTTGTAAGCTGTCGACTTTCCCTTCAAATAGCTCACAGTTTTGTCCTAGAAGCTTCTATTGTGCCTTACCAAGACTTGATTAATGTTGAAATGCATCCTTTCATTGGTTGTCGATAATTTGAGAACCAGGCACCATCCAATGAAATGTCAGGTTCAAAAATTAATTTATATACAGTCTGTGAAATTAAGGTTTGAAATGTGGTTGCCCGAAACTGAAAATTTAACTGCTTTTTATTTGATTTGTTAATGAAAAGTTGGTTGTCCAAACAAAATTTTGGTTGTCCGAATGAAAATCTGGTTGTCCCCGGACAACAGGACAACCGCTTTATAATTTGGGCTTTATAAGTTTATAGACTGGTGGCCTTTATTTGGAGGTCATTTTGTTCTAAATACTGACCATTTTTATAGGGATTGGCCTTTATTCGAAGGTGGCAGTTTGACTGTATATGAATATTTGAATCTGTTATTTCATTGAACATCAACTGCTATGGAAGTATGGAGCATCATAAATATATTTGTATTTTTTCTTAGTTTTTGATGCAGGAATTCATTTGTAAAATGTGTTTGGATTCATTCTAAATTGATCATTTTATTTTCTATGCTAATCAGGATGGAGCGGCAAAAATATGTACTATTGCATGGTCCCCAAATAACTTGAAGATGGCTGTATGTACATCTGATAGAGTGATACTGTTATTTGATGAACAAGGAGAAAAAAGAGATAAATTTTCTCTGAAACCTGCTGATGCAAAGGTATTTTAGATTTAAACATCTATTGGTGTTTTGTTGTTAATCTTGATATTTTATGAGATTGTGCAACTATTTTGCTGATCAACAGCATTGAGTCTCAAGAAGTTGTGCTGCCTCATCTAGATAAAATAATTGAATCCTTTATTTAAAGAATAATTGAAGAAGTTTATGCTAAACAGTCTTAGAATAGGTCATTGTCCAGATTATGGGATGCAGATGTTAAATTCATGTCAATCATTGCCAGAGGACTGATGAAGTTTTCATGTAAACCTGATTGGTATGGTTAGTTAGACATTTTAAATATCTAAACATGACTTTTCTCATTTTTGTTTACATAAATAAAAAATCATAATCTTACTAAGATATCATAAACTTACTCTTAGGTAATTTAATTAGCTAATTTTGTTTTATGAGATGAATTTGAAATACTTTATGATTTCATTTTTGATAATAAGTGTATATCTTCAACAATTACTATTTAGAATGTCATGAGTATGTGAACTCATAACATGTTGTAAATGCATTAAGGATACTTTAGTGTTATTTATTTTTAAATATATTGTGTCACTGTTAAATCATTTCTAAATCTACTCAACTTCCAATTTATCATTTCAGTATGGAAAGAGAAGTTACACTGTAAAAGGAATTGCCTTCTCAGGGTGTTCAACAAAACTTGCTATTGGACAAACAGATAACATTGTCTATGTGTACAAGATTGGAGATGATTGGTATGTGAATCTTGGATATTTTAGAGATTTAGATATGTCTGTCACTCGCTCAGTGCGCGTGTATTTTAATGCAGACCAAAGTACTATGTTTTTCTACATCCACCATGCAATTGTTAAACTAGTTCCTGTGCAAGTCTATGTAAGTTTCAATGGGTACTGTCAGTTCTATGATGAAGTATTGATATTAACATTTTTTCATATAATGTTATTTAGTTCTTTGGTTTAAATGTTTATTGTTTTTTAGGGGAGAGAAGAAGTCTATTTGTAATAAGTTTATTCAACAAAGTGCTGTCACATGCCTTATTTGGCCACCAGATCAACCTATTGTGTTTGGACTTGCTGATGGAAAGGTTTGCTGGATTTACCAATACTACATGTTTTCCATATGAAAAGAATTAATTTACTATCAATTTTACCAAGCCATGTGAGAAATTCTTTACTTTAGTGTCACATTATAAAAAAAGTCAAGTTAAACTAGATTGTCTATGAATTAACTTAAGTATTGTAATAGCCTCTCAGTACCAGTAGTAGAATCTACTTGATTTATTATAATATTTTGTTCAATGATTAAGTACCTGAATATTTAATATCTATAACACATAAAAAAGCACACATCTAATGTTCAATTCGGTTATCCTTGGTCATATGACCGGAGTATTTGGATAAGTTCTCTCCATTGTATGGTGACCTATGATGTATGAATTGTTGCATATTGATTTGTATTTCACATGTTTACATGATCTTTTAATATTCAGGTTCGAGCAGCCAATGTGAAAACTAACAAGTCATCAACAATATATGGTACAGATTCATATGTTGTCTCACTTGCATCAAAGTAAGTTTTCTTGTCTGAGATAAAGAAATTACATGTAAAAGTTTGTGATTATAATGTCCCACTTTGAAGAAGTGGGTGTATATTGCTTTGCACATGGTTTTTGTTTGGTCTGTCTGTTTGTAACCATACCTTGTCTGACTGACGACTAGACAACATTAATGTCTAGGTAGGTTGGATATCACATGCAGATGACCCCTAATGGTTTTGAGGTTAGTAGTCAAAGGTCAAGGTTTTACTATCCTGTTGACGGTAAGGGGCGTACATGTTTGACATGTCTTGTTTCTAATATTGACATATGGTTCAAACCTATTCCTATCTGATATGCAGTCTGGTACATTTACTCCCTTAGATGTCTGTATCTCTCTATAATCAATGACTAAATTGTCTAAAACAGTATCATTTCTATTTTATTATTTACTTTATTTCTAGTCCATCTGGTAAAGGATTTTTATCAGGACATGCTGATGGTTCTATTGTACGATTCTTCTTTGATGATGAGGGGACTGGCGATCAACAGGTGAATCTTATAATGTTGATTTATATTTAAATGTATACAAACTGTATTTTTATTCAATTCAAATGGACATAAAATCATCATAGTAATCTTAGGATAACTTGAAGTATACAAAATTGAGTCGATTAGTTAAGCTGTCCTGTTTGAACCATTAATTGTTGTATGTTCACAACTCTGTCAGCTGATGTATATATATATAGTAGTCTTGCATATTTCTATCTTGTTGTTATTTTGTTTTTGTTTTGCTTTGATATTAGCCATTACTATTTTAAAACTTATTAATCTACTTTAATAGGGTAAAATCAGCACCCATCCATGTCCACCATATGCCTTAGCATATTCCCAGAATGCAATAGTCGCTGCTGGATGTGACAAGCGTATTATTGCCTATGGACGTGAGGGACGTAGCTTTCAGCACTTTGATTACAGTAGAGATGACGATGAGCATGAATTTACTGTGGCTGTATGCAGTCCTAGTGGACAGTCTATTGTTGTTGGTAGTTATGACAGGTTGGTGTTTCTCTTGTATATACTACTTTAATTGTATTTATCTTATTTATCTGTGATTTGATGTGCTAGGGGTGTAGGCATACCACATGGCCTCAATCTTAAATGCCTATCAAAGGCACGGCCTATAATCATGTGGTACATTGTTTTGATAATGATTGAAACCACAGGGTGTAGAACAATAGTGGCGCCCATGAGTTTGAATGTAAGTTGGGTTTTTCATTGAAAGTTTAAATGTTTCGAGTTTTTCATGTAGTCCATGTTCCAGCCAACAATTTTCCGAATCCATTGGTACCAAAGTTATCATTGTTATTACCGTAGTTTGTCTATAGACCCTGTAGAGAAATTTATTGATTCATATTTTGCAACTTTGATTTTACAAGAAGTGCAATGAATGACCAGAAAAAATAACAATTTGTGAAGTGTTCTGAAACTAGGACCTGGTTAACTTATTTATTTGAATACTCTCTTCTGGTTAAGAGGTAGAAGGCATGCTTTAAAGCACAAGATTTTGCACTCGAAATATTCTTTAACTCTGTACAGTTATTCATAATAATAATTAAGTGTATAGTTATCAGACTTGTTGAAGAATGTTTGTACTTGTGGACAACCAATTCCAAAAGCTTTATGATAATCTCTGCTTAAAATTGAACCACTGACACTATTGAAAATGATTTTTTGTCTTGCTTTTAAGTTTATTTTTTAACATCATAGGTTGAGAGTATTGAATTGGAGTCCTAGAAGACAGATGTGGGATGAACCAAAACTGAAAGAGATCAGAAACTTGTATACTATTACAGCTCTTTCATGGAAGAAAGATGGTGCAAAAGTCACTGCCGTATGTTACTTACTTTGTTGCATAGATTTTATTTGATTCAATAGACTTTATATGATGAATTTGTTAGATAATCAAACACACAAATGGATTGTTGAATACTGGCCATCTTTAATGAATTGTCAGTAGTATGTAATTTTGGTACACATTGAAAAAAATCTCGTTCTTTGTCCAAGATTATAGCTTGTTTACAATAAAGAGGAAGTATTAAAAAGAAGTTATCATGAAGTGGGCTTAAAGTCGAAGTGAGGTTTTTCTGTATCAGTGGCATCTTTTGTCTGTTCATGCCTTTATTTAATTGTGGAAAGTTAATTTGTTTTATCATATCTTACTTTGTATACCTGTTTGACTAACTAGACTTTCAACTAATGTATGTTTATCTCTATGATGATGATATTTATTGCGTTAGTTTATTATTGAATGATTTCTTGAGCGGTGGTTGGTGGTTGAGTGATAATGTTGTGACTACTAAATGAATGGTTGTGGGTTCGATTCTAGGCTCTTCCTTTCAAATTTCTCAGGGACGCTTTTTCAGTGTCCCCATACCAACTACTGAGCCAAGTACTGTGTCTTGAAAATCACAGGAAAAAGGGGCAAGGTTTGTATCGATGCTTTATACCGGGCACGATAAAGAACCAGGAAAAACAATTCAAAAAGAGGGATATAAATGTTACCTCCTCTCTCTATGGGATGGATCTGAAATAATCATAGCTTGTCGAAAATGCTGTTAATTAACACATAAGTAAATGGACTTACTTTGTTATTGTTTAAGGGTACTTTGTGTGGAGGTGTTGAATTGTTTGACTGTTGTCTGAAGAGAACAATCTACAAGAACAAGTTTGAAATGACTCACGTTGGTCCAAACCAGGTTATAGTGAAAAACCTGTCCAATAACACAAGAGTAATCTTAAAATCTCACTATGGTTATGAGATTGATGAAGTGAGAATTATGGGTAAAGATCGTTATCTGGTGTCTCATACGTCTGATACGATTCTCCTGGGAGATTTACAGTCCAACAAACTGAGTGAGGTAAACATTTACATGTAGATATATTACCTTCTTTTTATTACTTTTTACAACAATTTGGTTGAAGATATTTGTCTATAGGAAGTTTGTCCGAGCTATAACTGACCAAGCATATTAGGAAGTTTGCATTTATTTGCACAGAGAAGGTTAGTACTGCCTGGTAAAGAATCCAGGAGAACTTGTAAGATTTACTGCCTTTTGATATCTATCTGTATTGTACATAATTGATTAATTTATTTGTGAATATGTATGATGAATACTTCTCAACTTAAATTATAAATAAGTTTTTTATGTTTGTTTAATTCTAGGTAATCAAATTACATGAAGACATTGTATTTGAATGCAAGTTAGAAATCAGCTTTGGTTGATTATTTCTGGTGACTGTATGATTTGATATATGTTTTCTTATGTGACATGGATATTATTTATTCAACCTACTTTCTTCATACAATTACAGGTTCCATGGCAAGCATCTGGTGGAAATGAGAAGTACTATTTTGACAATGAAAGTGTAAGTTATTCATCAGTTTGCACGTCATGTCCACATTAAGCAATTAGGCAACCATCTTCAAGCAGTACTGTGACATTCCTATGCTTCTAAAATCAAAGAAACAACCTCAGAATTTGATTTCACAGATTTTTTTAAGGCAAAGAAGTTATATGTTGAGACTTGATATATTTTCAATATGTTTAGTAAAGTTTTAATAGTTTCTTGTGAAAAAAAAAATATATATAATTATTATATTCATTTAAACCTTAAACTTACTGTTAAACAGAATAACTTGGATGAAGTTATTTTTATGCTATGCTTCCTATACTGATGTATTTCATTTAGGTTTGTATGATTTTCAATGCTGGAGAGTTAACAATGGTGGAATATGGAGAGAATGAGATTCTAGGATGTGTTAGAACTGAATTCATGAACCCTCATCTGATCAGTGTTCGTCTGAATGAGAGGAAACTGAAAAAGTCTGATGATAACAAGAAAATAGCCTACCTTATGGATTTGAAGACGATTGCCATAAGTGAGTACATGAGATTAGTTTCTTTATGTGCCTGTTCTAATGAAATTACCAACATCTGCCAGTTCATGATTAATATAAGAATTGTATCTTGCCCATGCTGAAAACATGCATATTAATAACCAGATTACACTGTTGACTAAATTAAGCTTTCATTTTAAGATTTAAAAAAAGACACTTTTAAAATATTGTTTTTACTAGCTATTCTGTTTTTTGGTACTTTTAATGTTTAACTGTTGTTCTTAGTCATTTTATGTTTTATGTAGTCTTCTAGTGTGAAGAAATTTCATGACATATATCATTTTTATATCATTCTTATGTTTACAGTGGATCTTGCAAGTGGAATCAACTCTGGACAAATTAATCATGAGTCAAAGATTGACTGGCTTGAGGTATATACTCTCTTATATCTGTGCTCAAAACATTCTACATACATTAAATTGCGAAGCATTTATACAATGCATCAGTGTTTATATTTGTTGTAGATTATATATGTGCAATGCTTGTACTAATATTCAGCCTTTGATTCATTTTCTTGAATGATAATCAAATATACACAAAAAAAGAAAAAGAATACACTTTTTATTTCTGCTGTTATTATTTTTAGCTTGAAACAGAATGAACTCTTTAATAGTAAAATATTAATTAAAAAATGGATTAATTTATAAATGTGAATTTTTATTGTCTGATATTTCAGTTGAATGAGACTGGTCGTAAACTCTTGTTCAGAGATAAAAGGCTACGAGTAAGTATATAACTGAATATATTGTTGTGTTCTTTTAAAAAAGAATCTGACTGTTCATATTCTGAATACATTTGTTACATAAGTCATTTTAGGTACCCTTTCAGTGTTTTAATTTATTTATAAATTTATGTTTAATTGTTTTGTGTAATTAAGCTGTGTAAAGTTAGGTTTTGATTTAAGCATTGAAGAATATTTTTATCTGAGATTAACACTTAGATTTGTGAAATTTTGCGTTACACATAATAGTCTTATATCGCTTTTTACTGAAACTGTTACAAAGTCATGTTTGATTGGTGGAAGACTTCCTTACTATCCCTGAAATTTTCAGTGTTTTGATTCACATACTGATATCATCCAAAAAAAATTGTGAATTTCCTTTTCTTTTTGTAGCTGAATCTTTATGATGTACAATCTCAACAACGAACAACAATTCTGAATTACTGTTCTTATGTACAATGGGTACCTGGTAGTGACGTTGTTGTTGCGCAGAACAGAGGAAATCTTTGTGTTTGGTACAATATTGATGCTCCTGAAAGAGTGACTATGTTTCCACTGAAGGTAAATTTTGTAACAATATCATCTCACTTTGAGTAGCATGATCTATTGTTGTGGAACAGTGTGGTTCATTTATTTATTGATTGACATTATTAAACTTACTGATAATTCTTATGCCCCATATTTATAGATCGGGGGCATATTGTTTTTGGCCTGTCTGTTAGTTTGTTTGTTTGTTTGTACGAAACATTGACCTGGCCTATAAAATCAAAACGCTTCCACCTACAATTATCAAACTTTATATGTTGGTTTCTCATGACAACCTCCACATGACCTATTCATTTTCAGGTGAGGAGGTCAAAGGTCAAGGTCACCCTGAAAAGGCATTGTGTTTGAAAAACACATCATGTTTAACATTCATCCATGCTTCTTGAGTTGTACAATAGAGTGTTGTATATTTCAGGGTGAGATTATTGATTTGGAGAGAACTGATGGTAAAACTGAGGTTATTGTTAATGAAGGTGTTACAACCATTTCCTACACATTAGATGAAGGTCTGATTGAATTTGGTACTGCAATTGATGATGGAGATTTAGAGAGGTAATCACCATCTGCAATAAACGACCACTTGTTGTATAAAAAGAATAATTGAAGTATGTTCCTATCATCTTAGTCAATTATTCTTAACACTTACTTTTTTACGTGTGTGCCTTTTAACTTGTACATCATCCAGAATAATATCGGAACATGTTGAAGCTTGATTGCTGTCTGCTTGAGCAGAAATGTCTTCCAAATGCATGATTAAAACTATTTGCTGTACTTTCCTATTCAGGGCTGTTGCTTTCTTGGAGACTCTGGAAATGTCTGTGGAAACTGAAGCCATGTGGAAAACATTAAGCAAACTTGCTATGGAGGACAAGCAACTACATATCGCTGAAAGGTAACACAGTCTAGTCTTCTTTGACTTTGGTTTATTACTTATCCTCTAAACGGAAAAGCTTAGACTTGTGATCAGGAATCAGGCCCCCTGGGTTGTTCACTTGATTTCATTTTTTTTGGTATGCAAACATTTGCTTACTTCACTGTCTTATCACTTCATTGTCAAATCATTGAACTACTAATTGTCTGTCGGATGAAATTGGAATCCTGTTAGATTCTTAGTTTTGTACAATAATATTGATTGAGGATTTCAAAGTGCAAAATTTTCCAATATATGTAGTTTTGTGATGAGTTTCTAAACTGATTGATAACAGTAATTCATTATAAATGACTTTTAGAAATTTCCTGTCTGTTTGTTAATTTGCAGATGTTATGCTGCACTTGGTGATGTGGCTAAAGCTAGATTTATGAAGGAAACATTCCGTATTGCTGAGGAAGTTGCTAAGACTATGGGTGGTGATGGATTCAACAATTATCGTGTCAGGGCCAGACTTGCTATTATGGATAAAAAATTCAAGGAAGCTGAAAGTATATATTTGGAACAGGTAAGTGTGGTGTTGATATTGTAATTAATATATGTACATTTTTGTTTTATTTATAAATACAATTTTGTGGATGAATAATGACTTCATGATCGTAAAATTAGTGGAGATGATGTTAGAGTAAGATGTATTTTGGACCATATGAGTTCTTGTTTAATACTACAAGCATGTCAGGAAATGATGTTTTAGTTCTAAACATTGCTTTAATTACTGTATTTTCATTTATTTTCGTTGGGCTCAATTTTCGTGGGATTTACTAAAATGTCTATTTCATGGGGACATAAATTCGTGGATTTTGATTTTTGAAAAGAAATGCCTAATCTCTGCATTTAAATTTGTGGGGATTTGATTTCATGGATGAGCCAACCCGCGAAATCCATGAAATTAAATCCTCAACGAAAATTAATGATTCCACAGTATTTGATATGATTTCTTTAAATTTATAGTATACTGATACTATTTTTGAATCATTATGAAAGTATCGTATTTTATAGAATCATGTAGATGAAGCTATGGAGATGTATCAAGAGATGCACATGTGGGATGAGGCCATTGAGGTAGCTGAAGCCAAGGTTAGTGATATGTCTGTGGTCATTAATCTAATTTCAAAGATGCTGTCCAAACATTAGTATCTGGATAGAAAAGTATTAGCTGATTAGTAATTTTTCATTCAATTTTAAGTTTTATTTATAATTACCTAGATTAAGTGATTGATATTGTTCAGTCCCCTATATAACCATTTGGTTTGGCACTTGTATTAATGATTTAAATAATTCTTCTTGTTATATCTGAATATTCTCATTCTTTTCAGAGTCATCCTGAGCTTGAAACATTGAGGAGAAACTATTACCAGTGGTTGATGGAAACTGGACAAGAAGAGACAGCTGGAGAGGTAAACTTCACAGCAACATGAATTACTTGGAAATAGACTGGATATTTCCACTTATGATAATTTCAGTCTGCGAAATTAGCGGTTGTCCTGTTGTCCGGGACAACCAATTTTTCATTCGGACAACCAAAACTTTGGTTCGGACAACCAACTTTTCATTTACAAATCAAATGAAAAGCAGTAAAATTTTCAGTTTCGGGCAACCACATTTCAAACCTTAATTTCACAGACTGTAATTTTGGCAAATTTCTTGAAATTTAGTGTGAAATTAATACCAGGAAGTGAATAGGTTGGTGTGTTAACCTAGTGGTCATTGATTAGATCCCAGCAAAAATATTTTAACCGGATTTTTCATTGATTTTATGTTCTTTCATTATTCTTTGTCTCATTCTGTTTACAGGTTAAGGAAAGAGAAGGTGATTATTTGGCATCTATCAACTTGTACATGAAAGCAGGCTTACCTGCAAGAGCTGCCAGACTGGCCACAAGTAGAGATGTAAGTATCGTTTCTGTCTTCAATTCTGATTATTGAATATATCAATGCTACTTTGAATACTAGTTATAGAGTTAGATAAGAGTCTAAAGTCAAGTTTTTTTATTCAATAGAAACACTCTAAGAGAACACTTCGATATATATTGAGGGTGTCTCATTATGAAGTTCACTTATTTTTTTACTGGTTTCCTGTATTCCTCTGTCTTTCAAATTGATAAAAGACCACTTTAATATTAGGACTGA
Organism: Lutraria lutraria; assembly: GCA_964023205.1. Classification (NCBI taxonomy): domain Eukaryota; kingdom Metazoa; phylum Mollusca; class Bivalvia; order Venerida; family Mactridae; genus Lutraria; species Lutraria lutraria. Next base: position 4,706,845 of record OZ026838.1, read on the forward strand.
GTTTTTTGGATCTAAAGATGGTCTTCATATTTAGGTCTTACTATACTTTTATACAGTTTATTTGTTTCTAATAGTATTTGTCAGTTTCATAAAACTTCCAAATTGTTTGTAGGAGTTGATGTCCAACACAGATTTAATCAGCAGAATAGCTGCCGCTTTGATCAAGGGAGATCTTTATGAGAGGGTAATTATTATACACCATGTTACCTAACTTATGGCAATAAATATGCACTGTAAATTCAATGACTACAAAAATTGAGCTTATAATGCCGAAGGAAGATAACGTTTAAAAGTGGGTTGACAATGTTATCCATAACTTTACAAACTATCTTGTTAACACCAACATAACATACCTATATTCTTACAGTTATTTTTAGGAAAGTCTGACGTTTTTTGCCTACAATTAGTTTAAATACTTTCTATCAGAAGTTGTTCATTCATATATATACCACTTCGACATTGTGCTGTAAGCCATTGCATACTTTTCTACATTATGTGGAATCAGAAGTGGAGAATAATGAACTTAATATGTGTTTTATGTTATCATGAAGAAACAGCTGCCTCTCTGAGTCTTTTGAACCCCTTAAAATAGATACACATGTCTGCTCCCTTCTGTTGGGAGTTTTTTATCATTGCTGTTTATTGCCTATTTTTGTTCAAACATTATTTTCTACATAGGCTGGTGACATGTATGAGAAGATACGGGATTATACACAAGCTATGTCTTGTTTTAAGAAAGGAAAAGCTTATAGAAGAGGTTAGTAATTAACATAAAGAATCTATTGATGGCATTACCTTTGTATCCGTTTAATATTTTGTTCCTTTGTGAAATTTAGTGAAATTCTCCTCTTTAACTTTTAAATTTTTAGCTGTTTTTTGAGATTTAAGATGACTGCACTAGATTTATCCAAGCAGTATTTTAGCTGTTATTTGTTGAATAAATATTATATTGAATAGTACTAATATTGAATAGACTCTTGCATTCTCTGTAATAAGCTATTTGGAACATGATATTGATGTCGTTATGAACATCAGAACTATTGAAAATCTTAGAAGAAGTTGTTTTGCAACTTGAACCTTGACATTGTATGTTTCTTATGTATTTCATCATTATTTACCTGTTTCCTTGTATTCATACAGCTGTGGAGTTGGCAAGATATGCATTCCCACAGGAAGTTGTTAGACTTGAGGAAGAATGGGGAGATTATCTTGTCTCCCAGAAACAACTTGATGCTGCCATTAACCACTTCATTGAAGCTGCGTAAGTTCCCTGTGGATGCTGGCTTGATGTCATACAAAAGCCTCCATTCATTTTATATTATATTCATATAAACTGATTGTCTGTTCTACATCTTATATTAAGAAATACTGTATTTTCATTTATTTTCGTTTGGCTCAATTTTCGTGGTTTTTACTAAAATGGCTGTTTCGTAGGGACATAAATTCGTGGATTTTGATTTTTGAAACGAAATGCTTTATCTCTGCATTTAAATTTGTGGGGATTTTATTTCGTGGATGCCCCGACCCACGAAATCCACGAAATTAAATCCCCAACGAAAATTAATGATTCCACAGTATGACCGTTTACAAGTTTTAATTAGTATGCTGTACGTTCCATATGCAGAATGGATTCTTGATGTCTTTTATTCAGTGCAAAAAATGACCATAATATTATGTATGACTGCATATATTTATTAAAACATATATTGTTGCATTTTAATATTATAATTCCAGAGCTATATCTAAGGCTGTAGATTCTGCCATCAACTCAAGACAATGGGCTAAAGCTGTACAGATACTGGAACTTCAAGATTCATCTCTTGCATCCAAATATTACAAAAAGATTGCTGATCATTATGCCTCTGTTGGTGAATATGAGGTACAGTAGTTATATTAAGCAAAACAACTCTGACTGTTGTTTGAAACCTTCATAGACAACATACATCTTATTCAGGTTGTAAAAAGTAACGCACTGGTTATACCAAGACAAAGAGCTGAGTAAAAAGACTTAAAAAGTCACATTCCTTTAAGGTTTATTGGTTTTCATCAAACCTGACTACTCAACTGACCACAATTCATATTAAGGGAAACAACTCAAAAAAGAACAACAATGGGTCACCAAGAGTTAATTTCCTTAGAATTCATTCACACATCAAAATATGACCTTACTACATTAAATTATCCTGGAACTGTGCCACTGACTGACAAACATTTTTATAATAAATTCTGGCTTCCCATTTTGAAATTCTAAAATTGAAGTAATAAACAAAATATACACAGTGCACTATGGGTTATCCAAGATTAAGTTCAGTATGTAAAAAAATAATTTTCAACAAAAAATAGATTTCTCAGCTTTATTTTTCTAGCGATCACTTTATTGCTGTATGTAAAACCAGTATATGATTACTGTATATACTGGTATACTATATGTTACTGATATCTAATGCAGTGTATTTGGTTTCTTATATAGATGGCAGAGAAGTTGTATGTGGAGGCAGGCTGTACCAGAGAAGTAGTTGATATGTATAACCAAGCTGGCAAGTGGGAACAGGCTCACAAGGTACTGTCTGACTTATTTCTTTGCTATTAGAGTCTCTCCACAAACTTTGAACAGATATTACTACACAATTCCTTTATATTTGGCTTGAGCATTGCTAATGAATTTTTACTCTATTGTGTTTAGTTAATTTAGCTGACAAAAATGAAATTAATGTCAATTTCTCTGATACACATTTATATGACATGATCAAATATATTTTATGGTTCTCTTGGTTGAAGATAAGTGTGACATTACTTTAATAGGTTATTTTAAATACTCGACATATTTAAAGGTTTAAACACATGTAATTGATAATGTTTTTAATGTATCTTTTGTGTTCCATGCTAGATGGCATCCACCTATATGAAAACAGACGATGTGTCCTCATTGTACATCTCACAAGCTAGACAATTAGAGGAACAGGGCAAGTTTAAGGAAGCTGAGAAGTAAGTTATGTTAATGTTCTGTTGACCTTGAGAAGTACAATGTTCAGTGTAAATTTACTGTTCCTCTGCTTTAGTTAACGTTAAATATTAACATCTCTTTACCAATTTGTTTAACAAGTGTGTAATGAAATTATTCCCCAATTTTTATTAATGTTCAAGAGCCTTGTAGAGTCAGTAGTTGTGAATTCTTGGATAGTGTGTTTGTGTACAAAAATTAAGGGGTTTCTACTAAAAGTATGAAGAGAGAACATCCTATGATATTAAAAATCCCTCGCTGCTTACAACATGTCATATTAAAGATTTAAATGAATGTGTTTGTAATTCAATATAGGATTTCCTATTTGCTTGAAGTAGATAAGCTGCTTGTGTATGACAATGTATTTATGTTTGTTTCAGATTATTTGTTGCTGTGAAAGAACCAGATCTTGCTATCTCTATGTATAAGAAACAGAAGATGTATAATGATATGATCCGACTAGTGAAAGCACATCATAAAGATCTTGTTCAAGATACATACCTCCATTTGGCTCAGGTTAGTTTTATTGCTTGACAAGTTTTTCTTGTTAATGCTAGATTTACATATTGAGAGACTGGGTTGATATTTTGAAACAAATTTTATCCTTTAACAACTGTACCTGATTGTAGGGCGGCTGTGATCTGTGGTTAGTATGCTGGATTTGTAACCCGGCCATCCAGGTCATACCCTTCCACGAAAATAAGACAAAAATGTCGGTTTTCCTCCACATGTGGAGAAGTTGCCGGTTCCTTGTGGAAGGGTAAGATAGTACAGGTTCCAAGACCATCCAGGAAAACTTAACAGGTAAATCAGCCGCCGTATACAATTGAAGAATTGTTGAAAAATGTTGTTGTTAAAGCCAAATAAATAAATGTACCTGATTGTCTATGCTTGGCATTATATTGGGGAGGGGGCACTGCAGTCATTGAAGCAATTTTAATTTCAGGAATATATAATTTATGTATGTTTATATGTCTGAACATTTCAAACATTAACAATTATAATGATTAAGGGGACAGATATATCTTTATCTCAGTGATGTTTCTAAAAATATTATTCATGAACACGATGAGTTCTTTTCACAGTAGTGGTGACATGTGATAAAAATGCCTTGTATGTTATTATTTGTTGATTATAGGAATGTGTAACAGACAATAATTTACGACAAGCAGAACATTATTATTGTGAAGCTGGTGACTGGAAAGCTGCTGTGAACATGTATAGAAGTCAGGATATGTGGGACGAGGCACACAGGGTAAGTTATTACCATGGTAAACAAATATTGCTTTTTGTGGTGAAGTGAGAATAACTGCTGGCTGATATAAGTCTTTAAAGTAATGTTTAGTGTATATGCTTGACAGTAGGAGTAACTGATCACTGATTTAGGAGGTGTTTTAGATAATCTTTGCGATGGATAATATGTTTAGAAAAATAGGGCAAACATTTGTGACAAACCATTTGATAAAAGCTCTTAAGCAACAGAACTTATATTCATAATTCCTGACCAGATCTTGCTATGAATTATATTAATTTTGTGGTCATTTCAGGTTGCTAAAGCAAATGGTGGACAAACAGCCTCTAAACAAGTGGCTTATCTCTGGGCAAAGAGTCTTGGTGGAGATTCTGCTGTAAAATTACTCAACAAATTTGGACTTCTAGATGCTGCCATTGACTATGCTGCCGAAAACTGGTTATTATTTTCTTTTTTAAGTTTTTGAGCAAATGCTGAGAAAACAGAATTTACTAGAAACATTTGTAATAAAAAAGAAGCATTATTTTTTGTACAGTAATGATAATAATTATTATTTGATTTTATTAAATGATTAATCTTTCGTATGAGTGCATCTGTGTCAACTGATTTACTTATTGTGATTATTTGATATCACATAATATTAATGTATTATCAAGTAGATTTATTAATGTATTGTTACATAAGTATATTTTACATTTACCAGTGCCTTCGAATTTGCCTTTGAGTTAGCTCGTATCGCAATGAAGAACAAATTACCAGAGATACATTTAAAACATGCCATGTACTTAGAGGACGAAGGACGATTCCAGGACGCTGAGGCTGAATTTGTTCGTGCAGGAAAACCAAAGGAAGCTGTGCTGATGTTTGTACCTTTTTGCATTTTCAATTTTTAGTCACTTTATTGGACATGAGAAATGTAATTTCTAGCTTGACAAGCTCAAAATATCATTAGTTACATTCAGTTTGGTCATTTTGGCAATCCACATCCAATACTTAGTCTTAATCTTAATTTTATCGTAGGATATCCTCCTTTCTAAACATTCTGTTATGTGGAAAATCTATTCGAATACTGAATCAGTTCTGAATATTATAAAAAAATTATTTTTCTTAAATTCAAAGACATATATATTTATTTATTGTCTTCAGGTATGTTCATAATCAGGATTGGGATTCTGCTCAACGTGTTGCAGAGGCTCATGATGCTGATTCTGTTGGTGATGTGTTAGTAGGACAAGCTAGATTTGCATTTGAAGAGAAAGACTATGCTAAGGCTGAGACTTACTTACTAAGAGCACAAAGACCTGAATTGGCTGTCAAATACTACAGGGTAGGTACATAATCTTATCCTGAGGTAAACAAATCACTTAACAAAGACTTCAGTCCTCCAGTATCAATAAGGTCTTGTAATTTAGAGTACTACAGGCCCTCATGTTTTATAAATTCTTTGCTCTTTAGTGATGATATAAGTCAACATATATTATTTACCTGTAACATTTATGCCTCCTTTCGAAGAAAATGGGGTGTATTGCTTTGCACTTGTCGGTCGGCCTATCTATCAGTAACTAAACCTTGTCTGGGCAATAGCTAGGGTACTATTTGGCCTAAGCTCCTCAAATTTGGTTGGGAGGTTGTTCATCACATGTAGATGACCCCTATTGATTTTGAGGTCAGTAGGTCAAGGTCATACTATCCAGTTGGCCTTTATGGGGCATCCGTGTTTCTCAAACACTTCCTTTTTGTCATGTTATGTTCCAGTTATGTTTTTGAGATAATCATTCCTCCGGTCCAGTGATGTTTTGATATTGTTTTTCAATTTTGAGACTGGCCTATATTTTGTATTTTGCAACCTTAGACCATCATTTAAGTTAAATAGGCATTGTATTTCATACTTAAGAAGATGTGAATGTGTTGATTTTTTATATATTTCTTCAATTGGTTTCGATTTTAAGTATTCCGAGATTAACTAAAATAAACCCTAATTGCATAGAGTCAATTTTTTTAGACCATAAATAAAGCTGACCAAACCGTGATTCATTTGAATTGTAAAGATGATATTTATAGTGTGTTTTCTCATTTTGTGAGAATTTTGTACAAATGTCTGATCATAACATATGATGTTACAGTAATTGCTGGCATTTGTTTATTGGGAGGAAATTATGCTTGATTCTTGTGTGAAAGATTTCTTCCACTGAAGTCTAAAAGTCACTTTTATGATTTTGTTATAGGATTCAGGAATGTGGCAAGATGCATTACGTGTCTGTAAGGAATATGTTCCTCATAAATTACAACAATTACAAGATGAATATGATCGAGAAATGACAGATAAATCTACCAGGTATGTTTTGTGCTGTATAATTTTTATTTGTATAATAATTTGTAAAATAAAAGGAGCCTGTTTCATAGATATTCTTAATAAAGATAGCTGTTTGCACCTTAAAATTGTTCCAATGGTTTGCATTCAGGCATTGCCTTCAACATCTGAGTATAGGCTCTCAAATCAATTAGTAGGATAAAAACAAGTTTTATTTACTAAAATTTAAAAAAAATTATCTTAGATATGTCTATGATATTAGCTCAGCTGTTTAACCCTCTGACCACTATAAGAAATTGATAAAAAGTATAACTAATGAATTCAAATATTTAAAAAATATGAGCTTCTTTTAATAAGCCGAAATATACAGACAGGACTCATTGTTCAATGACCTAAACCTCAATATTTTATACTGCTTATACAATAAAATAATCTCCTTTTTAGAAAAATAAACTTTCTCTAAAGACTTTTCTTATATGAAAAAAGGAACTGCCCTTAACCAATTAAAGTCAGTGCTGTAAATCCAATGGCAGTTTGCATAGATTCTGATGTGATATGATTCTTATATATCATTTTGCTTAAACATTTCTTTGATTTTTCCATTTGATCATAAAAATTATTGTTTTTGAAAATTGTAAATTTATGAAGTAAATATTATTGTATGTACAGAGGGGCGGAGTCAATGTTACAACAAGCCAGAGAATGGGAATCTTCCAGCGAGTATGCTCGTTCTGTTGAGTGTTATCTTAAAGTTACAGATCAGATCACTAGCGATAAAGAAACTATGATTAAATGTTGGATTAAGGTATTATTAAACACTTCTGTCTTTTTTTCGATTGAAAGTATCAATAATTTCATTGTCAAATACAAGAAATGGCATTTGACCAATTTTTATGCCACTATATATTTGCTGTCTTTCATTTTGTGCCATTTTGTGTTGGACTGAAGAAGATATTTTTTATTTTTCCACTCTTGTAAATTTACAGTAAAACAATACAATGGCCAAAAAACTATTGATTCTAACCTTATAACATATTTTTATGTATGATTTATTAATAGACAGGACTTTTATGTGTGCACATACAAAGCACGTTGTTTTAGTTTCAGATTTAAATATGATTCTTTGTATGATACAGGGAGCTGATTTGGCTATTAAATTCCTTGGACAAGAAAAAGCTACCCGTGTTGTGGAAATTGTTTGTCCACGATTGGTAGAACAAAGGAGATATACTTCGGTAAGTTAAAACATCCACAAATCTGTGATCTTTGAATTCTTAACCTACCTGTTTCTGTTTGTGAAATATGTTATAGTGCGATTTTATTAAACTGTCAAAGCTGCATAATTTGACGGTCAGTTTTTTTTTGGCTTAGTTAGGATTCGATTACTTTCGTAATCTATGCAATAATTTTCGACATACCCGTTATTGGAAGTATAATCATGTGTTTAATGATGCGCCACATAATACTACATAAACATGCGGAATGGGACATGCTCTTAAGGTGAAATAAACCAAAACTATCAACTGTGGTATGAAGCTAAAAATAATCACATTCAGCGACCATGTAATTATTCATCTTTGACAGCTGTTAATAAAATCGCACTATACACAAATGTATAAATGTGTTGTAAAAAGTGTAATTTATGGATTTTGGTGTGAGCTGTTGACTCACCTTTCAGTCAACATGAATTATTAAAGCCTTCAGTTGACCTGACTTCCAAATCTATGGGCAGAATTGTATACTTTTAAAATAAATTGCAGTCGGCAAATGAATTTTTTCTTGGTCAAATACAATACCCTCACTTTTTATTAGCTTGGCTCTGTGCAAAAACTTTAATGTAGCGCATAACTCAGAAACAATAAGAGGTAGTAACATGGAACTATCTCACTGCGGTGATGAACATACGAGCGTTGGTACTGCTTGCAGCGCTCTTGTTTATTCAAGTATTTGGAAAGATTAACATAATTTTGGGTAAAAAAGTTCTTTATGATAAAATTGAGTTTATGTGATATCAAGGAAATCTTTATGATGTTTGCGCTTGCTTAAGAAGTTGTTGTCAAATTGATTTCTTCTTCTTCTGTGCCTTAATGTATGTTTGTTAATGTTTCCATATCTACATTTGTTGCATCTCATGTCTTTTAAGTTATTTGTTTCTCCAAGTCTGATATTTTTAGTTTTGGACATGTTGGATTTATGATTTACAAACAAATTTTATTATTGCGAACAACCATAAAAATATCCATTTGTTTCTACTTTCTACTTCTTTCTACTGCATTTTAATTAAGTTTGCAATTTGTATAGTAAATTTAATTCACTTGTTCATTTTGATTTACAGGACATAAGTGTGGTACATAGCATTTTTTTGTTTTTGTTTGATGATTTATTGCACTTTATATCTTTTATCATAAGCTTTTAAGCTATATATTGTATATTCATAGCTTTATCTCATTTGCTTATTTTGTATAATCTACTTGATTATGTATACCCTAATGAATTCTGATGTTTGATTGGTGAAATATCCATTACAGACTTATTTATATGCTCACATTGAAGAGAATTGTGTCCGTTCTATATTGAATTTTTTAAATCAAACTTGGTGGTAATGTTTGTGGGCATTATATCTCTGCCAAGTTATTTGAGTAAATATAAGTTATATAATATAGACTTATTTCTTACTAGATTTCCAGTACTCATAACCACATGTGTATATTTATTTTTGAAAATACTGGAACACTTAGATTCTTGTAGTATCTTGTAGTATTTCTTCGTCTCTTCACTACCCTTCTTTTGTTTATTCAGTGTTTTACCATGAGGTTATTGTATAAAACAGAGAATAAAATTGTTGCTGTGATATATCTAGAATTTATTATCAGGTATTATACACAGGTGCTCGCTAGATGTTCTTATAGTATAAAGGGAATGTCCTAATTTTATGATCATTTAGTTCCCATCAGTCATAACATTACAATACCATGTATAGTCCAATAAATTGTACAAGAGACTGATGGATGACTGTTTGGCTCCATTGTCAGTGATGAGCATGTACATGTATATAGATATTATTTATTTATTTCTGTATTTATAGAAAAGGCTTTTTAAAACAACTCAATTATTTTTCCTTCAGGATTTACTGTAGAACTGGTTTTATTCGCGTTAGTTTTATTTTCGCTAATATTCGCGAATCGAATACCTCGCAAATTCATAAATATCGCGAATAAATACTGAGTTTTATATATTCAAAAATGAGTATGTCCGAAAATACGCAACTTAAGTCACTACTGGTATATCTTCGTAGAATAATCAGTTTAGTTCATCTGATGAAAGCAATATATCAACAATAGACATATACCTTTAATGTTTGCATTCTATTTTTCATAATATTGCTTTTACTAAACTTTCGTTTGTAGAACAATTTTGAACATACTAGTAACAGTTTTTCACACTTCCCTACTGTTTGTAAAACATTACTTCCACAACAACCCCAAACTATTATCAATCTATTGTTATTATACTTTATTAGATATAAATCACAACTTAAATATCTAACAGATCAGGTGTGACACACAAATAACAAAGCAACAACAGCCTGTCTTTGATCGCACTTTAATCCTGCCTGACAACGTCGCGAATTCATAAATACGCGAATAAAGAAAACAGCTGCTTTTTAACAAAAAACGCGAAATTTTGACCTCGCGAAATTAAAGCGTTCTACAGTATCTTAATTTCTTTCAAATTTTGCCAGGATTTGTAACTTTGTTTGCTACAAAAATATTCTAACTGCTTGTTGACATGAATTGAATTACTTTAAACAATTGTTTACAAACTTTGCTGATATCTTTTGGTCCGAGATTCAGCGATGTTCTGTTTAGGTTATAAATTAAAACTTTTCTTTTTGTGAATATTTCCATAAACCTGTGTCTTGTTTCTGTACTGTTTTTGTTAAACAGTTTACATTTTTCTTTTCATATGGGGATTGGTCTATGTTGCTGTAAAATCAGATATTTTAGGCTTCAAAATTTGGCAAAACTTATTCTACTTTACTATTTTGTATAAAATTGACTTAGCATGAATTTAGTGCTTTTTCTAAAATAATGTGACTATTATTCATTGAAAAAATCTGATTTTACAATAGTCATTGTTTTGCTTTTTTAAGATTTTTATTAACTAAAATCAGGATGTATTTTAGTGCTTTTAATTTTTTACATTACAAATTTTTCAGGCTGCTGAGCTGTATCTTGGAGTGGATTTAGTCAAAGATGCCATTGATACTTTTATAATGGCCGAAGAATGGAACAAAGCAAGAAAGGTGGCTAAGGAATTAGAACCCAAGTAAGGATTTGTCCTCTTTTGAAATCTGAACCTGTCTTAAATTGTGAAGTGCTGGTTAGATTTGTTATCAATTTTCTTTACTCATATGTGTCAATTGTTTGTAAGAAAATTATTCCATGGGATGATAGACCAATATCCTTGCTCAACCTATGTGTGAGTTTTGTAAATATATTGTGTTGGGTCTTGTTTATTCTAGATTTCATTTCTCACAATTTTTCATTAAGATTTCTAACACAGTGGATATAAATTAGTTTATGTTATTGTCAAAATAAGATATATGCTGGGTCCCTGCGACACATATTTACTAAGTTTCAAACATCTTATTAAGAAACATGTTCTTTAAATTATATCTATAGAAGTGTTGATTTAAAAATGGCTATGATCTACATTAGCTATCATCTGAAGTTTGTCTGTATATATACCATCAATAACAATCATGGTTTATAAACTAAGATATTTTTGGTACATTCAATGATGTTTTCTATGAATAATGATGTAAGTTTGTACTTTGTGTTTCAGATATGAGACTTATGTAGAAGAAAGGTACAAAGACTCACTGAAGACTCAAGGCAAAGCTGATGCTGTGAGTTGTTTTTTTTTCAATGAAATATGCTACTAAAGTATCGTAATCTGTCAGTTTTGTATACAATAATTTTATTCAAAATTTATTTATTTATCTGTTATTATAACGAGTGATACAACAGCTGTGGTCATTTTAGAGCCGCCCAAGAGTGAGGGGAAAAAAGATACTGGAGAACTCACTCAAATTTCAGATAGTTCCTCCTGGTGCTTTATCATACCTGGTGTTAAGCACCGATACATGCCTCACCTGTTTTCTGTGGTTTTGTTGACATGGTACTTGGCTTTAACCATGTTCTACTGTATTTGTGTTTATTTTTTAAATTCTCTTATGTTCATGGTAGAGTCAAATCTGTGAACTAAGGCTGTTATTCATGGGTCATTTTATTCTAAATAACCAATGACAGTTTCTAAAAGAATGGCCTTTATTTGGAGGTGACAGCTAACTAGGTTTGACTGTATTTTGTTTGAAAACTGTATCAACTTGCTGGCTGTTTTATCGTATTTTTATTTTGACTTCCAGCTTGCTAGTGTTGATGTTGTTGGAGCATTAGACATGTATATAGCCAATGGAGAATGGCAGAAAGCATTAGAAACAGCACAACAACAAAATCCAAAGGTTCTTCATAAATATGTTGCTCTGTATGCCACCCATCTTATCAAGGGTGAAGACACATTGAGAGCTATGGATCAGTATGTGAAATATGGAGCACCTGCTAACCCTCAGGTAACTGTTTGTTTTATATCCCACGAATTGATGAAAATCCATAACTTCTGTTGAGTTGTCTTAACATCAGTTGTAAAAAAGAACTTGGTATTATGTTAATGATCATTAGAAGACTCATGTCACATTCCACAACTTTGAAGCAATCTGAATCAGTTGTAATTCATTATACAAAGATGATTCTGTCTGGATTTAATTTTGTTATGGCACAATAGAAGCTTAAGGTCTTAAAGTCCCATTAGCTTTTTGCTATAAAAATATATGCAAAAAACAAACAATTGCTGATATTATCCCAAGATAATTACTAAATTATTTACAAAAAACACTCATTTCGCTGTGAATTTTGCTTTTGTAAACTTGAAATATATAGAGAGTGTGACATCACTTCATGCCGTGTGCATAATATGACTGCGTGAAAACACAGCTGTTCTATACATAGTATTTTTTTCAATGATATTGAAGAAAATACGATAGTGGTTATGGAAACATTTTTTCTTGCTATAAAGTATGCACGGGAGGAAAACACATCGGATTCCTCTGTTATATAACAAACAGAAACCATTACGACTGATACATTTATATGATTTTGCGACATTAAGTTATGGTTCATGTTAAAATACAATTCTTCAATTGATCAAGACGAACAATATAATAGCTAATATGTTTCCTTGCTTACAGAACTTCAACATTTACAAGAGAATCTTTGCTGATGTGATATCAATGAAAGATTTAAATAAACCTGAGGCTTTCCAGACCTGGGCAGACCTAAGGGATTTTCTTTATGATTTGGTAAAAAAAATTTTTATGAAACATTATTTTCTTATTATAAATCAAGTTTATTCTAATTATCCATTAAGTTAATTCTTATTGTTAATTAAGTTTATTCTAATTATCCATTAAGTTTATTCTTATTGTTAATTAAGTTTATTCATCATTATTAATTAAAACTTCCAGTTGTCACTGTTTTTTTGGTGATTTGTTAATTAATGAAGACCTGCTCATTTAGAGAAAATCCAATTGTGGATATCCTAAATTGGGGCGTCTTATTTGTGCTGGAATTTTCTTCGGAAAGTTTTTATGTTTTCATTGATTTATTATCTTCAGAATGAGAATATGAGAAAATCTCCAGATGCCAATGGTCCTGATCATGAAGAATTTGAGAAAAATCTTCTGATTGCCCATTATTATGCTACAAGATCATCAGCTATGGCTCATAAGTCACTGGATTCAGTTGCTACCAAACTGTCTGTATCCTTACTGAGACATACTGACATTGTACCGGCTGATAAAGCCTTCTTTGAGGCTGGAATGATGTGCAGGGTGAGTATTTTATAACTAAGGTATTATAGATGGATATTGCTCTTAATATAACATATTTTTGCTGTTGATTGTCTTAAAATATGGATTTTACATTCTGTTGGTTGAATGGCAAGGGACATATAAAAGTTTCTGAAGAAATACAAATAAATCTGTTTAAATGATCGGTATAGAAACTTTGTAATTATGAAACCAATTGTGCTAGATTGAAAAGTGTAATTATTTGGTTCTATGAACTCTGTTCACTATTCCATTATATCATTGAGTTCTTTTGAATATTTTCTTTCAGGCTATTGGTTGGGACAATATGGCTTTTGTGTTCTTGAATAGATACTTGGATATATCAGAAGTATGATCATTTATTGACCTTTTCAATTTTTCTTCTTTTAAACCTGAATCAATCATTCATGTAAAGGAAATCCTCTGAGGCTGCCTTATTAAATAAAATAAATATTGAGTATAATCATGTGATGTAAACATGAGATTTCACAATATGTCTCTTATTGAGTTTTTACATGTACGGATGCTGAATTTAGTAATGTAGCTCTTTATAAGAACTATAGTTTCCCTCCCGAATTATGTTAATAATCGTTAAACAGAAACGCCCGTATGGCTTCTCAGGGGATAAAGATTTCCGTTCATTTCTGGATTGATTACCTCTTCTTGGAAGTTTGTGTGGAAGTCAATTCCTTCCAAGCAGTGTCTGTGGTATTGCTTTTAATAATGTTGATATAACAGTAAGACCTGGATATTAAGATCACATTCAGATAGGTCTTAATATTTAAGCAGTGTCATTATTAAGATGAAATTCCGAGGAAATATTGGAAATTGGTCAGAAAATTAGTGGGTGTCTAAATCAAATATTAATATTAAGGTGGTTGCTAAATGAGATTTTACTGTATTTTTCAGGCTATAGAAGAAGGTACATTAGACATGATTGATCATAGTGATTTCCAGGAGACAGACATTCCATTTGAGATACCACTTCCTGAAAAACCACACTTGTCTGTAGGTAGCGCTTTATATTGCTATAGAATGTTTCTATGTATTCTGTATTTCTGAATCCTGATTTTTTTATTATCCAGATTTCCTATTTATCATGTATATTGTACATTTGTTGTACATGTATTAGTTTAAAACCTTTACCTTTCTTGATCTACTCAACTGGATATGAGCTCAGAAAAACAATAAAGAGTGTGTGCTACTTTTAAATTGATCTTATAGGTTTTATTAATGTAAACGTATTTTAATGTCTGTGTATGTATACTTCAATCTTTATAAAAGCATAAGTCTTCTTGTCAGATGGATTTATTTTATTTTCAAAGTTTACACTTTAAACTTCATTTTATATCTTGTATAACTTTAGTCACAACAACATGAAGATATAAGAGAATGGGTTTTAGCTGTATCCATGGATCAACAAATAGAACAGATCCTTCCTAAAGATGAGAGAGGTTGTTTCGAAGCTACTCTTGTGACCCCAGATTCTGGCATGAGATCCCTACCCTGTGTGATAACAGGTTTGTTATCTATCACCTAATTAGCCTATTTATTATTAAATTTCTATCTATATTTATTGCCTTGTAATTTGTAAGGTATAAGTGGGATGGCACCCCGACCCACTTACTACCATTTAACGGGGACAATAAAGTAAATACTTTAAAAAAAACAAAAACATTATTATTAAACAAAAAATGAGCCCTGGACTATTTATTCTCTGACATTGCTTATATATTTATTAGATAATTGTTCGCTAGTAATGCATACTGTGCTATCATACTTTGGTTACACACTCTTGAATACTTGACACCTAGTCATTCCAGTAATACACTGTATTGACCTTCTGCCACTTAACGATCTTAGTGCTGCTGAGTATAGGTAAACACAGTTCTTATGTTCTTATAGCACTAAATAAAGACAAACACTGCTGTTTAATTGGGATTATTGAGAATAAGCTAGCACAGTCAGTAAGTGCTGAGGATAAGCTAGCACAGTCAGTAAGTGCTGAGGATAAGCTAGCACAGTCAGTAAGTGCTGAGGATAAGCTAGCACTGTCACTAAGTGCTGAGGATAAGCTAGCACTGTCACTAAGTGCTGAGGATAAGCTAGCAGGTCCCTACAGGCTAAGGATAACTCATCACTGTCCCTTAGTGCTGAGGATAAGCCATCACTGTCCATTTATACTTGTGATCAAACATTGGACTCCTTAACTGAAGAAGAATGCTCCACCACTTAACTCATATCTTTTATTTCAAATCTATTTTCAGGTTACCCAGTGTTACAAAACAAAATGGAATTCAAAACGCCTGGTAAAGTGGCCAATAAAGATGACTGGAACAAATATCTAATGGCAACAAAGGTACATTTTGAATTGCCATTTTTAGCTCACATGATGATGAGCATGTCAGTTATCTCTCATTTTATTTGATGATGGTAATGATCAAACTAATAATAATAGACATTTTGTTAGATGTGTAATGGTTAATAATTCATCAGACCATTTGTTACTCTTGAATTGTTTGAAAACTTTTGTTATTGATTTGACTGTGCACTGGTCTGTTGAATAATACATGTGTTTGTTTCTTTTTATTTACGCATCATTTGACCATGAAGAAGATTTTTAATACAATTTATATTGAAGTTCACTTTATCTGTTAATTTCAACTGACAGTTGGCAGTTACTTACATAAAATTATGTCAGTACTGGTTCAGGATCCAGAAACACTGGAATGAAATAATACTACTATTGAAAACAAGTGGAAAGCCAGTGAATGGGTTGTTGGCTAATTATTTATGTATATTTTCATACTTTTTTTACTAATTTCAGGTCTCACATAGTACTGAACTACAAGATGTTCTCAAGTTTGTCGGTACATGGTGTGGGGCTACACCCAACCCTAGTTATTCATTCCAATAGAACTTCATCTCATTTCAGACTGAATCTTTGGACATTCTATTTATTATTATAATATTTTGATGTATTATTAATTTATTTGTTTAATGATATAAGTGGGAAATGTTGATCTTAGAAAATTGTGATATACTATAGACTTATTCCTCTTGTATTTCTATTACATGTATACTGATAAAATGCTTTTAAACCAGTTCTTTGATGAAAAGTGATCTCGCAAGTTTGATGGTATTATACCGGGTAATTGTTTCACTGATTACATTAAAAGACTTTTGTTCTCGTAGAAGGAAAACATACATGGATGAACTCATTCAAGTGGTTGTCACAACTGTATGCTTTAATCATGTTGCCACGAAATAATGTCATAGTGTGATAAGCAATATTTATCTGTCAGTAAATGTTGTGGTTTAATACTTGACATGTGGTAATGTTGTACATGTGTCATGCAACAAATTCTTGAAATGAAAGTATGTCAACTCTTCTAGACTTTGTGTTTAGTGAAATTATTAAATTCCATACCACAGTGTTTTGAATCACAACAGTCCCATGGCCCTTTTGTCATTTATCTTTATGTTTGTGCTATTTTTAGGTCTGTATGTTTCCGTCCAAATCAATTTATCTCTACAATTAATCTCATATATTACAAGAACATGAATCATTTTCATATGTGAAATAAAAATAAATTCTGAGAATTAACATTTCTTTTGTTGTTTATATCTCTGTATATAATATTTCTTACAGGCATATCTGTTTTAAATTGTTCATTCAAATAAGATTAAATAATTTATTTTTTCTTTCATTAGAATTTATGTAAACTTGGGCTAAGTAGCTGCCCAAGAATTACGAAAGATCAATTTTGACCTGTTTATTTACTGAAAATAGTATTTTTATGTATCTGGTCTGTGTTCTTACATTAAGGTCATATGCTACAATGCATTGTATCACTTTTATAAGTAACCCCAAAGTGCTTAGTAACTTCATTGTTATGAATGATTCTGGAATTAATTTTCAATTTCGGCAAAAAAATAATAAAAGTGTTTGCACATAATATACTAGTATATCAATTCGCAACTATAAATTACTTTATTTCACTACATTTTATAAAACCCAACATAAATGTAATTAATTACAGATTTGTAATTTATACAGAAGTAATTTATGTACAAACATGCAAGTATGAAATAGATGTTAATCATGAATCCACAATTATGTATCTGTGCACTAACAACTGTACAATCAACAGGAACCAGTTTAGGCGTAAAAAATGTTTGACTCTTGGTTACCGACTTGCACTTACTTTTCCCCACAACCCTTTACAAAGCCAGAGGAACGGATTATCCACTTCATAACTTTTTCCTTCACACAAGAGCCAAAACAAGGCCAAGACCCACATAGACTATTCTTCATACTGTTTAGAGGTTGTCATGAGGAACCTACATATGAAGTTTGTTGAATGTAGGTGCAAGCGATTTGATTTTATACATAGTTCCCACGACTACAATATTTACCTCCCTTGGCGGACATCTTTGTTGGCAAATTCAACAAGCATTGATAGAAGATATTTATAGCTTTGTTTTAATAATTCTAAATATAGGATATTGATATGTGACAACTACATTTTCTTAAACCTTATTTGCTTATGGCCTTAACAACTTAATGGTTAGATTATCTTTTATGAAATGAGTTGCTTGATAATCAATTATATATTTTTTCTATTTAAGTGCCTAAGAAATTTGCCAATCAAGATGGCTGCAAAGGGAGCTAATTATTGTAGTGGGAACTATATAGGCAAGGTTAAAGTTTGGTACAAACAGACAGACAAACAGAGAGACCAAAAACAATAATAAAAGTAAAAAGAAGAAGAAATATGGATTTTTCAGATTTAAACCAAACCAGAGACTCGATGCTGCAGTGTCCCTGACCAAAACACGATTAAGGCTGCTTGGATTACGATGTAATTTAAACGATTTTATCTCAATTAACCGAATTTATACATTTTTTACCATAGAGGCATCTAACTAATAAACGCTGAGCACTACGGGCAAAGACCGTCCGTTAAATCCGCGAATAATGAGTATTTACACGAGACAAATATTGAGCAGGCACCGGTTCATTCATTTCCGGTTTTACGTCAACAACAAATCGATTTTGCGTGTCTACATATTTTATTAATTTTGTAGGTATTTACAGTTTATTTTTGTATCTTGAACGAACTGAAAAGGGTTATTTCTCTGTGTTTTTTATTGATATAATTGGAAAATTATGTAGTTTTAGGAAAAAATCATTACCGAAGTATTGATTATTTCGTTCAGTTTCCTCATTAGCGTTCCAATATTCCAGTGTATTCTAAATGGGAATCAATGAATGAATGGTTTAATTCAATGGCAAGTAAGAATGATGATTGATTATGGTTTATGCATTGTCTCCGTCAACCACACCTTCAATTTGTTGCATCTGTCCATTCTTAATTGGTTGCATGCTGATACTTTTTTTTCTTTTTTTTTCTTGTCATTAATTGGCAGTAAGACTTACAGTAAGTAGGTTGGCTGACCAGGACTGAGATTAGATTTTATGATAATCTAACTAATGCCCAACTACCAAAAGTGAGCTATCAGGTTGACTAGACTAGTATTTTGTTTACCAGAACTGCTGATGATAGGTCTACTCTTACACTCTATATATCTATATGCTGCTTTACCTTCTTCTTATTATAATTATATCTTATTGGAACTCTATTTAAATGTACAGTCTGACTCCATGATACTGGTGTAAACACAAATCAGGTACGTATATTGAAAAAGAGTTGATATACATATGTGCATGAATATTGCACTATTCTGATGTAACGACACCTGCAGATTGTTTTAATACGGGTAACTTTCTGGAAATTTTATCGCTTGTACTCAATACATCCTGTAAATTTTGCTAAAATACAAAGAACTCTGATGTGCATTTAGTTTACCTCCATCATTAGTCCATTTAGCTCTACCGCCTTCGTGGTCGACCATGTCTCTCTGAAAAAAGGCTTAAAAGTCAAAATAAAAAACAAACAAAATCCATTTCGCTCAATATTGACACATTGACATTTCGATAGTCAGAAATACTTTCCCGATCATGAAGTAAACATAAGATGTGAGTGAATGAGTATGTTTGACATTTTAAGTACACCGATATCGTGGGGAACCAGGCTACTAGTACTATGGTCACCATCATAACTAAATAATAAGCGTGACCGGGTGCTAGCTATCGGCTCCTTACATATCTATCTATCTATCTGTTCATACTGCATCACACCCTTTCGAGTATTTTATGCAGGTGCGCGTCAGTGCTAGAAATATTTTAAAAGAAGAAATGTACAGGAGAATTAAGTATATACATGATGTATGTGTGAGAATGGAAACAAAGCTGATAGTGTTAATAAAAGATGAAATGTACAGCTAAAGGATTAAAAACAGCCTAACCACTCAGAAATTATGGCACAGTTTAGTTACCCCTTGTCTAAACTGGTCCAGGGTTGGTGCCTGTGCAATGTCAGCCGGCAAAGAATTCCAAAGTATGATGGTAGCTGGATAAAAGGAAAACTTATAATAGTCACATGGAGTTTGGATCTGTGTAAAGGAAAAGAGGTGCATGTGTCTAGTAAGCCGGTTAGGTGGTAGGACATAAGAAGGCATTGGTACAGCAACCAGTCCATGAACAATTTTGTAAAACATCAGTAGTCTGGGTATTATAGGTATTCCCCGATAACCTGCAGGGTTCCTGGGTAGATGTTTTCATCCACACTCGTGGGATTTCACTACAGAAGAAAGCGATAGTGTAGAGTTTGATCACTATTTATTTTTAATATGTTCGAGTGGTACAGATCTATCTATATCCATCTACATAATGAAAAATAATTAACATTCTCTCAATATCTCTATATGATATCTCACACTCTGAAAACAATGATAACAGATAATAAGTATACAGTTATACAATATACTTGCATCAATTATACATACTACAAGAACACACATAATTATTCTTGTAAGCACCGTATACTGAACTCAAATACAGAATATATTAACAAACGCGTCCAGTAGCCTATTAAAATGTGACTAACTTATTTGTTCTCAAATACATAAAAGTACAAAACAATATACAGCACATAACAATACATAACACAAGACTTACCAACTAAGGGTTGAATGTCTTGACTGAGGCTCACACTGGTACACTAAAACTTGCACATGTGACTGTTACTGTAACTGTAATGTTAACTGTGAATAACATAGCGATAAAGAGTGACTGAAAGAATTCAAGTGCCATTCTGAAACTCACATATATCATTACTCAAATCACAATAATTATAGTAAGTACATCAAAACTGAATCAATTACAAAGATAGTAAAGAAAATATGCCATGTACTAAATACAGACAAATAAGCAAAAACCAACCACTGGACAATCAACCAAACTTTTGTGCACACTTTTTTCAAACTAAGAAGTCACATGACTGAAAACAGACCAAGCATAAAAAACAACATATGAAAGGTAATTCAATTAATCATAAAACAAGCCAGGCTAAGCTTATAAGAGTTGCCTCCCTTAAAAATATCAAGGACTTATATACATACATGTATGTATATAAGTCCTTGAAAATATGAACAAAACAGGTTATTTCTCTTAGACATTTAGGATTTGTCAAAAATCTCTCAGATTTTTATAATTTTCTATATCTTTAATTTCTTAAATCATATGTTATTATGGGCATGCAGTTATTTGATTACAATATATCACTGCATACAACATGACACAATGCACAAAATATGGAAGGGAAACAACTCTATTTCATCATATTCATGGAGTAAAATTACTTCATATAGTTGGAACTTTTGAAAAATAGAACAGATCTCATCAGTTCTGATGAGTTCAAGCCCATGAGAGTCTACATAGTTAATCAGACGTAAAGTTAATTTGTCATAGTATTTTATTTAGAAATGTCTTTTCAGGTCTGAGTAGTGTACAAGTAATGACAATGTATTCTTGACAGATAAGAATACAAGATGAGTGCCGGACCTCTCGTAATAGAGATTGTTTTAACCTGCTTCTTAGCTGCATTTCTGCTACATCGCTATGGTGATCTACGTAAACAACATGTTCTGGTCACACTGTTTACATTCATTGCCTGGTATTTCTCTTTCATGATCATCTTTATCCTTCCGTTAGATGTCTCCAGTGTAAGTATACATATCTTTTGATTATTACACTTTGTCTGTTTGTTACGATGATTCAATTATTGGCTGTATGCAGTGCCTTCATTTGATCTTTTTTTTGTACGATGTTATAAGGTCTAACTTTCATTTTTCATTCTCAAAGTTTGAAAAGTAGATCCTTTTTGTAGGGAATGATGGGGTGAATTTTAGGCCAAATTAATAGCCAGTCTTCATATTTATTTCAAACACTAGCATTAATAATGTCTTAAAACTGATTTCAGACATTCTACAATCAGTGTGTAGAAGAGAATGCTCGTCACCTGAAAACGACAACAACAACTACAACTATTACGCCTGCTAATGTTACAAGTAGTAAAAATGTCACCAGTACAAAACCAGTTAGCCATGTGTTACTACAATCAACCCATGATAATCCATGTCCAATGCCTGTCAGTCATGTACCTGATAGCGTATTACCTACTTTGTGGAAGATTGTTTATTGGACTTCACAATTCTTGACTTGGTTTGTATTTATGTACTTAATCTCTTTCTTCTCTGTTTCATGAAAAACTGGATTGTTTTTATTGTCTTTCTTCTCTGTTTCATGAAAAACTGGATTGTTTTTATTTTCCTATCTTATCTGCATGATCATTTATTTTGGACTATCTTTTGGGAATGTTTGGTTATACATGTATATCACTATGATATATTTATTAAACTCATTTATTGCAATTTTTGCTGGAATGCTTGTATTAATTTAAATTATTGCTTTTATGTACATCTGTCCTTTATTTGGAGTGCTATTTATTTTGGTTTACTAATTTTTGTGTGTGTGTGTGACCTTTATTAAATAGTTTTTTATTCAACTTTGATTGTTGTTAAATCCAAGGTTAGCAATAAGTCAGACCTTACATTATGAGGATTTTCTAGATAATGTTGATCTGTTTTCATCTTTCTAACAGGTTATTACTTCCTATGATGCAGTCTTACTCACGAGCTGGTGACTTCACTGTAGCTGGTAAACTCAAGTCAGCATTTATAGAAAATGCACTATACTATGGGACATACCTTTTGATTTTTGGAGTTTGTCTCATCTATGTTGCTGCTAGACCAGATCTGAACATTGACGCGTAAGCTTATTTTTTTCTCTCAACTTTTTTGCAATGTTGAAGTTAAGCCTTTTTATATTAATTGTCTTTGTGTATATAATAAAAGAATGAAAATGAATATCTTTGTATATGTATCATTTTCACTTCTCATCTGACCTTCATAATGATCAATTCTTTCAAGTATCAATAAACCAATAATAGCTTCAAATTCTTTGTTTGGCATTTTATTAAAAAACATAAACGTTATTTTACATAATTAAAAAAAAACAAAAAAACCTTTACTGATTACATGTTGTTGATCAGGAAACTAAAATTTTGTACAAATTGAAGTACATTTGTATTAGGACATTTTATATACTAGTATAACATGTTTAACTGTTCTCTTTACCATCAGGGAGAAATTAAAAGTCATCGGAGTTACTGCTAGTAACACATGGGGACTGTTTCTCCTTGTACTTTTACTGGGTTATGGTCTGGTGGAGATACCACGTTATGTGTGGAACAATGCCAAACATTCCTACATGCTGTCAAGGACATATTTTAAAATCGCCAAACAGAGTACAGAAAAAACTGAAGCTGAAGAGAACTTGGAGGATGTTTTAGAGGTTAGCAACAATAATTTTCATTTAACTTGATCTATATATAACTTACAACTTTGTTCAGGACACAGTTTTAAAAGGTATTTTAAGTATATGGATATACTACTTAATTTATGGAATAATTTTGATTTCATGTAAATTGTTTGGTGATAATCATTGACATTTTACTTTTATAATTATTACTAGGAAGTTAAACAAGCATCAGAGAAAATCCGCTACAATCATACTCTACGTAGACATGTTGAGACGATCCTGGTAAAGGTAAATATTTTGTTAACATGATGCCATTATTAAGCTTATATTTTGAACATGACTGATTTGTTGAACTATATTTTTGATATGAATCAACTAAAATCTTTGAGTTTTGCTCAGACTTCTACATACAAACTCATGCCAAACTAACATTTCTTGAATTTTCGTAGGTTTTCGGATGAGTGGATTAATTAGAAAATAAATATATTCCATTAAATTGTTTATTGTCATGACTTAGAGGAATACAGATCTTTGTTAGACAATTTTGACCAGTTGGTTTAAAAGGTAATGTATATTTGCTTTCCAGCAATAACTGGGACCAATCATATATTCTGTGTATGTATGTATTTTTGGCAGAATCTTCATAAAAATAAGAAATGCATATGTATAAGATAGATAATACAGGGATTTACACGTAATAATGGTATAAATAATCTTTTCTTGTTTTATGTTACTCATGGTATATGTGATAAATATATTTTAGTGTCCAGAATCTGTACAAGCCAGTGTGAGTAGAACAGAAGATTATGAGGACTATAATAAAAGTATCGAGACACCGTCTGAGAAAGCTCTTGTCAAGTTACATCGTAATGTGATATATTCTGTTCAGACAAACAAAAGATACCAGACACAGTGGAATATGATGATGCAGAAAGCTTTTGAGCTGGAGGATAGAATTCTCAATGATATGAGTATTGATAAGCGATATAAACACAGCTTTCCTGTGTTGAGAAATAGTATAATGAAGCGTTTTTATACACCAACTTTAGGTAAATACGGTAGATTTTATTTCGCTCTGTAAGTTTCTCACTGTTCCTGGTTTCACATCATTATTATGTTACACCATGAACGACTTCATTGCTTTGATAATTGGACAGGAACGTATTACTAACCATTTCTCTGGGAAAATATTACAGATTATTAACAACAATTTGATTGCCATAAACTGAACATTTGATATGAACAATTTTGTGATTTTTGTGCCTCCACAACTTTGGGGGGAATATAGATTTGCCCTTGTCCGTCCATCCTTTGGACTGTCTCACTGTCGTGCTGTCCATCCGTAGACCAGTTTGTGTCGCGCGTAACTCCAAAAGTATGACTGCTAGAGACATGAAACTTCTCTAAGAATATTTATCAGCATGTGACTATGATCACTAATTCAGATTTATTCATAAAATTTTCTTAAAGTGATAAAAAGTATCTTTTGATAATTTTCATGTCTTTGATGAAGGTAGTTATACTATACATGATTTCAAAGGTCACATTTCTGTTATATGTTGTTATGTTGGAATTGGCAGTAAACTATTTTTAAATATAAGTTGTACACATCATGATATTGCCATTCCATCAGTGAAATTGTCCAAGGAAATATGAGTGTGTTAATACTTATACACATTTCATTTCTGATTTTGTATGATAATAAAATAAGTTATTAATACTAATAGTTTATCTTACTCCCTATATTACAGAATGGTATTGGAAATGTTTATGTGAACCATGGGTTTGTCGTGTACTTGCTATTGTATTGACCATTGTATCATTCATGGTTGTTTGGTCGGAATGTTTGTTCTTCATACAAGATCCTGTACTGTCTATATTTGCTGTATTTATAAACCTGGCTAAGGAAAACTATGATTATGTCTACATAGAGGTAAATAAAAAAAGAAGCTGAGATAATGCTTTTGTGAAAGTTGTAGATTTCTATTGATTGTTATTGCTAAATCTTGAAAAATGACAGATATAATATTATGTAGAAATAGTGATATTGTCACAAATGTTTTACTGAATTTTTACATCCCATTAAATTTTGCTGTATTTGTGTAATGAAAATCTTTACTTCTTACTGTTTTTAATGAAGTTTTACTAGGCTTGTCATATTTTCATAGGGTCAGACAACTGTTGAACTATGTGTAGCTTATTTATATAAAACTTGAAACTTGAGAATTTGATTAAACGCCTGTTTCTACATATAAATACATATTCAATATATACTAATGATCTGATTTTGTTCATTATTTCAGTTGGCCAGTATACTTACTATCGCATATCTGTGTACATGTGCTTATTACAGCGTGTTTCAGATCAAGATTTTAAATTATTATTATATCGCTCCACATCATCAGACAAACGAATACAGTCTTATATTTACTGGCATGTAAGTATTTTGTAGTATTGGTGTAAACTAAATAATTAATTTGCTTAAAATCAGATACGGGCATAACCATGTTTGTTTTGTTTATGGCTAACTTCACTATCATTATTCATTTTTATGGTTATCTTAGTTATCAAAGCATGTATTGGAAACTTTTTATGTTCCAAATTATCATCTCTTTGGGTGTACTTGTGTAGTGTTGAATAAAGTTTTTAGTGACTCATCCAGACAGTTGTATTTTATCATTTTTAAATTGATACGCTATAATCAATGTTGAATTTAAATATTATATACCTAAGGAATGTACTATGTAAATTTAAATAAGCCCCATTTTGGTAGAATTAATATTTCTTAGGTGAAGATTATTTTCATTCTAATGATGTTAAGTATAGATCAGAAACAGATGAAGAAGGTACTGCCCTTGTCCATGTTTTTATTTGAAAGCAAGTTTATATTGAAAAGGCATGTTTTAGACAAAGTAAATATTTTGAACTGAGCGTGTCTGCATTTCTACGTTATACTATTTGGTGTTACTTTATTTCTGTTTATTAGACATGAAAGCTGCTTGTTTGTTTAAAGTTGCCATATATTATATATTAAAATTGTGGTTAAGTGTATGTTTAACTTACAGGTTATTGTGTCGACTAACTCCTCCAATGTGTTTGAACTTCCTTGGTCTGATTCACTTAGATAGTCATGTGACTCATTCCGAAAATAAAATTGAGACTGCTTATACAAAGGTAAGTTTATCTAAGTTATTGTGTGTGTTTCTTTCTATAGATTTGGGAGTATATGAATTAAGTCATTTAATATTTGCATACTTAAGTAAAAATCGGTTGAGTTGGCTTGTTATAGTACAGGTATTGTTAATTCTGTTGATCGTCAGACTTTTTCACTGGTTGGCTTATGTGCACGTCTGGGATTATTGCTTGTTATTTCAAGCATGAATAAATTTCTTACCTCTTAGTCTAGCATTATTACCATATAATCTGAATCTGTCAAAAATCTTAGTAGGAATAAAAAAAGAGCACAAGGTCAAATATTGATATAATAAAGGTTGTTTGTAGAAACTTACATACAACTTCCATCATTTATTAATTCTTCCATTTATTTCTTCATTCCTTCCATTGCTCTTTTGTTTGTTCATTTTTCATTCAGATTTGTCAACTAATGCATGCATTATAATGTATGATATACTGTTATTATAATCATTAATGTAACATTTCAGAATTTATTTCGAGGGTATAAACACCTCAGATTACCGGTACATTATCTTGTCTTATTTATGCATGCATCTCAGGTCAAAGCAGATTGTTCAATTCATTACTAACATATAAAATACATTTTGAAACAATGCCAATAAGAATTTTCCTCTTATTTTTATCTGTTTGCTCATCTTGAAGTTTTAAACTAGTGCTTATAAAATAATTCATACCCTTATAGTAAGTACATGTAGTTTGATGACTTAATTTGTTGTCTAAATTATCAGAGTTAAAATAGAAAATGTAGTTTATTTTTGTCCGAGAAAAAGGCAAACTTTGCCATCTACTTTAGATTATCTCTGTTCATTGCTGGTGTTTTTTTTTTCATTCTAAATACTTGGGTTTGGTGTTATTTCTGGTAATTTGGTGTTTGATTCTAGTATTCTTGTTTATTCTCAATAATTTGTATCGGATAAGGTAAATAAATGTTTGAAGTGGTATTTGTATTTTTTTATTCAAACTTACAGCATGATTAAATTTAAAATGTTTAAAAAGGGGATCTTTGTCTTTGTTCCTATTTCAATGAATGCAAGGCCTGAATAGTTTGTGTGCTATTTGTTACATATTTTTTACTGTTTAATATCTATGTCTAAAATTAATTGCATAGAATATTATAACTACTATGAAATTCATAGTAATTATAATATTCTATGCAATTAATTTTACTATGAATGAATATTTCAACAACATTTTACTTGTTTTTTTCCAATAGATTCAGTGAAAATGTAACACAATTATAAACATCATTATCATGTCACAAAATCTTGTCATGGTATATTCTTTGTAAATAAAAGTTACTGTAATAACGGTATACAAATAGTTACTAACCCTGTAACGATTATATCACGCAGACTACCTTCCTCCTCGTCATTTACGATAAAAGTCTCCATTTCAGAACCAGTATTTAAAGGGGCATGCCCAGGAACTGCTGTGTCTTGGGGTTTAT
The DNA here is from genome assembly GCA_964023205.1 of Lutraria lutraria. NCBI lineage: Eukaryota > Metazoa > Mollusca > Bivalvia > Venerida > Mactridae > Lutraria > Lutraria lutraria. Next base: position 4,734,787 of record OZ026838.1, read on the forward strand.
ACACCAAAAATGCGTTTATCACTTGTAAAAACAATTATTACCGAAAAGTCAAAGAAGAATGTGCCTTCAAAAATGGCCCTATATTGACGCGTGGGTATTTATATGCCGGTTTAAATAAAAGGCTTACAAGCCTTTTATTGACGACAACGATATTTCCAATTCGTCTGAGAATTTAACTTAGCGTGCGCGCTGCCTTTCAAGCAGCAAAACAATGATATTTACCTATAATTGATCGATAGATAAGCTTTATGTCGCAAACAATGAACATGACATGAGCAATACTTACCATTTCACAGTTTGTTGACATTTTTTCCGCTTTTGACAGATCCCGAAAGGGTCGAGTTATGAAAATGACGAATATTTTCTAAGGCGTAATCGGCAGGTTTGGTAAATCATGAAATGTGTATTTTGAGTCAAATAGCGGGACATTTCGTAAATATTTTACAGGACTTTCATTAATTGATTTTGGCATTCAAATGATACCAATTTGATTTATATTCGAGACGCTTCAGTTCCAGGGCATGCCCCTTTAAAATAAATGACTCCATTACAGACCCAATATATTCTGGTAACGTTATATAGAATATATTAGGTCACCATGTGACGTCCAAACATCCAATGACACTAGAGTATTTTGTAGTAGGCGTGATACATGTAAATACCGATACTGCCATTGTGAAAAATTTGCGTACAAATTCAAAGTGTTATCAATATAAATCATACGTGTAAATGGCAACATTTTCCAATGTACTTTTGTATTTTGCCATTAACAGGATACCATACTAGGACAATTTTAGATTTTGATGTGATTTTTTTCCAGATCATGGGACATATGGATGTGATTCCTATAATCTCTGATGGTTTCAACATATATTTCCCTATCATGATTGTGTTGTTGTGTATTTGTACATACTTTAGTCTGGGAAGTCGTATTCTACATTTCCTTGGAGTAAACCAATTCATTGGTGATGATGATTTGACTACTGAACTTGTAGATGAAGGAAAGGAACTAGTTAAGAGAGGTAATTCTTATCAATCTTTTATTTATCAACATACAATCAAACCTGTATTAGCGGCCACCTCCGAATAAAGGCTATCCTGTAAATAAGGGTCATTCTTTTAAAAATGGTCATCTGAATACTAGGATACTTGTAGGTTTAATTTGAAAATCGAGTACGATTACTTGCCCCCTATGACAGTGTTGGATTCCAATCTTAGTAAAATGATCTTAACTTGATAAAAATAATTAATTCAAAGAGCATGATCGCGTGATTTCAACAAATGCATTCATTTTACGTTATGGAATGCATACACAACTACAAATCCAAAAATATGTAAAGCTAGACGCTCAGTATTTTGGAATTCGTACAACTAATTTCATTTATAAGTATCTAATTGTTGATATTAATTATTATGAATAGATACATAATTATTTTGTTTCTTCTCAAAGTATGCAAGTGTTTTATACAAGGGAAACACAATCATACATGCATTGTAATATTTAAATGAAGGCTATACACACAAATACTTTAAAACATATCTTCGTCTACTGATGACCCTCGGATATAAGAAATGATCGAACTGTTATCTCATAAAATCTGATATTTGAACCAAATGTTTTAATTACCTGGCAAAACAAATCTATTTCCTTCAAATATTGACAACGTATAGTTTAAATCACTTCCTCGAAATACCACATTCGGCCCCTTTATCATTATACTGTATGGAGTCCGCCATTTTGTTTCCACTATCATAGATTCGCGGATGCCATTTTATCCCATGTTGCAAAGCGCTGGCAGTCCAATTAAGTCATACTATGTTAATTGTTAGGTTTCTGTTAAAGAAATGTCTAAATATGAAAATGTCTTGCATTATTTGAACATGCATGATATAATGATTGAATCTTCAAGTTGATGAACAAAGGTGCTGAACCCATTACGAAACTTTCAGGGTCAGCTTTACTCAGAACTCTATTTCTAAGAGTATTTTAGGAACCAATATACAGTTTATAGGTCAAGTGAGCACTGACAATTTATTATCTTTCTGATATGTACACGTTTATGTATGCATGCATTATGTCAGATGGGGAATATAACCTATATTGGTAATTGTATGGCTTTGAAAAAGTCTTAACCATAAAAAAGAAAATTAAAATCAGCAGCTAACAACAGTGGGATGTAAACTTTCAGTTGCAAATTTTGGGAATAGTGAAAAATGACAAAATTTCATACAAATATTAAAATATATGTATGTAGCCGTTTAAATTTATTTTTGGTGAATGCAAGAACTATTTCTTGACAGAGCGAGCATGTGACATAAATTTCCCGTGTTCGCGCGTGCGTTGCGGTAAATGACGTCACAGCAAGCATGTAAACAAAAATGGCCGCGAATCAATGATATCCGCGAACAGATGGTAGTCGACGATATACAATTATACAATGTTTGTTTATCTCAAATTTCGAGATTCATCTGTATATCAACAGAAGTTACATTATGAGGGTTCAACGCAACAGTGTTATAACTCATACTGAAATAAGAACAAGTTATGACAGTGTTGTGCTGAGCCCTTGAAATTTAAGTATTACAAGTTAAATATACTTAATCATGTTAGACATTTTTTACAATTATTCATAATCATAGGATCATATAATTGCCTAGCTGGGTCAGGTAGAAAGATTATGCTACTTTATTATGCTGATTTGCCTTGTTTTTTTCTGAAATCTTTGTCTATATTTCTTAGAGAGAAGGCGACTTGATCGAATTGCGGACTCGGAAGTAAGAAGAAGAGAATGGAACACAAGGTTTGGTGATAGCACATCTTCCACAGGTCGTGGTTCTAGAACTATGGACTCTCCAGAAGATATCAAAATCAGATCAGGGTCCTCTGCTAGTCAAGGTTAGAACTATTTTTACAATATCCTTTTGTTTTATTTAGCCCTTTTTCTAGCAATAGAATTTGGCCCTTTTTTACAGACAACTTTCAGTATTAGTTGATTTCAGTTAGTGATTAATTTGGTTCTCATTTCCTTGTCAACCTATTTTGAAGGATTCCTTTTTCAAACTGACTTCTATTTTTCATTTCCTGTTCAGTTTATCAGTTATGTTATAAATAATCCAGTATAAATTTTATGGTGAATAATCACTTATGATTTAGATATGAATTATTTTGTATCATTTTATGGTGAAGTATCATGTATGAGTGAAATTATCACATATTGTTTCTGTTGTGAATTAATTTTGTATGTAGTGTGATCTTGTATTATAGGAAGTTACACCATGCCTCGTGTACCAAATACGTATGACAAGAGTGAGTTACTGAATGAGGCTGAACCTATGGATTACAGTGACAACCCAGCATTGGCTAACCCAGTAGGCGGCTACCAGTCTCAAGCTCAACATCCAAGAGCTAAACCTCACAGAACAAATCCAAGGGGACCACCGAGGGGAATATTTGATGATGTATAAAATGGGGGCCCACCAGGGCAAATTATTTATAAAACATCGCAATTTTTGTAGCAGAAATATAATAGTCAATGTTATAGTTACAATGTACCTTATTTAAATCTAATAGTTATCAAAGGATGTTTTATGAATTTATATGTTTTATTATTAGTACATGTGTTTGTTATCAATTTCATTATTTGTGATGTAGAGCTGTTGTAATGCCATGTAGTTGTTCACCCATGCTGCTTATTAAGTCAGAATTTATTTAAACTTTGAAGTCCAAACAAGAGTTTATACCTTTATGATTTGATTTAATCTTATTGTACTATTTATGGTATGACCATGCTTAAGAATTGAGAGATGAAAAATTCTGGCCTAAGGTGGAACACTTGTAATGCCAGTACTATTTTCACTGTGCAAACTTATGTTGCATTTGTTTATTGATACTTGACCATGTTTTTATAGACATATTGTAATCTACTTTTTCATTCTAATGATTTAATTTTTTTATTTTATCACTTAAAGTTTATCAATATTAATATCTTGTTAACATGTCGAAGGTTAAATCCTGCCAAATATTATTTATTTTTGTGTGAAAGAATCCATGATAACATGTGAGGTATGGTTTAAAGCCCCATAAGCATTTTGGATGTTAAAATTGAAGTAGGTCTTATTTTACCTAGAAAGATATCTTAGCAGTGAAATTGACTTTTACTTGCAATAAAAACATTCCGAAATTTTCTTTTTTAATCGCAAAGTACATTAGAAATATAGCACAATGATATTACAAAAAATAAGAAAAAGCGTCTGACAACATTTCTACGAGATGTGGCTAAAGAAAGGCATTGTGTAAATATGTTTTAGGGCAAATAAGATATATTTCTTTTAATTTACTATAATTACATCTATTCTGTTTTACTAAATTTAAAAAGCTAATGGGGCTTTAATGCCACAATTTAATGCTATGTGACTTATGCCTCAATGATATGAATCTTATTTACATCTGAGACTGTTTTTGTGGTTTTGTTTCTTTATAATATTCTGCACTTTACTGAGCAAGTCATGATAATCTGTGCTGCACTCCCTATTATAGTAAATTCTTCTATAATTAACGACTGATTTGGGCACATTTTCTAAAGCAGGTGCAATTTATTATTTATATTGCATATTTCAATAATTAATCAATGCTTAAAATCATGTATGAGATATTATATTCAGCTATCATTTCATTTTACAAATGGCATTATAGAAGTGTGTCATACTCAAACATTTCATTTATCTTTTTGTAGAATAGTTCATGTGTAACTCAGTAATATATAGAAATAAGCTATGTGTTGTGTGTTACTGCAGTCTCACTAATGAGTACATTCCTTCAATATGATACAAACATCTTTTGATTCATTTAGATCTACTAATTTTAAAATTTATGAATAACATTGTTGCTTATTATAATTTTTCTTTTTATTTCAGTTCTATAGCCGTGTTTGTTTTTTGACAAAATGCTTGTATTTGTGTTGTATCACTTATTTAAGACTGATTTTGAATGTCAATTTACTATTCTCCACGACATAATACCTTCATACGTTACTATAGTGATATTCAAAAAGCATTTTTAACGGTTTTTTTTTCACTTACACCCATTTTATGTCATAAAAAAATCTTAATACATGACTTTTCAGTGCAATTTTGGCTCATATTTAAAAAAAACAAGATTCAGCTTTTGTGTTTACTTTATGACTGTAAATCTAAGTCATTTTTATTTTTAAATATAAGTCCATTTAAGGAAAACGTCTCTCATAGAGTTCTCAGAATTTAGAATTCTAGATGTAACTCTTGTGTCACTATATATCATGATCATGTAGAACTTAGCCCATGGACCACAGCTACAGCTTTTCTCGGACGAGCAATAGAGAATTTATCATACCACCTTTACTGTCAACCAGTGTGAATGATAAGTGCAATAAATGTGTGTTATATTTGAATATTGTTTCTAGAGATGATAATTCAGTCCATTTTTTGTTCATATCAATATTAGTCGCACAAAATTATAGAAAATACTATATAAATTGATACTAGTATATGTATTGTTTTGGGCATTTTTTTATTGTTGATTTATAAGTTGTTATTATTTCTATTAGGATTGATTTGTTACTGTTTCGTGTTTCTAAATCTATTTAGAATATGTTATCTTCTTCTTCTTGTCCATAGCCTATTATATGTTATGATAAGGTTTTAAAAAAATTGTTTTTGGTTACCTGCTCATCAAAAAAGGGTAGATAGTTAGGACTTTTTTGCACTTAAAAAGGTAAAAAAAGGGGGAGAAATTGTATGTATCTTTCTCGGGTCTAATAAAATGTCTAGGGTCGTTGCGAAAACTTTGGATAGGTCTGGTAGCCAAAATAAACTTTTTTTACGACTTAAGCAAGATTGTTATTTATGTTCTGTTATTGAACTGTGACATTTTTTTGGTGACTTTGAAATTATTTTCATATTTGAATTATTGATATTATTCAAGGTTTGTAGATATATACAAATGTAGTTTTAAATGTTCATGTAGTTATTTATGTGCAAACATTTGGGTAAAAAATAGTTTTAGAGTCTTTGTTAACTCTAAACTTCAGTGGGTAGATTTTCATGTTTTTTGTAGTATAGTTATTCATGGTACAAAACAATGAAATAATGTTGAATGATTTGTACAAATTGTAACAAATAGTTTGAATTAATTCGGCATGTAGGGTTTGAAGTTTATATATTTCATTTCTGAGCCCTGATATAGTTTATTGTTTAATCCAGATTTTTATTTCTATCAAATGAGCGTTAGAAGCGATCCAGTATGGAACAAATAAAATATAAAAATGATTCTCTTGTCAAGTAAAAGAGGAATCTTGGCTGGATCAGTGCATAGTTTATTTGTATTCTTTACTTCAGGAAATTCGTACATTCCTTCCTTAACCTTTAATTGTAGAATATTTTTTGTGTATCATTATACTTGAAGCTATTTATAGAATAATAGAAATGTTGTTGATTGATATGAAATCCTATTTTATTGCTAGGATTTAAATATGATAAATAATCTAACATGACATTGATGTTGGGAATTTATGTTTCAATGGAAACATACTGACTATTTTAATAGCATCATGTATGACACAAATTAATAAAATTTATTTCGCAATAATAATTTGATTCAATGTTTGTTATTATAGCTATGACATCAAAAAGTGCAATAGATAATTGAGTCATGACTGTAATATGATTTATACTGAATATTTGATGATAACATGACATTTTCAATGAAATTTTGGGACAAGTTATTTTTCAAATGACTTGTAGGTCAGTGTTAGATCTGAATATTTGTTTATGTATGTACATATGTGGGAGTTAGTTATATAGTATATGCTTCACCAGGCTCTGGTTTCACAAAATCATCCATATTTGGAGCCTGGGAAAAGTTCTTAGCATTGAGACGGTCTCTTATTAATTTGAAATGGAAGGGAAATTTAGAAAATCAGTTGGAAAATAAGTGGTCATTTTAATGAGATGGTTTAATATTGTGATGGTTGTCTCTAAATGAGGTTTTGTTGTTGAATTAATCTTACAGCAATAGTCAGTGACGTGTACTGAAGAATTTTTGTTTAAGTTGAGACAGGTTGAAATATTAATATATACGGTCAAACCAGTGTTTGCGGCCACCCCTGAATAAGCGATCCTGTGAATAGAGGCCATGATTTGAGATTATTTAGAACAAAATGACCTCCGAATAAAAGCCACATTTTGTCTTTCCCATGTGTGACCTTAGTTCACAGGTTTGACTTGACATGTAATGCTACATAGAAATGAACGAAAATCATATTTAATGGCATGTATGTTGTTATAACTTAGTTCATGTTTTTGTATAAATATCTGTTTAATGTATTGTTTATGTTGTGTTAAGCACGTATAGACTTCACTATCTTCAAATGCATTTGTACTTATTATATCATGGAATTCAATAAACTTTAAACTATTATTTTTTCTTGTTATTTTTAAACATACCTAATCTTATAATCTCTATCACAGAATTCCAGTGAACCTCGCAGATTGATACAGTCTGACAACTTATGTTGTAGTCATTTATGTTCAGTGATGTATACATCTATATACATGTATGCTCACACCAGCAGACATAAGGATGATTCACTGGTATTCTTACTATTAAGGTTGTCGGCAGATACTTTTTCTGTGATGTGGAAAGTAAAATTTCTGCTTTTACTTATATACATGCATCATAGGCATACATTAATTTGATAATAAAACTGAAAATGCTCAGTATAGTGTATATCTTTTCTACATTATAAACACATCCGCACTATATATTATATGGCACTAAAATCCTCAGAAGGTTTAAAACATTATAACAATAAAAGAACCTTGAGATGGAAACCTGTATTAGTTATAAAGAAAACACTGTTGCAAAATAAACGAACATGCAAGAAAATAAGTGTTCGGTGCACTCTAAATTATGATATAGCACCGCACGTAAAAAAAGCATATCAGTATGATATTATACCATTTTGAAAATAAAGTTGTCAAATTTGATTAAATGTATGTCTAACTTGAAGTACTGATCATACGCTATCTGAATATATATAAATTAAGAATTGATATTAAGTTTTTTTTTTGTAAGGACTTACACTTCAGTCGTCATCAATGAAAGCATTTATTACATTAAATATGACAGAGAAAAAAGAATAAAGAACATATTTCTATTATAATATGATGTATATGTATAAAATGTTGAAAATAAAGTTTGCTAAATTTGTCTAAATTTGTGTTTAACTTGAAGTACTGATCACACACTATATAAATATGTAAGAATTAAAATTTGATCTTAAAAGACATTTTGGTAGGAACTTATGGAAATTCCTGAAAACGGGGATTAGTTTTATAATCCAGCATCTATTTACATTGAAATTACCTCCCTTCTCAAAATTCAAAAAGTATTATTTTGACTCAATTACATCATTTAACAACTTTAAATTTTATCTAACGTGTAATAATTGAATATATAAACCATCACACACTATTTTTGATTAATAACATTCGTTAATGAGAGAGATATGTACAAACAAACAAAATAGCACCGGCAAAACCTTACTTACACGATTTTTATATCAAAGGGAAACAATCCAAATAGAATTATTGGCTTAAATACTAAAAAAACGCATTTTTCCGGAGCTATTTTTTTGCTTGGTTTATATCTTTGTAATTAACGAGTGTCAATTAATTAAAATAATCTTCAACTGTTTGTATAATTAAGACAAATAGAATAAAAGTACTTTGACGCTGCTAAATAATGTAATTAAGTTAAAATATCATATTTTGTATTTTTAATAAGGGAGATAATTTCAATGTGAATTGATGCTGAATGAAAAAGCTAAACTCCGTTTACAGGAATTTCTATAAGTTCCTACCAAAATGTCTTTTAAGATCAAATTTTAATTTTTATATATTCATATAGTGTGTGATTAGTACTTCAAGTTAAACACAAATTTAGGCAAATTTGACAACTTTATTTTCAACATTTTATACATGTACATCATATTATAATAGAAATATGTTCTTTTTTCTTTTTCTCTGTCATGTTTAATGTAACAAATGTTCTCATTAATTACGGCTGAAGTATAACGTTTGATAAACACTAATAATGTAGAAGAAGAAGGAATTAAGTTAAACACTGTTGATAAAATTCTGATATTTTAGGTCCATCAAATTTATTCACTAGGAAGTTAGATAAATACACATACACAAATAATATTTAGAAACAGATGTACATTATTATCTATTTAACAAGCTAAGATATATAGATATGTCTGAATGAGAAAACTGTATCAGATCAAGTCAGGTTAAAACTGCATTGTCAATGTATCCGACAAGCAACAACTTTAAACAGATGTAATGTAGCATATGGATACATCTTGAAGTCTAAAATACAAGTATCAGGTATATGATAAAAGTTCTTTAAAATATACTGCGGTATTAAACAGCATGCAAGCACATTGAGTATGGCTTGCAAACTCATAGACTTTTCCGGTCAACAAATAAAAGAAATCTCAGTTTATGCAACACTCCATTCTGTTGAGAACCATATTTAATCTCATCATAATTATGATGTCTAATTATGGCTGCTGGAACTGAGGTTGTCATATGTGATAATACTAGAGTTGAAATACTAATCACTGCATTTATGTAAATACTATCAAACCTGTGTACACTGGCCACCATTGGGAAATACATAATGTGACCCTTGTTAACAGGTGATTGTTATTTGGTTCTAATCTTTTGAAGAATGGCCATTATTCGCATGGTGGCATTTATTCTGAAGCTTTCGCTATCACCGGCTTGACTGTATTAATACGATTTGATATTATCAAATGTCACACAGTTAAACATTATTTATAATATTGCATGTATGATATAAAACATGGTGGAGAAAAAATATAATGTATATAACGTTGAAAAAAAAAGTTGTCAAATTGGGTTAAATATGTCCCTAACCTGAAGTACTAATCACACACTATATGAATATATAAGAATTAAAATTTGATCTTAAAAGACATTTTGGTAGGAACTTATAGAAATTCTTGAAAACGGAGATTAGCTTTTTCATTTAGCATCTATTTACATTGAAATTATCTCCCTTATTAAATTTTCAAAAAGTTAAATTTTGACTTAATTACATCATTTACCAGCTTAAAATTACTTTAATTGCATTCATCTTAATCATAGACGTCTTTGAATACTATATATAATAATTGACTCTCATTAATTATGAAAAAATAAGCAAAGAAAAAAATTGACAACGGAAAAAGGCGTTTTTTGAGTTATTAAGCCAATTATTCTATTTGGGTTGTTTCCCTTTGATATAAAAATCGCACAAGAGAGGTTTTTCCGGTGCTGATTTTTTTCTTTGTTTATACCTCTTTTATTAACGAATGAAATTGATTGAAAATAGTGTGTAGTGATTGGTATACTCAATGAGATTACATGGAATATAGAATAAAGTTGTTTTATGACGTAATTGAGGCAAAATAATCTTTTTGAAATATTAATAAGGGAGGTAATTTCAATGTAAATGTATGTTGAATGAAAAAGCAAATCTCCGTTTTCAGGAATTTCTATAAGTTTCTATCAAGATGCTTTTTGATATCAAAACTTAATACTTATATATTCACATAGTGTGTGATTAGTACTACAAGATAAACACGGTTTAAATAAAATTTGACAACTTTATTTTCAACATGTTCTACATCAGATTTTGGTTTGTATGATGTAATGTGTTTTTTTAGTTATTATTTGCCTTAAATGTTCTTGTTATAAACAGCATAGTATCATATATAGCACATCTGAACAAATAGATTTATTTTTGCCAACTTGATGTTTGTTATGTAAGAACAATTCTCATGACAGTAAATGCTTGTCTTCTACAAAGTTTATATACATACATATATGGCATAAGTTTGCATATTATGTATAATAGATGTGGTGTATTTCACAGTGTACTTTGATTAAGAATGGCGTATATAATATATATATATATATATAAATATAATTAATATGTGGTACCTCCTCCTTCATCTCAATATTTCTTTTAAACGTTTGAAGTTGTTGAAATAGTGGAGGAATCTGATGCTAGCAGACTAAGGAAGTTCTGGTGAATGTAACTAAAGTTACTGGTTATAAGTAAATACAACACAAGTTTAAAACATTTGTAAAGTTTTAATTTGTTCTGAGTAACAAAGCCTACATCCCTATTGACAGGTAATAAAACACACAATAACAACAGGTAAATCATTCCTGTCCCTATATAGGATATCACTAATATACAATCAGCAACATCTTATCCTCGCATAGTTTACCAAAAAACATACAACATGGACAACAAATAGCAAAATCTGCATCATTTGAGAAGTGTAGGCAAAGAGAAACAATCATTTTGGGAATAAAAATAACAATTCTTAAAACAGTACTACAATAAAGATCAGTGACTCTTCTATAGTGCGATTTTATTAACCTGTCAAAGCTGCATAATTTCAGTCAATGCTTTAATCTATTTTTAGCTTCGATTAATTTCGTAAGTGATGCGATAATCTTCGATATACTATACAATCATGTGGAATGAGACATGAGATGAAAACTATCGACTGTGGCACGAAGAAAAAAATAAGTGCATTCAGCGACCATGTAATTATTCAGCTTTGACAGTTTAATATGAAAGACACTATTTGTGTGGAAGCAATATTAAGATAACATTCAGGTGTAACTGTAAACAAAGAGACAATCCAGTATTTTTTGTGATAATGCCCTTCAGTACATAAAATTAAAATATTCTACCAAAAAGAAAAGAAATTGACTACCAATCAGCAATAAGTTGATAATTAAAGTTATTATAATAAATGAAGACAGTGAAATCTAACCTTAATGCACTATGCATGTATTAACAAAATTGTACCTTTGTTAAGCTAGCAAGAATTTAATGCCCACTTATCATAATATCAGTACCACAATACCTCAATAAAAGACTAAAGACAGGTATCTACCGAAATCCTGACAAACTTAAAACTCAAATTAATTTATTTAACTTAAAATGTCCAAACTTTTCACATAAACAGTTAGTTTTCAGTTCAAAATATAGGCATACTACGTACACACAAAATACATACACCAGTACCATATAGATCTACTGGCCACTACAGATATATAACACTACCATTAATTCACCTCAGATGATAGTTTTAGAAATTTGACAAGTAAATAAAATAATCACAAGGTATATAGTGTAGACATAGAATTTTAACAATATTCTTAAACTAGTATCAATCAGAAGAAATAAGATTACAAAATAAGGTTCACAATGGAAAACAAAAATAACGGAATATGATAAATGGTTCATCAAAACAAACATTATATGGGTCCACAGCTTTCAAAATCCTTACGTAATTAACTTTATATCAACACTCAGTTATACATTGCTACTGTTCAAACTGTTATTACAATACAACCTCTGTAGAGCAACACCCTGTGGGAGCAGCAAATATTGGCCATTGTTTAGAGGTTGTTGCTCTACAGAGGGCCACTCTAGAGAGGTTGTACTGTAGTTATTTCTTTTTTAATAAGACCAAAAGCTGACAAAAACTAGGTAATGTTACTAACATATAGATATAAAAATATTCTAAAAATATGGCAAATTTTCTAGTTCAGAAGCAAATCTCCGGGGCATTAAACACTATAAAATATTAGGTAAAAGTAATGGAGAATAAATTACATAAAGTTACTATTGAATTGCATACAAAACAAACAAAACTGAAGCTTTGCTTATTAATTATCACAGAGTAAAAAGTAACAAAAAACACTACAACACTTTATAAAGAGCACAGTTTGATTTTTGTTAATAATATATTAAGCTAATGTAATACTACAGTTAATGCTTAGTTGAGTAAAATCTAACATACACACAATTATAAGCTCACTCAAACCATGTTGCAGTCACATTTCAAGCTATATTACTGTTTACTTTTAATGTTGACATTAGATTTAAAAATAAATGGTCATGAATGAATACTAAAAATGAATTTGAAAAAACTGCAGACATCACTAAACAGTAATTACACAGACATATTTAGAACTAGCGGTAACCATGTATAGTCCTGCTCAGCAGGCATTCTACTTTAACTGTCTTTGAAATGGAGGAAAAAGCAACATTGACATATACTGATTATTGATACAAAAATACAGAAAATCAACACATAAACCAAGATAATATGTGTCATTTTACACAAATTACAAACTATATGACGACAGACGCAAGAAGAAGCATAACTTATAAGTTGTATTTTTCTGAGAACAAAATGTCTAACTTCGAAACTGCCTTCAAACATACATGTACATCATTACAGTTTAAATATACAACATATGTTGAACAATATACTATATTAAAACACATGGAAAAACCTATAACATGCACAAATGGTACTCATCAATACTGACTAACAAATATTGTATTTAATACTGTTTATAATGATGATGGAGAAGTTTTTAAAAATCAGTAAACAAGACGTGTTTTAAAACCTGGACTACTGGCCTGATGCACAGGTCCTGTAGAGGTTGTTGAGAGGAACCAACATATGATGTTTGAAGATCGTAGGTGGAAGTGCTTTGATTTTATAGGAAAGGTTAAAGTTTAGTACAAACAAACAGGCCTAAAACAATATGCCACGATCTATTGATACAGGGGCATAAAAATGATCAAATTTGATGTAAATTACTATGAAAGCGGCTGGATGTCTAATAATGATTTCACTTGAAGTTTAAACATCTTCACAGAAATTAGGAAGAAATGAAAGAAAAAATAATGTAAAGTATGAAACACTCCATTGAAATACATTTATCAAAACAACATGTTGGATAGCTAGTGTTTGTAAAGGACTCATTCATACTGGTAGATTCACTAATAATATCAGCTGATCAGCAAACATGACAGTACAATGACTGAGGTATTAAGAAAACAGAGGTAAAACTACTTATTACAATTAAAACCTAGTTTGAACCTAAATGACATAGATTTACAAGATGAAATGAAAATTATGATTGTCGAAGTTTTGGAAGATGAAGACATTGTAATTATGTTAAACATTCATCTTAAAGTTTTGAATATATCTTGTATTAAAATAATAGTTTGATTAGTAACACGAAGTTTAGTTTATATCTATTGTGTTTCCCCTACAGTAAAACTAATTTAATGAAATAAAGTGATTTCATAATAAAACAACTATTACAATTCAACGAAAACAAAAACATAAATAAAACAAATGCAATATGAAATATAATTATGTCTTATTGTCAATGTACTGTGGTGAGGTTTGCACGGTTTCCCCAGCAGTTTTTATTTGGATGACATGATGTTTCCCTAATTTCTATTTTGGGGACAAACAAACTTTTGGGGGACATTTGCTCATTGAGATGAAGCAGTGAAGAAATTTTCATCAACATAAAAAACTGATTTATACTGATTTCACAATTTATCAGAGCATTTTTGATACTGAAAAAGAGTCAACCAGTTAGAAATAATCTTAATCATTAGAGAGCATATGGACAAGCAACAATTTTATGCATTGCAATTTTAGCAGAATGAAAGAAAAATACTGAAAATAATATAACAGAAAGCTTATCTTGTGTGACAACAATGTCACACAATACATCAATTCAAGTAACATGGCAACTGAAAATCATGTCTAATGCATTTGCAGCACATATTATAACACTATAAAACTGCTTGTATATTATAAATAAAGCACTATTCATAACTTGGCACTCAATAAGAAGGTCCATCGATAACCAGAACCATGCTATAATTGCATATGATAAACAGTTTCCAACTTAGTGAAATTACTATACAATATGACAAAACAGTAAATTGGAAAACAAGTCCAACAAATTTAATATACTAGGCAATTTTCTTCTGTCATTTACATTAAAGAGGAATGTATTTTTCTTTCGTTATGGAAAAATTCAAAAACAACATTACTAGCACCATGAATAATAACACTACAGTTGTTAATGTAATCTAAGCATAAAATGTTTACCTACAAAATAAGTTCTACATGGTAATTCCTTCCTTCATGTGTAAGAATCAGGTCCTATTCTAACAGCAGATAAAACTTTATAATGTCTAGCAGATCTCATATGATGACTATAAACTAACTAAATCTCAGTCTGTAAATGCCTTATAAATCAGTAATATGTTTCTAATAGTTCTATCAATATAAGGACACATCACACAGGTGCAATGACAAGATTGTCTGTAGACTTCGATGGCTGTAACGTAACTGTAGTGTCTAACATTTCAAGATCATACAAGACATCTAAAACACAGGACACACTCCATGCTTGAGCAGGACATCCAAAATGGTTGGGCTGAAAAAAACAACAACACTCAAATGATGTAAAGTTTTTATCACTTTTGTAGACATGAGCGGACTGATTATATTTTAGATTAGATTCTACCCATGATATTCATCTCTTCATTTATAGAATGCACAAAGATATACATTTAAGCTGAGTTTTACATATAGAAAAGTGATAAAAGTTAAATGACAACCTGCATTCAGATTACTTGTTCTTATCAGATTTGCATTTTCTGAAGTATGGACATGGAAAATTAAGAATAATCAAACAGAATTTGTTGAGGTTACAACATTCATTTAAAGATAAAACAACTTGATAAATGACATAATACATTCAACATCACATTGTAGATTGAAATGACTATGAAAGATTGAAAGCTGACAGGACCTTTGTGCAGAGCGCTGGATAACTCAGTCTAAGATCTTGAGTTCAAAACCCGCCTTGAGCTAGTATTTAACATTTTCATGATTCCATGAAGGCATAAGTACTGATTAATAACCATTCAGAATATGTAAATGATAACTACAAGTTGTTATAACTTTGCAGGTAAAATGTTGAAAATAAGCTGATTAAGTAAGAAATAATGATCAAATACTTCAGCATTATGGTTGGTGACTTCAGGTAGAGATCTCCAGTTTGATTTCATTACTTCACCATAATGTCGTGTCAGACATTGTCTTATGTACAAAACTGTCTCCTTCAATATACCGGGTCTAGAGGATTCCAACTTCCTGGCAAATATCAGTTTGGCACGTAGAAAGTAGCCAATAGGCCAAACCCATTCCTACAATGAAGAATTGTTCAACTTATCCAACATTATACAGTTAAGTGTAAAATTGTACCAACACATGGCAATTTTATTTTAAGAGATAATTTAAACAACAAATAAATTATTCTAATTCATTTATTCGAATAATAATCAAATTAATTTAACAGTCCAACTTTTATTTAAACACAAGACACATTACCAATATTTCTAATGACAAAACAAATATTCAAATCAACTTCAACATGCTGGATTAATAATATCTCCATTTACTTATTTCAATTAAATAGTACATATAATAAAAGTAAGATACATTGTAAATGCCTGATTAATTGAATACTAAATAGATACAAACAAACAAAAACTCACTGGTCCTTGATGATAGCTGAATCCTTTAGCAATCCTTTTATCATCGGAATCATTGACATTATCATAATATGGAACATAACTCCAGTCACTATAATAATAAATCATATGACATAATAAACAAGAGTTACTTCCCTTGAAATTCAAGGGGTGATGCTGACGGACTTAAGGTCAATTATATAAGGGATAACTTCACCAGATTTAATATGAACATAACTCCAGTCACTACAATCATAAATAACACAAATAAGTCATTTTCTTTGTTTCATATGACAGAATAAACAAGAGGTGTAATTCAGGGGGCGTGGCTACACCCACTGTGGCGTAAGGTCAGTTATGTAAGGGGATAACTTGACCAGATTCAACATGAACACAACTCTAATCACTTCAATTATAAATCACACAAAATCAAGATACTTCCAAATTTCCATATTATACAAATATTTGCAAACATATCACAAAATTCATATCATATAAAGTAGAGGTCAATGCCTTAATGCCTTCCCTTTAGAGGAACTACTATAGTCTGACTAATCTATTCATAAACGCTACAAGCCATTGAAGATTTTGGAAATGGTTGTCCAAAAATATTGAATTATTCTATCTAACCATGCACTATACACAAAAGATGGTATTTCTGAGAAATTTGTTTGTTTTAAGTTTCAGACTATTGATATATTCAGTATTATTACTCTACCTTGGATCTAATGTTTTCATACCAAGAGGACCTAACAATACTTTCTGTGCAGTCTCTAAAGCTGTCCAAGCATGTTCTGGCTCGAATAACTCCGGTGCCTAAATAACAGAAACATTATCATTAACTGGTGCTGTATATTTATAATGACATATGTGAAATATTCAGAATTAAGAAAATTAACTCGTTACAGAATTCCAACAAACTTCTAAACAAATAATGATAAGAAAAGTTTTTATTGATTCATCTTGTCACAACTGCTTTAAACAATGCCAAAAAATATAAACAAAACGTATGACTGAATGGCATGGTTTTAATATAAGATAAGTCAATATCATCCTAGACAAAAACCATTATTAAACAGAGAATCAAAATAAAAGTTAAATATAACAATTACAAAATATTTAGATATGCTAGTATCAATATTACTTACATATGAACAATTCACTTACCACAACCATTGATACTGGGAAATTAGGGCGTAGCTGAGTATTTGTCCAAAACTGGGTAGCATTAAATGTGTCCTTGTAGATACCCCTTCTAAAGATGAGTTTTGGATCTTGTTCACCTAGGTAAGGCTCTGTGTTCACCCAAAATTTGTTCTCAAAATTGGCACAAATCAGATCATGCCATAACTGGAAAGTGACTAACTCCTCCTTATCTGTAAACATAACATCAAGACTTTTGTTCTAGTACGTCTAAATCTTAGTCTACATTGAAAAGCAGACTATAATGTAAAAGCCAGAAATAATAACACAATACTTGACATTAAGGTAATCACTGATTAGTAATACTGAGGTAGTTGTAATCCTTTAAGATGCTACACTACTTCCTCTTAACCATCTCTGAAGCCATAAGTACTACAACAATGATGGCCATCTGACAGAGACACTAGTTACGAGAAGATCTGCCCAATTTATAAACCAGGAAGAAGTCATCAGTAGAGTTGAATTCGATAGTCGTTATTAAAAACTTGCAAATCAACAGATGATAAAATCTTAACATGAAATATACATATGAAATGAAAGAATTTACCATCTTTTTTAACATTAACTCCTTTGTATGGATAAAGACCAGATGTATTGAGCTCACTAAGCCACAATAAACAAGATGCTGACAATCCTATCAATTCTACAGCAGATCCATCTCTGTAATATCAAAATCAAACAAACAATTGAGATACAGGAATGCTTACAGACCAGAGCGCAAAAAAAACAATAATTTGCTGGTCCAGACCGAATTTCAATGCCTCGGACTGATTTTGAGTAGCAGAAAAGGGTTAAAAAATCGGGGGGCGATTCTGGACCAATTTTGATTTCAACTTTTTATGCACCCTGTCACATACATACATACTGACTGATGAACATACAGACAGACAAACACACAGACAGATTGGCATAATGACAGACAGACAGGTTGGAAAGATTTTACCTCCATCCCTATTCAACTTTCTGAAAGCAGACTTTCTTTGCACATATACATACACATGTTTACCAGCTCTTGCATATATTAAGTTATACCTTGGTGTGGCAGGAACTCCTCTATTTCCAGCACGATCAGAACTTCCCATCTTGTCCATCCATGTGCCACAATTATGTTCATTTCCCCCAAACACGAAACCTGTATCCCAGTTCACACCTACCTCATTAGTGAAACCTTAGAAAACAGATCATTAAAGTTAATACACTGCAGCATAAAAACACTTCAAATTAAAATATTTATCCTTCATTAATGATCTAAGAGTTTTAACATGTTAAACTTTGGTAATCTAAATATTCTCCTACATGTGAGCATACTCTCTAACTTCTGTGAGTTGTGTAACAAACACAATCTCAATGACAAACACAATCTCAATAACAAACACAATCTCAAAAATGCACAAGATAAGTACCCCTCTCATATTAAAGAATCCCAAAATCAAGCAGATATTATCACTTTGAATAAACTTGTATTATGCTATCACTAAACATCCTTTAACTTTCTAAGCCAACTTTAAATAATCAGGGCCGATAAGTTGATACTATACGCTGTACTAACCCGGATCAGTCATGTGCTCGTCTATCTTTTTACCTGCATTTCGTTCTCTGAATTTCAACCCAGTAGCATGTGTTTGTATTGCTTCTTGCATCACATTACACAATGGTTGATCCTGTTCGATAAAACGATACATTATAGAACTTTCGTGAAACTATAAGATTCTGAAAATGATTTAACAAACATTTACATTAGTGCCAGACGTTGCCATCAGACTCATTTTATTAAATAATTCAATCAGAAATATCAAAATGTTTTGGAACATTTTAAGGACTGATTAACCAGTTTTAACAAGCTCTTGAAAATAAAATTTCCTCAACATAATCAAATCGTGCACTCCTGACAACAGCTTATAGGGTACATATCATTACTTACATAAATTGGTTCAATCATGCTCAAGACGGAATTCAAACCAAAAACTTTATTGTCACAAACTTCAAGTGATAACCACATCACGAAAGTCTAACTTACAACTTCTCCAGGTTTCAACATTTTGGAGTCATCTGTGGGATACAGTCTGGATACTTTATCCTTCAATATGTTAGTTCCATTTGGCGCCAGTTTACAGTAGTCCTGAATAGCTTGCAACCAGAACCATGTAGCATCACGGCAATTATACCTTGCCCCAGAACCTTGATTCAATAAGTTTGGTATCAACCCATGTCTAAGGCAACCAGCGAATGCCAATATGATGTATCTATAATATAAATATGTTATTTATTTGGGTTTAACACCATTTTTCAACAACCCTTCAGTTATGTGCAGCGGGAGATTCACTTTACAAGTTTTCCTTCATGGTATTCTAACCAGCACTAACTCACCTTCCACAAGAAACTGGCAACTCCACATAAGGAGAAAAATTAACATTTTTATCAAATTTTCAAAGAAAGGAATGACCTGCCGCGACCGGAATTGAACCCAGGTCACTGAAAGCAAATTCATAAATTAACACAATATACAGACTCACACCGATTTACTTAAAAACTTTTCTTCAATGACTCGGATAAAGTGAACACAAGAGTAATTTATCCTACGTTAACCTCCTACATTTTGCAACAAAATGATACAGTAACAATGTATCAATTATTTTAATATGCATTGTGTTTATGCTTGAAAACTGTCTCTCACTGTTTCCAAAATGTAACAAAATGAATCTGAGGTATAGTGAAAGATGCCTGTACTGAATTATGCTACCTTCAAAATATCAGTAACTTCCCAATGCTTAAAATTCACATACATATGGTAGAAAATTGACATCATTTGTCTTGTGAACTTGGGAGGAAAATAATTATCCAATTCCAATAACGAATAGTACCCGCTAAGAATTTGCAAAGAAGAAATGTTTCACAATCATAAATTCACATAAAACTGCAGCTGACTCATACCTTGCTTCCATGAACCTGCCAGGAAGAAGAAGTAAACCTCTCATAGATATAAATGCATCTCTACCCCATGTTCTCATGTATGAACTAGCGAAATGTGGGAATCCTGTAATATGAAAATAAGATGAAATTAGAACCTACAGCTCTGTGTCACCAGATCATTTGTTCATTTTAACTAACACAAGGAAGTCAGCATTCACATGTAAAAATAATCAATATAAAATAATGAATTAAATAAAATGTTAGGAATTTTGAAACATGTTGTTTTTGGAAGTCTATAAAGACTGAAAGTCAGACTAGTCAGGATTCCAGATAATTACGGATACCTAAATTATCAGAATTTTTATGAGGTCAGAATACACAGTAAAGCCTGCAAACCACAGTCTTCAAAGGGCGATCAGAAGTAGGGCCTTGTACACAGTTGGCCTTTATTAGTTAATTTGGTCTAATTTATCGATAAATGCTTGTAAAGAGCAGCTGTTGGGCACATGGTGACTATAATATACACCTGACCATTAACTCTGGATTCACTGTACCTGCTGCCAGAGACAAACAAGATTCCTGTTCAACTTCCCCAGCTTTTGTCTTCACCATTGTTACTGGGGGTTTTGGTGGGTCCAGATCAGGGGACAAAAATGGAAGAAGTGCATCCTTCACAAAACCACAGAACATCACAGAACCCATGGATAAAGCTTGGACGAATGTTGAACCATCAGCAACAAAACTGTTACATAAAACACAAAAAAAAGATTATCATATTTTTATCATAAAATTTAAATATATTCTTTAACCTTACAAATTTATAAAAAAATCACACTGAATTAATCCAAAAGTACATAGTGAAACAAATAATTGAAACAGATGTTGAAAGTATAAAAATGCACATGGTCTATAACTTACTCTGACATGATAGAGAAGGCATGTTGTCTCAATATCACATATGCTCCTGTCACAATGGCATCAAAATATGAAGGTATTAAATACCGTGGCACTTCAGATAAGTGTTTGAAAACATTCGTAAACCAGTTTCCAAGCTGAAAGATGAAACTTATACAATGATATATACTAAGGATATCACCTTTATACAATGATATATACTAAGGATATCACCTTTATACAATGATATATACTAAGGATATCACCCTTTATACAATGCTATATACTAAGGATATCACCCTTTATACAATGCTATATACTAAGGATATCACCTTTATACAATGCTATATACTAAGGATATCACCCTTTATACAATGATATATACTAAGGATATCACCCTTTATACAATGCTATATACTAAGGATATCACCTTTATACAATGCTATATACTAAGGATATCACCCTTTATACAATGATATATACTAAGGATATCACCCTTTATACAATGCTATATACTAAGGATATCACCCTTTATACAATGCTATATACTAAGGATATCACCCTTTATACAATGCTATATACTAAGGATATCACCCTTTATACAATGATATATACTAAGGATATCACCTTTATAATTCATCAAAATGCAATGAATAACATGTATACATCGTTTACATTTCATGGATAGTATATAGTTTATTAAGCAATTTGTAATGTGACAGGATGACAAGTGACGGAAATAGACATTTTGTGACTTTTTTCAGACTCTTAATTTTAAAAAGTTTGCAAATAATAAAATCACAAGTGAAAGTTCAGCAATATAATACTTCATCCAGATTTCAACTGTGTCCATCTTTTTTGTTTTCAGATGCCAGCTATTTATCAAGCTTTTTAACAGACTTGAACCAGGATCAGAACCTCATGGGTTACAAACCATTACAAAGCACTTCCTCAGAATGTATCACATAAACTCTACATGGAGCCAGGTGGAAGTGGATATACGACTTCAAATCTAATTTTTATTAGAATTGTGGGAGATTTGTCTAAACTTACAATTATGCACTCTACCTTCCTAGATAACCCGGTGATAACTTAGATACAAGAATCAACTTACGTGTTCAGTTCCAGGATGTAACAGTAATCTTGATGCTATATAGGATGGTAACCAGTTACCCTCTCTGAGATTCTTGCATAATGGATGACCAAGATCATTGTGAGCTCTCACTGATCCTAACACTGTGGTTACACCTGTAAATTAAAGGAGACAAATTCATTTATTTGTTGTTTAATGCTGTGGAGAATCCGGTTGGATACAATATTTTTTTACCTATTTATCCATTTTTTGATAAAGGCGATAGCTGAAACGTAAATAAAAGGAGAAATATACTGAGTCTGAGATGTTGTTTAACGGTCAATTAGACAGCTATGGTCATTTTAGGGGTCGCACCAGAGAGAGGGGAGATAAAATACAAGAGATCAGAGCATTTATATCCTTACTCTTACTGTGGAATCATTAATTTTCGTTGGGGATTTAATTTCGTGGATTTCGTGGGTCAGCTCATCCATGAAATCAAATCCCCACGAATTTTAATGCAGAGATAAGGCATTTCTTTTCAAAAATAAAAATCCACGAATTCATGTCCACATAAAATAGCCATTTTAGTAAAAACCACGAAAATTGAACCCAACGAAAATTAATGATTCCACAGTATGTTGAATAGTTTTCCTGGTTCTTTATTGTGCTATCATAAACTATCAGATTTGATAAGATTTTGAAGAAACTGAACTATCTGATATTATTATTACAGAAACCATGCAAGCAAGATCTGGGTAGAATAAAGGAAATATAGTTAGCTTAGTCTGAATAAAGTTATTACCAAATTTGTACAACAGAGCTTACCTCTCAATCCACAATAATTGAAATCACCATATCCAGGTATGTTATAAACACCATAACCATTTCCATCAGCTTCTTCTTCAGCCTTACATCTAAACAAGGCAATATTCAGATCACTCAGTGTAAGTGCTGATACAATAGATCTGAAGTTCGATGTGTCTACGGTTTCACTGAACAGACTACGTCCACTGTATGACCGCATCAGGTAACCAAACTGACCAAGACCTTTACGGATTTCTAAGATTGCTTTCTGAGCTGTGGTTGGGAGTACACTCCTGTAACAAGAGAAAGAATTGTCAATTAGCACAAGCATAGAAGTAGAAGGTTATTTCATCTTGAGATTGGAGTAAAAGATACATTCTTTTATAATCAGTTAAATGAGTCAGGTTTATTTTCAAATTACAACCCTTAATGTTCAACTTTGCGTTCATTTAGAAAAAAGCAATGAATTTTAGAAACCAATCTTTTACAATATGAAGTTGAAATAAAAACAATTACATAGACGATTAAAAAGACCTTATGTCTAATGCACAGTCAAAACCACTAAACATTTCAAACTCATCAGCGGTTGCATACCATTTGATTTCCACAGACTGTCAGAGGACCATAGGCATACAAGCATGGTGATTTTATACAAGATTTGACTCACCTTACAGCTATCACACTGCCCGGAGTAAACGTGTTAAAGTTGATGATAGAACAGCTTCCATCATCTGATCTACTGATTGTTACCATCTTACTTAATGCTGGTGGAAAGTTCTCCTGTAACTTAAGATAGTAATCAGGTAATCCATTGATGAAATCTTTATCCTTAGTGTACTCATATGCATCTGTGTGGCAGGTCTGTATTTCAAACAAAACTTTTTCAATCACTCCTGAAAGACAAATGAATGTTTGACAAACAATAGATAGAATTTATGACAAGATGATTTCAGAGAATGAGATAAAACTGTCCATAATGGTTTGGTAACAAAATTAACAAGAGACTAAGAAGTCTTAAATCAAGTACTAATACTTTCAAGATAAGTCTACCAGGAACATCTGATTAATTTCCACCACAGGTTGCTAACAATAGGAGCTTTAAATAGTCCATATAATACAATCAGTGTCTTAATTTTACTGAATAAAATCGCATGTATTTAGATATGGTTCAACAGCAACAAAAGTTAATAGAAAATGTCACCATGCATTGTTCATACCTTGTATTGTAAGTGGACGAATGTACGGTGTAACCTCAGGTTTACTGGGTTTACTAAACGCTGTACGAGCTATCAGTATAATAGATTCATGTGTTGCAGGATTATGACGAGTCACTGACACAGTATGTTCATCCACCTGATCTATGTAAACCTGTCAATAAATATGTAAGTCAGTAACAATATCTAATCCACAACACAGTGAACGTTCTCTCTTTAAATACTGAATAAGTCTCAACTTTCTTGCACTGATAGATTGTTTCTCTTTTTGCTTTAAATTTGTTCTCCAGACAAAATTAAATACTGGAATTCTTTAGCAAGATTTCTGTCAATACTTGAAAACTTGTTAAATTAATAATTCATAATTCACACAAAAACATTATTAAGATATACATATATTCTTGTAACTCACAAAAGCGTCAACTAAATCACAATAAAGGACAATGAGAGATAATAATTCCAAACAAGATTTTTAAAAAATACTACACTTTAGTACTAGCGTCAAGATATAAGATGTTATGAAACCATAGATATGTGTTCAAGAATATAATAATATTAACTATTAAATATGTGATTTTAAATTACCTGTGAAAAATTGGCATGCTCTTTAGCATTATTTTCTATGATGTGTCCGCCACCAAGCATCAAGTGGAGATTATTCAACAAAGCTTTCGCTTTTGATATACCAAATGTATGATTAATGTTAGGTCTGTCAGGAAAGTCCCAATCTGCCCAGGATGTATACATTCTGTCCTCTTCAACAACATGTATCTGAAAATTAAATCAACTTCTAGTACAACATGAATTATTCTTAATTAAACTCCTTCAGCTAAAAACAATTGATTAGATAAGAGAACAAGAGTCTGAACAAAAAAATATCACAGTCAAAAGGTTTAAGCCATAAGTGCCTGGAGAGATCTAGCCGTTTATTGAATTTGGATGAGATATTACGCCAACAAGCATTGTCCAAGTTTGATGAAGATCGGATAAAAAACATTTGACTGAGAGAGCTGACAAGGTAATTCAGCCATTTCGAAATAATTCCATAAGTGCCCGTCACTGCTCGAAGAAATCTAGTCAGTTAGCACAGCTGACATTCAATTGTCATAAAATAACTATGTATCTAGAGTAGGAAGAAGTCCTGAAAGACTTACATGATGAGGAACCATTTGATCATATCCTCTATTACTGCCAGTAGCACAAGCTGCCATGGACACTAAAGCAGCTGTTGGAAGCATATCATATGCCGACTTTTTCTATAAAAAAACAACACAATGTGAATCATTAAGATGTGGAAAGTAAAATGCATGTAAAAACTCACCTGACTCAGTTATCTTTCACTATAAAACAAATACATCTCAAGTTTTAGAACTGATAGTAAACAAAATATGACAATTTATCCACCAGGTATTAACATAAAAGCATTATCAAAAATAGTTTTATTTTTTCATTTGACAATTAATTGATACTAAGTTAATACGACTAATTGTCTACTTTAAATATGAGACAATTTGAGAAATATAGACAGTTCTAGTGGTAAAACACAGCAGCAAATTGCTACCAAGAAACAAAGAGACAAGTACTTTCAAACCATAAAATAGTTCAACAATAACTAAATATTCCCATACAAATTTTGAGTAAACTGATGTCATTGAAACATGATAAATATTTATGTACTATGTATAATGCATCTGTAATCATTCAACAAATTATTTATCTCATTAAAATAAAAATTCTTTAAACATAAAACCATTAAAAATATCAGGGAATATTTGGCCTTATGCAAATATTATCGGTCAAAAAACAAAACCAGTATCTAACCCATTTTCCAAAAATCTACACAAAAGAAAATAGAATAGTTTTTTTACGTATGGGTTTATAAAAGAACTCAGTAGTACTGACCTGAATAGGAGATTGATTATCATGTGTTTGGTCAAACAATAATGCATGAGCCATCGTTGGTATGAGAGGTTGTACACGTGGCTGTATAAATGCTCCCACTGGTTGACCTCCAAATCTATGAATAAGGCCACCAAGTTTATGACTGTTTGATGCACTCATAGCCTCTGTACAAAGTAAAACATAAAAACTGTTAAGGCCGAAATTAAAAAATATGTTTGTTTGCCCTTTACCGACCCTGAATTTTAGAAGAGGGTCGGTAGGTAGGAAAAATAACTTATTTTGTTTCTGAATCAACCATAACATGTACTCAGTGCCTTAACACACATTATTGTTTCCCTTCATTACTTCAATTTTCAAATGATACCTACTTTAAATGTCTATCGAAAGCACTGAGTACATGTATATTTTCCTAGTATAAAAATCAAGTTCTCCTAGATTTTGCAATGAATTTTTTTGAGGAGGCATGATTTTTCCGTGTCGGTCGGTAAAGGGCAAACAAACTTAATTTTAATTTAAGCCTAGACAAAAGAAATTGATGAGTTTATAGCAGCTTATAAACTGAACAAAATTGTAAATGCTATTTTTGAAGATAAGCCAACAGCTTGTATCCCTTTCATTTTAATAAACACATTAATTGGTAGGAAAGATAGGCATCAAATAGTCAAACCAACACTACATGATTCACAACTAAACAGGACACTTGTGCAAATGTTTTTCTGACAATAGGCTTATCCATTTAGTATACATTCACACTATGTATTCTGTATAATGGAAATAAGATCAAGCAATCTTTCATCATTTAAACAGTCTGTGAAATTAAGGTTTAAAATGTGATTGCCCGAAATGGAAATTTTAGCTGCTTTTTTTATGATATATGAAAATTTGGTCGTCTCAACCAAAATTTTGGTTGTCTGAGTGAAAAATTGGCTGTCTCAAACAACAGGACAAGCGCTAATTTTGCAGACTGTTTAAATACTATTCTTACCTCTAAACTTACCTCTAATGAGAGAATTAATACCAAGTTTATTTATGAACAGGTTATCAAGATGTTCACCGCCAGTAAACAGTTCGGCAACAACATATAAATCTGGTCGTATCTTTCGAGCTGCATCCATCATGTACTGTTAGTTGAAAAGTATAAAGAAATAAAAGAATAAAAACAAATTTTTTAATGTCTCATCATACACTCATTAATTTGACAGCAATTATTAGACAAAAGACTACATAAGTCTACTTCCTGGGTAAAAAAAACCAGGACTTACACACTGGGTCCAAAGTTATAAATATTCAGATCAACCAACCAGTTCATAGTTTGGTCTTAAAAGATTTACAAACAAAGAAATAAACCAAAAGAAAACGCTTCTGAATCCAGTCTCATAGTATGCTCTTGATTCAAGAGGAAAAAAGTCATTTATTATTACCTCAGCAACATGAATAGGTGTACTGTGACAATTATCTAGTCTTACACCATGAAATATTCTAGCTGTTAGTTCTGTATACTCCTTCATTCTCTGCCACAAATATGGACAATCCTCAGGTTTCTGACCATATCTGAGCTTAGCACTGTCACCCCATCCCACTAATTCTCTACGGAGATACACATTTGAACCTAGTATATATAGAAATGGAATAAATACTAGTCAAAAAGGAAATCTTTTCATAATAAAACAATGAATGTACCATGTTCTAGAACAGAATGTACAAAACTTGGTTTCAGATGACAAAAGAACAAGGCATATCCATTATGTAAGCTAGGATAAACAGGTTATATGACCAATTTACAGAACTGAAAGATCAGAAAGTTATTGTTCATTGACAGTGTTTTTTCACCTTCTATAACAGAGCCTAGTAAGGCTTCTTCCCAATTGAAAATTTCTTTAAAATCATACAGTTTTCCCAAAAATCCAAACTTACACCAGCTATTTTATTTCCCCCAATTTTTTATTTTTTTTTATTTCCCAAATCAGTAATTTTAGCGATAATTCTTCCCAAAATCAACAGGGCCTCTTCCCAATGAAGAGAGAAAAAACACTGATTGAAAACTATCACACAGTTGATTTAATTAACTACTTAAATGATTATTTAAACAGATAGTATGAAAGTTATGATTACAAACCAGGTTCAGCAAAGTTACTGAGGGGATCGTCTCCCATCACCCAACCATTACAAGCAAATATATATTTCTCTGCCTTGCCATGCATTAACGCCTCTTCAGATGTCACTGATCCAGTATACTTTTTATCAACAATAAAGTAACTGAAATATACAACATTAAATTAGTCATTAGTCAAAAAATAATTGTGCCAAGATGAATTTTTAATGTATTTAAGTATATACAAAACAATAAATCTCCAAGAATGGGGGAAATTTTAACAGAATGGGCATGATTTGCTGTCTCTGTTGAAGACAATAAGAAATTGCAGCACAACAAATTCATGTGGTTTTCTTATTAATCTATGTAAAACTAGTGACCCCTGTGGGATGGGGCAAATTTCTACACCATAGACATAAATTTGATCTATCTTTGTAGTAGATTATCAAAGGGTAAATCTAGTGAGGTTTGATTTAAATTGGCTCAGTGGGGAATTCATCTGAAACAATTGTTGACAATGCACGACTGACAGGTGTTTTTTTTTTTTAATATGACCCATACCCTTGGGATTGGAAATTTTCGCGGTGTTTCAATAAAAAGTGGAAAAAAATGTATATCTACAATTTTTGCAATGTTCAACTTATTCTACTTATTCTCCCAATGAGTAATTTGAGCTTAGATTAGCTAAATTCAATATTACATATATTCAACTTTTGATTTCCAAAGAATCTTCATTTTTCTTCCATTTAACTAATACTTACTTGTGCATAAGGGGTTTTTTCTTTGTGACTTTTTCAAGTAAAGGTCCGTTAGGATCAAGAAATCTCCACTTAACATTGGATACAAAATGTTCAACAGCTGCTACTATATGTCCATTTACTGCATCAAATTTCTCCTTATTCAGTCTTTCAAGATCTGACAGTAATATCCTACAACATTCTTTGATTCTTTGATCTCTACTTGTCATACCATGTCTATAATATAAGAACAAGTTGTATCATACCACGGTTAATGAAATATAGTTAAAATTTCACTTACTAAACATTTAATCTTGCAAATAGTATAATATTTCAGGAATTCACTGCAGTCAGCATTCAATTTATCTGTATCGCACTATCATTTTAACTTAAGTATAAAAAGTTGTGTTTATATAGATGCTTGACCAACCTTATTTGGTTGCCAAGCCTAACATTTTTGAAATCCAAAATGAAAAAAAAGTTTGTGACGAATCATCTGCAAAGTAAAAAAGGTATGTTTAGGAAAGTTTGGTGACATATCTTCCCATTCTTTTTTACCAATTAACCATAAAAATGACCGCAAAATATATAATTTTTCTAGCCTAGTACTGTAGCGTTATTCTGTGCTAAAACTAACAAAGCATCATTGATATTTACATAGCATGTTAATAGCAAGCAGTATAAGAGAAATGATACACATAGACTGCTTATCAAATTCATTCAAATTATGGACAAATCCAGCAGAATTATATAAAAGCACCTGTCTGTATTGTATAATTTGAGTGCCACATCCATGTCTACCCGGCATTGATTTCTTCCAAACTGAGGATCCTGGATAATTTCCAACTTTGTTTTATCAGTAGCTACAGATCTGTTCTCTACAAAAAAAAAAGATTTTCAGCATAAAAGTTACTGCAATTATGCAAAGTTGCGGCAATTATTTATCATACCCAGACATTATTGTTGTCCATAGAGCAACATAATCAATCATGTCCTTAAAATAAATGCAATGCAACACATCTGTTCCAAAACAGAGACTAGTTGACAGGAACTTTTCTACACACATCTGTTAACACTCGGTACTGCGTTATCAGAGAATCATTTTGAAGATCCATCTCTCTGACTTGCAATAAGATAAGGTAAGATAAAAAACTTAAACAAGACAGCATTATATTCAGTAATAAGTCATAATAGTAAACCAGAATGTTTAGATTTGAACCAATATGACTGCAGGCCCGGGAAATATTCATGGACAGTTAACACTATTGATAATCATGGAAAACCATTTTTCAGTAGTTCATATTAAGACTAGTGTATGTATGATGCATAATGACAGTTTTATTCACAGCTGTACAAATATTGAGTATTTTATCTGAGGTAACACATGATAAACCAAAAGCCCAAAAGTTCTCACAAACATGTATGTAGGGTAGTGATAGGATTGATGCCAAATAACATAAATGATGTGGATAGCCTTGATAAGGTTTTATCTAAAAATTAGTGCAGTATCATATTAAGTAGATAGAAATTTAAAGCAACAAAAGTGCATCTTATAGGAATGTTAAAAATGACTTTTTTTCTGCATACAGACAAAACAGGTTAGATGCCACCTGCAAATAACTGACACTCTTTCACATACATTGATATTAATACAAAATAAACATTAGAATTAAGACCAACAGTGTAAACATTTCATTTATCATGATCATCATTACACTGCGTAATCTGTTTGCGTAAACAGTTAAAACTCCTGAAAACCAGATTCCAAAAGCTTTATTTTCTGAGAAATCTGATTTTCAGAGAACTTTTGACAAATCATGAAAAAAAATCAGATTTGGAAAAACGTCCAATTTTCAGGGAATTACAGTTTTCAGGAGTTGTACTGAATTTATTAAATAAACAGACCAATGAACATTTATTTATGAAGTAATTCAATCCATTGTTTACAGTCATACATTACTAAGTAAAATTTGTCATTGAGATAGGTACCTTCTATTCCATGTTTAAACCTCTTCATTATTTCCTCTATGTTCACTGTGTAATATTCCTGCAACTTGTTGGCAGGAAATACTTCCCATATAAGAACATCTTTTATTTTCTACAATGATATAATATTATTTTCAGACTCTTTTTACAATCACAATAAACCTATGTACACGAAATGCAATAGATGACTAACAATAAAAGCTTTCACATCACAAGAAATAACGTTAACATCTTGCAGAAAAGTGGTCAATAAATTTAGTAATTAAATAAATTGTCATACAAGATACTACAAAACTAGTGATAACAACCCTTAAGAATAGTCCCATTAAGTGAAATAATTCAAATACTGTCAAATGAAATTAATGAAAACAAATAAAAAAAACTGCCGTACATATCAGACTAATAATGATTATTTTTAACAGTAACTGAAAAGTATTATATATAAACATATCTCTATGAAGTCAGGGCTATTATTCCTTCTATAACAGAGGCTAAAATTCGGTGACTTCCCTATTGCAAAAAGGCTGTTTTTTTCCCCAATTTTAGGCAAGAAATTCCCAAAAATACAATGCTATTCAAACTCAGTAGTGTAACCTTGTCAAAATTTGGCCAAATATCGCGCTTAAATTTCCCAAATTGATAGGCTAAGGCCCCTTCCCAATTTTTGGAAAAAAGGTCCTGGAAGTACTTTCTCATGTGTTGCCAGTTAACTGTACCTGCAAAATACCCTCATCATCAATGGTTGGAGGTACTCCCTTATGTTTCCATTTCCCATCAGCCACTTCTAAACTGAAATGACAGAGGATACGGTCAACAAGATAGGCAGGTTTAAGATGTGGTGTATTCTCCATGTTAAATCCACATTCAGGGTGTTCTTGTAGCCAGTCACTATTATCGGCTGTGTGGTTGTACACCAAATCTGTTAAGGATAAGACATTCCACTCTTTATTCATCTTCGTAATCAAACCTTCCACATTGTTGAAATCATAGCTCTGTCCTGGTTTGTTGTAGACTGGATTGAGTTTGAGCTGATCCTTTATAGAATAAGCTGAATTTGATGTGCCCAGTGCTTGGATAGGTGTAAAATGTACAAGATTGTACCCTGTTGCTTTTGCTACATACAGACGTCCCTCCCATTCTTCAAATGGTCCCAGGCATTTTGATATTACTGTCTGGCACTGTATACAATCCAGTGTAAGCTTCTCATTCTTGTTACCATACGACAATATAGGATCTACTAGAAAAAATCCCAAACCATTGGCATTATCAATGTTTCCGCTGAAATATAGAAAATTATACAAGCAATTATAGTACAGAATATCTTCTTTTTCATACGGCAACTTTAAACAACCAAATAAGCTTCTAAATTTCCAATCTTATTATCTGAAAGGAACTTACAAAACCCAATGCAGAAGCAGCAAAAATATCCATCCCATAATTATGTTATGTCAATTAGGTTTTGGTGTTACATTGTGTGATAATTTTCTTTTATATAAATTTTGCCACATAAAAGGTAAATTTTAAGTAAAATATCTATTCATGGCACAATGCCAACTTTTATCTGGTTTTCAGTAAGACAGCATAATACAGAATGCAAATGACATTTTCATACATACATAAGCTCACATGTAACATGTCAATATAACACTAATTAGTACCTGTTATCAATTGTAAAATAATAATTGAAGGAGCCAGCAGTAACCATGGAGATTTCAGTAAAAACATCATGACTATCACTCTTGGAACCACTAGAACTCTTCCACTCCAGTTCATAATATGTAGTTCTTTCAAAAGGAACCTCTTTCTTTGGTGGTTGATTACAATAAAGTCTAACATGGCTGGCATGTAGAGATGGACCTAACACAAAGCGAAGAAGCCAATCTGGAAGTGATACAATGAATATTTTCATCAGGCACAATTTAAGACATTTAAATCAAACAGAAATTCATAGGTCATGTGCCAGATGCATACAAATATGATAAATAATCTACTTCATAACATACAAATCAAGTATTTACTGGTCTAGAGATAATATGTGTAATGTGCTTTTATACAAACAATAAAGATGATTGATGAAAACTACTGTTACATTCATAAGAAAGTAAAATGTCTCCAGGTCGAAAGTGCAGACATGAAAAAGTCAGCCAGCGGTCAAGATCAAAACAATGACTTCAAAACAAAACAAATACATATACAGTACAACCTCTCCAGAGCGGCCCTCTGTAGAGCAACAACCTCTTTATAACAAACAACACCTTCAAAATTTACCTAAGCTGATATTTACTATAAATTCAACCTCTGTAGAGCAACAACCTCTAAAAAACTGCCAATATATGCAGTTCCCACAGGGTGTTGCTCTACAGAGGTTGCACTGTATAGTAAAAACAGAATTCTTCACATTTACGACTGTTTAAAAAGAGAATAATAGGTTAGTGTCGTGGATGAGTAAGTTTATCTGGCAAGGCGGAGGAATTTATCGGGTGAGCCGAAGGCGAATCCGATAATTTCCGCAGCCGAGCCGGATAAACTTTTACTCAATCCACGACACTAACCTATTATTCTATTTATCCAGTCACTGAATTTGCTTAAATAAGGGAAAAACTCGGTACTATTTAGCTACTTTTTCATTAATCTGCGCGTAACGTCACGTTCGTTCAATGACGTCACGATAAACAAATACAAAAACAAAATAATAAACAACGACGTCGGACATCTTGATAACGTTATGTAGACGCAGGTAAGTCGTGAAACATTTATCGATCAACCTCAGTTCATTTCAGCTAGGAAAACCGCACCCCCGGGCACTGAATTTCAACCGGCGAGTCTGTTATAAGAAATAGTCTGTCAGATCACGTGGTCAGGTGACGGTTTATCACAAGTCACGTGGTCAGGTGACCTAATAAAGCAAAGTTTATTAGGCACCCTGTTATCTGGTCGATTTTGCCGGAAGTGACTGGATAAATATCTATAATTGCCATTGGTAACACCAACATACAAAGAGTGTAATTACTGAGACTAATACACAGGCAGAATGTACTAGAAACTAAAAAAAGCTTGATAATTCCTGTTATTCCTGCATAGTATTTCTGAACCAGGAATGACAACTATGGAACCAGAAAAAATATTCCATAAAAATTTCTACCTTTCTCAAGTCTGAACAAAGTAGCCTGAAGATTCTCTCCATGATTCAAAGTAAGGACTCTAACTTGGCTGGCTGTCATTTTCTGAAAAAGTATAATACAATAAGACGCAGTAAGTATATTAATTGCGTAACACTTTGCTACAGTAGTAGCACAATCATTCAATGCTGACATTCCTAGAACTGCAGCATTTGATCTCACACAAAAGCAGAAGCATTACATTTAAATAGCTTCCTAAGATGCATTGAAAACTGTTGTTACTGTTACTAGTAATACTACTAAGTACTATATATATATATTGCCAAATATTACTCTTTAACTAGACAAGTGTCGTGGTGTTGAAATCCACGTCTTTGCGTGTGTGTTTTGTATCCGTTTATGTACATGTATTGTGAATGTCTCTACTTGTGTTCGTACTACTATTATTAATTGTTATTATATCCCGTGTTTTTTTTGTAACATCAGTCATTGAGAGGAGAAGCACTTACACTTTATTTGCACCCTTTACAGGTATAGTTGTTATTTTATTTTTCATATTGTTTCATTGTGCATTTTTCTCATTATTTTGATAATGTCTTTTAGTTTATTGTAAACTTCTTTCATTTTTATTATTTGGAAAATGTCATTTATTTATCAAATGCACAGTCAGTTCACCACAGGTACGTATTGAGATGTGAAGCACCTACATTTCAGTGATTTTTGGGGGGCAATTTTATAGCCTAAATTCGGTCATATTCCCTGAAAAAATAGTATCTTTTTTTCCCAATTCACAGACAGAAATTCCCAATCCCCCCACCAATTAAAAAAAAAAAATTAAATTAAAATTATATTAGTTCATTTACATCACTATTGGTAGCAAATACCTAATTCTACTGTTCCAAGGAAGAATAAGTAGAATGAGTTGAACATTGCAAAACTGTAATTGTACATTTTTTTTCCAATTTTGATTAAAACACCGCAAAAATTCCCAATCCCAAGGGTATGGGTTATATTCCCAAAATACAGAGAGAAAAAACCTGCATTTTGCTTGCACCCTTTACAGGGCTTATCAAAACTCTCCACTGAAATGACCCACGGCAGAAGTGATATTAATGTAACAAAATATAGATAAAAATATAAAGTAAGTGATGTACGAATAAAAATATGATAAATATTTGATGAGGCCAACATAATACTGAAGTCTCATAATAACAAATAACACTGATCTGTTAACTTTTAAAAATAATTATAATTCCATCACTACTTAAGTCAACATTAAGTGAAGTTATGATGATTTATTGCAATGTTCATTAAATTTTATGATTAAAATCACTTTACCTCTGATTCTAGTTATAGTCCACAGTCATGCACAGTTATAGTCCACAGTCATGCACTATGTTCAGCAGCACAATGAAGACACATGTGAAACAGAATCAGGCAATAGAATGACACACTATCACTACATTCATGCAACTACTGCATGTATGTGACTCTGACAGACAGATGATGTATGACAGTTGTGAGTAATGAAACCTGCAATTGTAACAAATAAATTGTGTCATCAAAAATTATTACAAGTTTCCATAATTGTATCACTTTATAATCAAACTGAAGCAGGAATCTGCGACGAAGATGATCGAAATCGAAAAAAAACTAGAAAAAATAGCCTACCAAGCTGATTCGACAGACGGCCTTGAACTAGACATTCGGTGAAGGTGAACCTAGCCAAGGTCGCCTGTATACTAGTGCAGACGATTCGAATCATTGGAGGAAACATGCACCAACAAGAAATAGCTCGCGCAGGATGTACATGCACTTTTAACGTTTAAAATGTGCATGACTGGTGACTGCACGGATAATTACATGACAAATGTCGATAAACGAGAACAAGAAAATTAAAAACACACTTTCGTACCTTTAAAATCCACCGGAAATACACTGAACCGATGATCGTGAGAACTACGATAAAATGATATACACTCTACCAGTACTGTACAGTGGCGAGCTGTCACACTACTTTTTCCTGTTCAACGCTCGATTATCAAACAACTAATATAATTAAAAAGGTCAACGTACATGTGTAATTACATACACGTTTAGTGAATTAAAAAACAGGTGTGTAGAAAAGTGTGCGCTCGCAGGAATCAATTTCAGATTGTGGCTGGGAAGGGGGCCCGGGGGTTGGGGTAGTGACACAAGCAGTGTCTGAGACAAATTGTTGGGGGGGGGGGGGGGGTTATTTTAGATGGGGGTTAATCATTTATAACCCTCTTATAAAAGTATCCCTTATTACAGCCAAAATTACTGGGGGCCAAGTCAGAAAGAAAAGTTTTTGTTGAAAAATCTCGTGCAGAACATGCTCTAACAGTTATCTGTATAGATCTGTATGAGTTCCTTGAAAGTATCTCACTAATGAGCAAAAGTCTTCGAGTTGTGTGTGCGACTTGGTGTTACGGATGTTATTGGCACGAATTCGATCTATAGTCTGAAAGAGCACTTATGAATTGTTTATTTTTATCAATAGTCACTACTGAGTCTGGTAACAAGTTCCAGTCACGGATAGTTTGAGGCACAAAAGAGTATTTGTAAGTATCAGTGTTACTTGCTATTTGTACCACCGATTTTGAATTTGAATGTCTTTGTTGACGTTGGTTGAGTTCCAGGATGTCATTATAATATAGTCGGCTTCATGTGAGAGATCTGGCTTTAATGGGCTAATAGTTTGTTGACAACTAAAATAAATCTTGTTGCATTTTAATATGAGTTTTATTTAAACATATATTGCAGGATTCTGCTGATTTGAAGACATGGGAAATATTTTGGCAATAATTTAGCATTCCACACAAGTGTGTCATTGCCTCAGTATGGGCCCTGCACTTTACTGGGAAGAAGAAGAAGAAACAGAAGAAGAAATGATTCATTCTTAATCTGTCCAGGTAACAAGATATACTACATACTAAAAGTAGTTTCATTCACGAAAGTAGTACCAGAATACCATATTGTCTCTCATTGTAGAGAGATTACATAATCACACATGATCAGAGTAGAACTTGATACTGATCAATGTGCTGAAGACACTGAATTTGTTTGGGTTTTCAAAATGTGCAGTAGAACTCTAGTAATTTCTCACAGTATGTCATGACTATGTGGCTTTTCCTTGGTAATTTCGCCCAGGTAGCTCAGTGGTTAGAGCGTTTGTCTGATGATCGAGGTTGTGAGTTGGAACCCAGGGCGAGGCTCACACTGTCTGTGACAAATTTGACTTAAAGATATTACATCCTATGTTTAATTGTCCTCCATCTTTAAATTATGTGGGGTAGCCTGGCAGTAGCTTACGGATAGAATGTGGTTAGTACTGGTTAAGGCCTAAATGAAGTCCAGGAAAGCTGTTAAGGATAACTGCCTGCCACGATATGACTGAAATAATGTTGAAAATGGCGTGAAACCCAATGAAACAAAACAAAATCAACTTCTAATTCATAATGCCATGATGATAACACAGATAGGCCTTTAATTTCTTAGGATGGTTTTATCTAACATATTTTAACTTCGCTCATGACGGTACTCTCAGTGCTTTGATGTTATGCTGTTATTGTTACACACCGACTGTAAATAACTGTTTTTTTATTTTTATTTTCCCGAGTCGACAAAAGTATGTAATCAGTTCTGTACTTTAAACACAAAAAATATCAAAGTGACATTTAACCATACTATTCAGATCCATGACATGTATGTAATCTAGTATTCAATAAATATTCAATAAGTAAAATTAGTTCCATAAAATCATGACATTTAAGTTATACCTAAAGTATGACACTTGATTTAATGCATTTCATAATCATAGACTAACATAGCTAGTCCAAACATTCTGCCAAAATTCATTCTGAATATTTGTAATCTTATGTTTAACATAATCAGCACCATTCTGTTCTTAAAGAAAGATTTGAAAAATGGACTAATACTGTTGACTAAATGAAAATAATTTCCTTGTTTTTAGCTCACCTTGCACAGAGTGCCAAGGTGAGTTTTTAGGATCAAGCTGTGTCCGTCATCTGTTGTCGTCCATCGTCAACAATTTCTTTAAACGACATCTCCTCCTAATCCACTGGATCAATTTCAACAAAACTTCACAGGTGTTTTCCTTGCTTGAAGCTCTACCAAAGTTGTTCAAAGAATTCCATTCCATGCAGAGCTCTGGTTGCCATAGCAACTGGAAGGATTTTTTGAAGATCTTTAAAAATCTTCTTTTCAAAATCCAGGGGACCTATAGCTTTGATATTTGGTGTGTAGCATCGCCTAGTGGATCTCTACTAAGATTGTTGAAATTATTGCCCTAGGGTCAAAATTGGCCACACCCGGGGGGGGGGGGTCACTTGATTTATATAGACTTATAATAAATATAGGAAAATTGAAAAAAATCTTCTTGTTCATAAATAAATTTTGGTTATTTTCAAAGATACCTGCATATCATGAGATCTTGGGAGTTCATGTTCGCCCTTATGCAGGTGCTATTGGTCTGGAGTTCATTTTCATGAATGATAATGCCCGAGCTCATAGGGCCACTGACACCAATCAGTACCTTGAAAGGGTAAAATATGCTCGAATGGACTGGCCCACTTGATCTCCTGACCTAAATCCCATCGAACACGTCTGGGATATGCTGCAGAGAGCGATATCTGAGCTTCCTGTCCAGCCAACAACCACCAG
This sequence comes from Lutraria lutraria, assembly GCA_964023205.1. Lineage (NCBI taxonomy): Eukaryota > Metazoa > Mollusca > Bivalvia > Venerida > Mactridae > Lutraria > Lutraria lutraria. The sequence goes on from OZ026838.1 coordinate 4,773,928, forward strand.
ACAGCTCAGAGAGGCACTATCGGAAGAATGGGCTCGAACCCCACAATTTCAAGATTCTACTGCTCTTTAGAAGCATGAGGAGTCGATGTTAGGCAGTTTTTGACGCACGTGGACATCAGTCTTGATACTAAAAACAAAAGTTAGCTCTTTTGCGCATTTTCCTCAAAGTTTGTATTCCCCACACATACTCACAAAATGTCTAATTTTACCCCTATCCTCATTTCAATGCTCGTTACGCTCGAATGATACAATGTATGGATTAAATGTTGCACTCATGATTATGATATGCAGGTATCTTTGAAAATAACCAAAAATCATAATTTTATGTTATGTACGTAATCCAAAATTGACGATAATGCCATACAGAATAAAGTGATCCTTATCAAATTTTGAGTAGTATATACATGGATTATTTCTGTTCAGGAGAGGACGGGGTCTTCATCTGTCTTGATGTTTCAACTACGATCTGAATCAGATCACAGTCAGCATAATTTTGATTCTGATGGACATTGTTCATGTGTATTGTTTTATGGCCAGTTACTTACCCATAATTGTCATCGTATGTTCAGTAAAAATGACTTAACAAAGAGCGTCCTTTCGAAAATTTCAAATCTTGGTCATCTTTTGAAAAGTAAATCATCTGTGCTAGTAACCTGGGACCTGTCACTGTGGTTGAGTGGTTAAGGTCGCCGACTTCAAATCACTGTAACCTCTCACTGATCGTGGGTCGTTAGTTCGAGTCCAGCTATCGACCATGTCTCTTTATGTGAGAAAGTAGGCAGTTGCTTACGGAGGATGGGAGTCTAGTACTGGTTCTTCTCAGGAACGATGGTACGGTGAACTGTCGGCCTCATATGACTCTGACTGTTGAAAAGTGGCATAAAACTCGCCGGATATAAACAAACAAGTTTACAAGAGATGCTGATTCGGTAGTTTTTTTTCAGGAATTACTTTTAATATTTTATTCTTCATTTGAAAATTACTACAATTATCAAGTATACTAGAGCATTTTCTCCTTAGTACTTTTTAAGTAGTACATGTGATAATCTTACAGGTTTTAAATGTAGGAAGTGTCCCAAAATTATTGCAGTCTGTATATTTGGTGGTGCATTTAAAAAAATGAAGCTACCACTAAACATAGATCCATTTTAGTATGGCCTTATGCACTTATTAATCTTTCCCCCTAGGGAGGGGGGGGGGGGGTTATACAGGGGAATTAGACATTTGTGGAAATCGGTTGTCAAATTCCCCTCCCATGTGCAGATAGTCCTGTCTAATTCCTTGGGGTGTGGTTATTCTTGATGTCAAATATCCCTATGGTAGATTTTCATTACAATTGGTAATCTGGAAAATTCATTTTAATATTCATAAAATATGCCAATCTAAAGCATCACTGACAGATTGTGTGGGCTCCCTGGGCAGAAATGTAAATGAAAACATTTAACTGAGCAGGATATACATGCACAAAAATGTAGTATTGATCATCTTTATTATTGCAAAGATTTCCAGACATTTCAATGAACAAAGTCATTCAAGGTCCTCTTTCTTCTAAATCAACCATAGGGACACAATGTCATGTATTGGTGCTGAAAAAATAAAAGAAATGATAACATCAATCACATCATGTATAGTGCGATTTTATTAACCTGTCAAAGCTGCATAACTTAACGGTCAATACTTTCATTTATTTTTAGCTTCGATTAATTTCGTAAGTGATGCGATAATCTTAGATATTCTATATAAACATGTGGAATGAGTCATTCCCGAACAGTAAAATAAACGAAAACTTTCGACTTCGGTAAGGCACGAAGCTAAAAATAAGTGCATTCAGCGACCGTGTAATTATTCAACTTTGACAGTTTAATAAAATCGCACTATACCGTATTTCAATAACACAGATTGTCTAAACTACAAATATTAAACAAGATGACAATAATCTATTTCACACACCTGAGTATAGTGCAATTTTGTTAACCTGTCAATGCCTCATAATTTCATGGTCAATGCTTTCATTTATTTTTAGCTTCGATTTCCTTAATTTCCTAAGTGATACGATATTCTTTGATATATACAATATATATATGTGGAATGAGACATTCCCTAACGGTGAAATAAACGAAAACCATCGACTGTGGCACGAAGCTAAAAATAAGTGCATGCAGCAACAGTGTAATTATTCAGCTTTGACAGTTTAATAAAATCGCATACATTGTGTATATACTATATTGCAATAGACATCAAGTGAAAAATGAAACTGCAGAAGCATGTATTACATACTGTAACATTTAACTTTTTTCAGAGACATTGCTCAGACAATAAACTCATGACGCAAAGAAATCAATAGATGGTTTGGTAGAAGAACTTAATGTAGCACCAATGCCAGATGCTTCTTCACATACTAAGTAAGGAATTTCAGATCAATTTGTAAAACCTGCATCAATGCTCATTTTAATGAACAGATGATAAATATTGAATCAAGCAATTTGTATATACTTTCAAATCCCTAGTATTTTAATTACATGTATAATGCATTAATAAGTATGATACTACAGCCTGGATTTCAACACAAATGAAGCATATTACCAGGTATATTATATCATTGATTATACATATCTGAGTTTATTATTGTATCTGCTTTTTACTATATTAGACAGATTCTACATAACAAGCTTGCCTCTGAGTCTAATAACAACTGTGATGTTGATTCAATCCGTGATGACTTGATTCAGGAGTCCCAGACAAGGTACATTTTTTTTTACATATTTTGGTATGACTTTTTAATGCTTGAAACATCTGTGTTGGAAGATACTAAGAATTTATTAGACTGAAAATGATGCGACATTTAATCTGGCATTTTTACCTTTTATCTTAGTTTTGTCAATTTAAAAGGATTTCATATACAGTAAAACCCTGATTATTCGAATGTCGTTGGGCCCTGAAAAATCATTCGGATAATCCATGGATTCGAATAATCCATTTCAGTCTGATGTACCGGTTGGAAACGATAAATTCTGTACTGTCCGTATATTGCAAGGGAGTTAACTCTCGTGTGCAAACATGAAGTTACTTGAGTGATAATAAGAATAAAATAAAAAATGTATAACAAACACTTATTATTGGTTAATCCTCGTTTTATGAATGTATATGAGTTAACAAATGAAACAATAATAATTCTTGTTAAATAAATGCCTGCGCATTTATGGATTATGCAGAACACAATCCAACAATTAAACAATTAAAATAATCGAAGACGTAATGTTCTTATGTTTGGAACATTTTTTTTCACTAAATCATCATATTCTAGTTAGTTTTGTTTAATTGTGTTCGAATCAGTTTTTAAATTTTGAATGACCTTGAAATGCAAATAATTCCATACAGACCAACAGGTACGTAGGCGTATCTACTTATTATATCCGAGATCATAGTGAAATAGTCGTCGCGATTTGTGTAAAATCGTAACAAAAAATATGGTCAACTTAACAATAATTAAACTGTTGACACGCTTCGTGTATGAATTGATGTTACACATTGTTTGTAACACAACATTTGATTCTCAATCGGCCATTGTTATCAATTGACAATTTGAATAATAGGTGTGAAAATACGCGCATTCGTTACTTTAGGGACCAAATAATGTATTCGGATTACACCAGGTATTCGTAAAATCCGATTTGTATAACCGGGGTTCGTTGCAGTTGAAATATATAGAGACGTAATCGGGACCGTAGATTTTATTCAGATAATACCGGGCATTCGGATAATCGGGTGTTCGGATAATCGAGGTTTTACTGTATGTTAGCATATTATTACATCTATTATATCATTATACCCCCGCAAAGGAAGTTTGAGATGGGGTATATTGGAGTCACTCTGTCGGTTGGTCGGTCGGTCCGCATAAAATATCAAAAGTTTGTGGAGCGAACTACTTTCACATTCTTACAGCAATTGCAATGAAACTTGAAATATTTTATCACCATCAAGAGTTGATGTGCAAGACACAATTTCATGCCCAGCGATTCACTCATTGCAGAGTTATGTCCCCTTGTGTACTATTGCAGTATAGTGTCAAAGTGGCGGATGGGTATTAGTCACCTCTGTGACAGCTCTAGTTCTACTTACAAAGTTTGAGAAAAAAATATTTGTGCTAAATGATTTCTTACTTCCACATGCTGTTCAACCTATTTCGTGTGACAAGCATACATCCAAATTGAATCAAGATGGCCTTTTGGTGATTATGAAAGGCCATTCAAGTTATAGCAGTATTGTTTTAATAATGTGAGATTATGGTATTATGAAAACTAGTAATGAACATTTTGGAAAGTATTTCACAGTATAATTATATTTATGTAAATATGCTTGCAATATTTATTCTGAAGCAATTTGACCGTAGATGTTAGTAATTCTGCTTGTGCAGTTTTCTAGAAATTAACATAAACAATGAAACCTTCTCTTATGTCTAATTTTGTTTTCAGCCCATACCTTCTTTATGACGAAGGCTAAATATGGCAAGAAAGTTGTGAAGTCAGTTGTTAGTCATCGGACACGTGGAAAATGTAAATGGTGGAGACATAATCAACCTGGTGAACTAGCAAAGAAACATGAATGTGTGCGTAACCATTCTGGTTCAGCATGGTTGATGGAAAGTGTGAGTGGTGAGAAAGGCCTCAAAGATCTGCAAGAAGAATGGACAAGTGAGGAGTAATGGTGATACAACACTTTCAGCAAGATTAAGGGACTCGAACATTAATTTAAAGAAATGCTTCGATAAAAATCATGTAATAAAAAAATCACTAAAAAATGGAAAAAAGTAAGAATTAGTGACAGTGTAATAATAAGTCATCTACATAAGTGTGTTTCGTATGCATTTGCAAAAAATGCTGGTGATTAAAAATGGACCGAAAGAGAATTTAATTGCCATTATTCCACGTCAGTTTGGGGACCACTCAAAGTGTTATTCCAGATTCTGTGGATATGTAAGAAGTCCAGTGTATACATAGAAGCTTGCCATACAATCAAGTTCTAAAAGACACTAACTTATTTAAAGTTACATTTAGATAGACTTTTACAGCCTTATATTACTAATGTTGATCAGTATTGTCACTTAGGCTCTTCTCAACAGTGTTTGCATGCCAATAGAGAAGTTTCCCTCCATGCACCAACATCATTCCACTATGGTATCACAAAGTCACAAGACTTCAGAGTTCTAGCTACCTCAGCCTTCAGCAATGAGGGAAGAAACTACATACCAGTCCACAGGTACACTTTATAGCCTTTTTTTCATTGTTTACTGTTGTTTTTAAAATGTTTCTTTTTCTTTGTGTGATCAGTGCCTTGTCTCTTTTAGCTCACCAAAGCACAAAGTGCTATGTTCAAATTACTGCCCTAGGGTCAAAATTGGCCCTGCCCCAGGGGTCACTTGATTTTATATATATAGACTTATATAGGAAAATTTTAAAAATCTTCTTGTCAGAAACTACATTGCCTAGAGCTTAGATATTTGGTGTGTAGCATTGTCTAGTAGACCTCTACCAAGTTTGTTCAAATTATGGCCCTAGGGATAAAAATTGGCCCTGCCCCAGGGTTCACTTGATTCATACAGGCATATAGAGGAAATTTTAAAGAATCTTCTTGGCCGAAACCAGAATACCTAGAGCCTAGATATTTTGTATGTAGCATTATCTAGTGGACATCTAACAAGTTTGTTCACTTAATTTTACAAAGGCTCATGATAATTTTCTCTATGAGTCTTTTTATCTGGTGAGCGATATAGGGCCATCATGGCCCTCTTGTTTAATAATACTAATAGTATGTATGATTTTCAGTCAAAATGTACTGTCACTCTTGAGTTCTGCTCTTTGATGTATAGCATATTTGTTACAGATGCATTTGCTACACTGTAATTCTGTAACTGTGATTTACAAGCTGACCAGTACAATATTTTTAACCAGGTTTTCACAAAGTGAAACAGGCGGTATCCGGTCAATAACTTAAGTTCTGATTGACCAATCTTGACCAAACTTGGTATGTAGGATCCTTGAATGAAAACCTAGCCTAGAATTGTATTTGGGGTCCGTGGGGTCAAGGTCAGGTTGCTGTTACCAAAATAGAAAATCAGTGTCCGGTCAATAACTTAAGTTTGGAATGACCAATGTTGACTAAATTTGGTATTTAGCATCCTTGAATCAAAACCTAGCCTGTGATTGTATTTGCAGTCCGTGGGGTCAAGGTCGCTGTTACAAAAAGTAGAAAATCAGTGTCCGGTCAATAACTTAAGTTTGGAATGACCAGTGTTGACTAAATTGAATCAAAACCTAGCCTGTGATTGTATTTAGAGTCTGTGGGGTCAAGGTCGCTGTTACCAAAAATAGAAAATCGGTGTCCGGTCAATAACTTAAGTTTGGAATGACCAATGTTAACTTAATTTGGTATTTAGCATCCTTGAATCAAAATCTAGCTTGGGATTGTATTTGGGGCCTGTAAGGTCACTGTACTTACAAGAGGGCCAAGATGGCCCTATATCACTCACATGACAATCACTGTTCACTCATTAAAACATTGTTTTCAACCGGTGACCCATGTTAGAACTTGTCCTACATATAAATAAATAAGACAAACATTCTGACAAAATTTGGTGAAGATCCAATCAAAACCATGAAAACTACAGCATAGACAAGGTTTTCCTAAGATTTGACCTCGTGACCTAGTTTTTGACCCCAGACGACCTATGTTCAAATTTGTCTTACATATCATTAAGACAAACATTCTGACTAGGTTTGGTGAAGATACGATCAAAATTTGACATCTACAGTGTTAATAAGGTTTTCCTAAGATTTGACCTTGTGACCTGGTTTTTGACCCTAGGTGACCCATATTTGAACTTGTCCTTAATATCATTAAGACAAACAATCTGACAAGGTTTGGCCAAGATCCAATTAAAACCATGACATTTATTTAGAGCTTTTACAAGATTTTTACCTAAGATTGGACCTTGTGACCCAGATTTTGACCCCGACTGGCCCATGTTCAACCTTGACCCACATATCATTGAGGCAAACATTCTGACAAGGTTTGGTGAAGATCCAATAATAACTGTGAAATCTACAGTGTTTACATGGTTTTTCATAAGATTTGACCTAGCGACCTATTTTTTGACCCATGTTCAAACTCGTCCAAGATATTATGAAGACAAACATTCTGACCATCCAATCAAAACAGTGACTTCTAAAGTGTTCACTAGGTTTTCCAGCAATTTTACCTAGTGACCTAGTTTTTCACTGGAAATGACCCATTATCAAACTTGACCTACATATTATTAAAAGAAACATTCTGACAAAGTTTCATGAAGATCCAGTCAAAACAGTGATTTCTAAAGTGTTCACAAGGTTTTCCCTTATTTGGCCCTGGTGACCTAGTTTTTACCCAAAATGGCCCAATATCGAACTCGTCCAAGATTTTGTTGATATTAACGTTCTGAACCAGTTTTGCTAAAATTGAGCTAAAAATGTGGCCCCTAGTGTGGTCACAACATAAAGTTTCACGACGCACACCGCCGGACGGAGAGTGATCCTAATAGCTCACTTTGTCACTTTGTGACATGTGAGCTAAAAACTAAAGCAGGGCAACAGCTGAAATTTTCTAAAAATTAACTACTAAGTGTATAATGTCTATAGCAAATTTTAAAAAGTTTCACCATCTGGTTATGTAAAGATGTGTCAGAAATCCATGGTTACTTGATTTTCGTTAATTAATGATGTATAAATTCCTATAATTTAAACAAAATATTTTTGGATAAATATTTTCCTTCATATTACTGTGTAAATTATGTTTAGAGTATAAAACATTACATGAAAACTAAAAAAAAAAGAGAAAAAAATATGGTCCCAGTGGGGTTTGAACCCATGACCCTCAAGGAATTTGTCAATTTTACATAAAATTCATGAACTCGAGTACTCTTCAGAAAACTCTTCTACATCTAATACCTTAAAATATTTTTTTGGAAGTTCTATCAACAATTCAGTGTCTTTTAATGCACCAGCACAGTTGTGTATCACTGTTGTCATTGTAATCAAAAGAAAGTTTCTTAAAGTTTGTCTTAATTTCTTGTCCAATGAAATGTGTGCATTTTATTTGAAATTGGAAAAATATATCGCATGATATGGGCTGGGAACCTGATATAGAGAAAAAAGTATCATTTTTGGTATGTAAATAAATTATGGACAAACTGTAAATCAATTATCGTTCATGTTTCAAATTTTATGAGTGAGACCAAAGGGAGAGAAGAAATGTGACCATTATACATAGTTGGCCTTTATTTATGGGTTTTATTGATGTAATATGGTCGTTATGCACAGTTGACCACTATACAGGAGTTTCTGTGGTCTATAGTATCAATAAACCCCCTAAATAAAGGCCAACTGTGCATAAAATTCACATTTATTACCTCCCTTTGACTGCCGGCTTGACTGTATATATTTTTTTACTGAAAATCTCTTATTTGTATGAAACATTCTTTTGGTTGCTATGGTAACAGTGATAGAGAAATGTGCTGGTGCATTAAAAAAAAAATTTAATTGATATTTAAAAGAAATATTTTTTTCTAAATTAGAATATTTTAATTTCTGTTAGATGGTGGTATCTTTATGGTGTGAGTATTTTATGTTATGTTACGTTCATGTTTAGTTTGCAATGTTAGTGTTACTAGTGCTCATGGTAGTATGTGAGCTGTGCACATGTTAGTATGCATGTTAGTAGTGCGCATGTTAGTTTGTGAGTCATGTTAGTATGTTAGGAGGGTTAGTTAACTAGTAAGTGAACATACATGTCATTTTACAATTTTATACAATTTATCAATTTTCACTTACCTCCAGTGGGGTTTGAACTCGCGGCCTTTAGGACGTCTAGATTATCAGTCAGGTGTCTTATCCACTACACCACAAACCCACACACTAATATTACTTCGAACTTCATATATAAACTTACCATTGATTTTTCAACATGAATGGATAATGTTTATACAGTCATAGTACAAGAATGACAGTTTTAAAACTTATCATTAATTAGACTTTTGTTATTGTATGTGTCAAACGAAATGCATACAGTAGCATTATTGTCTGCCTGTATGTATCTGCCTGTGTCTGGACCAGTTTGTTTGTATTACAATGAATTAAGATTGATTTCTTTGAATTTGTTTTGTAAATGTCAAGGTCATTTCTAATTTTCGGATTTTACAGCTTCTACTGATCTTGAGCATTTTCTGATTGAGTCCGTCTTTAAATAGACGTTTCATATTTCATATATTTTGTTGATGTAACAGCTATTATCATTGGTTTAGGTCATGTCACATGACCCTCTGATTTGTAAAAGCTGATTGGATTGGCTGATCAATAAACAGCTTGCTTGTTTAATTTCATACAAAACATATTCTATTTTTCTAAATTTCAGAGTCTGTGAGATTGCAAGAGTCAGGCATAATATTCCAATAGAGGCATGACGAGTCTCTAGATTTTGGAAGAAAAAGACAAATCAGCAATCAAGTACCTTAAACTGAAATAAAGATAAACTCAACATTTCTTAAGTAATTTATTACAAATTCTATTACATATTTCAATTAGAACCTTTGACAAAAAATCAAGCTCTCAATAAAAAAATTAAAACAGAAGTTGAAAGCAATGGCTCCATACATATATAGTAACTTTAGTCCAACCTGTGTTAGCAGCCACCTTTAAGTAAAGGTCATCCGGTAAATAACGCCCTTTCTTTCATAAACTCTCATTGATTATTTAAAACAAAAGACCTCCAAATAAAGGTTGCCTGTTAATCAAGGATGCTATTGTATTTCCCAAAGGTGGCCTTTGTTCACAGGTTTGACTGTACATGTATACCAGTCCATGGGACACACACCAAAGTGATATAAGTTTACTTAACCAGTCAAAATATATCACATATACCATGTTAGAAATAGACCATTAATACTAGTACAGAGTCCATTTGAAATGCAAAAAATATTTCATTGAACATCTTTGATGACATGTAGAGAAATTCGAGAAACCAATGATTTAGGCTCGAAAAATAATAGGAAAGTAGGATTGTAAAATTTGTAAAAATAAAATTGACAGACACACATGATAAAATAATATATAATGTACATTGCATACAGCTTGGTTTGTTTTAATAATAACACACACACTCAGCCAGAAATATATGAATGTTTTATAGCAATTATACCAATTGTCAGAACAAAAAGAACAAAGGTTTTAGGATTTAGTGCCAAACTATCCCATCTCTACTTAAAGAATAAAGAAGATAAAACAATTTTGCATTAATTCCTAAAAATAGAATTACGAACAATGAAATCATGGAAACAATTATTAGTTATGTACATTAAACAATCTCAGAGAAAAAAAAAAGACTTCTTAATACAAAACCTGGCAATGAAGTTGTAATGTATTTTTATTGAAAAGATTATTAGATAAGCTACAGACCTAAACATCTATTTTGAATAAATGTGCTAATGTTGCTTTATTATAAATTTATGAATTAAATTATAGAAAGTTAAAGCCACATTACAGGACAAACTGACTATGATGCAGGTTTTGAATACTCTAAGAAACCATTCACAGCAGACACAGCAAAGAACACAGCAGCCACCACTAAAATTCTAACATTTACTGCAAAAACAACAAAAATCATTCTAGGTATGACACTTATGTGGGCGGGTGGGGTAACTCATGGTAGACAGGATGCAAGCTGCTTGTAACAGTAAAATATATTACTTTGTTCAAAAAAATAAATACTTTGGAATGTTCAAACTAGGAACAAAAAAATGAATAAATAATTGAGCTACTCATCTTTCCCATGCAGATGAAGTTGTATTGATCACGAAAAATAAAAAAAAACACAACAGCAAAAACAATACTTGAAATCAATTAAAATCTATCATTATAAGGTTTTCTATAATGCCTAACAAATGAATAAATCCGTGTTTTGAAATTTCCTCAAATTTAAGTGAAATCAAGAATTCTAAAAGAAAAAATAACTTCATAAAAGCCTTCTAGCAGATGTAAAACAAAATAGTGTCATACATAAAAAGTATTAATCCACCGGTTAACTGAGCTAGAAAGTAGTTCCACAATACTGAACTAAAAATATTTAATTAGACAAAAAAGTACCACTACACAATTAGGAATTTATTAGCAAGCAAATAGTCTATAGATATTACATAAACAAGGAAGAAGTCCTACTTAAGTTAACCAGAAAGTAGTCCTACTTTAATCAACAAGAAATTAATCCCACTAAATCTATCAAGAAAGTAGTTCCACTAAACAAACTATGCAAAACCTGAGCAGACAACTTGAACAAATATGATAAAATATATAAAAGCTGCAAACAGAATCAGCAGAAGGAATATTAACAAGTAAATATTTGTTAAACATGTAACAAAGTAACTTACTACTAACAAATCTAGCCTCAAAATGATAAAAATTTCAGCTTCAAGTTAAAGTTACCTTTAGAGTCATCCAAATAATTCATCAGCTCAAATTATATAGGTGCAAAATTGTACTGAATAACACATAATTAGCCAATTTTCTTCAGAATTATTGTTTTCAGATAAAACAGATCAAGAATATGGAAACAAGATAAAAACAATATTTTATTATTTTGAGGCTATAACACAGTGCAAGCTGAGCAAAGCAGAAACATCCATATTTCAATATTTCTCTATTCACAAATATTTCAAAAAGAAAGCTTAAGCTCTAAGGTCATCAACAATTTTAGGATATCAGTCTAAGGTAAGTTCAGGAGATAAGTGTAGGAAGCACAATTTTCATTGGCCAATTTAAGTTTGAGCTCAGAACCAACCAATCACAGGAGTTTAAATTACAGACTTTGTAAGTATCAGACCATTTAATCAGGTAAGGCCCTCCCCAAACTTTCGTGATTTGGAAAAATGACCTTTCTGCATCTTAAAAAATCTAACTTCAAGCAAATTCCTGAAAACTTTACCCCCGTTTTAGTAATAATTGATTCAACAGAGACCAGTCCAAGACCACAGCCTTGTTATTGAATGATTCTTAATCTGAACTCAGAATAAACCAATGGGATGCTTCAATTTTGAGGCTGGCCACTAACTTTTAAGTACATAAACACTGACAAAGAAGCCGTAAGAAAGTGAGAAAAATATATATTAATAGCAAAAATATTGACTAATCTTGCCTACAAAAAGAATCATCATCATTATGATATAGGCCTAAATCTTAAGTGGATGGTTAACCTACAGCTTTAAGCTACACTATAAAATGACAGTACAATTAGCAATGAAAATATACCTCAAGATCTTGCTAAGCATGGAAATCAGAGAGTTCCTACATGGATATAATGCAGCAGGTTAAGTAAATCTTCATAATTAGAAAATATGCCAAACTTGAAACAAGGCACAGAAAATGAGGCAGTATATATGACAACAGAAAATGATAATGTACATTAAAAAAAAGCAACAGATAATAATATTTTGTTCTCAAACAGAAAAAACAAACCTCAAAAAAATATCAATAAAAAATGTACAAAAGGCAATAAACTTAACGAAAAATATGCCAGCAACAAGGTATACACTTATTTAACTATACAAATACAGTTTGTTCAACTATTTTATCTTGGTTACATAGTAAGGAGAGATATAAATAACACAAAACCAAAATAATGGACCTAAGCTATGTTTCTATATAAGGCCATCCTTAACAATGTTGGTTTGCAGTTAGGAAATTAACTCATCCCAAAAATCCTCACATCAAAATTTTTAAGCAATTTTGACAAAAAAATATGCCATTTGTTTCAGCTTTGTGTTTTAAAAACCAGGCTACAGTATGCAAAAAGTTTAAGCTGTGTGATCACATACCGACATATCTTTAAGGATGGCCGGACTTTGGCACCAACAAAGACCTATGATGAGTCTATAAACCCTTCAGGCTCGTAGAAAATACAAAATGAATGAAAAATAATAGCCAATCAGTCCTGATTTCTCTATCAGCATTCCCCAAAATCAATTTGAGTGCAACATGAAATTTATGTATCAGGTAAAGAAACCTAATTTGCCGCAATTATTCATTTTTACACTGAGATCATCATCAACTCGATGACAAAATATGATGGCTTCATTTTTATTCTATTCAAATAAAAATAATTAGTGATCAACACATTAGCTTAATGTTCTAAATCGTTTTGTTCTTTCTTTTAAGATTACATGATATCTACTTGAAGAACATACCTAATATGACAACGTAAACTACCAGTGTAATGAATAATATTCAACACTGCAGCATGGATCGATTAACATAAGGGACTGTTCCAGATAAATACATATATGAATCAAACAGATCTAAAGGTAGAAATACTAATCAAGCCTGGACTGGCTATATATGTTCTTTAAGTTGATAGAAATATACTACAATGTATATACACATTTCATAACTAACAACTAAATAACTTCTAACAAAATGTAATACTACATTATCATAATGATAAAGCCACTGGCTATTTTCTTCTACTCGAAAATTCAACAACAGAAAACAAAAATTTAAAAAGTTATGCATGCCAATTTACTTTATCAGGTTAATTACATGGGTACATTACTTTCAATATATATAAGAATTATGGCACTGTAAGTTTCAAGGTCTTCAAAAAGTCTTCACTATAAAACCTTTTTTCAGTTTCTTAAAATTTTCCAAAACATCAAAGCAGCAATAAGCCATTACCCTGAATACAATATTCTTTTCTGCTACATAAATCTATAAAATAAAATCTCTAGATTTATAACTATGTAAATCAGTGACTTTATAAAAAATATACAAAATATTTAGATCATGATCAATCAGATAAGTTCATCTCTAATCTCACAATTATTATGTCTTCATTAACAAAGGTTGATAGGTCAATGAACCAAATCTGGAGACCAGTCTATGGATAGAGCTTTTTCATTGGTTAATTTTGAATCTGTATTTAAAACCAACCAATCAGATGCCTGTGTTCAGAGACTGGTCAACAAAGTCAGACATATGACCAAAAACTAAGATCTTTTTCCAGCAAACATAATCTACAAAACAGAAAAAGAATTTAAACTTATTTTCTAAACTTCCAAACTATATAAAACACCCATGCTTATATCATTTTGCAGTTAATACTAGTATATATCCATGAATCAATATTATATCAATTTCAAAACACTTTAGACTTATTCGGTCAATGCAGTCCTCGCTTCCTTGGTTACATATTGAATGAAAAAAATGTGTTTATGCCAAAAGTGAATAAATTCCAGCAAAATTCCAAACTTTAAATGTCAAAACGTTTGTTCAAAATTACATAATCTCAAAATTCCAAATGTATTGATCCATCTCATAGCACTGGAGAGTCCATTTTTATCATCAGGGTTGGACAGCAGAAAAAGCAGACCACAACAAAATACTTTCAAAATAAAGGTGAATATTTGTAATGACATCAAAGATTTGTAAATTCTAGAGGAATTTTATACCATTCTAATACTGATGACTCACTTAGCCGATATATTAATTAATTTCAACAAATAAAGCAAAGCGAAAAAAGCATGCAAATTTAAATTTCAAAAGTCAAACTGATGTCCAAGCTGACAGAAGACAACTTCATGACTTTTCAATTTTATGAGCCAAAGATTAGAAAACTGTGTTCAGAGAACAAGTCAAGATATCCAGACGTATCATTGAATTAAAATCTACATTAACCAATCAGATTCTTGACGTAAAATACAGGTCCAAACTATGTTCAGGGAACCAGTCTAAAATGCAGCTTTACCATTGGTCTATTTAAAATTAAAATCAGTACTAACCAATCAGACACTAGAGGTAAGAGACTGGTCTCCGAACTCAATTTTATAGCCTCAAACCCAGATTTCTAAATAAATTATTAGTTTATTACAGGTATGCACCACACTAAGCAATGAAAGTCAAAAGGTGCTACATGAGAATTAAGAGCATTATAAGCACTTATTGCGTTCACCAAATGACTCATTAAGAGCATTATAAGCACTTATTGCATTCACCAAATGACTCATTAAGAGCATTATAAGCACTTATTGCGTTCACCAAATGACTCATTATCAAATACTGCAATTGATTCTTTCTCACATTTGTTCATAATACAATTAACTATGAAATTCTTTGAAATGTGCCTTTATACTATATTAGATTATTAGATTAATGAATATGTTAATATTGTTCACTTAAAAATTGTATACCCCATAAATTTCGACCTACCCTAAATAGGTCAGAGGAATGAAACATCCACTATCTGACTTTTTTTGTCCTATTTCTAAAGAGCATGGAACCAGAATCATTTTTTTTCATGCCCAAGCAAATTAATAATCAGTATTATTAGATTTTTGTTTTTTATAAGAATAAAAAATAATCCCCTAATGAGTCATTCTCGGAATTAATCCACAAATTATTTTTTTAATTGAAAAAAAAACAAACTCTTACATTAAAATCCAATAATGATTCTAGTAAATTCTTAGTAAAAAAGAAATATACAAAATTCCACATTTTCAGCAAAATTTCTTACATTCACATCAAAGAAGGTCATAAACACAAACAAACTGTTATACAGATCTATGACAATTCTCACAAGACACAGGAAGTAGTATGGAAGTGTTGTATAAGATATGAATAAAAAACACAGATTTTATAATACAAGTACATAAAGTTCTGACTATTCATGATGCTAAAATGATGATGAGCTCAGAAATATGCTATTTTGCTGAAATCTCATAAAAATGAGCTTTTGCTGAAATCCCATAAATATCGAACTTAGCTGAAAACTCATGACAATGTTTTTTTCCTGAAATCCCATGAATGTCGTATTTTGCTGCAATCTCATAAACATGAGATTATGCTAAATACTCATAAATGTTATGAGATTTTGCTGAAAACTCATCAATGTAAGATTTTGCTGAAAACTCATAAATATGAGCTTCAATAAAAACTCAAATTATATCAATTTTTAACACTCAGTAGTAGGAAAAAAAATCATCTGCACCAGGAGTAGAAAACATATACACACATGGAATAAATGTCAGTCCTCTATATGCTATAGAAAGTCACATGGAAGATGAAGTAAATAATTAGATGAACTATTTGGTAAGTAAAATAATGTGTCTATAAGCATAATGGCACCCAATGGTCCTCGTCGACTCTAGTCGAGCAACAACTGCAGAGTGCCTTTTGGGGTAGTTTCCTTGTTTAGATGTTTGGTAGTGTACCTACAATAAAAAGAGGAGTAGAATACCTGGCTTTAAATATTATAAACCAAGTGGCAAATTACAGCCCTCTCCATTGACAAAGAGTCGAGGGAGTCACTGTCAATAATAGAGATTGCTGGAAACAACAACTGCAGCAATGTCTAAAGATCAGTGAGAAAGCCATCCTTGACAAAAATGAAGAAAAAAACTAAAAGAAAGCCAGTCTAAATGGACCAATCTCGAGCCAAAAGAGGCATCAGTCTTCACATGCCAGGGCTGCGACAGGAAATACTGATAAAAAATCAGCCTCTACAGTCACACAAGATGGTACTCTCCAAAAAAACTCTGAAGGCGCCTCTCCAAAGTCGTTGAGGACTGATGGTTGCCAACAATAACAAAAGTAAGACATTCCAGAATTCTTCAATAATAATTTTCTATTAGTATCATTGAAAACTTAGAAGGCATTTGAATATAAACCGGCATATCTGGAAAATGCCAGAATACTTACACCATGAAACCATATTTTAGATGTAATACACAAATCTAAAAACTTGGTAAAGTCAATGATAACAGATCATATATAGAATGTTAAGTATTAATATTACCTTAAAGCATTTAAAAGTCCTTCCACACTCATATCTCGTTGATCTTTTAACAATCATATTGAGCTCTTTATCTAAAATATTGAATTTTGAAATTTTCAAAATATGAAATTGTTAACCAATATCATACATTTTTTGTACTTAGGCCGTTCTTAAAAATATGTTGGTGTCCATGATTATGCGAATATATAAAGACCCAAGAAATACAATGGCTTTCAGCAACATATTATGCTTATCATAGACTCTACATTCAAGGACATTACAGGAGGACTACATGGTCAATTGGTTACGTTTTTTTACTAATAATCATTAGCCTTTTACAGCTGCGAGTTCAAATGCCACCTGGGACCAAATTCCACAAGTGAGGAAGCTGTTCAACTCGCTTACAGAAGGTCAGTGGTTCTACCCAGGGGTATCCTTTAAGTACTGAAGAACTGGTTTTATTCGCGTTAATTTTATTTTCGCTAATATTCACAAATCAATTACCTCACGAATTTATGAACATCGCGAATAAATGATGAGTTTTATAAATCGGAAAATGAGTATGTCAGAAAATATCAAATAAAAAAAATATTTAAAAAACTTGAGTCAGTGACTAGTATTTTATCGCAGAATAAATTGTTGACTTAATCAGATAAAAGCTGAGGTTTTGAGCCTGGCGACGCTGCAAACTCTTAATACGCGAAGAAAGATTTTAAAAAATGCGACATTTTGACCACGCGAAATTAAAGCATTCTACAGTATTCCTCCACCATTAATGCTGGAAAAGTTACCAAATGACCTTGACTGTTGACCTTGAGTGCATTCTTAAACCTCAGGAGGAGATGATCGGAGGTCTAGCGGTAACATGCTGGACTACACTAACAGAATGAAAGGCCTCAGTCTAAACTCTGCCTTCGGAATTTTTAAGGATGTTTTCTTAGTGTCTCCATGCCAACCACTGGGCCAAGTACTGTATCAAGAAAATCAAAGGAAACGAACCAGCATGTATCAATGCTTTACACCTGGCACCATAAAGAACCAGGAAAAACTATTTGAAACAAGTGTATGGATACAAATGCCTGGATCTCTTGTATTTTCTCTCCCCACTCTCTGGGACATTCCTGAAATGACCATACCTGTCAAATGGTCCGTTAAACAACAGAAACAAGATTTTATAGTAACGATTGTGATTACTTACATCTATACCAGAAGACTTTGCAAATGCCCCGACAGGATGAACATGATCGTATAATATTATAACACCCACCATCACACGTAAACAAAACAGCTTGGTGTCTACATTTTTAAATCAGGAGCAATATTCACTGAAATAAAAATACTTAAAAATGTCATTCTGTGAACCTCTATAATAAGCATAATTTCACACTGTCAATTCCATCCTATATTGGTTAGAAATCTAGGAAAAGAAAATATGAAAGTTATAAACCTTCATAATTATCTCCCAAAACTGATCACAGACTTTTTGATACATTATAAACTTAAGCTCTTCATTTTGGAGGAAAAATTGTCAGTCAAACAAAAGAAGAAACAAAATATCAGTCTAATGAATTGAAATTCCCCAGTAAAAGAGCAGTAAAAACCCCTAACCTGCATCATTGCCAATGTAAAAGTACAGGAAATCAAGCCATACAATAAAACATAGTTGGCTGTTCCATTTTACCCATCCGATAGCAACATATTAATTATAACAGTCAATGTCATGGACTACTTTTTAATACAGAGTAGGAAAATTGTAAAAACATCTAGAAAGAGTAGTTCTTGCCATTTTGGGGTATAAAGTGTCTATGTAAATTGTGTTTTGTTTCTTGTGGTTAGAATCAAACTAACAAATTCCATATTCTAAATTCTTTGACTACTTACGGATTTTCGATCATAACCCTGCAAATATTTGCCATTGTACATAGACAATCTGTAGTACTTTCTACTGGAAGATCTTTGTTCTAAAAATAGAAATTTGATGGGATTTCCAAATGAGAAATTTTATCCTAAAAATAGCATCACAAACACATGGAAACTAAACATAAGCAACAACTGTTACAAAAATTATTAACACAAGACAGACAAGTTATTAAATATGTCTTCTTTAAAGAAGGCACTATGTTCAATACTTATCTTTCAAAACTTGAAACCCCTTTTACTTAATACTTATCATAAAACAATATTTAAATGATTTGATTATAATGAGTCTTTTAACATAAACAGTTCATTTATTCTTGAGAAAAAAAAAATATATATAGTGTTAGTTATGCAGAAGAAATATGCTAATTTGAAGTTAGAATTTTGAAATTAATATAAAATCACAAGGCACAGACCTGAGAAACGAAAGTGGATGTTGTATCACTGAGCATCTTCAACATGGGAGTGGCGTTAGCATAAAACAATGACATTCTGTTGGCAATCTCGGGCGGGACCTGTTCCTCTCCTTCACATGATTCCTGAAACCAATATCAACTCTTGGAATAAGAGAAAATCAAGCAATTGCAAAATACAGGGTGCTCCCTAAACTTCAAAACTTGGGGGTCAAAATTACCTTTAGCTGATAGAAATTTAAAAAGTCAACAAAATTTCCTACTAATGTAATAGTAAATTTGACCCTTTGGAAATTTTTTTTGACCCTTTCGTTCCAATTCTCAAGAGTCAAAAACCTTTTTTTGCTAATTTCAATAGCCATTTTAAGGGTCAAAGGAGAGCCCTGAAATACAGTCAAACTACCCTAATCTGAACCTCCCCCTACTCCCATCCTTTCTAATACAAAATCCTCTCTATACCAAACACATCAGCTGGTCCAAATATTTATCACTGGTATGCATTAAATGCTTGAAAACCTTTTTATACGGATCCTTTCTATCCAAAAACCTTTCTAATCTGAAAAATCAGTCCAGTCAGAACAAGTGCAGATTGGAGAAGTTCTACCTTATTGTGCAAAAATGGCATTACCACTAACATCGAATGTTCAGTAAAATCTGATTACAATTTAACAATTGTACGATTATAAAAACAAACCAAACACAATCAATGGACTAAAATTTGAATTATTCGTCTGCACCTAATTGTATAAAGATTGGTTAGATTCAACTTCAGGGTAAAATTTTAGTTAAGGTTAAGATGCTAACCCAAGTAAACCAGAAAGAAGAAGGCTGCCCTTGTTGTACCAAATGCTAGACGACCTTGATAATTCAAAATGGTAAACAGACAAACTGAGGATCTTAACGATTTTCTAAACAAAATCAGAAAATTGGGTTAAATCTCTAACAAGAAATAATGTCTGGTTCAATTTATCCAAAGTTGTATACAATCACTTCATAAAACTTTAACCAAAAATTTCAAACTTCAAATTTAACCCAATGGTTAAAATTGACCAATTTTTATTCAGTTGGATGCTGCGGTTAGTTAACATAAAGTTTCAGTGGGTTTATGGTTATTTCAGGTTATATACGGCAGCTGAGTTACATGTACCTAACCATTTTTCCTGGACTGTTTTCTAACCAGTACTAATGCTTCGACTAGGGAGTCAGCAACTTCTCCACATATGGAGAAAAATTAACATTGTTTATCAAAATTTACATAGCATGGTATGACCTACAGCAGCCGCAATTCAAATCAAGATCGCCTCAAGATCAAGTCCAGTACACTGACCACTGGACCACAGCCGCAGTTAACAAAACCAGTGTTTCTAGATTTTTTTACAACCATGTTCTCTACATACAAGTGCTAACATCTCCATATTTAACACTTAAATCAGCAGTGGAGGACGAATGGCCTATGATGCAAGGTCTTAAACAAAATCTTTATAAGAAAAATGTGATGTGGCTTTGATTCTAACCCACAAAACCTAATGCTCCCCATACTGGGCAAAGCCAACAGACCTGTTTGATTGGAAGAAAAAAATGTGCAATCTTATCTACATAAAACTTTTGACAGCACATAATGATGATCTATTTCAACATTAAGAAGAGATAGTTAGACTTACGCTGGTCACCATACGCCGTCTGCTCTGTGTATAACTGGATTTGCCATCTGAAAATATTTCAACATGAACAATGAGAAAGAATTGAACTTTCAAACATCAAACCTTATTATCAGAAACATCCAACCATCTTATCATTCAATATGGTGAAAAAAGGACCCTGCCTTAGCCACAGTTCAGTGGATAGTGTGCTGGACAAGTAACATAATCATATAAATTTATCGGTCGTAATAGTTTCGGTTTGTTCTAAAATAGAGGAATCCGGTGTGTTTTCCTTCCGTGCGTCAAAGCAAGAAAAAATGTATCCAAAACCACTATCGTATTTTTTTCAATATCATTGAAAAATTACTATTTATAGAACAGCTCTGTTTTCCCGCAGTCATATACATGTAATGCACATGGCATGAAGTGACGTCATGCGCTCTATATATTTCAAGTTTACAGAAGCAAAATTCACAGTGAAATGAGTGTTTTTAGAAGAAAAAGGGCTCGTTTCATTGGTACATGTAATAACTATCTAGGGATAATATCAGCAATTGTTTGTTTTTTGCATAGATTTTTATAGCAAAAAGCTAATGGGACTTAAACCCAGCCATCCAGGTTTGAGTCTGCATCGCAGCAGGTTATATCCCTCAATGAAATATGACAAACAACGACATATTCCTCTATATGTGGAGAAGATGCCAGCTCCTTATGGAAGGGTAAGTTTGTACTGGTTAGAATTAGTGTTGGAAAATCGGACTCAAAAGAGAATCGATTATCGAATCGAATCGGAAAGGGTGTTTCGATTCATAATCGAAAAAATAATCGAAAGCAATTTCATATCAACTTATTTGGTTGTTACTTGTTTGTCATACAATATTATATAATCTGAAACTCAAAACAACTTCAAGACTGTTGACCTGAACCTCCCTGTCCCTCATTGGGCACTATATTACTGTGGATTCTGACTCTGAATCAACTTGTACCCATTTTGTTTTGTTGATGTTCACACAGTCTGCATTGATAGTTTTTGTTAATAAAAAACGGTTGTTGACATACTTACGAAACAAAACGTAATTACATACGTCCTTGCAAATGACAGTTTAAAAATAAAATTACAGAAAGTTAGATTCTTTACACGTTTTGTTGGTACGAGTGAGCAACAAATATAAGAAATACGGGTGATATTTACAGTTTAAAAGTCGGGTACGAGTAAACTGAGGGAATGCGTAGACGAATTCGGGTATACGAGTTCACCAGATTTAACAAGATAACACAAGTCATAAAGAGCTTTTATTGCTATAACCAGGGATGCTATATGTAATATAGCATCCCTGCTATAACGTTGAGCTAGTCATCACTATAAAAATGAGGTCCATATTCCCGACCATATCCCTTTTTATTTTTCCATCAGCTTTTGTTTTTCGTCTGGAATTCTCCTCATCGCGAAAAACTGTTACTTGTAAATAATTGACTGGTTTAATTTATTCGGGCGTCGAGTATCATAGGTAAATTAAAAGAAAGCGATCCAGTCTGGAGTAATTTCTGAAAACAGATACATAACTCCCGCCCTGTTCAAGGCATATTTAAAACACCGCTACTGGTAACCGTTGTTAACAGCAAAAATGCCTCATTTGTTATGTACCAGTCTTTTTTAAGAATGGGATTTTCCTACTTCGGATATCAATACCGACCAGCAGGTTGTGGGTGTCACTGGGTCTTTGTAATTTATGTCAGTCTCGGACGGACGGACTTAAGTTTAAGTGTCAAACCCAACCTGGATATGGGAAAATTTCACTAGATACGAAAGTAGAGGAAAGAGGTGAGTTGCTCAAATAGCGGCGGCGGTTTTTACTTGTCTTACCTGTAACGACATCGATTTAACACCTCTAACATCGATAGTCGCCGACCTGAAGCTGTCAGCGACGATTATTCGATTCTACTCGATTATCGTTTCATCACTAGTTAGAATACAGTCCAGGAAAACCAGTTAGGTTAACTGGCCGCGATATATAACTGAAGTATCATTGCAAAACAGAAATAAAGTCTTAAAAACCCCATAATTTCATAAAAAATTATGAAGAAGTAATCGAGAATAAGGAATGATAAATAAGTATAAATTAGAACATCCAAATTCAGACTAATTTTAAAGATTGGTGCAAAAATGATTTCGTCCTTTTCGTTATAAGCACAAGCATATACAGTACAACCTCTCCAGAGCAGCCCTCTGTAGAGCAACAACCTCTCTATAACAACACCTTCAAAATTTCCCTGAGCTGATATTTACTATAAATTTAACCTCTGTAGAGCAACAACCTCTCTATAACAACACCTTCAAAATTTCCCTGAGCTGATATTTACTATAAATTTAACCTCAGTAGAGCAACAACCTCTCTATAACAACACCTTCAAAATTTCCCTGAGCTGATATTTACTATAAATTTAACCTCAGTAGAGCAACAACCTCTAAACAACGGCCAATATTTGCAGCTCCCACAGGATGTTGCTCTACAGAGGTTGTACTGTAATATCAACAAGAAAGAATGCCCTCCTACCGACCCACTGTTAAAAGTTTTGGTCATGTGACCACAAACCAACCCTTAATTCTGTTTTTCTTTTAAAGTAATCATTCTTGATTTTGGAACATTATAAAATACTGACTTTCGTTGAATGTAAGAGCCCAAGCCGTTTTAGAACATTATTTTATAATGATTTTCATTGAAAAAAATAGTCCAAGCCGTTTTGGAACATTGATTTATACTGTTTGGTAGGGGAAATAAGAGTCCAAGCCGTTTTGGAACATTGCCTTATACTGTTTTGCAGAGAAAAAATAAAGAGTTCAAGCCATTTTGGAACATTTTTAAAAAAAGGACTTTCAATGAAACTGTGAGTCCAATAAATAAAGACTTTCTCTGAAACCAAGAGTCCAAGCCATTTTGGAACATTGTTTTATACTGTTTTTCATTGAATATAGGAGTCCAAGCCATTTTGGAACATTGATTTATACTGTTTTTCATTGAATATAGGAGTCCAAGCCATTTTGGAACATTGTTTTATACTGTTTTTCATTGAATATAGGAGTCCAAGCCATTTTGGAACATTGTTTTATACTGTTTTTCATTGAATATAGGAGTCCAAGCCATTTTGGAACATTGTTTTATACTGTTTTTCATTGAATATAGGAGTCCAAGCCATTTTGGAACATTGTTTTATACTGTTTTTCATTGAATATAGGAGTCCAAGCCATTTTGGAACATTGTTTTATACTGTTTTTCATTGAATATAGGAGTCCAAGCCATTTTGGAACATTGTTTTATACTGTTTTTCATTGAATATAGGAGTCCAAGGCATTTTGGAACATTGTTTTATACTGTTTTTCATTGAATATAGGAGTCCAAGCCATTTTGGAACATTGATTTATACTGTTTTGCAGAGAAAATAATAGTCCAAGCCGTTTTGGAACATTGTTAAATAAAGACTTTCTCTGAAACCAAGAGTCCAAGCCGTTTTGGAACATTGTTTAGTACTGACTGTCATTGAAAATAAGAACCCAAGCCGTTTTGGAAGATTGTAAAATATCGACTTTCATAGAATGTAAGAGCCCAAGACGATTTAGAACATTCTTTTATACTGATTTTAATTGAAATCAGGCGTCCAAGCCGTTTTGGAACATTATAAAATACCGACTTTCGTTGAATGTAAGACTAACATTGTTTCATAATGATTTTCATTGAAAATAAGAGTCCAAGCCGTTTTGGAACATTAATTGTCAAATAACAATTTTCATTGCAAGTAAGAGTCCAAGCCGTTTTGGAACATTGTTAGATACTGATTTTATTGAAGATAGGAGACCAAGACGTTTTGGAACATTGTTAAATAATGACTTTCAATAACAAGAGGGCCATGATGGCCCTATAAATGCTCACCAGGAGAAAAGGTCATTTGGTGATTAACATTGTTGAAGTTTTCTATACAAGTCTAAGTAAGATCAAGTGACCGATCTGGGCCGTTTTTTATCCCATGGCCATTATATGAACATATTTAAAAGATATCCATTAGACAAAGCTACATACCAAATATCTTAGCTCTAGGCCTTGTGGTTTCGGAGAAGAAGATTTTTTAAAAAATTTTCCTATATAAAATAGAATAAACCCCAGGGCAGGGCTAATTTTGACCCCGGGGCCATAATTTGAACAAACTTGGTAGAGGTCCACTAGACAATGCCACATACAAAATATCTAAGATCTAGGCCTTGCAGTTTCGGAGAAGAAGATTTTTTAAATTTTCCTATATAAGTCTATATAAATCAAGTGACCCCCGGGGCGGGGCCAATTTTGACCCTAGGGCAATAATTTGAACAAACTTGGTAGAGGTCCACTAGACAATGCTACATACCAAATATCTTAGCTCTAGGCCTTGTGGTTTCGGAGAAGAAGATTTTTTAAATTTTCCTATATAAAATAGAATAAACCCCAGGGCAGAGCCAATTTTGACCCTAGGGCAATAATTTGAACAAACTTGGTAGAGGTCCACTAGACAATGCTACATACCAAATACCTTAGCTCTAGGCCTTGTGGTTTCGGAGAAGAAGATTTTTTAAATTTTCCTATATAAGTCTATATAAATCAAGTGACCCCCGGGGCGGGGCCAATTTTGACCCTAGGGCAATAATTTGAACAAACTTGGTAGAGGTCCACTAGACAATGCCACATACCAAATATCTTAGCTCTAGGCCTTGTGGTTTCGGAGAAGAAGATTTTTTAAATTTTCCTATATAAAAAAGAATAAACCCCAGGGCAGAGCCAATTTTGACCCTAGGGCAATAATTTGAACAAACTTGGTAGAGGTCCACTAGACTATGCTACACACCAAATATCAAAGCTCTAGGCATTGTAGTTTTTGACAAGAAGATTTTTTAAATTTCCTATATAAGTCTTTGTAAAATCAAGTTACCCCCGGGGCGGAGCCAATTTTGACCCTAGGGTAATAATTTGAACAAACTTTGTAGAGTTCCATTAGACAATGCTACATACCAAATATCTCAGCTCTAGGCCCTGTGGTTTCAGACAAGAAGATTTTTTAAGTTTTCTCTATTTGTTGCCATAGCAACCCGAATTTTTAATGAAATTTAATTTTTTGAACAACTTTGAAAGGGGACCACCCAAGGATCATTCCAGCAAAGTCTGGTTGCAATCGGCATAGCGGTGTAGGAGGAGATGTTGTTTTAAGTAAACATGGACGCCACGAAATCGTAACGACGCACGACGGACGCAGGGCGATCACAAAAGCTCACCCTGAGCACATTCGTGCTCTGGTGAGCTAAAAATAGGAGAGCAAGCCGTTTTGGAACATTGATATATAATTTTATACTGTTTTGCAGAGAAAATAATAGTCCAAGCCGTTTTGGAATATTGTTAAATAAAGACTTTCGTTGCAAGTAAGACTCCAAGCCATTTTGGAACAATTTTATATAATGTTTAAATTGTCACTGAAAGTAAGTGTCCAAGCCGTTTTGGAACATTGTTAAATACTGATTTTCATTGCAGGAAAGAGTCCAAGCCATTTTGGAACATTGTTATAAAGACTGTCATTGAATATAGGAGTCCAAGCCGTTTTGGAACATTGTTATATACATTATTTTATTGAAAATAGGAGTCCAAGCCGTTTTGGAACATTGTTAAATACAGACTTTCATTACAAGTAATTAAATCGAGAGTCTTGCAATGACAGTCTTTATTTAACAATGTTTCAAAACGGCTTGGACTCTTACTTGCAATGACAGTCTTTATTTAACAATGTTCGAAAACGGCTTGGACTCTTACTTGCAATGACAGTCTTTATTTAACAATGTTCCAAAACGGCTTGGACTCCTATATTCAATGAAAGTCTTTATTTAACAATGTTCCATAACGGCTTGTATTCATATTTTCTCAGCTAAACAGTATAAGATAATGTTCCAAAATGGCTTGGACTCTGTATTTTTGTATGTATTTTCACTATTTTGTAATGTTCCAAAATGGCTTGGACTGCTATATTCGATGAAAAAACAGTATATAACAATGTTCCAAAACGGCTTGGACTCCTATATTCAATGACAGTCTATATTTACAATGTTCCGAAACAGCTTGGACTCTTACTTGCAATGACAGTCTTTATTTAACAATGTTCCAAAACGGCTTGGACTCTTTCCTGCAATGAAAATCAGTATTTAACAATGTTCCAAAACGGCTTGGACTTTTACTTTCACTGACAAACAGTATATGATATTGTTCCAAAACGGCTTGGACTCCTATATTCAATGAAAGTCTTTATTTAACAATGTTCCAAAACGGCTTGTATTCATATTTTCTCAGCTAAACAGTATAAGATAATGTTCCAAAATGGCTTGGACTCCTATATTCAATGAAAGTCAGTATAAGGCAGTGTTCCTTTTATTCAATGAAAGGCTTTATTTAACAATGTTCCAAAACGGCTTGGACTCTTGGTTTTAGAGAAAGTCTTTATTTAACAATGTTCTAAAACGGCTTGGGCTTTTACATTCAATGAAAGTACGGTATTTTACAATGTTCCAAAATGGCTTGGACTCCTATTTTCAATGAAAATCATTATAAAACAATGTTCTAAAACGGCTTACAAGGGCTCTTACATTCAATTAAAGTCGGTATTTTACAATGTTCCAAAACAGCTTGGGCTCTTAATTATTTTCCATGGCAGTCAGTACTAAACAATGTTCCAAAACAGCTTGGATTTATTTTTTAGTCTGTACGCTAACAAAATAATCTTTCAATGTATGTCTTGGTCAATGCTTATTTCAGCATGTGCACGTGTATATCCTAATAAAACAATGTTACAAAACTGCTTTGATTGCTTAATTGTGGGAACGTATATATACTTATAAAACAATATGTTACAAAGTGGCTTAAAGATTCCTTATCATTATTGTGTAAATCCGAGTAAAACAATGTTGAAAAGTGGCTAGGGCCGCTGGTTTCAGTGTATATTTTAACTAAACAATGTTACAAAACGGCTAAGAGTGCTGATTTGAATGTATATCCTATAAAACAAGACTCAAACCCCGCTTGGACTTGAAGCATAACTCAGAGAATAACTCCACGCCGATGTGGAATCGGACTACTTTAATTTTAGTTTAAATGGGCGGTTACTAACAACTGCAAGTGGGCGGTCCAAAATCGGCTTACGATTTTTGTTCTAAACCGGCATGGGATATAATGTCTCCGCTAGTGTCCCCTACTGTTCTTCTTCTTCTTCCTAGTAAAGTGCACGGCCCACTCTGAGGCATTGACGCACTTGTTCATACGACTACACGGCATTTTTTTTTTAATGTTTAACACAAAAGTAAAGCCAGCACTTCTAAAGATTTAAAATGTTAAAGATCAAAGCCTTCGTACCTTTGAAAACAGGCTTTAACGAGCTCAACCAATGTCGCTGTAGATGTCTAGTATACATGTACCTTCTAAATCAAAATCAAGAAAGGATAATTCCAAAGCCGCCATTCAACTTTCTTCAAAACGGTGCGTAAAAATAACACAACGTGAAAATATTCGACTGTCTAAATTCCGGTCATCGGTCCATAAAATACGGGCCAAGTCTATTCCCGCTAAATGTGATGGCGGTGTTTTTTTATATCAAATTTCCGTGCATCGGGAAAGTCTTGTTGTCTAATTCCCCGTGTATCGCCCCCCTCTGGGGGAAAAACATGGATAAATACATTACTGTGGTGTGTTAATTTGGACCTTGGTCATTGTCAGTCAACAGCTCGAAAATTTAGACAAAATACCATCAAGGACTTATATACATACATGGATTCGCAACTGCTAAAATAGATCAAACGATATCGTTCGGCGATCCCACAATGCATTGCTATATAGTCGGCAATGTCCGACAGCTGTATTTGGGTGTTTACGAATTTGATTATACTAATAAAACTCTGGCAATTGGGCACGGGAAATTGGTAAAGGATGCAACAAATTCCTTAAATATATTGAGATATTTTATAATCCACAAAGTCTAAGTATAAGCAAGGACTTATATACATTGTATATAAGTCCTTGATACCATAAAAAAGGTGCATTGAGTTCTAAAGACAACAGTAGAATCTACCCTGTTAAATATTCAGAGATGGTCGCCTTATATAACCCCAAACAAAAATACCGTTTCTCCAAATGTTGTAAAATGTATATAGGAATTGGTTCTCGGTAGTTTCAACAAACCATTTTAATCTCACTAAAGGGAATACAATTCCGTTTCGAATAAATACTACAATCAGAGACGTATTATACATTGTATTATACGTCTCTGCTACAATCAACAGTAAACTGTAGATTTTATGGACACGCATAACCATAAACAAAGTAGATCTATTACAAAATATTTTTAATTAATTTTTTTTTTTTCAAAATTAACTTCTTTAATTTATATATATAATTCAAAGCCGTGGTGTATTTGTATAAAAACGAAGAATTAGCACGAATACTAAACATCTCAAGCGTATTTTATGATCATTTACTTTTTTATTTAAAGCCACGGTGTATTTTTATAAAGATAAAGAATAGTTAAAAATACGTACAGTGCTATAATGGAGGGTAACTCTGGAGATAAACTGGTGACACCCGAAATTTGGCTTAATTCCCTTGATTTCCCGATTTCAGTGTGATAAGTGCAAACGTAAGTTATTTGCATGTCCAATCCGAAGAAGTTTCTCGTCATATTGTAATTGCAATCAATGAAAAAAACAAATTAAATCGTGCTAATAAATGATGGATAAAACACAGGAAAATATGTAAAAAAAATTGACCGACAACCGCTCATTTTAGGTATATTTCCATAACGTTTTATTCATGAGATATATTGTGATATAATTATACAGATCGACGTGGACAATAAATAATTTCTTTAATAATCAAATGGAAGGGAGAGTTCTAATGGTAAATGTGACAGTCTTCATACACGAACACATGGATTATCACAAAGAAATGATGAAACAATTTTATGTACATTGAATTAACTTATTTTCACTTTAACATACTGAGCTTTAAATGTATCTGACTCTTTAGATTTTGCAGTGGATGCAGACCGTCTCAACTTTTTGTGTTCATATCCAGTGTAAGGATTGTTATCAACAGCTTTCACAAGTTTATAAAATTCAGAACTGTTTAAATTTCCAAATTTATGGATATTAGCTCCATCAACATCGTCACATTCAATATCAGGATCATCAGCATAAGCGCCATCACTGTAATCATCATTTTCATTGTCATCACTGACCGCATACTCGTTATACATCGATTTGACTTTGTCCTCTTTATCATTACTGTCGTTAGAATTAGTTTTTATTGACATATCACTATTGCTTTTCTGTAGATCTATTCCTGAGGCGGTTGAAAAAAACATCGCACTGTCTATATTAAGTTGAGATTGTCCATTTACTGGAAGTATCTTTTGTTCTAGGCGTAACAATTCCCTTGTAGACATTGGTTGTATTCCGGGCGAAAAGGATCTTACTGAACTAGTTTGTGTTTTCAGAATGGTTGAACCACACTGGAGATCATTTTCTATTGCTTTCGGCTCATGTTTCGTGCTGCTCACATCTGAGCTGTCGCCGGAGGACTCACTTCTTTGGAATTGGACTCTTTTTGATACTTTATCCACATGATGTTCCTCACTCGGCGTTGACCGAGAAATTTGGTAACTTCGTTTATGTCTACTAGTTTGTGATTCGATACGTTCTTCAATCGGTAGTTTCCGCGATATTGACGTATCACAAACCATAGACCGTCCGTTCAGAACTCTCTTCACGGCTTCATGAAGAGCCCTTTTGGACTTGTACAGATTACTCTGAGAAGGACGACGATTTTGGTTGTTGAAAGTGTGTTGATCTATTTCTGAAGTTGTAACAAACACTGTTGGTGTTTCTCGTCCCAGTATGGGCGAGGAAGGCGATCTGATGACTCTGCTACGTTTTAATCTATGGCCAACTGTTCCGCTTACATTCCGTGCTTTTGACGAATCATGAACCAATGAGGATGCAATATCGGGTGCTTCATTAACGCCGTTATTTATTGACATTTCATCATATCCAAATCCTCCTGGAAGATTTGATATTCGTTTATACATTGAGTCCGGCGTTCTCTGCCTCAAACTCCTCGACAATGGCCTGTCAGTGAGCACAAGCTGTGTCTTCTGAGCAGCTGACGATAGAGACCAAGGTAATCTGCTGGTAGTTTTAGTTGGAAACATGACTGGTAAAGATTTCGTTCGTATGTACGGTGTTCTGTTCATTTGAATAGATGGTATTAACTTTCTCGAATCATTCAACGCCGTCTTAACGGGATCATCAAAGTCTACACGGTTGTCTGACAGATCAATTGCATCGCATTTATGCATTTCATGTAACTGACGCGGTTCAGTTTTCTTCAGAATCCCTAAACGACGAACACCAGACGACATGCGCGAGTCACAATCACGTGGTATTTTGTTGTTTTTGTCGTCTGCTTTTTTCACTGCTTTTGTCGCATTGACTTTTTTGTCCAATGATTTAGACTTCGTTTTATTCTCATTGTCAGTTAATTTCTCTTTCTCCATTAGCTGACTCTGTTTCACTTTGAACCTGTACGAATCTCCATCTTCAAATAATCTTATTTTATGGGACTGGTTGTGGACTTCTAAATCCTTTGAATGTTTGTAGTAGACTGGTTTCTTCTGTACGACTTTCTCCGGTAGACTAAATTCTCGCTGTTTCGTTTGTGGAATTGATATAGTTTTGTCACGTGGAAACGTACTATTTGAATATATTGTCACATTACTCCGCGTTGAACTATAAGTTGACGCTGAACCTTTTCTTAACTCATGTTGTCGATCTCCGATATCTTCATTCACTGCCGCTACAATGTTTATAAGTGTCGCATGTTGCATACTATAATTAATATCCTTTCTAAAATTCCTTTGTCCTTTTATACTGTTTGGACGTGGCTTTCTCGACGGGAAGTATGAATTAACTGTGTAGTTATTCCTTGTCTGGGTGCTCAGTGACACTGAGTGATACCGACCTGGATATTGTACGATACTCATATTTGACAATATATCAATAATTTCACCAATCAATTTCGCACTTCCTCTAATCTCTAAGATATTAGCGGATCATTGCGGCAATCGCACAAACCGAAATCCACCGAGCAACGAAAAAATGCCACTTCTATGTATTTCTATTCAAAGTGTTCAATTCGACCATCAGTTTTATCATTATGTGACGGTATGTCGCGTCTTTTTTAAGTACACTTCAGACATTAGTACTGTTCCGCTGTATTGTCTCTGTGGTTTTTGCCTTGTCAGTTATGTCCGATATTTTTGCTTCAATCCCAGTTGGTTACGACCCTTGTATGTGAATATTAAAAACCGTCTGCAATATAAGATAAAACTAATTGTCTTTATCATGTAACATTATTTCACTTACAGAGTTTAATCCGGTTAAACAAAGGAATGTTTAAACATATTAATAATATGTGTAATTGTGAAATTGTCTTGCATACTCGAGCTATCTCCTTCATCATTTAGTTAATATATTTATGTACAGCTAAACTTGTGAATAGAGACCACTAGTAAGAGTGACAAGTGTGACCTTTTAGGACACGTAATATGTGAATATAGGCAACCGGGAGGAGTGACAAGTATGACCTATGAGCACACGTAATATGTGAATAGAGGCAACCGGGAGGAGTGACAAGTATGACCTTTGAGCACACGTAATATGTGAATATAGGCAACCGGGAGGAGTAACAAGTATGACCTATGAGCACACGTAATATGTGAATAGAGGCAACCGGGAGGAGTGACAAGTATGACCTATGAGCACACGTAATATGTGAATAGAGGCAACCGGGAGGAGTGACAAGTATGACCTATGAGCACACGTAATATGTGAATAGAGGCAACCGGGAGGAGTAACAAGTATGACCTTTTAGGACACGTAATATGTGAATAGAGGCAACCGGGAGGAGTGACAAGTATGACCTTTGAGCACACGTAATATGTGAATAGAGGCAACCGGGAGGAGTGACAAGTATGACCTATGAGCACACGTAATATGTGAATAGAGGCAACCGGGAGGAGTGACAAGTATGACCTTTGAGCACACGTAATATGTGAATAGAGGCAACCGGGAGGAGTGACAAGTATGACCTATGAGCACACGTAATATGTGAATAGAGGCAACCGGGAGGAGTGACAAGTATGACCTTTGAAACACACGTCATCTCTATGATACATTTATTTGACTAACTAACATCAATACAGGTTAGTGAAAGAGCGGCCTTTGTTCACAGGCAACTGTTTATTCTGGTACATTTTATGAAGATAGATGTAGTTAATATGACTACATGTATAACATTTTTAAAAAACTAACAGCAATAACACGTACACCTTCCCATAAAAAACAAAGGCTGATTGAACGACAAAACAAAACGAAACTTGATGTAATAAAAGCTATGTTGTACAAGTCTATTATTTAATTAAATTTTACAATGATATATACATATACAGACGAACCTGTCGCGTTAGCCACCACCTCCGAATAAAGGCCACACTGTGAATAACGGTCATTCTTTTAAAAAACATCGTTGATTTATTAGTATTGAATAAAGGCAAGCTGCCATTAAAACTACGTTTTGTCTTTCCCAAGGGTGGCCTTTGTTCACAGGTTTGACTGTATATTGGTCGAATGATGTAGCAATTTCGTATGTTTTATTTGAAATGTAAAGTACAATGTATAAAGTATTACCTGATATATTGATCATATCACAACAATATAAGATTTATGTCACATTGTTATCTATCTTTATTTAATATTTGAAACTCTGATTATCCATTCATAAAGTGAACTGTTTGTTAACAACGCAATCCTATACCGTTGTTTAGTTCAATAAATGTATTTAATTTGTATGTTTGTTAAACGGTGGTATACATTGTGTGGTATTGTTAACTTATTTCACTTCAGTGAATCAAAAAGACAAACCTTTTGTTTTATTCTCAATGGGTTAAGTTGAAAAAAGGAAGTGCGATCGATATGAAATTGTTATTGTATTACATTTTTGAAAAGACAATACTTGCAGTGAGGAGCTAACTGATGTATCAATAGCGTCGTCTTATACGTGACTATTATTGTTAGTATTGGGTATCGGTCTCCAAAATCACTATCGATAATCGGACCACCACTATCGATTGTCTATCGAAGGTACAATCGGAATTTGCAGTTACCTTTATGACCATTCTTTCATTCAAGGTTCCAACCCGTCCATACAATAATGACAAGATTTTAAGCACGAATAAACCTGTTTCTTCAAGTTTGAAGTTTGATTAACCTTTTAAATTCCAAACAAACATGTGAGCACTAAATAAAAGTTTATGACAAATTTTATACACTGAATAGTAAATACTAATGTGTTGGCCAGTTCACATTTACTAGTCACAGTAGTTTTTTCCGGAACATAGCAGCCCCATGATCCAGCGGTGTCAGAACACTAAAACTATCGATTGTTAAAAAACTATCGATTGTTACCGATTTTGGGGTGGTCCGATTAGTTATCGATTTTAAGAGACAATCAGGTGTTGTCAGCACCAATTATTGTCGCTGAAAATGTAACAGAAATATATAAACTGTCATGTACAGGGCTGCAATTGTTTATATACACTAACGATATTATCGATGGCAACAAATGTAGAAATTTTCTATCTTTCTTCCGGTGGATATTTATAAGCGTTGATTAATTAAGTAGCGTTGTAATTTACGATTGAACATTGGAGCTTGTCTTTAAAGGGTCAACCTCTCTTTTGGGAAAATATCTTTGATCAAAAACTGTCTTTATTCCGAAATCGTACGTAGGTCCTTAATAGAAAGAAACGACTCGTTAAAACCATAGATATGGTGCCACATTACAGAAAATATCAGTTATCCGAAAACCTCCATATTCAGAAGCCTCATCAGTCAGAAAACCTCTTTTAGCAGATATTCTCTTTTGTAAAAAATATCCTAATTCGAAAACCTTTCTTATCCGAAAACCTCTCTTACTCGAAAACCTCTTCATTCCAAAAAATTATCCAATCTGAAAACTGTTTTACCCGAATCCCTCATATTTGAAAACCTCACTTATCCGAACACCTCTAATAAAAAAAACTCTTCAATTCAAACATCTGTTATCCGTAATGATTGAACCCCTCATATACGAAAACCGCATCAATTCGAACTCCTCTAGTCCAAAATTCATAAACCTCAACAACCAGAACCACTCTATTCCGAAAAGCTCACCAAATCGAAAAAATGATAAGTTTCATGTTCGGATTTGAGAGCCATTACAGTAAATTACAATCACTTTCTAAGTGCAAGATAACCCAAGAGAAGTAATTACGATCAGGTTCTCATAAATATTTTGTAAAATGAGTTTAAGTCCAATATACATAATGATAAAAATGAAATAAAATAGAAAACGGTCGAAAAGACGGTAGAAATTAATGAAAATATCTTACAATACTTTTGAATGCCGATTTTATTAGAATTAATTCACGTACTCATATGAATACAAAGTTATTACAGAGAAATTTATTCATAAAAAGAAACACGTATCTTAATCTATTTAAAAAATCAAAAATAAGAAAGAAACAAGTTACCTTGGGTTTTACAGGAAGTATACAATACGAATGAATCATTTTCTACAAACATTTGAAATATAAGGAACAAACAAAATTAATCAAACAAAATAATATAATATATACTTAGTATGCGTTAACTTAATCTGTATTCATGTTTAATCAACGGAACTCCCTTTTGTTTTATCTGAAAGCGTTTTTTTGTGTTAAATATGATATTGAACGAGAATTGTCGTCTTTAAATCTTTATATGTTGGTATTTAAGCATTATATTACGTTTTAACGGGGACTTAATAAACTTGATAATCAAATAAATACTTCGAAGGGCTTTGAAAATATATTTGAATTTTCATTTTTTTGCGATTAAATACAACACATGACGTTGTATTAAATACAAGTGTTTTATTATATATCCTAAGTTAATACTTGTACTTAGAAGTGCTTAGAAAAACGGATTCTAAATCTTGTGGCTTGTGTTTCTTGTGACAATCTTGTTATAAACTCATTAACATTTTCCCCACAACAAAATGTCGACATAGCATTAAGGTTTGAGGTGAAGCTGAACTTTCAGATCATTCCCAGCTTCACCAAAGGTCAGTCTAAAGTTTGAACTCTGAATCAACCAATCAGATGCTACCATAATAATAACAAGATAGTTCGGCTCAGCGCGCATGAATACACCTGTGTTACACCAGAGACTTTTTATACGTCTCTGGTTACACCAATAAACGTTTACACGTGTAATAGGCTTGAACAAATTGTTAGGATTCTGGTTACCAAACCGACCCTATTTTTGTGTGTACAAATGATAATAATATGGGGGCGAATCGTGCCTCCAAAATATACGTTAAAGACATTGAACAGCTACTATATAAGTGACCCCCCCCAAAATCCACATGTGGTCTAATCTCTTAATTGTTTTATTGCCCCTAATCAGATAAAACCAGTCTGGTCACGGTCTGTAGACTTGACACCTAGTCAAAAAGTGGGGTAATAAATTTTATTGATTTACAGTGATAATAAGTTTATGACTAAATTGCTTTTGTTTTTATAAGCATAGAGTAACATATTATGTAAACAGGTGCTAGTCTATCAATGACCACATGGTTTTATTACCCCCTACTGTGGAATTAGGGGACTTTCTGGTCCATAAGTCACATGCCTCGCATTCCTGGTTCAATGTCTTTAAGAAAAACTATTTGAAAATAAGTTTTACGACCTAACTACCGTGTTTTTGTGAAGTAATAAAAATACATACACGTTGCGCATAAATTACGTTGTGTTTAAATGTTATTCGATGTGTTGATCTATGTGTACACTTGTTTACAACAATATTTTTTTCTTTGAGAATGTGTGGGTGAATTGTTTTCAATGAAATATTCTTGTCAGTATAACATAGAAATAACAATAGAAATAGTGCGTATGTATTTATTGTAAACGATTAAAAATGTTCGTAACAACCATGCATGTGGTATTCTATACTAATTATACAGTAACCTTAACAGTAAAACGAGACATAAAAATAACATATTGTCCTTCCGTGTACAAGTTTTAAAATATATCGATTCGTTGTAAAATTGTTATGAAATAAACTGCGTCGCTAATTTCATCTAGAATACAACATGTAAGTTTTTTTTCATGAAAATGTTCCTGTAGATAAATCATATGAATTAATTAAAGACATTGAACAGCTTCCATATAAGTACCCCCCCCCCCCCCCCCCCCGAAAGCCACAATATATAGGTCTAATCTCTTGTTTATTGCCCCTTATCAGTCTAATCATTCATTTCTGGTCACGGTCATCTTAGTGTCCGTAGACTTGACACCTACTAAAAATAAGATAATAATTTTTATTGATATGTAGTAATAATTAGTTTATGACTTCCTGTTGTTTTATAAGCATAGATCGAGTAACTGATCATGTAAACAGAAGCTAGTCTATCAATGTGGAATCAGAGAACTTGGTTGTCCATATATAAGTAACATGCCTCGCATTCCTGGTTCAATGTCTGTAAATCAAATTTTATTTGTTTATTTGTTATCAGTTTTTATCCACAACTCTCAGAGCTCTCCGTATGATGTTAACATACCAACGAAAGGCTCCAAAAAGTCCATTTGTCTTGCCGAAATAAAAGCCATTTAACTTGACTACAAATAGATCTTCATTGGAATCGAATTCAACAGTGATATGTCCAGCCACGTTTACACTGGTACGACCATCTTGAGATATAACGAAGGTGTTCTTTAGAACAACCGGAAGTTCCATGAATTGACCATTTATGCCAACCTGCATAAAAACAACAACATAATATTATGATGAGCAAACGGTATGGCACATTTGCTGTAAAGGACCACTGTCATACTAATTCATTTATATTTTTTCGCGAATGTGTCTAAACTCACTTTTGACTTATAAATATTTCTTGGCATGACATATTAATTATTCAGAAGAAATTCCTCATTCTATTGGATTATTCAGAGGAAACTCTACCTTCCATTGGGTGAAATATACAAGCGTAGAACAATTAAAATCATGCCAACTTATAGCGAGTCTGCAGTTTAATAGTACTTCTTGTGATTGTAAAAATGTACGAAAATGTATTCTTCTGCGGTCGAAATAAACTAATAAACCGTTCAACATATCACCAACTTTTATCAAAACTGCAACGTCTGCAATGTATATATATACAATAAGTGGTTCTATTTTCTGTGCTGTTATTAAATTGAAATCCCCTTCCAAAAAATGAGGTTTAAACAGCTAAATACATTAAATACAACTTTCCTATGAGAGACAAACAATATTATATACAAATACATTTATTTTGATAGATGTATGAAAATTTGATATTTTTTACTTTTCCCAGAATTTACAATTTGAAATGACACGTTTTGACCCCAAATAATGTTTATGTTGATATTTTCGTTACATAGTTTGTTTACATTACGAAAGATGGCCCAACTACAACTAAATGGCCCAAATCATCAGGCCAAATCAATTTGTTTGTAAGGTTTAAACCCTATTGTTGTTAGCTGCTGATTTCAATTTTCTTTTTTCTGTTAAGGCAATTCCAAAGCCATAGTTCTAGTACAGGCTATGTTCACCATCTGACTTGACAAATGCATACATATTTGTGAAGGATAGTAGATTACTAGTATTAGTGCTCAAGACATATAAACTGTATACGGTTCCTAAAATACTCTTAGGGATAGTGTTCTGAGTAAAGCTGACTATGAAACTTTTGTAAAGGGTTCAACTCCTTTGTTCATCTTACGTAATCAAGCATTTTCAAGCAATGTTAGACATGTTCATAGCTAACCATTCTTTTAACAGAAACCTAACAATTAACATTAGTTAACCTAATTGCACTGCTAGCGCGTTGTATCATGAGATAAAATGGCTTCCGCCAATCAATGACAATGGAAACAAAATGACAGCCTCCTTACATTATAATAACAAAGGAAACAAATAAATTTGTTTCGCCTGGTAATAAAAAAACTTGAATCATGATTTAGATTTTATGATGTCACAGTTCGATCATTTCTTATGTCGGCGATTCATCAGTAGTCGAGGATAACTAACGCGAAGGTTATCATATAACGAAGGCTAACATTTAGACAGTTTCATACATACTATTAATGTATTCAGCGAACGATCTAAAGTGAATGCTTACATTTTTCAAAACAGTTCAATAATATCTTTACCTTTCGGATGCTTGGCATCATTATAGTAATGTAAGCCTTTGAATGTCTCATGCCTGAACGGAAAACTTCTTTTCTTGTTTCATCATTGTCGGCATCCCACATGAATGAACACTCAGTGATACTCGCAGACTTTCTTCCTTTGACCAAAAGACTTCGGTTTGGTAAAATGACTTTGACATGTCTATCGTCGTTAGCTAAGTCCATTTTGTAGCCGTAATGTACACTATTTAAGTACAAGTCGAAATTATTATTCCACAACTGGAATGTCCCATTGAAACTTCCAGTCATTTGTGGACAAGTATGTTGTAGGGATAACTGTCTAGTTGTCGGATCAAATACTCCGTTGAATTTGAACGCATTATTGAGGCTTGCTGTATCTTTATATACTGCCATTGCAACTTCATATTTGCTGTTCGTTGATCCTTCTATTTTGACCATGACCTCGAATGGCTTACGAACGGTTATTTGTACAGAATTCTTGTTACCAATATCAATGCTCAGTTCACTGTGAACAAAACGTTTTCCCTTCTGGGAGTAGAATCCATCAAATGGTGTCTGGATTTCTAGGATGGTCTGTAACCTTCTCCAGTCGTATCTCATGTATTGGAGTGATATTTCAATTTTCTTGTCAGGATTATATTGAAGTGAGGACTTTGTTATAAATCTTCTTGTAGATCCAGAATGTTCAAAACCGAAAGCTACGTCATGGAGGTAAGAAAGAGGTAATTTTACGATTATTTTTCCACTAGCACAATCGTCTATTTTGAGATAAGTACTCACGTAATACTTGCAACCCAATACTTCAGCAGTGATTGTTGCATCGATATTAGGAATAACACCGTTGAAAGAAATAGTTATTTTCTGCTCATCAGAGTGTTCAGCAATAACAGTTTGGAGAAATGAGTCAGACACGAATCTGTTTCCTTCCATGGTTAGTCCAGTAGTGAATGTCATTGTGTTTTCGTCACCCATTGAAATAGTTACTACGTTCGAAAAATCGCCCAATTCACCGGTAAGTAGAAGTTCAAAGCTGAAGTCATTTGTATAAGGTGTTTCAAGTTGTGCTTTTGCTTCTATCTTTTTCGCACTAAATGTATTTTGGAAGGATGAAAATATTTCCTTTCCTGTCATGTATACGAGTTTCGTACTTGCTTGAATGTCATTTATTAACCACTGGTATCTGAACTCGGCACTTATATCTTCGAAGCCTGCAAATGGCGTTGTTACTGAAATTCTGCTATGTATGTCTTTCATATCACCCTTCAGTGAATATTTTTTACCATGTTGCAATTTGTCTAGTTCAGAAGCGATTGATTTAAATGACAGTGCAAAATCTGATTTCTTGCCGGCGTATGTGAAATGAGCTTCTGAAACGAAATTTTGAATGCCGCCTTGATGGTTGAAAGAGGCCGTGATGGTCTTGAACATCGGAGTTATTAATTTCAAGTCACCCGAATATGGTCCTTCTAGATTCAGTGATATCTCAGCATGCATTTTGCTTTTCTTTCCGGACAAGTATGCCAGGCTGGAGTTTAAGTTTAACATGCTACCCTGGAATGTAACACTTACACCAATATCACCAGAAAAAGGTGATCTGATTAAAAATAATGCTTGTGTTTCTTGATCAGTTGTAAATGTAAAGTCGCCCTCATATATCTCACCAAATAGTTGAATTACAGCCTCAGATCTAAAATTACTCAAAGTAATCTCATGGTGGAAGGAAAAGTCAGTGGATTCATACGGAGCATATGGAGTGGTGATGCTGATAATAACACCAATGCCTGGTTTGTTGCTGATAGTGGATTGCAAGCTATATCGTTTGATACCATTTTGAGCAATATAGGTATGTGTATTGATGGAATTGACCATGACAGAATGCATGTAGTAAATATCAATATCCTTGAAAATTTGCGATTTCGTTCCAAATTTGGCTTCAAATCCAAATCGGTTATCCATGTCGAAATATGCACTCGTTTTTATATTGTTTATGTTTAATTCTGCTGCTGAGCTAAACATTTTAAAATTTCTTTCTATATTGAATGAACATCCGTAGAATTTGCCAATGGATTTCAAGGATGCACTGCCTGCTATACCTGGGGACGATTTGAACTCGACTATAGATTCCAACGATTTGCCATTCTTGTCGAAGTTGGCGATTGTATTAAAGTTCTTTGCAGTTCCTCTGTGCACTAGAGAAGCTGAAATGTCTCTGAAGTCCACAAATGGTGTTGATACTTTAATGGCCAGGTTCATGTATTTATTTTGCATATTACAAACAAAAGTTGATTCTGACTTGTCTTTGTTTATCTGCATTATTGCATTTAGGATGAAATTATTTAAAAAACCCTCACATTTCAGAAAAATCCTTCCAAGTGCAACATATTTGAATGGTGTCCTGATCGTTGCATCAAAACTGATCGTTGGTTCGTTTAAAAATTTGATGTCTCCCATGTACTTGTACAATCCTTTTTCAAATTTCAGTTGAGTGTTGAAACCAGACGTTGATGTTTGATGTACGAATCTAAATATCGAATTCCGACATGAGACTTTCATAGTTGAAACTATTTGTCCGGACATGTGAGTGCGGTCTAAATGCAAGACTACTTTCTTTAAAGCAGCTAATGATGTTTGAATTTCCAGGGCAACTGAAAAACTACCTTTAGGCAAGCTCACGTCTTGGATGGCGTTAAAATTAACGTACACTCGATTGTTATCCCAAGTAGTTTCAGTCATTGTTGAAATTTGGGAGGTTGTATGTTCATGTGTCCATGTTGTTTGCATCGTATCGGACGGAGTAGTTAGTGAAAGTTCCCCCTTGCTAGTGAGCTTGAATCCTTTAATAATGTTTCTCATTGACGTTTGTATTCCCATCGTTTTCTCATTGTATTCAAGTAATGCACTACTGTCAAGTTTTCTGCCGTCATTGTCGTAAGCAATGATTGCACAAGCAGAATTCTTTTTGCTGAAAGTTGTTATGATGCAAAA
This sequence comes from Lutraria lutraria, assembly GCA_964023205.1. Taxonomy (NCBI): domain Eukaryota; kingdom Metazoa; phylum Mollusca; class Bivalvia; order Venerida; family Mactridae; genus Lutraria; species Lutraria lutraria. Next base: position 4,816,082 of record OZ026838.1, read on the forward strand.
TTGTCCATGTATATCTGTTTTCATGCTGTCACCATTATTGTTAAAAAAGAAACCTATCTTTATGGATTGTCCGTTCATGTCAATGTTCCAGGAGGATCTGGGATTGTTAGCACTTATGTAATGATTTATTGACGCTCTTAGTTCCTCACATCCAAGTATTGGGGCTTTAGCAAAGAAATCAATATGAACATGTTTAAGTGTTAAAGGTGCGTGGACTGTCAAAGTGCCATACAGTGCTTCATTTTGGTTCCTGTTTACAGTTACGCTTGTCTTATATGATGCATCAATGATGTGATAATGTAAATAGATATCCATTGAATGAAATAATTTGAAAGGGTCGTTCAATTTCAGCCAACTAAATTGGGAATCTCTTTTATCCAAAGTGATATTTAAATTGTATATATTGGTTCCACTTTGTACAGATCCACTGACATTGTACACATTGGGGTCCATTTTGTAATGTACATCTATGATAACTGGAGACAACTGGTCAATATTGAAGCTCGATGATAAAGATAACTCCGATGCAGAAGCTGATGTTTCAACTAAAACCGTTGATCGACCAAATTTTGCATTTGTTGTTCTTTTATACTCATGTGGTTTGTTTTCGTCAAGTAAGTGTGTTAACAGAATAGAATAGCCCAGATAGTCAAGATTGAATCCTCCGACGATGTTCTTCTTGTCGTAAGTATTATTCTCTAAACTTAGACTTGCTGTCATTATATCTTTATTCCAACGAAACCACATGTTGGAATCCAAAGAACGGGGATTGTGAAAATGTTCAATTTTCGAGAGCACTCTAAGAATCTGCAAAGTAATAGGAGTGACTATTGGGTCCAGTTTTGGCTATTGCAATACTATTGATATTGCTGAAAGTACTATTGCGATACTATTGCTATTGCTGGTAACTATTGCAATTGTATTGCAATAGTTATTGCCAAGATTTGACAACCACAGAGATTAACTTGTAAATGCAAATTTGCACAGTGTAAGATATAATTTTGCTGTAAATATATGCTAAAATGTTTGTGGAAATGATTGGACAGAAATAGATTAATAAAATTAAGTTTAAATACTGAATTCAGTGCTTTTGTTTGATGCCTGTGCTTGTTTACAGTTATTTTTGTAACGAGATGCAACGGTAGTTGATTTAGATTAATAATAAACTTTAAAAGAAGGAAACTATCGTAACTATCGATAGTTGAACTAACCCACCCCTACAAAGTAATGCAAATTTAACTAGCAAATTATATTAATGCATAAAAAAGTATTTTTGTTTGCATCTGATGTGTATAATCCTAGGTAGTTCAATTAACAATCCTAGGTAGTTCAATTAACAATCCTAGGTAGTTCAATTAACAATCCTAGGTAGTTCAATTAACAATCCTATTTAGTTCAATTAACAATCCTAGGTAGTTCAATTACCAATCCTAGGTAGTTCAATTAACAATCCTAGGTAGCTCAATTAACAATCCTAGGTAGTTCAATTAACAATCGAAACCGATGTTTTGTTCACCATAGTGTTGTTTTTGTAAAGTTTCGACGGAATTAAAACATTTTTTAAAGTTTATGCTATTTAATGAATACAACTGTTATAATGAATGCAGTGTTTACCGTTCCAAAGGAAAGCTCGATATCAATGGTTGCAGAAGCTTCGGACCAACTCTTGATCAATCTTCTTGCAGAAACTAATACTCCTATTTTTTTGTCAACATTCTTGAAACTTGCACCATATGCTATGCCTGCTTCAATTAGTGAAAGTCTATGGTCGTGGATGATTTGGCTAAATATCTTGAAATTAGTTTGTGGATAACCCTTGGATATCCCAATGCTGTAACAATATCGGTTGTTAAACAAATGGTGCTAAATGAATATTTCTGTCATTTGTGATAGTTCCGTGAACAAAGAATTTTTAATCAAAATTGGTGCTGTCTAATGTTTAAATTGGCGATTACATTTTAATAGGATAAGTTGTGTAACTTACAAATTTGCTTTGGCTTCTGTGCGGGTTCTGCTGCCTCGGTTAATTACGGTAGTGACCTTAATGGTGTCTTGTGCAATTTGACGAATAACGTATTCAACATCTATATGAACTAAAAGCCTTCTAAAGTTTGTGTTTACAAATGTGTTTCTCATTTTCAATTCGACCAAACTTGATCGTACGTCAGCACGTACGGAATGTTGAGTTCGCCGTCTTCGGAGATACTCCACTGAAATATTCGGGAAACAATATGGCAGTAAGAACAAATTCACGCCATTTAATAAACAACAGAAACGTATCTCAAAATACTACATAATGTAGGAAAAAGATAAACATACTCTTTACTTTGATTGGTGTTTCTACAATGTGATCCATAATGACATAAAGTTTTACGACCTTGCCGTACATGTTCCTGAACATTCCTCTAAAAGACAGTAGTTCTTTTGCTCTAGAACGAACAGACAATTCTGACTCGCACTTTATCATATGTGCGTATTGTGTTGTTTCCTCAGAATAATAGAAAGAGTACTCATGTTTTGGTGAGATGTCAATTCTAGCGTTTACAAGCTGAATATTTCCTTTGTTTTCGATTGATGCTGAAATTATAATTTATAGAAGATTAAAAAGGTTAAGTTAAAGTACAAAGTTTCTTATTGCATTCTTTCATGTCTGAACAATAATTGACTCTTGAGAAACGCGTTGTTTAATTTTTCAAAGTAATTTTCTGAGAATAATTGACTTACATCTGAAAGCTATTGGTGTAGATGTTAAACCACTGACTTGAAAAACTGTTTCGAAGTATTTCCATGGAGCATAATTAACTGATCCTGTTAGTTGAGCATCAATCACACCAGGGACAATAACTTTTATAGTTGGGCTATAACGTGTTCTGGGTCCTGAGCTTTCGGATATTAGGCCACCACTAACATCAAATTGAATTTCTCCATTATAGTTCAGTTTTCCACTGATGGTTTTATCGGCTCTAGTGTTGACATAAGAACCTATATAAATATAAAATGATTATTTCAGAGACACATTGTTGTGCCTTATGGTGTAACATAGCTCTCTGTTTTAACACTGTTGTCTACCGAAAGCAGTATAAAGTACACAATATTCACAAAATATATTGGATAATCATTCTTACCAGAAAATTCTGCTCTCTTCCATGGCGATGTGAAGCTGGCGTCTATAGAACCTATTGCTTTGTCTAAAGTAACGTCAATACCGAAACTACGATCTACATTGGAGTTTGGTGTCGAAAAAGCAAGTCGAACAATGTTAACATCTTTGTCCTGCAGCATAACATTAAATCATTTGAAATTATGCTATGATCTATGCATAATTATGCTGAAATCACAACAAAAAGCTCATTTCTAATGATCGTTTTACTCTTAATAAAATGTGACAAATTTCAAGAGGATGCACCCAAAACGGTAACATTCCGAAATTTGGAATGAACGTCTTATAAAAAGGCATTTATTTTTTATTATTCCCCGCCAAAGGCGGAGGGATATATATTTGGCACTGTCCGTCCGGCTGTTAGTCCGCACCCCCCAGGTTACATTATGGGATTAGGGTATGTACAAGTTGTCGTTATGGAGTTCCAGTACGTACAAACCGACGTTGTGGGGGAAACTTTGTGCTTACGGGGTGCAAAACGTTGCTTGTGGGGTTTAAAAGATCAAAAGAAGAGCAAAGGCGGCACCCCACAACGTCACTTCAGTGACGTACATCCGTCCGTCTGTACTTCCGTCCGTTCGTCACACTTTTTGAAACTTGCGATAATTTTGAACCGTTTGAAGGTGTCTGTTTGAAACATGAAATATAGGTAGTGCGTGATGAGTAAGTGTACTTGTCAGGAACCATAACTCTATCAAGCATTTTGACTAAATTATCTCCCTTTTCAACTAAGAAAAAATGCCACTTTCTCTGTAACTTACAATTACTTGAAAAGTGTTTAAAGGAACCGCATGAAACATGACATGATATACATTTTGTATTGACAGATTGTGATAAATGGAAGAGAACTGATTAATAACCATAACTGCATCATGCATTTGGACAGTATAATTCCCCTTTTGAATTAGAAAAATGGTAACTTTTACTGTTACTTATAATTACTTTAAAATTATTGCAGGGAGCCACGTGAAATTTAATATGCTGGTAAAGCGCGATGAGTGGAAGAGTATTGATCAAGAACCATAACTCTATCATGCATTTTGACAGAATCATGCCCCTTTTCAATTAAAAATTGTCAGTTTTACTGTTACTTATAATTACTTTAAGAGTACCGAAAGGAAACGCGTGAAACTTGGAATATAAGTAGAGTGTGATGATTGGAAATGCGCTGATCATGAATTATACATGTAACTCTTTCCTGTATTTTAACAGAATCCCTTTTTTAAACTTGCAGAAATGGCCACTTTAACTCTTATTTAAAATGAATTGAGACCCACAAAACACTGTAACCTTTCACTGATAGACAGTCGTTGGTTTGAGCCCAGCTGTAGACGAGAGTCTAGTACTGGTTTAAGGAACTGATATTTCTATGAACTGTCCGCCTCATATGACTCTGACTGTTGAAAATGGGTGTAAAACTCAAACAAACAAACAAACAAACAAGCAAGCAAGCAAAGAAACAAACGAAGAAAGAAAGAAAGAAAGAGAGAGAGAGAGAGAGAGAGAGAGAGAGAGAGAGAGAAAGAAAGAAAGAAACAAACAAACAAACAAACAAACATGTGCTGTAATGTAGCTTGCAGTGGATTTGTAACTTGCACAGGCATGCATGCTAAAAAGTACCATTCATTTATGCTTCCTTCATGCTTTGTCTGCTTTAACCACTGAATTAAAAAAATAATTGGCGGGCGATGTCAATTCGACGAATTTGCTTATTGCAGTTAAAGTAAATTACACTTACATGTATCGATCGAGCTTCAAGGTTGTAACCCTTCATGCCTTTGTCCCGTTTGTAGAGAGTAAGGGAGGCTTTGATTGGTCCTGTCATAGGGAAATATGGTGCGTTTTCAACTAAAGAAGCATTTGGAAATCCAATCTCTCCACAGAGTTCAAGTCCCGTTAGTTTGGCCACATTGTTTCCAGTGCAAGCAATGTGCTCATATCTATTTTCTGTTATCATTTTTTGTTCCCTTTCTTTGCGACGATGTACAGTGTAGAACGATGAACTAGAGAAACAAAGAATATTTTTATATATCTGTGAACAGCACAATTGTATAATTGTATTTATTTCTTTAAAAAAAATGTAATATTTTATAGGTAATCAAGCTTTGTAAAACGATTAACTAAAACCAATGATACATGGCTTATCTTTATGAAAATTGTACGAAAAACTTACTCTACGCTTATAATGTCCTGTTTTTCTTCAGGTAAGTCAAACTTAACACTTAAAACAGATCCTTGGTTCAGAGATAGTTTTCCTTGAACTGAGGTGCTTGTGTGAAGTGTGGAAATCATCTTTATTCCGACTTCAGAATCAGCTGCATCAATACCCATACTACTTGAAACAACGATTGCACCGCTGCAATGTGATAAAAGGATATTTGCTTTAGTGTGATATCAAGGTATTATTTGTTATGATTTGGTGCAGGATATTTTTATTATTTCATTTCTATCATAAACGTGAAATATTGGAAGCACAACTATTTCCTAAATCAAAGACGAATGTACAATATCTTTTTACCTTGGTTTGATATTTCCATGAACATCCATGGTTGGTGGTGATGATGCAAGCTTCATAACATCTACCAGACCAGATGCTTTCAAATCAATTGTAGAAGTTCCATTGGCTGTCAATTTGAGTGGAAAACCAGAACATGTTGGTACAACCATTATGCTGTCCATAAACATCGAGCTATGTGTGTATTGGTAATCACTTTCTTTTCCCAGTTTCATAAGAATATCTAAGAAGTTAACACTTTTCATAGCAAAAAGAGAATCAAGTCCTTGGAAATCAACATATCTGAGTTCATTGCCGAATATTTTCACGTAAAGGGATCCGCGTAAATCATCCAATTGCTTGGTGTTCTGAAAATAAAAGACTTCATAATTAGGTACGAGAAGCTTGAAAATATTATAAAACTATCTTTCTGACATATTTGAAAGAAATAATATTGCTACAAATATGTGGATTGACTTAATCATGCATAATATGTTTTTTCAATAAGGGATTTTTTTTGTATATTGTAAGTAACGTACATAATTATAAACCACTTACCATCTTGTCAATTCGATTGATAATCTCTGAATTTACGACATCCAAAGCAGTTACTTCTACGGCATCGTTCACGTCATTTTTGCTGAAGTATCCATTTGGTCCAAAGTAAGATTCTAAGAAATATTCTAAGCCCTCCATACGACCTCCGACTTCAAACAAGTTAACAGCATTTCCAAATAGGTCAACAGTTAAGTTGAGCATACCAGACCTAGGGATGAAAGATTGTGATGACCAGATAAGATCTGCCTCTACTGTGAATCCAGTGTTAAGTTTCTCAAGGAAAACTGATTTTTCATAATTTCTAGAGAACTTCCTTTGGTCCAAATCAAACTCTTTCTTCAGAGTTTCGTCTTCAAGGATGGTTCTAATGGATTGCTTGTGTGGGTCGGATGTTTCCATGAGATTGGTAAGGTGAGACCACACGTAGGATCCAACTTGTTTGTCAACTTCCCCAGCTAAAACGGTCTTTACTATCCTGATAATGTCAACAGACGGACATTCCATCAGTGTTTTGTAAGCTGCAATTCTAATTTCAGAATCTTCCTGTATGTCTGAGAAGATCTCGAACACTTCGGATTTCTGAAATGTAACCATTTAAATTGTATGTCGAAATTCCTAGTAAGTGCATCTTAATAAATTTAACATCACATAAATTATGTTTAATCTTAATCAAAATAGACAAATAGAGTATCAAGAGTTACTTACGTCAGTACTGCACGACATACGACGGAATGCTCGAATAGCCGACAACCTAATCTCAGTTGGATTTTCAGTTATTTGGATGCATTTTGTCAGTGTTGTTATTGCTCCTTCACCAAACCCAGCATTACCGATTGCTCTGATGGCCACAGCACTCTGAAACACGATAATTGGTGTGAAATAAGATCATTTAACTGAATTGTAGTAAGTTCATTGTTTAGAAATTTCTATTTTTTGTTCATATATAAAATCCTTTAAATTGGAAAAAACTACTAGTCCTTTTTATATTAATTACTATAACCAATTTCAAACATTATATTAAAAACATGTGCATACCATTTTCAATGTGTCATCTGTTATTATACAGGATGGGATGATTTTGTCCTCCATCAAAGATATTAATTTTTTGACTTCCACGAGATTGTTGCATCCTGGATTGTTCTTGCAAACACGATGAATCAATGAACTGACCGAAAGCATCGATTTCTGAAGATTTGTTTCGATTGAAAGTAGAGGCTGTAGAATAAACAGAAGGTCTATATTTCGATTGCGTGAGTTTTTTTTGTATTTGTTTAAAGAATGCATTCGTGGTCATTTATTATAATATTGTAGTAATTGCATTGCAACATACTAATGACATTTTTAGCTGTGTGGGTTACATAAAACACTAGAAAATGTGTAAAGAAAGGAAATTACCATTACTTCAGCAAACATATCAGTAGAAGGGTTTTGTATAAAAGGTAGAGTTGTGATCCATATATCAGCCTCCTTGCCAGTAATTTCTCCAGTTGTAAGAAGTTGTACCATGTATCTTAAAACATTAGTTGTTCCACACATAGGTATAGCATCCAAGAAATATTTCCTGAAATAATGAATCAAATATAGTTTGTTATTTGACGGATCCCGCTCAAAGACATTTGTCATACAGAAATACATTGCATGCTTTTCGATATGTATTCTATAAACGTATAACGTACATGACACGGTTGCTATTTGAGGAACATATTTCACTTTTCTGAATTTTCTGGTAAATCAATGACAGGTCTTTACTACCAATTGCCTTCATTACTTTAACCAATGATGTGAATAGTTTTGGAGTCTCAGCTGTAACACCATTTTGGGTATTGTCACAAATTGCAGTAAGTTTCCGTTCCAAATCTTTTGGTAATGTCCTTTCACTCCTGCCACTTTCATGTTGGAACTGCAGTGGTGCTCTTTGGAAAACTTCGGCTACAATTTGAAAAAAAAATGCTGGATGTTTACAATGTGAATGAAGTACGAACAATGACGCACGCATTTTGTATTATTATTTATTTATGTACTTGCTTGCACTTTTATTTGTGTGAACTGATTGTGTGAATATATGTGACAGATATCAGGAAGCATGTATTTGTGATCATAATGATCAATAAAATGTTACATAATGATTAATTATAAAATGTTTTGTTTATTGGTTGTATGTACCCACAGATATTATATCTTACACTATCTAGAAAATGGATGACAACTAGACTGTGATATTTTCGGCTTTATCAATAGTATCTATATAATTTGCCGTAGACTCATTAATGTGTTCGTAGTAGCATATTTTTTATGGATAAAATATTTCTTATTTCGGCCTTCTTTTTGTGACTAAATGATGACTTTATTTTTGCTGATTAAATATTTTTGGACCGACAATCTCGTTTTAGAAAATTGTCGCATTGTACACATATCAACCTGGCGCACGTGTTTGATAATGACAATTTCCAGCTTTTCATTGGATTAACGAATACATGTCCAAAAAAAAACCATCCATTAATTATATTTTAATTGGTATCTTCTTTTTCATCTTTCCGTAGGAATGTTTACATTTTTTTCGTAGTTTTTCTTTTTTTATTGTTATACAATAATGTTTAACCATCACAAAATATTTCCTCAGTACCAATCTTTTTTGGTTCACAATGGAGTTTTCTTCACGTACTCTTCAAATGACTTCAATTAATGTTTTCAAAGGCAAACTACTTCTGTTGACAGTCAAATCGCATCGACCATCTGTAGTGTTTATCAGTTAATACTCCCATGATGCCGATCATTATAAGCCACGCCTACTTGTCAAGCAGCATGCCTCTCATTATAAGTTTAGTTCTAAACAGTTCTAGAGTACATGTAACCATAACTATATATCAAAGTACTGAAAGTACTGTCGGACTTGATTTTTACCATACGAGACAAAAGAGAGAAATGTGTACCCACATCGTTCGAGCCCATACAAATGTTTTAACATTTAAAATTACGGACCGATTTTTCATTCATATTGTAATGCAGGTCATATGCATATAGGTAAATGACATAAGCTAGGGCTTTACTATAGTCCCTTTGCTAAAATTTTAAAATGAAAAAACCTGATATTGGAAAGTTTAATGATTAGCACATTAATTGAGGACAATTTAATTGCATTAAAAACTCTTTATTGTACAAAACTAGTAAACAACACTTCAGTAACAGTAAATACAAACATTGATTCTTCTGGTTTTAACACAACAGAACATCGTCGCATTGAACACATTCAGGGTCACTCAAATCAAAAAGGTCCTGACACAGTAGAGTAAGACCTATATGACCTATAGTTGACCCGGTGTTGCATGAAATTCACACGTGATTATGTAATTCTAAATAATCTGGCATAAAAGGAACTCTTTTAAAACAGTAAATTTTAAAAGCACGTATCCAGTAATTTACGTTCGTATTTAGCGACTCGAATTATTATTCTTAAGCCGCAGTTTTAACATTCAACCTTCGATAAATCAAACTCCCCACATCGGTTACGCTTTGCTACTAGCCACTGCGGGGAGTGAGTCTATAAATAGCGATTCCGTCATCAAAATAACACTAGTTGGTGTGAATATCACGGAATACGATTAAATGAGAATTCGCTTTGTAATATTAAGAAATGTTAGAAAGGCACAAAACACACACATCGATGGTAAATTGTTGCAAATGCATGAATACGTCCATGGAGATTTTTCTGAACTATCGAACGAAAACCGAAAGTAGAACTACTTTTACGGCAAGATATTTTATTGGACAGTGAATACGCGGTTTAATTCTACGCATTTGAAAATCTCATGTATCTACCGACAAGCACTTATTTAGATACATGACTCTTTCCATGTAGTTACAATAGAATAATTTGAAATGTATTTAGATCTGACACACTTAATTGGGGAAATATTCCAGATACTTCTATATAAACATACCATTTAGTTGCGTACTATTTCCTTTATGTGGCATTCTTTTAACCAAGCTGTTATGGAGACCAGCGACAAATACAAGTCAATGATTACAAAGGACTTGATTTTGATAAAAATCAAGTCCAATAAATAGTATCTTGTGTCGTAATAATTAAGTCCTCTTACACTTGGAACATCTACAAGCTACAGCTATACAGAGCACACGTACAACATGTGATGATGATGATGATAGCAAATACATGTCTCCTGATGTCTGTCACATGTATACACATAATAAGTTCACATAAATAAAAGTGCAAGCAAGTACCAATTTCATGATTAATCATTACAAAATGCGTGCGTGCATTGCAAATAAGTTAAATAATATACTTAGATTTCAATCAAATTCAAATCTTTATATATAGATGAGTTTTTTCGAGACGATGATGACACTATAAATTATTCGTAGGAAAATAAGGGAAGTAACCCTGTATCTAAAAAGCACTGCAACATGGAACGCGAACCAGTTTAGGATAATGAAAATAGAAAAAAAGTTCAATAATATCATATTTAAGACAAAATTATCCTTTGAGTTTTTTTCCATATGGTCTATTATTATATTTAATAATTAAAAATAGTCACTCCACATACGCATGTCTGTCTATCTATCAGTTTGTTTTCGGTTGTGAAGTTTGTCTTCGATTTATTTTCGATAAATGTTTGTTTTCGGTTTTCCCAAATACCCAACAAAAAGCGTTTGTGAAACACGGATGCCCCTTAAATGCCAACTTGATAATTTGACCTTGACCTTTGACTTACAGACCTTAAAATCAATAGGGGTCATCTACATGTGATGGCCAATATCGCAACCCAAAATGAGGAGCTTAGGCCAAATAGTTCTCTGGACTAGGTTTGGTTACGGACGGACGACAAACCGGACGGACCGACCGTACCGACATGCGCAAAGCAGTATACCCATTTTTCATCAATTTATCAAGTTCGCTCTCAATACCATAATCATGTAGAAAAACATACACATTGTACACTCATGACGTATGTTCTGTCAACCATTTTCCCCCGGTTAGAACCAATCTTCAATGCCTTTTTCTCATTTACAGGACTTGGAAACATTTGTTTGACGATTAATCAACTCCTGCTAATATAAACTATTTTAATGATAATAAAAACCTGATGTTAATGTTGATTTGGTCTCCTTTATGAAAGTTAGAGTTTGTGTATTGTATGTTACAGCTCCGCTTTCACGTTTGGAAAATGGATTAAAACTATGACTTTCTTGACAATTTGCCCTCTGTATGCGCCCTGTTGCTTTTGCTATTTCTTGTTCGCACACGTGTGTACTCTTGATAAATGCATACACGCTCTGAAGTACAAGAACCAAGTATCAAAATACGACCGTGTATTTTATAAATATAAGCTAAGAAGCTTTACAGTGTAAGAATTAATGAAAACTTCAATTCGACGAATGAATGAATACATAGTAAGACTAACAAAACTGACTTACCGATTCAATATCATATGGCATGGTGTCAGCAATGTTCCTGTGATGTCTTTTTTTACAACCAAGGAGATTTTTGGACTTTTTAATCAATTTTTTATACCAACCTTTGTCCTCTGATGTGTATTTCGTTTCACATTCACCGGAAACATCAGTCTGATATGTAATCAATGAAAATAGAAAATAATATAAATACATGTATATGCAATTACTACGTACATATTGATGACAAACATCATTTAGCACAGTTAAACTATCATCTGAACTAATTGATCATTAATTCACTTATCAAGTCATTGTTAATGTGTGTGAATTCTAAGATGTTTGCTTACTTGAGTTTTACGCCCCTTTTCAACAGTCAGATTCATATGAGGCGGACAGTTTATCTAACCATCGTTCCTGGGAAGAACCAGTACTTGACTTCCATCCTCCGTAAGCAATTGCCTACTTTCTCACATAAAGAAGCATGGTCGGTAGCTGGACTCGAACCCACGACCCTCTTCCAGTAAGAGATTACAGTGATTTGAAGTCAGCGACATAAACCACTCGACCACAGAAGTGGGTCGAATTCTATGATGTGGCAGTAATGAACTAATCTTTAAATGGGGAAATTCTTTCGTCGGGTTATGTTTGTATGTATACCTCAGTGACCGTTTGATCCGTATTTATATCATCCATGGTGTTCTGAATTATAGACAAAAATCCTCTCTTGATGTTGAGGGTGTGTTCAGACTCTGGTGTGGATAAACACAGATCCTCAACTTTGCCATCTTGAAAAGATATTGTCAATGGATTTCTTTGAAGGTCAGTGACAAGGTCAGATTCCACTGGCTTCAATGAAGATGTCTCTGGATCATGCTCCATCAAGTGAACTTCGTCAAACTATATTAGATTTAAGAAAACGGTATAAAATTAAAATGTAATTAATTAAAGAATGTGAAATACATTAAAATGTTGACCTAATTATATATGTCTCTAATAGTTTCATAGTGAAAAGTAAAACGATATATATGAATAATATACAGACGTTGACTAATGAGCCGTTGAATATCACATTATATTCAATGGCTCACTAGTCAACAACTATTTAATACTGTGAAATCATTAATTTTCGTTGGGGATTTAATTTCGTGGATTTCGTGGTTCGACTCATCCACGAAATCAAATCCCCACGAATTCAAATGCGGAGATAAGGCATTTCTTTTCAAAGATCAAAATCCACGAATTTATGTCCCCACGAAATAGCCTTTAGTAAAAACCACGAAAATTGAACCCAACGAAAATTAATGATTCCATAGTACATTGTATATAAACATCTTTGATTTGAAAACATGACGGGTTCTGATTCATATAGAGTTTTTAGTCATGATTTGGTAAACAGCAATGCATATCAATCATAAAAGAAGATAAATATATAACAAATAACGACTATGAATTCCGGTTGATGAATATTGATCTGATTCTATTTTTAGATTTGGAAAGTTCGATATTTCCATTAAACATTGAATATGACATTTATGTTACATGGTGGATGAGGCTTTAGCCCAATTAAAACATGTTTATTTATAGATCATATAATAATATTATTTATTCAAATAGATACGATAAAATAATGATTCCTTACCTCAAGGATCATTTCACATTTTGAGATGACATTCAGATAGGCATTTGATTTCAGCTGAATTCCGGCATGGTCTTCATATGCTCCTTGTACAGTGGTTCTAAGTCCAGTCTCATATGAGAATTTATATGTTTTTCCCGTTTCATAATTGAATTGATACGACGCTGTTTGTTATGGAATAGAAAAGCCAAAGTATACTGATGGACTAGGGCATTAATGTATATTTACTTGTTATTTAGTTTGATTTCGACGGCTATAGTCCTTTCAGATCCACCTCAGAGAGAGGAAGGAAAAATACGCCCCTCCCTTAAATCGTAATGACCCTTAGTTTGGAAGTAAATTTTCCTTTATTTGAAAACCTTTTCATTTGCAACAGTCAGCTATATCTTAACTCTAATACTCGTGCGTTCCTAGTGAATTAAAAACTTGATTTAAGGTATTAGGATCCTAATTCCCAAGTTTTCTTTCCTTTCTCAAAATGGGACCGACAGATTTTGGAAAAGTTTATAATTTTTATATACAGTTTTGGAAATGTTTATAATTTTTATATAGGTTTCAATGATTGAAAAGGAATTACCATGCTATATATAATTGTCTAAATTGTAATTAACGTTATTCAATAACTTTATTCAATAATTCAATAATAATACATCAGTTGTATTTGTTATAGTAGATGTCTACAAATTGTTCAGTTTTTAATGATTGCTATTTTTTTTTCAAGAGGGCCACATTTTAAACATTCCACGCTATACTGACCCAGATCTATTTTATATCCAAATTATGCAATCTCAAAACGTCCACGTGTTAGAAAAGTTTTGTAAGTTATTGAATAAGATAACACGAAAATTTAGTAGATAAACATGTATCAGTACACCAGTACCCTAGACAATCTTTAACCTATTTGTTACATATGTCTCTCAATATTCTCATATTATACATGTTATTTGGTGTTGCCATGGTTTCCACGTGTATAATATATAACATGGAAACAATTTTTTTTGTCTCTTCAGAATACTAGACCGGGAGTCTATCATATATATTATGTTTAATACTGATTATGTATTTTCCCCACGTTATATGTATGTATATATTTGGGTGAATAAATGTTGAAAACTGAAAACTGAAACTGTAAAAAAGTATTGTTTCATTTTCATTATTGTTAATGTTTCATTGTCTTTATGTGTAACCTTCTGTAAATAAAGTTATTATTATGCTATTAACAACAAAACAATAACATTCCTTTGAGTAATTTTCGCTTCAATGTGCATTACAAATATGCGAGTAACCATTTTTCAAAGCTTAAGGAAAAGAACACCAATTTCAATGAATCTCGTGGTAAAAAGATACAATAGCACAGAATCAATCTAATTTGATGAAGAAAAAAATTTGGTCACTGCAATATCTACAGAAATAATTTTTTTTTTATTTTCAACAAGGGCAACAACTCTTACAAAAAGTTCAAAGAAATGACTATCAGTGTCGTAATTTATGTGTCGTACGGAGCCGATACATCAGGAAAGTGTAGTAGATATTAGAAATATAATACTTTAATAGATATATTTACTAAGGACTGGTCAGGAGTGTTTTGGTGTTTCATATAACAGTTTGTACAGTATAGGTTTACACCATATGGTTTTTCATTTCATATAAAGCATGTTCATTTTTTTTGATATTTTAATTTGAAATTATGAGCTGCGATAATTTGCATAGAAGTAATAAATGAGCAAATGAAATATAATAAATCCAGAAGCATTTTATGGCCATAGTATCTGTTCAGTTTCCTAATGTCTTTCCTAATCCACGATACTGTTCAATCAAAATTTCGCTGCAGGTCCACTGAATTGCTATCAAAGATGCCTTAATGATAAAATACTTTACTGCGCGGATTAATTGATTTTACATGTTGTGGCCGTTTTCCTTGTTCGTCGCGATCATTGGAAAATCTCCTATGACTTGTAAAGCACTGTCACACCCTAAAGGGATCCTTTCGAATACTAGTATAGCCATCCCCGGAGAGCTGAATTCGCAAAGCTTTCGTTTACAGCACCCCGGAGAACAATATTTGCCTCTATGTGTCTGTCTGTCCGTCCGTCCGTCGGTCTGTCTGAACATGTCCGAATAATACTACATTTTCAGATTGTCATTATCGGGTTAAAAGTTGTATTCTTGGGATAAGAAGTGTAAAGTAGGTTAACGTTATAAAAAGATCAAACCCAGCCTGGTGAGAATGTCCGTTTGTCTGTCTGTTTTGTTTGTTTGTCTGTCTATCTGTTTTGTTTGTTTGTCTGTCTATCTGTTTTGTTTGTTTGTCTGTCTATCTGTTTTGTTTGTTTGTCTGTCTATCTGTTTTGTTTGTTTGTCTGTCTATCTGTTTTGTTTGTTTGTCTGTCTATCTGTTTTGTTTGTTTGTCTGTCTATCTGTTTTGTTTGTTTGTCTGTCTATCTGTTTTGTTTGTTTGTCTGTCTATCTGTTTTGTTTGTTTGTCTGTCTATCTGTTTTGTTTGTTTGTTTGTCTATCTGTTTTGTTTGTTTGTTTGTCTATCTGTTTTGTTTGTTTGTTTGTCTATCTGTTTTGTTTGTTTGTTTGTCTATCCGTTTTGTTTGTTTGTTTGTCTATCCGTTTTGTTTGTTTGTTTGTCTATCTGTTGTTTGTCCTGATTTTATCTTTAGATAATTGCGGCTCAAGTGCCGCTAGCCCCCCAAACCATCTCAATTTTATCTAATGTTTATGGTATATGAAAACTTTGAAGATTTGTTTTCTTTGTTTGTTTATTTGAGTTTTACGCCCCTTTTCAACAGTTAGAGTCATATGAGGCGGACAGTTCATCTAACCATCGTTCCTGGGAAGAACCAATACAAACTCACGACCCGCTATCAGTAAGAGGTTACAGCGACCTTGGCCACTCGGCCACGGAAGCGGGTCAGTTTGGAGGAGAAATAATTTCACAAATCATTTAATCACTATAGTCATTATTGTATTCAGGGGGTGATTTATAGTGGTAATGCGCTGGAATACTACTATATGAAAGGTCGTGGGTTCAATTCTCGGCTCCGCTCCGTTTCGAATTTCTTAGGGATGCTTTTTCAGTATCCCAATGCCAACTACCGAGCCAAATACATTGTCTAGAAAAGCATAGGAATTTGGCGAGGCGTGTATTGATGTTTTACACCGGACACGCCAAGAAGTATTTGGAAATGCCCGGTGCTCCTGTTTATAATCTCCCCTCTCTGAAATTACCATAGCTATCCAATGGACCGTCAAGCAACATACAAATACGCAAAATGTAGCAGACAAATGAATAAATAAAGCTGATTGTATTCATTTGATCAATTTTAAAAAAGTGGGGGTGAAATGTGACATTTTTAAAACCATTTATAAATATATTTATATAATGTTCATGTAATGTAATTGCTATTTCATGTATTTCTTATGTACAACAAAGTCAATTCCTATTCAATGCGTTCTTATTATATACAAACTAGAACTATGTCCACAGGCCACGAATACCACCGCCGAGAGCTAATTAAAATGGGCCATAAATTCATGTGAAAATGTTTGCATGTTTACGGAAATCGTACTTGACCTGTATCTTATTATCATACACCTTCATGTAAAATATAAAATAAATCAATGAAACGTTTCTTGAATTATCCATAGGAAACCAAAATTTAAACAGAGGGACAGACAGAGGTAACTCTGTACGCCCATCCGCCAATTCGAAAAAAGAACATTACCTGTACATTGTCTTTCACACGTGCTTGATATTTTCACGTCTTCTAATGGCCCTGTAAAAGGTAATAACTGTTTTTAACAAAGTCGCCCAAAACAATTGCATCCAGCATTATCAAATGGTCACCAAATAACGAATTAATAAATAAGTTCCAGTTGTCAACAAATCTTTGGCAAGAAAACTGTTCTGTTTACTGGATTATTAAAAGTTACCATTTTAATTATTCAACACCGCTTTATAGTATAACACATGGCGTAAGTTAATAACTGACCAAAACAAAATGACTGAAACCAAACATTCTTCCATCTTAGAAATTATGCATTTAAGAAACTAATTCTTAATGCAATGTACTTTATTAAACAGTCGGGCGATGTAGATACAAGTTTTCCAATCAATTAAATGAACTGAACCGGAATGTTTGAAAAGCCTATAAGCAATAAGTTAGTAATTAAGGTGGATCGCGGGTTTCCTCCAGAAAAATGGTCATTTTTTAGACGTCAACGTACAATAGAGAAATTTTGCATGAACAACTATTTAAGGTAGTGGCTAACGCAGATATGATATATTCAAATGATATTTCCATGGAAAAAAAATCATCGGGCCGTTTTTTCACTGTCTCATTTTTGGCATTGTAAATTGCCACCCCTACAGAGTTCGCACGACGTCTTTTAATTTTTAATGACAGCAAAATGTAACATTTTGGACTTTTTCGGATTTGTAAATGATCCAGCATTGCAGTTATGTGAATTGCATAACTTAATATACAATATCATCGGAGTAATACAGGAAATAACGCGAAAATCCACCAAAAACATATCGCTCCGCTAGGTGGCGCTTTTTGACCGGTTTCCATGGAAATATCATTTGAATATATCTTTTCTGCGTTAGCCAATACCTTAAAGGTTGTTCATGCAAAATTTCTTTCTTTTCAAAACCGCGATCCACCTTAATCATCTATCCAATAATTATAAATATAAATAGCTCCCCAGAACCACTTTCTAACCATATAGAGATGAAGAGATGAAAAAACAAACTTACATTTTGGAAATGGATTAAAAGATATTCCAGACATTGGAGGTATCACAGAAGACAAACAAATTGTAACACAAACATATTCTACACAGAATGTGCTAGGACTTTATTCAAAAAAATATATAAACACTAATTGATAAAAAAGACACGGCACGAAAAATCACAACCGAATCCCAACCAAACTATCCTAATTCATAATCTACTCAATATGCTTCATAATAATCCCCACAGGATGAAACACCTCACCATCTCCCATACCAACAAATGTCACCAAAAGTAACAAGTATTTTTTAAAAGAATAAAATGTAAAATGTTGGTGTCATACCTGCTAAAGCTCCTGCTACAAAGACGAACACACAAAATAACGTGTTCCCCATGTTGTGGATGCAGGTAAATCTCGTTAAGAGTAGATGTCCTATTGCGAAATTGCCGAATTTATACTGCTATAGAGAAGTCATACGCAAAACCGTAGACACAAAGTTCAAATTAAAATGACCAAATCAGCATCGTGTCGCATCTATCCTAATAAAAAGGCAACCCTTTATTTATTATCACGTTGAAGTACGACTGTTTGTTACCAAGATAATGAAATAAACGATGAATTAAAAATGATTTTTTTAGATACACAATTCTTGAAAATAAGCATGTCTCATTTTCATAATTTTGTCATAGCCTACAATATGCTTGGTCTATCATCATTCTATTAATGATAAACTTTACTATGGTTGGCAAAATTCTTTTGAATGAAAGAAATACATACTGCACAATAGTAATTGTTCTACATGTGAATTATTTTATCATAAACTAATTATCCCTCCCACAAAGGCAGAAAAATAGATCATTCGAAAAACTATCAATATTGATTCACAAGGGTAATATCAACATTAATTCCCCGGAGCAAAAGCAACATTGACTAATCAGAGCAATAGCAACATCGATTCACCGGGGTAATAAGAACGTTAATCACCAGTAAATATTGTTATGTAAGATATTTAATAATGTACAATGGCTTCTCTCGCCGGAACATCCTTACACCAATCATACTAAACAATTATGCTACCAACTTTTTTGGAAACCCCGGGATTAAGATCTTCACTTTTAAATAATGTATATTATAGCCTTTTTCTTAGTAATTCTTAGTAAAAACATGTTTTATTTAATTTGGGTATATACCAAAAAGCTCGTCCGTATAATTCATTGAAGCAGTAGCAGTTATCTATATAGTCTGTATAGAAAATATCACATCATAATATTTACGGTAATGCTTGTTATCATATGATGCACTTTGCAGTTTTGCGCAGTACTGCACCACAGTATCTACGACATTTAGAATGCTCATATGAACACAATTATGATAAATCTAGATTATAAATGTTAAGTGTGTTTATATTTAAACTTTTGTGATCATCTTGTAAGTCTAAAGGACACATTTGATAATATTGATAGATAATAATTGTTATGAAATGGCGCGTGTTGATATGAACTATATCGGATAATTAGTGCTAATCTAGCTTCTTACCAAAAAACGGATTCATTAATACAGTAAAACCTGTGAACAAATGCCACCCTTGGGAAAGACATGATGTGGCCTTTATTGACAGGTGGCCTTTATTTTTAGGTCAGTTTCATCTAAATACTATAATCAATGAAAGTTTTTTAAAGAATGGCCTTTATTCACAGAGTGGCCTGTATTCAGAGGTCGCCGCTTACACAGGTTTGCCTGTGCACTCGGAACATCCAAAGCTAGCTAAATGCATTTCGATATTTTTACACAAAGGCCTGCATTCCTCATAATTTTGGAAAAGCTTACCTTGTTGACATGCAATATGGGAGCTCACAAGAACAGTCTTGCCGAAGGATAAGTTACACTTGGTCTGAGTTAAACGGGCGTGAATAACTATATAGTTATAATTAAGTCAATGTCAAACTAAGAGTCTGATTCCCCTGGACACTTACACGAAGTTTCAAATCAATTCCATAAGCGGTTACTGAGATATGTGCATAATAATTTCATGCAGAACCAACTTTTTAAGTCCAAAAAGGGCCATCACTTGGATAAAATTCAATCAGGAGTTATCTAATTTGTCTTTATTATACCCCAGGACACTTACATGAAATTTCTGAGATATGTGCATGATTTCATAAAAGTAACTTGCATCCAAGACTTTAACCATATACAACGCCGACACCGACGCGTACAAGTAATCGTTTCAGGTACAAAATACTTGCTCATTTTGTAATTCTGTACGAAAAGCAACCATCACAGAAATTGTACGATTGTACCCGCTGACAGCTAAGTCAAAAAGGTACAATTACTCCTGTGAAAATATTTGGATTTAACGGGTCTCTAACTTGACCTGTATTTTATTATCATACAACGTCTGTATGCCCTAATGGCGGAAGCATAAAACATATACTTTATTATTTTATATATGATTAATTGTATTAGCAGTCATGTAGTGACCCGTATCTTTATACTTCGCGCATATTAAAAGACGTAACTTGTACGTCATTTGTAATGACGTCACGATAGTTGAAGCCTAACGCTGTCGCTAACGTCGTCAGTGTTACTGAGATGTGCATGGACACACGTCCATATGATTAACAGAATGAACGAATGTAGAGATACAGACGATACAAGAACTTGTGAGATTGTACGAGTTTTCTTAGCCCATGTAGTTGATCGAGTTGTAGGTGAATACAACAGAACAGAACCGCTACGGATTCTCGCTCAACGAGTTTTAGACGATATTGGAACAAGAGCTCCAACCAGGGCTCTAGGTTCTGGCGATGTTTACAATTTCAGAGAGAGATTACATAATCAACATGTCTTAGAAAATACTCAACACGAACACATTGTTGAAGGTAAGATAAAAGACCAATGTACATGTTTGTTGAATAACAAGTTGTTTTGTGAATCTAAATAAAGTCCATTCTATTAAATAAATCTGTGTTATATTTCATGAATGTTTTATCTAAAAATGATGTTTAAATGATATGTAATCATAATCAATTTGCACGTATAAAATAACTCAATTTCTTTTGATTTGAAAATGTATGCGGGTGCACTTTCAAGTTCGATAGGCAGTAAAATACACAAACAAATAAATATGGTGTTGATGACGATGGTCTAGTCTGCCAGTAAAACCCGAACTCATTTACCTGACTGCGCAATCCTGCTCATATGTATGTTTTGTGACTTCTATAAGAAGCTGTTTTGTCTTTTAAAGGCCTTACTAACATAAACACTGAAGGACAAATTGCCTTAGGGCATATAGAGTTATCGCTTTGCAGAAGTAGAAGTGAGACGGTACAACCAAATTGTTTCACAGACAATACAATAGAACCAATTCATACAAAGAAAAGTTTAAGTTGTAAATCGTTACATACATGCAGTACCAGTCAGATGTCATGTGATCCCGCCAGAATATCATCTAGTCAGACCAGTAGCCATGACGACAGAGAAGCAAATGAATTTATCGCCGACGATGCGGCTAGCGTTGCTGAAGAAACGGAATATGTCAAATACGAAATGGTGAAAACAGTGAGAACATCCCTCGGAGATGTAAAAATCTATTGTAACGGTGAAATAGAACAAGCAGAAATTGACAGAATTACAATGGAGTCAAAGAAAATTCTACACACAAGAAAACTTGAGAGAGCTGGCAACAAGGTTGGAGAAAATAGGACGAAAGGATTTGTCTCGAGCGTTGGAAAGTTCTTCAGACAAATGTGTTGCTGTGGCCGCTCCGTACAAGACGACGAATGAATTTGGTTTCATTAATGGAAATTTTGTTGTTAAGAATAAATGTTTCGCGGAAGTACTTTTTACTTATCATCTATATTTTCTCATCAAGAAGTCTGTGATGTTATTGTTTTGATGTCATTTTGAACATGAACTTGTGTATTCAATTGTCTTTCGTCTAACCGATTTGACATATTTTGTATTACATTTAAATGAAAGTGAGTTAAAACCATATTTCATGTTTTACCTTTGTTGCTAAAACTCTAAGAATGGGACATCATACATCACACACATTGGTAAATCATAATACTCAATTAATTCACGTACACGTGAAAATGGGAAAAATATTGATATGAATTAATTAGCAAATGAAAATACACAATGAGTTTATGTACACGCGGAATAGGTAAACATTGTCATATGAGTTAATCAGCAAATAACCTTACAATACACATGGAACATGGAACAGATAAATATTCTAATTTGGTTTGAGGCATTATATCTACAACGACACGTCCCCAACCCCAGACCATTCATGTTGTAATAAACACACACTTACCTGGTCATTGCGCCTCCATCCAGACATACAGTAGAATGATTTTTAATCCTCGTATTTGACAGTATTACACACCACTATGGTCAAATATCGCTTCAAATGTTCGAGCATTAAATCAAAGTTTCACACTTACTACATGGTTTCCATGATTCTTGAAACTAAATGAATTGAAATTGAATTGTTCAACACAACACTTAAGTAGACAAGGTTTTATATATGAGTGAATATATGTTGCGAACAAACTGACATGTTGCTTTACACAGTTCGCACAGAATATCTTCCTCCCCTGCCCCCCCCCCCCCCCTCTGTGGCGTACTGGAAATCCATAGTTTCTGTCTGACTAAGAAATTCATTTTCGTGTAATTTCAATATGGTCGAATATCTCGTAAACCTTATTGATGGATGGAGTGTGACCAACACGCAGCATACAGAAGTCTGAAAATATAGACGAAACAAGTGTAAATCAGGTCAAGGTCAAGGTCAAAGTGAGGTTGGTTGATATGAATGGAACGAGATTAATTGATTTTGGTTGACTGAGAATGGTCATAGGCAACAACCGTGTAAGTATACAAGTGCTCTAGTAAGCAGTGTCGGTGCTAGACGTAAAATCTACTTAACCTCAGACAGACAGGACACTCACTATATGCCTCCGGCATCATAGATGCCGAGGGGGGGGGGGCATACATTATTTATCAGAGTTTATGAGTAAAAGACACCATACAGATGAATAAAGCCAGCTTTTTACAGCACTACAAGAACAAGGTTGATACAGGTAAAATACATGAACACTTGTTATGTTAACTGCCCACCCATAAGTAACTGAAATACTGTAGGGAACATGAATAAACCCGAGTTTTTCTTAAGAGCCCAGCTTATATCCTTATTACATATAATTAATTTATCATAAGGAGCACTATAAACATGAGGAGTTTGTCACGGATGCCCACTAAACCCCATCTGGAAAATAATTTCCAATTATTGATCGAACAAGGACTTGACTGTTGACATTATGACCTAGAAGGCAATTAGGGTCATCATGCGATGAACAATCTCTCTGTCTAATGTAAGGACCCATTGACCAAATTGTTCTCTAGTTATTGACAGACAAAATGTGAGTTTTTGTGTTGAAGTTCACTGTTACCTTGACCTTTGGCATCAAAATGGGTCATTATTCACTAACATGTAATGACCAACCTACATACCACATTTGAGGGTCGTAGATCAAACAGCTCACTAGTTATTGGGCGGATGAGGTTTTGGTGACAATGGTGCTGAAGGTAACTGTGGCCTTTGACCAACTGGCCTCAAGATAAGTAAGGTTATCTGCCGAATTGTCTCTAGTTATTGGTTAGTCAATGTTTGGTTACGGATGGACCGACCGACATGTGCAAAGCAATATACGGCTGTTTTCTAAGATAAAACATAACTTAGAATGTACGTAGAATTAGTAGCAAGTGATAACAAACAATTTTAACAAGTTTCATTTTGTCTCATATCTTTTTAACTTTATCAAGTTTAAACTTCAAATTCTCTTTTGCGACTCGAAACGAGATTCGAAAATAAAAAGCACATACCCCAATGCCTCTGTTATCTCAGGAACGCGACCGTGTAATGAATTGGTTACCCTAATCTTCAAGTTGGTGCGCATCTACATTAACCTTGGGTGGTGTAAAGAGTGAATGTGTCGTTACTTTTACTGCTCGAAATTCACGCATTTCACGTGCTATTAGTCAGGATTGGGGAAAATTATCGGCCATAGAAAAAAATTCTGATACAGGATTTGATGTAAGATTTTTCAAATGCGGCTAATGTGATACTTTTCTAACAATAAATTGAATAATAATAAATGAATCTATAGAATCGTCATTTTGTTTAATAATCTATCCTCGCGTGCTTTAAAGCGTGCTAAGGAAGTGAACTAATTGACCTGATTTTGTTGATTTAATCACGACTACAGCCATCCGGGCTACACACCGAAATTAAAGGGCTGACATTGGATATGGTTATTTTATGGTCATATACTCGTACATTGGTTTTCTTAATCCTGCCAATTTGAATAGAAATTTTACTCACTGAATTGAGTTGTAGATTTCAGTGATAACATTTGCATGTTAGATGTTAAAGATGAAATTAAAGTGATGCAATTTGAGTGCTAGTTTTGAGAGCTGAGAGTTGAGATCTGAGATTCAAGATTTGAGTGCATATTTTTATTTTTGAAAGTTGACATTTATGTAGTAAATTTGAGTGGTATAGATTTGAGTATTTGAATTTAAGCGATGAATTTGAGAGATGAGGGATGATATTTGAGTGCTAGGTTTTAGAGCTGAGATTTGAGTGATAGAATAGTATTACTTCGGCCCATGATTTCAGCCCATAATTTCTCAACGAAACGACTCGAAAACTTAATTGAGAATTTGATGACTAAGTATAACCGGCATTCAGATACATTTACAATCACATAAAATACCAGTTTGTCATATTCCACTAGCAATGCAGATACATTGCAACCGCTCCAGAGCGGCCCTCTCTTGATCTCCTTTCAAAAACAGCATGATTTTTTATCACTGCGCGATTTAACTACAAATTTAACCTCTCTAGAACAACAACCTCTCGACAAACAATAAGTTTGCTTCTCCTTACGGGTGTTGCTTTGGAGAGGTTGCACGGTACTAGTGTTGACCTTAAAGGGGCATACCCTACAACTGACAAACATTCTGTGAAAGTGTAAAAATGTGCTAGATGTATATGTAAAACAATATATAATGGATAATTGCAGGAAAAACATGGGTCATAAAATGACCAGTTTAGGTACTAGCCACAAAAAACATTGCTATCAATAATAAATCACTTCCACCCAAAAATTTCCATGACTAAATGTATGTGTCACAAATACACATTTTTATGATTTTATTTTTAATTGGATGAATTTTTGGCTGAATATTTCTTCGTCGGCTTTTTTCTTTACAAGCTTCTAATTTATCATCATTTTGCTTTAATTCTAAATCACCAGGTTGTAGGGTATGCCCCTTTAAATGTCAGATTTCATAAGCCACACAATCCATCGAAATATTTCAAGTAGGGTTACATAATTTACATCTATATCATGCTTAATCTATCTAATACTCTGATAATATTCAAGGTGAAAACCAGTTTATCGTTCTGACAAGTTGTCCATATTTTGTCCTTATATGAACATCAACTTTTAATCAAACAAAGATACATCGTATCTGATTGTACTGACATTGTTTTTAGACTATTGAAGGACAATTAAATTTAGACCGGATTTGAATATTTATGACATGATGAAATGCACGTTAAAGATATTTATGAAAAAAAAATGCCCAAGTGATATAAAGGTGGAGAGGAATTGATACATTGGAACAGCCAGAGTCACAAAACTGGTCCGGTATATACGGATAATTGGGTAAATGGCGGAATAGGTTGAGTAGGGGAATGGGTAGTGCAAGCGGAGATGCAGCAAAAAGGAAAATACTAATTAAGCAACAACTATAATGGAAAACAGAAGTAAAACAGTAGGAAACAAGTGTTATAGGTCGGACAAGTTTTAAGAAATAGACAATGATCGTATTCATTATATGATTTTAAGAACAACTTAGAGCAAAATCACACAAGTGAAACGAAACAAATTCTCATATTTATTTTATTCCCATACACATACGTACATGTTGCATTGAAAAAACAAATAACGGCAAAATTAATAAAAGTATATAACCATTCTAATATGAATGAAAACACTATCAGAATTATATATAATTATATAAATTATATTCAAAATACAACTATACAAGCATTCACATGAACGTAGCAAACTACACAATCAATAGTCTATCTCTGTTTCCCTCTAGTCTACAAGATTCACAAAAGATACAACAACAATGCGACATTAACATAATCCCGAATATTAAGACAAGTTTTTTTCCTAGTTTTGAAGCGTTCCATCATTCGTTATTAAAATAACAAATCAATTAGTCCTTACACATGGAAGAAACCACAGGATATTAATTCTTCTTTATCTTCAAGTTGGATTGTTTATTACAATTTATCAGTAGTTTATGTCATGATTTTAGTTCCATCAGTTGTTTAATAAAAGTATACAAATTATTTAACAAATCAGTTTGTCAAAATTAATTTCTTGGACGTCGCTTATTATCACAATATGAATATGGTGCATGTAATGGTTTGTGTTATTTATTATCAACTTCAATTTTATCAATATGTATGACGATATTGTTCTAAACACGGTAAGTTCTAAAACATCTTTTCAGTAATTTCTTCGTCAGAATCTTATATTAGTAATTTAAAAATGGGCAGAAATTAAAGCTACATGTTTACTTTGAGAAGAAAATCGTCTTAACTTCAGAATTTCTTAAAAACAAAGATTGGAAAATTTAGAACCTACTTAATTTCATAAAGACAATGACTGGACAATTTAGAACCTACATAATTTCATAAAGATAATGATGGGACAACTTAGAACCTACATAATTTCATAAAGATAATGATGGGACAATTTAGAACCTACATATTTTCATAACAATAATGAGGGGACAATTTAGAACCTAAATAATTTCATAAAGATAATGATGGGACAATTTAAAACCTACCTAATTTATAAAGATAATGATGGGACAATTTAAAACCTACCTAATTTCATAAAGATAATGATGGGACAACCTACCTAATTTCACAAAGACAATGATGGGACAACCTACCTAATTTCACAAAGACAATGATGGGACAACCTACCTAATTTCATAAAGATAATGATGGGACAACCTACCTAAATTCATAAAGATAATGATGGGACAACCTACCTAATTTAATAAAGACAATGATGGGACAACCTACCTAATTTCATAAAGATAATGATGGGACAACCTACCTAATTTCATAAAGATAATGATGGGATAACCTACCTAATTTCATAAAGACAATGATCGGACAATTTAAAACCTACCTAATTTCATAAAGACAATGATGGGATAACCTACCTAATTTCATAAAGACAATGATCAGACAATTTAGAACCTACCTAATTTCATAAAGATAATGATGGGACAACCTACCTAATTTCATAAAGATAATGATGGGATAACCTACCTAATTTCATAAAGACAATGATCGGACAATTTAGAACCTACCTAATTTCATAAAGACAATGATGGGACAACCTACCTAATTTCATAAAGACAATGATCGGACAATTTAGAACCTACCTAATTTCATAAAGACAATGATGGGATAACCTACCTAATTTCATAAAGACAATGATCGGACAATTTAGAACCTTCCTAATTTCATAAAGACAATGATGGGATAACCTACATAATTTCATATAGACAATGATCGGACAATTTAGAACCTACCTAATTTCATAAAGACAATGATGGGACAACCTACATAATTTCATAAAGACAATGATGGGACAATTTAAAACCTACATAATTTCATAAAGACAATGATAGGACAATTAAAAACCTACATAATTTCATAAAGACAATGATGGGACAATTTAGAACCTACATAATTTCATAAAGACAATGATGGGACAATTTAAACCTACATAATTTCATAAAGACAATGATGGGACAATTTAGAACCTACATAATTTCATAAAGACAATGATGGGACAATTTAAAACCTACATAATTTCATAAAGACAATGATGGGACAATTTAGAACCTACATAATTTCATAAAGACAATGATGGGACAATTTAAAACCTACATAATTTCATAAAGACAATGATGGGACAATTTAAAACCTACATAATTTCATAAAGACAATGATGGGACAATTTAAAACCTACATAATTTCATAAAGACAATGATGGGACAATTTAGAACCTACATAATTTCATAAAGACAATGGTGGGACAATTTAAAACCTACATAATTTCATAAAGACAATGATGGGACAATTTAAAACCTACATAATTTCATAAAGACAATGATGGGACAATTTAAAACCTACATAATTTCATAAAGACAAAGGATCAACGGAAAGTTTGAAGTAAGTTCGTTCTAATTATTGTGCACATAAAGTTGGTACATTTTTGTTCAAAATAGTTAAAAACATATTGGTGCATTTATATATGGTAAAAATAATTCAGTTTGACGTTATATTTTAAGCATATTTATAGCAGTGACAACACTTTTAGATCACCCCTCGTATATTAGTATATAAAACCAATTTCTAGACAGCATATTTGTGTAAGTTTTATTTTACCGTACAAAACTTTACTTATCATCAGTACCACACGGACAACAAGGTTGAGTTATTGCTGCAGACAATTACAAATGTAACCTTTTTACTGACGTTGTTTACCATACACACAAAATGTGACTTAACGCGCCTGTGGGTATAAAGCCAGTCGTTTGACAGTTTCGGGAAATTACTTGATCTTTTTTCTCTCTGCCTTTATTTGATGTTGAGCTTTATATTAAATTCGTCGCCTGAATAATTGGGACTTTATTAAGATCTCTTCAGTTTTCTGCAAGTAGCTTTCCTCTTTATTAAAGTATAAACAGCTAATATTGGGCGATGCTTGTGAGTGTTTCTGTCAATATTACAAATCGGTTCATTACATTGGCGTAGCTAAAAGGGGCGCAGTTATCAATTTAACAACACGGCGATATCTAGCCGCAGAGATTAGGTAGGTATAGTGGCTGATTTATGCCATGTTGAATTTTCGCTTTTTTGTATTTTATATACTTTTATTAAACAAAAAGACAGAATAAGGGCGACGATACGACACCAAAAATGTGTCGTGTTTTCTGTCGCATCTTCGCTTTTTCGCGGCGAAAATGCAACAATGCGAAAACAAGACAAAGTCGACTTTTCGCATTGTTGCATTTTCGCGTTCCGGTTTTACAAGCGCATGCGCACCAAATTGTATATCTAAATACAAATGTCTTCTTTTCCTGCGCATGCGTAACCGGAACGCGAAGATGCGAAAAAGCGAAAAGACGCCGTGACAATGCGAAAGTGCTACAATTAATTTAAGTGTTAAAGATAGAAGTGTTCAGGTAATATAACTTCACCAGGAAATAACAATTTACGAAAAGTAATAAAAACCTTATTATCGTCCAAATTTTCCACAAAAATGTTACCGGTTAAAGTCATAGCATCAAGAAAAAAATACTCGCCCCACAAGAATTGATAAAATTAAGTTTATTCTGACATAATTTAACCTCTCTAGTTATTGCAACTTGTGAAATTTGATTTTAAGCGCATGCTGCTACGATTTTGCTAAAGAACAATTTTAAAATTCACGCCGAAAATAAATATAAGATTATATATATATAGTATACTATATAAACAAAGGTGAACAAATCTACAATATGACGGTTTGCACCAAACCAAACCAAGCTACGCACGTGCATAAATCCCCGAGTAATCCTTTCAGACCGCATTTTCTTGGTTTTCATAATTACTGATAGTTTTGTCGAGTGCTTCTCTATGATTGAAGCTTTCTACCGTTTGATTATTTTTTTCTTTTATTTGAGGAACACAAGTTGAACCTTATAATCCAATTTCCTTACGATAGACAAAGTTTCTCTGCTTTCTGTTATCAGAACTAGCTTCGACTAGTAATCCTTTCATCTGACGTTTAATGTTCAAGTCACATGGATGTAAATATTTCTTCAGTGACAGGTATTTGATTACTTTATAAGAGCATTTTGTAGATTCATAATAATTTAAAACATGACTGGGATAACGATTTTGAACGTTGAAATTTGTATAACACGAATTATGATCACAGACAACGTCGCGTTAGAATAAACAACCACACTGGAAGACTAAAAGAGAAAAGAACAATGGATAAGGTAACATTGACAATGAATTCTTTATTAACTTGGTGTTCAACTTGTTCGCCATGTTGTGATGGAAATAACGAAGAAAAAATCGGTTTTGCTAAATATGAAAAATTTGATGAAAGTGGTTACGAGCTAGACAACGCCAATGATTGGAAAAATGATAACGTTGAAGATCAGCATAAAGATGAGGAATTAACTGATGTTGATAACACAATAACTGAATGGCAAGCAGGTTGGAACGTTACAAATGCAATCCAGGTAAATTTTATATTTCCGATCATAACAATCACACGTTTATCATATAAAACGATTGTAAAATGATGCTTCTTTCATTTAATTAAATTGCACGTTTTCTACAAAATGTTCAATCATTTATTTCAATTAACAGAAATCTAATTTTGACTAAAGAGAACAATTTTGAAAATTTACGTTTTAACCCCAACGCACATTTATTAAACTAAAAAAAACAGCCCCAGTATTCGTATATCTGTAAATAATATAAAGAAAAATAATCACTGTAAATGCAACTACTATTAGCCCTCCGGAAAAGTATACACTATATTTTTTCTCAAAGACAAGGTCAGACTATTAATGTAATTTGATTAAGTAATTCAAATAATCGTGGAAATACGTAAAACGTTCGTGGATTATTTGCGCCTGAACGAGAAGAAACTCATTACCGGCGATATAGAATTATTGATAATGTGTTAATGTAATTTCTCGTCCATTATATTTTCAACATCAAAATGAAAGAGAATATGTTTAACAATATACACATCATAAGAGTAATTTACCCTATTAATCTAGAGACAGTTTAGCCTGATACGTAGTACGATAGCTACTGAATCATTTTTCTTGCCATGATAATCCAATATTTGTCGACCCCATTTAATCAAAAAGGCTTATCCAATTAAAAAAATAATGATAAAAATATTTTGATATTATTATCAAAATATTTTTAAGTTTTTAATGTTTTGATATACTTGCATATGTTTCCGTTTCAGGGTATGTTTATTGTCAGTTTCCCGTACGCCGTGTTACAAGGGGGATACTGGGCGATATTTGCCATGGTTCTGGTCGCCTACATATGTTGTTACACAGGTAAAATACTAGTAGAGTGTCTATATGAAGAGAACGAATTAGGTAAGCGTGTTAGAGTCCGCAACAGTTACGTCGAGGTTGCTGAAGAAGTCCTTGGTAAGACAATTGGAGGAAAGATTGTCAATACTGCACAGATAATTGAATTGCTAATGACATGTATTTTATATGTGCTGCTTAGTGGTGATCTACTAGATGGCAGTTTCCCTAATTTGATAGATTTGTCTTCATGGATCGTGTTAAGCACATTCTTCTTGCTACCATGTGCTTTTCTGCAAACTCTGAAGAGTGTGTCAAGACTTAGTTTCTGGTGCACAGTCGCCCACATGGCAATTAACGCCATTATAATTATATTTTGCTTAACGCAATCATCGTCGTGGAAATGGAATGAGGTACAGATTAAAATTGACATATGGACATTTCCAATATCATTAGGAATCATAGTTTTCAGCTATACTTCTCAGATATTTCTTCCGGCTTTAGAAGGAAATCTCATAAATCGGAAAAAGTTTAGTTGTATGATGCACGCGACCCATATATCTGCAGCCGTATTCAAAGCTATTTTTTCCTACATAGGTTTCCTAACATGGGGCATCAGTACACAGGAAGTGGTCACAAATAATTTGCCCACTCAAACATTTAAAATAATAGTTAACGTCATACTGGTTGCTAAGGCATTGTTGTCATACCCGTTACCATATTACGCCGCCGTTGACTTAATAGAAACCGCCGTATTTCGTGGCAAAGGAACAATCACCTTTCCTAAATGTTTAAATGAAGCTAGAGAATTAAAAATTTGGGCGATAGGCTTAAGATTTGGTTTGGTGTTATTTACAATGTTTCTAGCAATAGGTATTCCGTATTTTGCTATTCTAATGTCATTGATAGGTAGTTTCACCGGGACCATGTTGTCATTTGTGTGGCCATGTCACTTTCATTTGCGACTGAAATGGCACAGTATGAAATGGTATGAGAAGTTGGCTGATATTTCTATCATATTGTTAGGTGTTGTGTTTGGCTGTATTGGAATATATTACTCTGCGCATGCGCTATCGAGAGCTGTTCACGGATTACCCACAGACCCCCACAAAATGCCGACTGCTCCGAAATTAGTAAAAAATGAAGACAGTCATTAACAGCTACTATAAAGCTCGTGTGTATTGTAAAAAATAAATATTGTGACTAAATATGTTTTTCCATTTATTTTCAATTGATGTAAGAATAAATATAATTACACTATCATTAACAAACAGTAACAGCACTTGTTCAATCATTGACATAAATATAGCAATTTTGTGCGAACCCTTTATACACTATGTACACTTGACAATATACATTTGTATTTTTATACACGAATTTAAACCTACTTAAACTAAAAATATTCCCAACTCATTTAACTTGAAATTACATAAGCGACGATCAATTTAATAGTATTTTTTCTACAACGAGTACATACACCAACACTTTCGAAAACAGTTACATACAGGCATATCATACAAAAATAAATTATTCGTTATAACTAGATATATAGAACGGCACCGGTTGAGTTCTCTGCTTTATTTACATCATCTTCAGTGATATTTTCAGAACTATTCACGTCTTTTTCAACACCTGACTGTTGTATATCTTCATCATCCATTTTATTTTCACATTCCATTTCAAAACCAAAATTGAAGTATGCACTTTCTGTTTCTGTATCAAAGCTAACATTGCTTGTGTGTTTAGGTGAAGTTTCGTCATTTTCAAATGCACTGTTATTAGTTACGGCTTCAAGAAAACTGCCTCTGCGATGTATGTCTCTAGGCTGAATTACATTTCTATCACATTCTAACGAATCTTCAAAACTTCGAGTACTACTCATTAGTTTCAAAGCTTCCATCGACTCATCATCTCCATCCAATTTTTTTGGACTTCCGTATATCGTACTCGGTTCACTTGCTATAGTTAATGTAAATGCATCAATGTCACGTAAAGAAGCATCAGTTGCAGCTGAAACATTCGATCTATTTGTAAAGTTTAGTCCCGTTTCATCCCATTCGTGCCCTGGCTCACTTATGGTCAGTGTAAATTCGTCAATGTCACATATTGCTTCAGATGTATCAGTAAGAACAGATACTGCAGAGCGTCTGGAAGATATTAGATTGGTGACATCATCAGATTCGCTTGCCAGAGTGAGAGAGAAGTCACTTTTGTCATTTATTGTGACTGATGGCAGCGTATCTGATGACACAGTTGAATCCGTGTCGCTTTTGGAGCTGTTGGAGGTTTCAGGAGCTGTTGCATAACTCGTGTTGTCTGAATGGAACATATCACTAGAATTTGAATTTATTAAGCGCCTGGTTTGTGACTCCGTTATATCACTTGATTGTAGTGGCTTATCGTCAGTCATGTTTGAAGTGCTATTTCGTTTGACCATACTTTGTCTCAGGTGCTTTTGTGATCTATAAGGTAAACTATAAGCTTTTTCTAGGCATCTTACCGCCTTATTTTGGCTTCTTCCCAATGATAAACGCAGAGGTGATCGGAGTAATACAGGTTTATCTTCATTGTAAGAGGTGCTTGTGGAGACATTATTGAACATTGAAGCAGATGTATTCAAACTAGACTTGGCATACCGGAGAATTGTCGCTGAATCATTTGTAATGTCTTCATCACTGATATCAAGTGCGTTGCTTTGTTGTTCCCTGTTGGTATGACTGTCTTGACTAAGGTATTCATCGCATGATTGCTCCAATATCGCTTCCGTGTTGTCGGGGTTACCTTGTCTGCTTCGGAACTTCAAAATTGTCACTGAATCGTCGATATCTTCTGTTTCGTCTACTGATGACATATGTCGTCCACAGATCAAGTCTTCACTTCTAGTTGTTGTGTCTGTTACTTCTTGTTCATTATTGTCTGACTCTGCCTTCTCAAATATTTCATCAAGGGCATCAACAATATCACCACAGCTGTAATCTATATCTAGAGTCTTTGTTAAAGTCGTCTTTGATTTTGCACAATCAGTTGCATGTGGTATCACTTTCGAGTCTTCAGTATCGGAAAGTCCTTCTAAAATATCATTTGTATTATAACAATTACTCAATCCTTCATCTTTCGTTTCGCAGTCGTCAGTTGTATTTACGCCAGAATGTGTTTCAATGACTTCATCCAAATATCTGATCGAGATTTCATTCTGAATAGGAGATAAAGCAAAGCAAGCACTTTCACTTAGAATGTCTGGCGGTTGTTCTGCATGTCCCATTTCAACATCATTATCAACATCAACTGTATGGTTCAATACGACACACTTTGATACAGGCTTGATACGGTAAGTGCTTAATGTTGGACGAGGAGTACTGACCAAGTTGTTGCAATTGAGAGTATAACGTGGTTTACTAGCTAATTCTACAATATCTTCGAAGGGAACATCATTCGATTCCACATCTATATCTGTTATAGCTTCACCTCCGCGTACGCGTGGAGTAACTGGGCGAGGCGGATTTGTGATTTCTTTAGAGACAAATCGTCTTGAAATGTTTTGTTTCCACCATTCTCCGAGAGTATCTGAAATAATGGAAAACATATTTTAGATGTTTTAGACAACTTTAATGACATGACTACTGAAACAGAATTACTCGCAGTGTCATTAAGTGCTTTTTAATTATTATCTTTTAAAAGCGACAAAGTGCATTTTTACAATACGTTTGACATCAAGCGATGGTTATGAGTTCTGATAAGTGTAGAATGAATTTTCAGATGTTTCAAGATAACAAAATCGAATTAACTAAGAAATATATTCATTGTACAAATTATCTCCACATTACATATAGTTTGTTCACTTGTACACTTACTTTTTCCTGAGACTTTGTTTGGTGTCATTCGGTCATTTTCTCTTCCAAACGAAGGACACTGAAAGATCAAGGGAGACCAAATTATAAATTTTGCAAGGATACTTATATAATTCTTCAACGTCTTAATCTGAGAAATACCTTAATGACATTTTTGATGAAACTAGTTAGCGACGAGATAATGATTATAACCAGTTATACTTGACATGACATAAGGTTTAATAGTGAAAAAAGATGTCAATAAAATGACAAGAACATTTTGAAAACGGATACGATAATTAAGGCCAGACTACCATGTTGGTTATATGGAACAGTCAAGTAATTTAACGTGCATTACATATGAAAAATAGGATTCTCGAGTCTCTGATGAGAGCTTTTAATGAAACAAACTTTTAATGCATGATACTTTAAGATGGAATGAATTCTATAAAAAGATTGGAACCTATACATGGAACCAAAGTTACAAAATAGTATAGACTGATTAGAGATAGGATTATTATCAAATTGTTATTTGTGAAGAAATAAAACACGTGAAGAAAATTGTAAGAACATGCAAAAATAATGTTATTTTATGGATGAAATTAGAAAAGATTTCTATAATAAACGAATGTGTTTCATTTGAAAGAAATTCATTAATATGTGACAGGGAGGCATCGGTTTATGCTTGGTTTCGTGTCTTTATGATGTTGTTAACGAGAAACAAACTAACTTTTAACGTTTAAGATTCAGAGAAAACGTGATACGTGATAAATAGTATTTACCATTCTGTGATGATAGGTGAACTCGGCAAAAATACATCGGCCAAAATAAGTACTATAATACGTAACCATTTGTAAAAAGTCTCGATTCGAATAAAACGATATTTATCCTTTGTTTGTTACATAACATTGTAAAGGATAAAGACGGCTGTCATATCGAAAAGGTAGAACAAGTTAAAATAGAAAATTGAATAAGATATAACAGAGTCTAAAGGTTGTTTGTACTTTGTTAATGTGAAATATCATGCAAGAATGGGTACAAGTGAACAAACATGCAAATAATGGCAAGATAAAAAACACATGTGAAATAAGGAAACAAGTGTATAGACGTATAATGTTAATATAAAACATGCTTTTATACAAACAAGGACAAGATTAGTGCATAGTTAGAAGAAGAAATTTAGAATACATGTATTTCACTAGAAGTTCACAATTATCCGGGGTTAGATCATAAACACTTCACTGACATTATTTGTGTCACTTGTGTCTTTCTCTTTATTACATTCAGAATCGTATCCATATAGTGTCACTTTGTAATTAAAATGCACAGATCTTTCGTGTCCATCTGTCAGAAACTGCTTTGATATGCTTTTTCCATGTCCTTTCTGGAAATCCGGAAAGTCGGCACTAGTGTCTTTGACAGAATTAATGTGTGCGTTCCCAGAACTGGTGTCTTTGAATTCCATGTTAGAATCGTTAGACAAGTACGGATTGTGAGAAGGAGGGTGCTGTTTATGGTTAGTTTCATAAGGAAAACGTGCTATCTGGACTTTAAAACAAACCTTTTTGTATCTTCTAAGAATCAGGACGACTAGAATTATTCCAATTAACACAACTCCGAAACTGGCGACAACTCCACCAGCTATGTAAGCAGTCATGTGAGAATTACTTCCCTTTACTTCATCTTCACGCGGTTGTTCTGAAATATACAAAAATTCAATATGATAATCAATGTGAACAATATTATATTACTTAGAGCGAAAACATGCAAGAAATTTGAAGTCATGTGATAAAAGAGCACCATAACTTTTTTGAAAGTCGTATGAAGTAAATGCTTGTATAATTTAATATATTTTTACGAACTACGAAAAATTTGTATTTTTCTTACCTGGAACATTTATTACTACCGAAGATGGGATAGCACATATCTGTGAAAGTCTGTAATCGTCGTTAAATGCGCATACACGGATAGTCACATTCTGATAGCTGTCAAAAGTAAAGCTAGGCATATTTTGAGTGAGAATAGTTTCGTATCTAGAGCGTCCTAATTTCTGAAGCACAAAATGTTGCGCTGAGCCTCCACTGAATCCTTCGTTGCATTTTACGTTAATGTGGACGTTATCTGTATCTATGGAACAGTTGTTGGGTGCTTCCGGTGGACCTGTAAGATAATACATAATAATAAAATTAACAATTTATTCATAGTAATTTGAGCGATATAAAAATGTTGATATAAATTGCATAATAATTAAATTCTCAAACAAAAATGTAATAGTGACACCATAATGTTCAGCTCAAGATAAACTGGTCCCGAAATATTTTTTCAACAGATAGTAATTTCAGATTTATAAATGATTTTCGCCGTCGCCGTAGTATGAGGATTTGATCTTTAAACATTAAAAAACATTTATAGTTCACAGCATAACATTCAATTTTTTAAAAACTGTTTATATATTAACATGGACCTTCATGTATATCGAAATAAATATTCTTCACATAGGAAAATGTAAATGTTTTAGAAAAAATCACACAGATGTTTAGGCAAATTACAGTTTGAAATAAGTCATCTGTTGAAATAGAACACCTCTTTAGACATTTAGATATAAATATACATTGTATATATTATATTTACCTGGTGGGACTATGTTAAATCTACAAGGTTTTACAGAAGTTCCTTCAGAGTTATGACCGAAACATTCTATAGTTCTATACTGAGACTGGGATCTGAAATAAATAAGTATAATGTCTATAGTATTAGATAAAAGGAATTATTCCAAATATTTATCAGGAAATATGTACAGATATGTGATACTTCTTCATAGCTAGTGACCTGTTAAATATTAAAACTCGCCAAAGTGAAGAATGACTGAAATGAGTTAGTCTAGCCATGTTAAGATCAAAATGATTCAAATTAACTTAACAACCTGAACACTTTTCAAAAGACAATAAATCTAATAAACATGTGACGATTACAATTTTCGAAAGAAAGAAGTCATTTTATAATTAAGAATGAGGTAAATATTCTCATGATCAAATTTTTTATAAAAATCTTACCTTATTGTTAAATCTAAAGTTCCTACAACATTATTATTATTAGATGCGTTGTTTTTTGTTTCATTAGCTGTTATTATTTCCTGTGTGAGCTCGTATCTCCACGTAAACAAAACGTCACTAGGCTCTGCTTCCATGTTGCAGTTCAGCTCGACTGACTTTCCCAACCACACTGCACGTTTCTCAACGGTATCAGACTTACAGAACGGAACATCTGGAAAATATAACAAATAAAGTCAAACCCTGTGTTAGCGGCCACCTTTCAATAAAGGTCATCCCGTGAAAAAAGGCCATTCTTTTAAAAACCATCACTAATTATTTCACAGGCAGTTCTTACAACTTCCACAAATCACTTGCTTTACTCGCTAGAATCAATGCCATGTCAATAACGTGGTAAAATTTCGATCAAGTTGAGATTCGGACGGTTGCGAACATTGGGTCAGAAATACAACGCAGCATCCCTATTTGTATTATACTTTTTAATCAAGTACATGTATTGTTCTTTAATAATGGATTAAAGACAATTCTAAAAGACTGGTTACATGTTCGCTATAAATCGTTGAAAGATCTGGAAAGTTGTTGTAATTCGTTCTAAATGAACAGATAATAGGATAATATTCAATTATAATTTATTACGTCATTTCCATATAAAGGACAACCCGTTTTTACACTTAAGCCAGGAGAACCTGTTGTATTTTACTTACATAAAACTTGTAATTCAATTGGATCACTGGTAGCTGCACCTAATCTGTTTTTAGCGTGACAAGAAAAGTTTCCAGCGTTCGATCTGAAAACAATAAATTTGCAAATGTTTTACAAGATACATAAAACAAATTATATCAACTTCGCCTTTATACAATTCATCTTTATTAATGCTTCTGAGTTAAGGCATAAAGATGGAATATTACGTAAGTTTCGTGGTAAGAGATATCGTAAAGTTCCTATGGGATTTCAAACTACGATGATTCTGAACACAGGCGTGAATGATTGTTTTATTTTCACAAACTTGTCACAGAAATGAAGAATCAGATCCAGAATAAGGTCGATATACTCCTTTCTAAACATAACAGAAATGCTTCGCCCCATCCAATATTGAATAATTCTCAAGTAACACAATAGTTTATTAACAACAACAAAAACGGCATGCATTTAATTCGACAAGCGTTTCATCCAGAATGACGCGAAAAACAAAATAATAAATCTGCTATGATACAAATGATTACTATAAATAAAAAAAGAAATAATAAAGCAATAAAAAGTCTTACATGTTAATGTTGTTCAGAACCAAGTTAAACGTATCCGAATCATTTGACATTGTATAATACTTCCGGTCAATTACGGTACCCTTGTGTGTCCAATACAACTGGTCCAACGTAGGGATCGGGTTTCCTTGTATTTTACAGCTCAAAGTAACATTACCATGCTGTGCAATCTTATATACCTCCTGTTCTCTGATAATGTCAGGTTTATCTGTGAAAATAAGAAATCAGTCAATTCCATCAATCACTTTCAAAATATTTAGAAAACAAAACAATTCGTTACAGCGAATGAAGAAACGCACAGAACTTCTAAATGTACAGACAATGAATAGAATCATGATTTAAAAATCGTCATACAAGAAGACCTCACGAAGAATACATCCAAATAAACTTACAGGAAGCCATCAAAGTGATATTCGTCATCAATGGAGGCATATGTCTATCTTGTAATACTTTATTCGTCACTGCGCATGTCAGAACGGAACCATTATAGTCACGTGTCATGAGCCGACTGAAGAGCGACTTGACAAGAAATGTTCCATTTTCTTCAGGTTTTACGACAACCTCAACATCACCGAGTTTGTTGCCGTCAATCAGCCAGAAAACGGAAGCAGTTGGTAGACTTCCGTTACTTGAACACTCTAGTGATATCAATGAATTCTCATCAAAACTACCGTCATAGCCAGAAATGACGGGTTGTCTTGGTGCCACTGAAATAAATACAAAAGTCTTTTTTATTTCATAACACTGTCACAGAATAAAAACTTTAATAAAAAAATGTCGTTATGAAATGTCAATTAATTTGTAAATTAGATTGTTTAAAATAACTAGTTACGCCGAAGACAGCAGATAAATATAGCAAAAACACCCCAACAACAACAACAAAAACCGTACAATTACTGACAGATATGATATAAACCTTTTATCATTTATGTTAGATTATGTCATACTCCATTTCTTTCAGTTAAATGTTTAAGTCTTAAATCATTATAACGGAATCAATGTTCTTCTCTCGCAAAATTGACGGGCATAAAGTAATGTATGTTGGTGTTACACTACGAAAAAAACCACTAGAAAATATCAAAATTTAAAACGGTTACTTACGGAGAACTTCCATATCAATTGTGAAGGTTTTCTCGAATAGTATAGACACCGAGATATTGCACGTCAGTGAAGCTTTATACAGATCTCTGGTCATCTCCATAGTCAGAATACTGACGCGATTTCCAGTACCATTCAAATATGTCTTGTCCATTATGTCACCCATCATCTGTCCTACTGTCCCATTGGCATCTGCAGTATAACGAACACAGCTATTTTACAGAACGTGAAGGGTAAACAATGACTAAAGATACATGTTTTAATAAGTATTCAAATAGCAATGTTGGTTTGTATAAAACGTAAGCATCGTGTGTTTTTTTCCAGAAGACTGAATAGCAATAAAGTTTAAATCTGCAAAATATGCTATGCTCTACCTACTGTTGTTTGTATACAATAAACACACAAAACGTCTGAATATTGTTATTTTTATTTGATTATAGTGCTTCGCAATTATTTCACCTATTGAATTAAACACTCAGTGGAAATAACTGAAGCTACAATTGTTGATGTGGTAGATCTATTGATTGTTAAAAGCAAATGCGTATGTTACAATTACTAATAGTTTATCATGTGGCTCCAAATAAATAGTGTTTATTTTGATTAGATTTTTCCATTAACTTATTGCAAAATTGTTTATATAATAAAACATATTTATAGTCCGTAAAATCATTATGTGTAAAAATACTTTTAAAAACAGCATGTGCGTAATAAAAGTCACATTTATGGAACAATGACGTCATTAAGGAGAGTAACTTGACCAAAATAAATGTTGACGTTTATAAAGCACAAGGGAAGTTAGGAAATACCAGTCTAGACACACGATACAGTCAAACCTCTGTTAGCGGCCAACTCTGAATAAAGGCCAGCTCGTACATAAATACCAGTCTTTTAAAAACCATCAAGGATTATTGAGAACAAAATGACGTCTGAATAGAGACCACCTGTCAAAAAGGTCAACTTTTGTATTTTCCAAGGATGGCCTTTGTTCACAGAGTTACTGTAAATTTGTCTTTTATCAAAGTCTTCGATCATTGTATGTAAGATTACGAATTTGATCGAAACTTCCCGTTTGTAAACAACATGTTTGAACACGATGCTTTTATGTAGCTACCTAGAATTCCTAATTGTGTTTCGCTTCGGTTCATTAAAGACTGGTTGCTTTCTGGTATCATACACTAATGTTTAAACGGTAGGAAAAAACTTACACGTAATGAACCAATCTATCTCCGGAAGTGGTTTTCCGCCGTCTGCTTCGCAGCTGAAATTGACAGACGTTCCTTCAAGCAAGGCGTTCTGTGGTGATGTTAAATTCATCATGGATGGAAGAGCTGAAACAAAATAATATATGTCAATAACAAGAAACAAAGGTGTACACATATACATCTTATTGTTCTTCGATCTTAATTAATTGTTACCTAATGATAACAGACCTTTATACAAACTTTTAATGACAATGAAAAAAGGGAGAGGTACCTGACCCTTAGAAATTGTGATATTCAAACATAATTAAATAAACTATTAACCATACAAATGTTTGAAATGCCAGACCCATGTCAGTTATATTTTGACTGCCATCATAAAGGGAGGTAATATTACTAAAGTGTACTCTCTCTTTTCTACGATTGTACAACTGTAGCGCATTTTGCAAATTACGAAAGAAGACAATTCAGAAAAAACTTTTAGTTGTTGATTTGTAAAAGATTCATTCTACATATTGAATTATTTAAAATAAAACAATGTATAATGTGTAATCCTTAAATCTATTTGTTCAATAATGTGTTTTTTTGCATTGATTTGTTGTCATTGTTTAAATATTCAAACATGTAAATGTACGTTTAGATGTATCTATTTACAATCATGTATATCTTATGTTTTATATGTATATTCTCTGTCAGCAAACTGTTGTCTTGACCATATTGATGTTATATCTACTTGTAAATGATCAAAGACAGTATATATCAATAAAACCATTAAACCTGTATCGTTCTGTATGCGGTCAACGCATTTTGTTAAATTCAAATTTTAACATTTTGTTTAAATCTTTGTGTTAATATTTTTTTCAATTCTTTTTTTTACAATTGTAAATCTGATTTAACAAACTGATTTCATAAATTGCTTAACAACAGGTGAACTATAAAATTAGTTCATTGACACTTTGTGCGTATGTATGACCAGGTAGGTTTATTCAATATAACTACCGTCTGGTATGACATGTGTTTTCTAAAACCTAAAAGACTGTATTACTCTTAAAAGAGGTAGCATTTGGAACAAAAGTAGTTTCGACGGAAGAATATTTACACAATTGATTGACACCAATATCAAGGACTAATATACATACATATATATAAGTCCTTGCCAATATTAATTTTACACACATAAAAGAGTATGATCAAAATGGCGAGACAAAACAATATGAACATTTAATATATAAATATTTATATTTACCTAGTATATTAAGTTTCGTGACGTCATACATGTTAGCGTTGTTCAAGTCAAAACATTTGTAACTTGTGTCGTCTGCCAGGGTCAGATCTCGTACAACAAGAGACTCTTTGAGAATTCCGTGTTTCTCGATGACGTACTTCGTGGAGTTTTCATTCGTTACTTTGCCATCCACTGCGATAATGTACCCACTCATCGTCTGCCATGCTAGGGTACTGGACACCGGAAGTTGACATTCTATAAATGCAGATTTTCCAACAATTCCAAGCACCACGTCACTTCCCCTGACTGCTGAGAACAAAATGGCGAGTGATACAAGTCGAAACATTGTTGTATCCGGAGCATTCTGAAAAAAAAAATGAATTGTTAATAAAACAAAATCTACATCGATTGTAGGCCTAAGAGTATGGATAGTATATCAATATGCTATTTTAATTCTTTTCAGTGTATGTGCTAAATTGTACATCAACAAAAAATAACAACCGTAGAAGATCTATATCCTTATCCTATATCGTAATGAGAATTGAAATCAAATGATACGGAGTTATATATTTTGAATTTATTTTTTTCAATAATAAGTTTATTTTGAAATTCAAAACTTGATTACGAACAGTGAAAACAAATCATAGGTTTTAAATTAAGACGGGATACAATTATAGAGCTGGCTCACCATAAGTCGTATGAAGTCCGAATAGAAAATGCACAAACGTAAAAAAATCTTGTTGTAAAATATGATCTCTTAAACACATATACAGTAGTAATTCTTTATGTTTTGCTTTTATCTATAGAAATCATTCCAGGTTATAGTTTAAAAAAGAACAAACTCTGAAATATATATCAAACCTTA
The DNA here is from genome assembly GCA_964023205.1 of Lutraria lutraria. Lineage (NCBI taxonomy): Eukaryota > Metazoa > Mollusca > Bivalvia > Venerida > Mactridae > Lutraria > Lutraria lutraria. Next base: position 4,859,851 of record OZ026838.1, read on the forward strand.
TTTAAGACACTTGTTTTGAGTAGAAGCATTTAATTACGACACTTAGCAAGAGTAGATCATTTTAATTGCCATTTTCACAGTTAGGCTAATTTCAATTATGAGCAATTAGTGTTTCTTCTATTTTTTTTGCGAAAAACAAAATGATTGAGTAAAATTTACGGACTGACAACAAACTAACGAACATGCGATAAATAAAACAATACCCTGTATTTTTTTATATAACTTTCCTATTTTCTACAAAATATTTTTAGAACAAAAATATATGAATCAGTCACACATAATTAAATACATGAATTTTACGTTGCTATTTTATGTTCGGCTGAAGAAATAAACATACATGTATGTTATTACATAAATTGCATATTTACAGTCATACAATATTATGAATAAACCATATTTTCAATAACAATTTTCAATAAAAGTTCACTTTATCAGCGACAAAATGCAAGGAAAATATATTTGAACACTACATTTCTATCATATTCCTATTTAAATTATCCGTTTCATAAAACACTACATTTGTTAAACTACGTTCTTAATGTAAATAAAAAGCCGTTTAAAAATGACACACTGCAAATATTAATAGAAAATATTTCACTCCAAAAATTGTGCTAGGACTGATTTTATGAGAATAGTTTATGATATCATCCCAAGATAATGTCAATATAAACCTAATCCAGAGATATTTGTAAACATATACAAGTATTTAAGACACACAAGACCGACCAATTTGATGCAATCTTTTGTTTGTTTATTTTGTTTATAAACAAATAATCCGCAGATTAAATAATGTAAAATGGAGCTAATTTTACAATAGAATCTAACGTTTATTGCATATATTAGCTATTAATGGACGGCTAATTACGGTCATTCACGATAATTCTTGACCAATTGGGACAAACATGTTAAGTGATTCAGATAAATTCTGATACCCTTATGTAAGATATATATAATACTTGATTTTATGTGAGTCAGTCGCTCATTGAGAATTTGTTATCTATTTTAGAAAGAAATATCACATGAAAAGTGTGCTAAGAGACCACTAGACGACCGATCGAGCCTAGAGGAAATGTAAATTTACATAAAATGCAATTACCTTTATACGAATGCTTTATAATCTACCTGAAAAGATGTTGATCATATGTAAAGAAAATTTTAATGGAAATTAAAGTATATAACTTAACAAGTTATTTCAAGTCACTTACTTTTGTTACATACGTGTCAGTGAGTTCATTAATTGTTTTAATTAAGTTCCAGGTCGAGCCAATTTATGACATACATAAAATACATGATTAAACATACACATATTGTTAGACTGGATATAAAAAATGACATAATGATTTATAAACACTTTTTTACGAACAAGATATCGTTTATTGTTAACAAAAGCGAACTATGGCGATAAAAATGTTCATTAAATCTATCATTTTTCAAACATTTATTGACTGGCTAACTGTTATCACACATTAAAAACCTTTCTTATGGCCAATTCATTATACAACTTTAACGTTATGTCAGGAATGAAGAATATAGATAAAAAATAATGGTTAACCTACCTTTCTACGCTGAAACACTTGTGTAATATAATGTCTACTGTGACGTCATAAAAAATAATCGAAAATTCGAAAAGACGAGCTCACACTCACGTTGCTTCGATATTCGATAATCTAGAATCTTCTTTATCAGGCATGATGTGTAGTACACATATACGATTCACTCGACGTCTAATTAGCAGCAACATATAGCCAACTCAACCATAGAATATTTGCATTGGACATATATGGACATGTGCATAAAGCACATTGCTACGAGACATCAGTTCTGTACGTATGTATCGTTTTGTATGAAAAATAAGGAAACAATACAACCCCATAAAAATACTCGTACATACAAATATCAAGTATAAATGTTTCGCTACTTTTTCCATTGTTTTATTTATTTTGCATTAAGATCTCATCACAATCAGATTCTAACAAGAAGTGTTTGTAAAACACGGATGCCCCTAAAGCCCAACTAGATAGTATGACCTTGACCTTTGACTTACTGACCTCAAAATCGATAGGGATCATCCACATGTGATTTAATTCTGTACGTAAACAATAAAATGCATTACAGATCTAATTTCAGAACAATTTTAATTAACACAAATAGTGAACAAGTCGAGAAAAACTTCATTATTGAGTTAGCAAGAACCAGCTCTACTTCTCTGTAGCTAATACAAGTATATATTGTTACAGCTGATCAAAAGACCATCTGAAATAAAGACATCGAATTAATAAGGGTTATCTGCTCACTGATAAGACTAACACAGTTAATGATGGCAAACCATTCACAAAATCAATACAGTCAAATCTGTGAACAAGGGCCACCCTTGGGAAATGAAAACTGTGGCCTTTATTGACAGGTAGTCTAATTTTGGTCTTTATTGACAGGTAGTCTAATTTGGAGGTCATTTTGTTGTAATTATCAAGTTTAAGTATAAAGAATTTCTTGAAAGCAGGTCCGAAAAAATGGTGGTTGTACTGAGTTTATTGACCGCTATAACCAAGTGGTCACTCAGTATGTTTTTACTGTACCCGAAACATGTTTTACAATCATTTCTTAATGGCCAATAATGGGTCACACTATAATGGGAAGTCATTTTGTCAAAACAATAATTTCGTTTAAAACGCCTCTTATTTAAAATGAACAGCTATTTTTTTTAACGGACTGATCGATTTAAAATTACGAATAAAAAACCTTGACTTCACAGCTCATACGTTATATAAATTGGATTACTGGATTATCAACTGTTCTTATACATTTCACGTAATATATCACATTATCTGCAATTAGTACCTGAAGCCAAATATTAACCTAAATGACATTAATTATATCTACACCCCGCAAGGGGTTTGACATCATTTGAAGATAGGTAGAACATAAGACGTTATATGTGACGTCATAAATCGACGTCAATGACGTAACAATTATTAAATAGTAGGACGCTGTCACTATGACGTTGTTAACCACAACGTCTTTAGCTTTCAAGCAGTACATACGCACATTTTGTTCAAGCACATTAAAATTCAAATATAATGAATACGAAGGAGAATTCTGCCAAGAATTCAAGTTTGTTGAAAAGAATTAGAGAAAGACTTTCTACATTGAACATTTCCGAACTGGTACGAGCTTTCCAGAGAATGCTTTTGTGCGGGAAAGGTAATGGCGGAGTCAAGGAGAGGTACCTCTCCAATGAGGAGATGTCGTGTCAGCTCAGTATACTGCAACAAAGGTTTGACACACAGACTCTGAGATTTAATGGTTAGTTTTAATTTGCATTATGGATAAAGAGCTTTTTAAATAAGATATCTATTATTATTTTAAGTTTAACAAAATTAAGAGAAAATATAAAGAAAAGCCACAATTTGCACCGCAGTCAAATGTATATTCTGAAACTTCTAACCCTTAGCCTGTTTTTATGTTAATTTCGCAGACAATTATTATTTTTCAATGCTCTGTTGCTGTGAAAATATACTTTTATTAAAAATCTGATTGTGACATTTTTTTTATCTAGAGTCGAATTTAATACATCAGTGCAAGAACTACCTAAATGATTACTCGTCTCTCATAAGCTTTATTTCTTTATATGTCGCTTTTGTTTCGTAACCTTCATACTTCATAGTGTGAGCGGCCATAATTACTAACTTAATCTTACATTTTGTACACACAATAAAATGTATCTTAGCGACCATCTAACAAATAGGACAACCTTATTATAACGACCCTTTATCTACGGACCGCCTTTCAATACTATATTTGAACTAGATAAAAGACCACCTTAAAGACGTTTGCTAGTTTCCAGTTTTTTGCACATAGACATATGAGGAAATGAAAACTCATTCATAACTTTTTTAAACTGTAGCCAATGTCTTTAAAATAAAGACCGTAGTTTTTCTTCAATTTCCAAAGGTGGACTTAATATCGGGGTTTAGCTATAATTAAACATGTATTATTAAGTGTTTAGAGACGAACTTGCTAGTATTAATAATATATAGCAAATTTTGATCGTTTCGTTAAATACATCAATTCTACTACAGAATTTTCACAAAGAAGGGCAGGAAAGATGACTGAAGCTGCAAGAGACAGTACTGAACAATTCAAAAGAATAGAAGCATTGGTGGACGCCTTGCAAGAAAAAAGAAAGGTTAATATTGACTTGTTATACACCCATTCATTAGCTTATTTGACAAAAATGTCCATTTTCCTTCGTGTATGGACAAATTGCCGGCTCCTAGTGTACAGAAAAGTTAGTACATTTATTAGAGTGCTTGGCAGTATCTAGATGTATAGATATAATTTGCATGGAACATACTTTAGCTAATTTGACAAAAATGTATTTTTTTCTCAATTTGTGTAGAAGCTGCGAGTCCTTGTGTAAGTTGACACATGTTAGAAGAATTGTCAGGTAAACTGGTTTTTAACTGGTTATTAACCGGTTGTGATTGGTAACCGGTCGATTCAATGTGATAACTGGGTCAATATTTTGTGTTTAACCGGTAAACTTGTGGTTTATTGACAGACGATCCTGTCTGTAGATTTTTTAGAATAAGATGTTTCTTCTAAGGCAATTTTCTTTACGCATTTCAGATTGAGTTGGAAGTATGAAGACGAAATGAGAGCGCTGAAGTTTTTTTTCATTCGTATATTTATTAGTGTTTTGTTTTCCTTTGAAGGTATAAATATATAATTTGCATAAAAACTTTCACCATGTGTTACCTTGTTAATTTACCACGTGATACACAGATATTTGTTGTTATTGATGTTGTTTCTGATGTTTTACGGCGTTAGTAACAACAATTGATCCATACACAACAATCATTTCATCTAACAAATGTTCCCTTGTCGAAACATTTATCAACGAATGACTGACTTAAAATTTACTTCATAGAAGTTTAATATCAAGTCATACATGAAACCTATAAACACAATTAACTTGTTTATAGTAACGACATATATAAGAGCCAACAATAACAACAACAGCAACAGCAGCAGCAGCAGCAGCAGCAACAACAACAACAACAACAACCAACCAACCAACCAACAACAACCAACAACAACAACCAACAACAACAACCAACAACAACAACCAACAACAACCACCACCAACAACAACCACCACCAACAACATCCAACAACAACAACAACAACAACAACAACAACAACAACAACAACAACAACAACAACAACAACAACAACAACAACAACAACAACAGCAACAACAACAACAACAACAACAACAACAACAACAACAACAACAACAGCAACAACCAACAACAACAACCAACAGCAACAACAAACAACAACAGCCACCACCACCACCACCACCACCACCACCACCAACAACAACAACAACAACAACCAACCAACCAACCAACCAACCAACAACCAACAACAACAACCAACAACAACAACAGCAGCAGCAACACCAATAACAACAATCAGTGATTGGAACTCTCTTCAGAACACCAAATCTGCTCAACTACAGTAAACTGTTGACAGACAAATTTGCTGTCCATAAAAGTGACTAAACTCACTCAGCGCCCACATAGTTTATGTGCCCGTATTAGACTAGATCCACATACTCTATACAGTCAGATAACTTCAGATAATACAGTAATACCTCACTCAGCACTTAAACAAGTTTGACAAGCAAACACAACATTTTGACACGATTCGATCTATGAAAAAACACAACTGCCATCGGACCTTGGAGCAACAAAAATATTTACATCATGTTTGATAAATATTTCCTCCATGTTACTGTATAAATTCATGTTTTAAATACAAAACATTACGTTAGTACTAAAACAAGTATGGTCCAAGTGGGGTTTGAACCCATGTCCCTCAGGAATATATCAATTGTCAGTAAAATTCATGGACTTGAGTACTCTTCCGAATGGAGGCTATCTATACCTTAACTAATAATTTAATATCGTTAGAGCAACAACCTCTCAACTGCAACATAATTTAATTATTCCTAAAGGGTGTTGTTTTGGATATTTAAGTTGCATTATAGTCGAATCATGTTTAACATTAGCTGTATTTTGAACTCATGTCCCCCAGGAATATGTCAGTTATCAGTAAAATTCATGAAAGTGAATACTCTTCAAAATGGAGGTTATGTATTAGAGATTGAAAATCTTTAATTACACTACATCAAGTACTATGACATTTCCACAATTTTGCACTGCAAGTGGAAAATCGCCGTGTTTTATGCTTAAAGGGGCATGCCCTGGAACTGAAGCGTCTCGAATATAAATCAAATTGGTATCATTTGAATGCCAAAATCAATTAATGGAAGTCCTGTAAAATATTTACGAAATGTCCCGCTATTTGACTCAAAATACACATTTCAAGATTTACCAAACCTGCCGATTACGCCTTAGAAAATATTCGTCATTTTCATAACTCGACCCTTTCGGGATCTGTCAAAAGCGGAAAAAATGTCAACAAACTGTGAAATGGTAAGTATTGCTCATGTCATGTTCATTGTTTGCGACATAAAGCTTATCTATCGATCAATTATAGGTAAATATCATTGTTTTGCTGCTTGAAAGGCAGCGCGCACGCTAAGTTAAATTCTCAAACGAATCGGAATTATCGTTGTCGTCAATAAAAGGCTTGTAAGCCTTTTATTTAAACCGGCATATAAATACCCACGCGCGCGTTACATGGCCATTTTTGAAGGCACATTCTTCTTTGACTTTTCGGTAATAATTGTTTTTACAAGTGATAAACGCATTTTTGGTGTATAAAACCCAAGACACAGCAGTTCCAGGGCATGCCCCTTTAAATGTCAGTTACGTAAACTAATTCCACACAAATAATGGAATATCTGTATTCCGCTAAGTAATTAATGATACACCTGTACTGTAATGTTTCAAATACAAAACAATAACAATCTTGGGATCTGGCAATGTTGATATGAGCTTCAGTTGATACATAGAATTACTTTGATCACTATAATGGAATAAATGCATTTGTAATAATACGACCCACCTATAATTGTCCATGGTACATTTTATAGAATTACACTCACTAACATATAATTTCAAATCTGAGATCTTACCTCATTGATTGTTCAAATAGTCAAATAACAAATTATCATTTGATCTAGTTTGAGTTTTCCATCATGAAAATGAAAACTTAAATCGACATTGGAGAGGACAATTTACACTTTCTTTTTCATCTTATAAATGACTGATTTAAAAGGCTGAATAACAACGCATTGGTTAAATTTCACAAGCTTCAAGTAGTATAGATTATTACCCCTCACTTTTTCGTAATGTTAATTTCCCATAGGCAAACAGGGAACATTTTTACTGTTACATTCATGGTACCACGTGACTGAACATTTATTTACTGTCACAGGGTAATAGTAAATTTTTAACGGTATTTTTTTTACTGTCACAGGGTAATAGTAAATTTGTAACAGTATTTTTTACTGTCACAGGGTAATGGTAAATTTTAAACAGTATTTTCTTGAAAAAAGTTTGGGGTAATAAAATAAATAACACATAGCTTAAGCTTATAGCTTAAATGTCAGCCCTCGGAAAATACTGTTACCCACAAAGCTATGTGTTATTTATATAATACCAATATAGAAATAAACAGATTTTAATTTCTAGAGCAACAGGAACTTAAGAACCTTAAACAAATCAAGTACATGTGATGATTTGGTATTCTTCCAATCAGGCATTCGTGATTATATCTATATCGTACATATTAATTTTAAGTACTGTCTGGTATGCAACAAGCACAATTCAGTCAGGCGATGTCCTGTCCCATTGCTTAACTTTCAAGGTTAGACGGCTTAATTTTCGCAATTATTGTCTAACTATAGTACAATTATGATACTACTCGGTCCGCTCACTTATAATATTAAATTCACAATAGGAGGCCCAAAACAGAACAAGTAGTCACAACCTAGTAACATACATTTCTCCTGTCAGTCATATCTTTAACACATTTATAACGTAAGTCTGACTTATGTAGAATACATTTAACAGGTTTCCGTTTTCGCATTGTTCTGATACATTGGATCTGATCATGAAAGCTTTCTTCAATAAATTATTATTACACTATAACAAGTTGATACCGTTGATTATCATTAACAGGTACAAATATCTACAGTTGCATGATATTTATCCTCGTGTCAATAAAAACACGAGAAATGTGTAACACAGGCACGGTCACAATCACTCAACAATGTATCCTTCATAGATCCCTAGTGACTGAACCTGATCCAAAAGGAGAAAGCGGAAAAAGAGGATCATGCATTATAAACAAAATGCTGTCTTAGAGGAGGACAATGGAACATGAATCACAGACGTTAATGCATAGAAAATATCAGACTTATAAACAGACAGATAGCGAAGTTAGAAAGGAAGCGTGGAAACAACATAAAGAGTCGCGGAAACAACATAAAGAGGATTAGAAGCAACAGAGTCAAGGAAACAACATGAATAGGAGGCATGGATGCATCATAAAGAGACATGGAAACAACATAAAGAGACATGTAAACAACATAAAGAGACATGGAAACAACATAAAGAGGCGTGGAAACAACATAAAGAGGATTAGAAGCAACAGAGTCAAGAAAACAACATGAATAGGAGGCATGGATGCATCATAAAGAGTCGTGGAAACAACATAAAGAGACATGGAAACAACATAAAGAGTCGTGGAAACAGCATAAAGAAACATGGAAACAACATAAAGGGGCGTGGAACAATATAAACAGGCGTGGAACAATATAAAGAGGTGTGGAACAACATAAAGAGTCGCGGAAACAACATAAAGAGGATTGGAAGCAACAGAGTCATGGAAACAACATGAATAGGAGGCATGGATGCATCATAAAGAGTCGTGGAAACAGCATAAAGAGTCGTGGAAACAGCATAAAGAAACATGGAAACAACATAAAGGGGCGTGGAACAATATAAACAGGCGTGGAACAATATAAAGAGGTGTGGAACAACATAAAGAGTCGCGGAAACAACATAAAGAGGATTGGAAGCAACAGTGTCATGGAAACAACATGAATAGGAGGCATGGATGCATCATAAAGAGTCGTGGAAACAGCATAAAGAGACATGGAAACAACATAAAGGGGCGTGGAACAATATAAAGAGGTGTGGAACAACATAAAGAGTCGCGGAAACAACATAAAGAGTCGTGGAACAACATAAAGAGTCGTGGAACAATATAAAGAGGCGTGGAACAATATATAGAGGCGTGGAACAATATAAAGAGGTGTGGACATAACATGAAGAGATGTGGAAACAACATAGAGTTGTGGAAACAACATGAATAGTTGTGGAAACAACATAAAGAAGTGTGGAAACAACATAATGATGCATGAAAACAATATAAAGATTAATTGAAACAACAAAAAGTGCGAGAGAAACAGCCAAAGAACCGGTAGGCAAACGGAACAGATGTGAGAACTTAAAGAAACATTATCATATTTTCACTAGTATAAATGAACCTTGGTGAGAAAAGGCGTCGATCTATGCAAAGAGCGCAGGCGTGTTTGATATACATATAATTCAAATTCGAAATAGATAAATAATCCCTATAGTGCATGAGAAATATTTGCACCGTACATTTGTCAAATATATAGACGCATGGCAAGATAAAACAGTGCGAAAGATTATTCCTTCTGTTTGATTCTAACCCCTAGGTATTAGGTAGTATAAAAAGAAAAGAAAAAATGAGCCGAATTATTTTACGCACAATAAAAAGCATAAGTAAGCATTCAAGTGAATCATGATGGTTAAATGTTTGGACATGAAGAGGCTCCATGAATAGATCTAGCTAATTAAATGTCGCGATCTATGAAGTTCGTTTCTTTCTTTCATAGAACTATCAGGATTTATATCAATAAATTGCCTGAATGAACGGAACAAAATAAACAAGCATTGAATGGCAATAAAATTGAACTTGAACAAAATATTAACTGTTGGGGCCAAAAAGGTTTGTAATATTGAGATTGTCATTATAATAAATTTATGTAATATACAGAACAATCATTGTTTCGAAATGGTCTTTGTAATGTAAAGGTCGATATATTGAGGTGGTGAAAATACGATACTAACAAGGAATTTCCAGAATGTTTAAGTTGTGATAATCACGAGAAAAGATAAATCTATAAAATGACAACGTAGTGTTGAAAAAAAAACGAGGAATGGTAAGAGTGACAATGGATGTTATACACTCAGACAAGCAATAAAGGGAATCAAAGAATATGGCTACAATGTACAATGTACATCATTGAAGATGATGCAAAAATACGAGAAAACTAGAGAAAGAGAGAGAGGGGGAGAGAGAGAGAGAGAGAGAGGGGGAGAGAGATAGAGAGAGAGAGAGAGAGGGAGAGAGATAGAGAGAGAGAGAGAGAGAGAGAGGGGGGGGGGGAGACAATAAAGGGAAACAAAGATTACGGGTACAATGTACATCATTGAAGATGATACAAAAATACGGTGAACTCGTATATGCTATTATTATTTGAAACATGATAATTATAAGGCTAATGAACTCCTTGAAAGGAATTTATGAAAATGAGAATTGTTCTTGAATTATTCTGGCAATCTTCATGAACAATTCATCAAGTAAGTATGAAAAAGTATGTATTTGAGAGATACTTAGTAAGCTTTCCTGCATACATCGGTGTTGATGTGGTTAAGTTATATCATTTAGTACTAAAGAGAATGTACTAGATGAACCATCGTAGAATAAAAAAACATCTGTCAATTAAACAGGGTGATAACTCATATGGAACTCAATTTAATTGACACATTCTTGACACTAGTTTGGAACGAAAAACAATATTTTTATCAAAGAACATTATTCACCGAAATCAAATGTTTGTTATCATCGTAAAACCCACAAAAAGGAGTAACTTATTACAACATGAGTCACCTTATGAGAAAAGGGCCCTAATAGCAATACATGTATTTATGGAAAATGAGATATTACCTGACTCCCGATATTGGAGTGTCTACCACATACATTGGTGAAATAATTTCTGTCAAAGACTATTTTAAATGGGTCGAATGGGCATTTTTGTGACTGACCCATATCATACCGTAGCCATGTTAAAGCAATGTATTCAAATGGAATTTAGTGACTTTAGATCATTTTGAACAATTGCATGAGCTTTATTCATTTGCTATGCGAGCATGCCACACGATAAGATAATTGCTGGAAAGATTGATCGGGCGACCAATTTATAATTGTTGGTAATAGAATATTCAGTGAGTCACATGACATGCAGACATATTTCAAATGATATTCCATGGATTGATTCGGACATTAGTTCAAGTATTCGCATGCCAAATATCAATTACAATCATGTAGAGTTGTTAGCAAGTCCAGGATCTTGTTATTGATGAACAAGTAGAACCAAGTCATGATTTCTGCTCACGAAGATAACCCACCCTAATTCTCCTATAATGTTATCCGTAAAGTAATGCATTTCTTTGGTGAGGTACGCTGTACATCGACTCTCTTAATTCATCACTAAAAGCAGGAGTGATTTCTCGGGAAACGTATTAAGTGAGAGAATTTCTATTATGCCAAAACTTACATTAAATCCATAAAACCAAGAACAAGCACATTTTATGACGTTTGAATACTCATCTGGATAGTCATAAAGTTAATCGAAACAAAATAATCGGGGAATGATTGGTCAGTCCAATGGGACAGGAATTTAATACAGTAAGGGAAAATTTAAAACGACTATTAACACTAAAGAAATATATTTTGGAAGTGTGCATCCTGAAATCGTTATTCAAGTTTCTGATATAAAGCTTTAGCTGTAGATTAAAAACCAATAACAGAACACCGACTTGATGAGACTTTACGTACGCTTCGGGTGTATATAACACTGACAAATACCACTGAATTGGAAATCGTGAATTGTAAATGGATTCGTTTGGACTTTAACAAGACCAGGTATTTACATGAAATTATTTATCTAGTTTGTAGTTTGTTAGATTAGAGTTGATATTATGCAATCACACACATTCGATGCACTGACAAAGTATGTTATTTTTTATATCTTTTTTGTCTATTTCAAGTAACGTTAGATATATTGAACTAGATTTACAAATGTACGAGTAATTTTGTCATTTATTCATTAAGATAAGAATTTTTGTATCAATTACAATCTAGTAGTACCCAGAATGCAATTGTTAGTAAGTCCAGGATCGTGTTATTGATGCACAAGTAGAATTCTTTATGTACTTAAATATAATGACGTAAATTAAGCACAACGTTGCATGATACAAGAATTAAACATATACATTTTTCCAAAAGTCATGTCATGCTCACCAGGGTTAACATAAAGCAAAAGAGAAAACAACATTATTCTTTTCCCATTTATTTGTCCATTTAAAGAGGCCACCGTCCAGAATTTAATTCGGTAAATCGCTTTATTGTAATAGAAATTATACATTCTTATCTAAATGAATAAATGACAAAATATATCAAATATAATATCATTGCACATCATTGATAAAATCCAGAGAGAGAGAGAGAGAGAGAGAGAGAGGGGGGGGGGGGGGGGGGGGGTTGGGAGAGGAGGGGAGATGAGGGGGGTAAGATACAGGATAACCGGGTATTTATAAATATATATCCCTACTCTTATTTCATAAAGTTTTTCTTGGTTCCTTATCGTTGCCTGTGTAAAGTACTGATACACGCCTTAGCCCCTTTCCTGGGATTTTCTAGACACAGCAATTGGTTCAGTATTTGAAATGGGGACATTGAAAAAAGCGTCGCTGACATATCAAAAGGCGGAACCCGAGATACGAACTCACAATCTTAAATTTAGTAACCCAACGCGTACCACTAGATCTTCGATCATCCCGTTGAGTCGGTAACGAACCGTATCGGAAAAAATGATTGACGGAAGATAATAATTTTGATGCAGTGAACTCTGTAATCATTTAGTTCAATGTATGCCTTACATTTACATGCCACTGTAAGGCATCTCTCCGCATGACTCTTAAATGAACTATTTGATCGCGAATGAATTTGTTTTTGGCTACGGTAGTCTTGTAAAACGATATCAATCCTAAATCTAAACTGTAGCGAAAAAACTTATTATAAAAACTAACTAAGAATTTCATGACTTTTAAGGTTTCTTCCAAACAATATTGACAAGAATTGTCGAGGTTATTGAAACACTAGAAAGGGTTACGAATAGGCCTTGGTTTGATTGTAATATCTGTTGGTTAAACCATAAAGAATGAATTTTGTTTTTAACATAAAACCTTTTAACTTATTTCCCGTTTGTAGAAAACAATTTCCATTCTGGAAGATAAATTCCGTGCATATGCAATTAGGTAAAAGGAATGAACAAAATTACCATAATTCTATTAATCTCATTTCTCTTTCATCTGAAATTCATAAAGTCGTATCAGTGTTAAATCTCCAATACGTGAGGGTTCTTTTTTCTAAACCTAAACAATTCAACAATCACAAGTCTGACAAAGATTCAATCTATCAATAAAAATTCATTTCATGAATTCAAGGAAAACGCGTAGATCCAAAACGAGCCCGCGAAAATCGTACAGATTTCATGCGGATGCTGTTCGTTATTATTCACATTAAAAGGGCCATTTAGAAATTAGTTATTTATATCATTCGTGATCTAGAATATTATTTGGTAGTAATTGTAAATAAAAAGTAAAATAATCAGACTTTATGTATATGTAACACTTTAGATAAAAAAAAAGAAATACATTTATCAAAACGAACGTGATTTAAGTTGAAATGCAAAAGCAACCAAATTAACAGTTATGAATGACACGAAGTCTACGTGTCAACCTTTTGGAAAGACTTCGGATGGTGTGGTTTTCTAAAACGTCAGTCAAAAGTTGAGTCCCTGTGATATAGTGATAATATCACCTAATTCAATATACAAAATGTACCCTGTAATATCATTACGCCTGGAATCTAATAAAGTTTGACCTTATTTTTATATGGACACATTAAACCAGCATTGGCAAGTATTACATGGTTGGTTAAGTGAATTCATGGGCACATGAATAATTATATATGCACTGTTGTATCTAGATTTCACTACGAAGAGAAAGAGGAAGAAAAAATGACGTGCTAAGATGAAATAATTACATGGTTTTATTTGATTTTCCACCAGTTCACTATGACCATGTTTTACTGTAAGGAGACTTTAAATCACACCATGTAGATTAGTACCGTAAGACTAACTTATATTGGCTCCTCAATATTCTGAGTTAACTCGTCTCTGTAAATATGAACAACCGTTTCTACAATGACAAACTCTCTGATAGCATATTCCGCTCAAGACTGATTTGAATATCTTCAATGTTATATATTGTATGTACATTCCTTTTGATAAATGTAAATCTATAAATTGTAACGATAAATGTCATGTTTCGACATGCCTGTAGAAGAAACATATGTTTGTTTGTGTAAACATAGATTCGTTGATATTTTTCTTACAACAACAACATTTTTTCTATATTTTCCGCAACAATTCATTGATTATTATTTCATTAAATCATTTAGAACATAAATCATTCATCATGGTAACTAGGTACATATAGCCAAATTACTGTAAGACTGAGAAATATTCGCATGGTAATTTTCGCGATCACTTCAGCTAAGTATATTTTCTTTGCGAGAATTTGCAGTACTTGAATACTTCACAAATTACATCACATAGAATCTTCCATTTAAAAAAAACAAACCATTTCACTAGATGCAAAGAAATCAATGGCGACTGAATCAGTACAAATGTACTGATGCTATTGACCAAATATACCAATATGAATAAAAGCATGTTGCGCGTACATGCCTTATGTACTTCCCCACTATGACGATCAGTTTCTACATTTACGACTGTAAGTGAATCTATCAAGACACAGCAGCATATATTCACACGTAGGAGGTGACCGGAACCAATCCTATATCGTTCTAGAGACAACATACTTTACGTTTTGGAAACGAGAAAGACATATGACTGAAATGGACTCGAATTCGCGAACAATTAAATAAGAGAAATGAGAATGGACAAACCTTTAATTAAGGTCATTCTAAAGGCAAAATCAGAACGTGCTGATTCCAAAATGACTTAAACTTAGTATTAAACAAAAACATAAAGATTCATATATCAATGACTGTTTTTTCTGCCGTGGAAAAATCTAAAAATAATACATTTTACAAAATAGTCAAAAATTCATTTGGCTATGAAAATTACTTATCGAACACCCCAATACATGTATCATCCTTTATTATAAAATTTAGAACAAGACAGAAATCATAAACTCCAAATTTGAAACAGGTAACTGGAATAAAACACCATAAAATGAACGTCTCTGCAAAAATAGTTCGAAATTAGGTGATGAATATCATTATTTATTTGATTGTAACCTTTTTTATTGATGAAAGATAGCAGCTTTTAAAATCTTATTTTTGAAAAAAAAAACTACGTACATTTAAATTAACTCAACTCTTCAACAACGCGTCTTAAGCTGAATATATGAAGTTATGTAAGTTCATTAAGATAATTTTGAAAACTGTCCACTAATTGGAATAAACCTCTTTTCGTTTGTTTTCTGTAATTTGTGCTCTCCATCATCTTTTAAAGAGTCCAAATCTAATGTACTACATATACTATCGCATTATGTTTTTATATTAAATTTTGTTTACTAGTATCTGTTTATTTTCATTTTCTGCATGTTAGTATGATTATTTTCCATCAATGTCAACGAGCCTCAACTAAAATGTTAATTGTTTACCTCATTTATTCATGTATCATTAAACGAATGAATAAAAGTATTTTGACTTGAAAATTATGATTAGAAAATTGTCCGATACAGATGTGTGTCTACGTGTAGAAGAGTAAGTAATTAAACTCCCAGCGACCCTTCGAACAAAAGAACATTTCATTACCAGCCCTGGAAGTTGATGTTTATGACTTGTTGTATTATACAAAGATTGATTAATATAGAACGACAATTGGAAGCATTCGTTCATCTGTACAATTATCATCTCTTGGCAGCCAATTACAACAACAAGTCTCTACGTGATAAATATACAAATATATAGTTAAACTCATTAAGAGGATTTTATTTTGAATTCCATTTATACAGGAAACTGTCTCTTTTCTCTGTTCCGTGAAAACTGAACAAAGCGTGTCTTTATTGTTTTGTTGATAGTCGATATAGGAAGCGTTCAACGTTATCCAATTCGTACCTGATTTATTTCTTATTTATCTGTTGTTTAACGGCTCATTTGACAGCTATGGTCATAACAGGACCACCACAGTGAGAGGGGAGAGAAGACACAGGAGAACCGGGCATTTATATCCCTATTCTTATTTGGAATAGTTTTTCATAAAACATTGATACATGCCTCGCCCTTTTTTCATGTGATTTTCGATACACGGTACATGTACTTGGCTCGGAAGTTGGGATGGGAATACTGAAGAGTCCCTGAAACATAGGAAGGCGGGTCCTAGATTCAAACTCAACATCCTTTCGTTCAGTAGTCCAGCACGTTACCACTAAACCACCGATCATCCATCCCAGACTGTTTACCGATATCAATCCAATTAAAGACTTTTACTCACGTACGTCTCCTCATCACGTGATATCGATATCTCTTCGATAACTGACTTTTGCCAATAACGAATCGTTCACACCATTAAATAATGATATTAAACCGATTGTCACAGACTTCATTTACAAAGCTGTCACTAAATATACTTAAGGGACCGCTATTGTGGAACATTCCAAATAGATAATGGCTTGAAATAATTTACAAGTTGTTAAAAATAAATCCGTCTGACGCTAAATGTGGATCAATTGACTAAACATTGACCCAACCTTCAATACAAGGCTATATATGACGTAAATCGGTCCGTTTATTAAGAAGGACTGAGCCACAAGAGTTTAATAAACCGAAGTTAATGACCAATTCCAATCCTTTAATAACTCAGACCTCAGTTTCTACAATTGAAAACCTGGACTAAAATGTACGTAAATCTGAGCTATAGTTTCAAACGAAAACCATACAATATTTCAATGATACAATTGTTGACAATAAATAACTGATTTCATTACTCTTATCCCACGCATCAATTGATACAAGAACGATATCGTTATATTACAGACGGTTAAAACGACATAAAACCAAAACATGACGTATTTATATCTTTCTTGGAGCAATCGCTCAATAAGAACGACTTTGTTTGTCTTATGATGCCAGAGAACGCGTTTAAACATTTAGCATCCCATTCCACAGTTTCGTTAATATGGACTTTTATTCATTTTCGTAAAAAAAGTTATCCTTTTAATATAAATTATGTTGTATCGTGATAATGATACGTTCTGTTCAAAATGTCGAAACTGCAAAAGGTAAACTTTTCAGGAGGCGGATTATAGTGCTTTTCTTTGTAAACAAAAAAATCAGCACAGAAAATAAATCATGCTCATAGTAAATGTTTGCATTCGTTTTTAATAAATTACATATACTTTTCGAAAAAGACCATTGTATTTAAACAAGTAAGTATTATTAAAGATTTACACGGGAAATTAAAACAAGAGTTTAAAATATGGTGATATCATAGTGTGGAAACATAAATTTACATATCTTAAAGAAATTTACGTTAAGGGACTTTTGGTACAGATGTATCGACGATTTATTTTCTCTATTTCAGAATATAAGAACAAGTGCTGAACCATGGATGCATGTAACAGCACAGCCAATCTCTCGTTACAAACAAACTGTCCCACAACAGCGGCTGGGGCAACCATCTTCTCTCCGGTCATTATGTTTCTGGCTGGTGTTTTGGGAAATATTTTAGCGCTTAGTCAGCTGTGTAGAACGCGTATTGATGTAAGAACTACTAACTTCTACAGTTTAGTGACTGGATTAGTTTGGACAGACCTTCTCGGAATACTTTCAACATCGCCATCAGTTATAATCGCTTACGTCAACGAGCGGCAATGGTTAGGAGGAGAGATGCACTGTAGATTTCATGGTTTCACAATGGTTTGCTTTGGCATTGCAACAGCTATGATAATTTGTGCAATGGCCGTGGAAAGATTTTTGGCTGTGAAATGCGTATTTTTCTACTCCAATAGATGTAAATCTGCGTCCGCATCGAACTGTGTCCTGTCCATTTGGTTTGTTGTGATATTATATGGATTACTTCCCTTGATCGGGTTTGGCAAATTTGTTAAACAACATCCGGGGACGTGGTGTTTCTTGGATTTTCATTCGGACATTTCATTAACGAAGTTATACGCCTATATCTACGCATTTGGTATTCTATCTTTAACTATGATTGTATGTATTTGTAATACGTATGTCGGTATTACAATATTCAAAACGAGGCGGCTCCGGAAGCACGATAGACAGGCGAGTGTTGGGACTCTATCAAGCGCTTGTCGTAACACAGATGAAAGACTAAACGGGACACGATTGATCAAGAACTCGGACATCGAAGTTCAGATGATTGTGTTTCTCTGTGCACTCACTGTAGTTTTCACAGTATGTTGGACACCTTTAATGGTAAGTCTTTGATCTGACAAAATTATACAGCATCCAGCCAACACTATAACAAAGTAAGGGAACCCACGTGCTCATCAATATACGTTAGGGTAAAAAATAATTATGATGGAAAGGGGTTGAAATTACATGTATATACATGTTCAAACAAAGAGAATAATGCACCCGTAAACAACTGTAAAATGGCACAATCAGAAGTTGAAGTCAGAAATAAAGCCACAAAAAAAATACATAATTATATGTCAGTTTGATATCCGGATAAATAACACAAAGGTTAGACAATGGCAACAACACATGTCATGCACAACACTACATCAAAAGAAACTTGGCAAGTATGAAACACTTTATCCTTGAAACTGTCAGTAATAAAGAAACTGATTTTGGCGTCCTTTCAGCTTACGAATTTTTCATTGTATCGCCAAATAACCATCTGAATCCGAACATTGTGAGGTGTATTAATACTTCCATGTCTCAAATACCATTGCTAAAATGGTTTGATTTAACACAATCAGTGCCATGTCTTATTATCGGTTTTATAAAACTAATTACCTAGCGATCATTATTTGAGAAGAATAATTGAAGAATTCAACCAACCTAATCTTAAATGTATTGGCAAATATTACAAAATCTGATGTGTTCAAATAAAGATACAGAATTTGCCCATTAATTTTCATTAACAGGGAGATTCTTAGAATATGTAATAAAGATAAAAGATCGAATTATTGTAAATCAGGTCGTTGGCTCGTGCATGTATTGACGAACACTAATTTATTAGAGCTATGTTGAACGCGATAAGAGTTTTCAGTAAAATACTAAAGACTACGAGTGTTGTCCCTTCGTATACATGCAGAAATCTCTCATAACTCATAAGTCATAACGAAGCTTCTTATCCTTAATAGGTAGCGTGTTTCCTTACAGTGCGTAAAGAACTGCTTACTTAGATGTAACAAGAAAAACCATAAACAGAGGCATAGACAACATGTTATGTTATTTATGTCTCTGCTATAACGAAACGTTATCGGTAGACGAATTACAAGAAGCATTGGTTTTTGGTTTTTGTCTGAAGTTGCTTTTTTCAAGAAGGATATTGACTGTATATTTTATTTAATCCTCCATTATGGAGAGTATAAGTAACATATTTATTACCTATCAACTGTAACAAAGAGCAGACGAACAAATTCAGTCAAACATGAAAAAAATGACCGACATCACCATTAGCCAATCAAACGGCAAGGATTACCCAAACTAGTAATAGACACTATACTATATACCCACAAACAACTAGAATAAACTTGTACTCATGATTAAAATTCGTATAAAAATTTTTTTTAATAAAGAAAAAAATATGATATATCAGACGCCAATGTCTCAGAGGAACGGACATATGCCTGACTCGGATCTCTGAACTATGACCACGAGATCATATAAATATGTCTGGCTCCCCACTGACTGAACAAACCAGTGACCTTAAATAAACTGTTTGTAGGCAACTTGACGTTCTGTTATTGATACATTTATGCAGACGATAAACCAGGGCAAACAAATCAATTATAGGATTTCAGATAAATCGGTTACTGCGACATGAGAAATAAAATAACAACTGATAACAATTTGCTGCTAGTTTCGTGACAATTTACAAGTATTCATAGTTAAATTATTAATTAAAACACATGGTTTCACAATTATGTGGCGTGATAAAATATAATTCATATTCAAACATATTTTCCTGAATAACTCACAGAAAATAATAATTATCAAAGTCACAAGCCTATACGAAGTAATTCTGTTAATATTTACTGACGTGGATATGAAGAGGCGTATATCAAATCATACCATATAGATAAGATGTGTGCTTAATACACTCGCTCATATGCTGGTCATGAAAGGAAATGAAATACATCATCAGTTACAAAGTAATGTTTTACAATATTATGCTAGTTGAAATAGCATAATTGATAGTTTCCAACTAATTGAACTGCAATGCATCATTAATTGAATAACTTTTTAAAACTAATATGTCATGAATCACAGGCAGACAATCATGTTGTCAAGTTGGCAAATAGTTGGATTCACCAAGCTGACAAATAACAAAGTCCGCATTCTTCAACTGACACATTACATTTTTTTTTTCAAATTAAGAACAAGGCTTCCTAGTTCATGGCCACTAGTGTTTTAGTGCGTCATGCATGAACTATTGCGTTTGTTTCCAATCAACATCAAAGGGTTGTTTAAGTTAGATATAAGAGTAGAAGTGTGTCCGGGGGACACCAATTTCCCCGCTAAACGCTAAGTGAAAAAGGGCCCATAATTCCTGCGAAAATATTTGGATTTTAACGGAAATCGAACCTGACCTGTATTTCATTATTATACACTTTCATGTAAAATATGAAACTAACCCATGACATGTTTCTTGAGTTATTGCATGGAAACCAAATTTGAACGGAAGGACAGACGGACGGACAGTGACAACACTTGATGACCTTCCGCCGAATGGCGGTGGCATGAAAAGTATTGGTTTGGATCGAGTTCTAGAAAGTAATTACAACGTTATCGCAAAGATATAAATCCCTGGCAATACTAATGAACTTACTATTCTGTACAGATCTGTATAAAACCCGATACTAAACGTGAAAGCAACATTTTTTTATCGTAAACAAGATGTAAACGATCTTATTAGCTAAACAAATTGTGTTTCTGTATTAAGTGTGACCTTTACGCTATTTTTCTTATTACGTTGACCTTTGAACTTAATAAGTAATTTCATTTGTTGGGACTTCATTTTCAGAGGTCATTACAAGATCGGGGTCTGTTGATTAATTGGTAACACGACATGCTGTTATAATACGTACATAGATCATTTCATTGTCGTATTTATGTTGCCCTCCGGGTATTTATCTTGCTGCAATCAACAACAACAACAATAATTATGATGTTATACAAATCGTGTATGATATTATAATGGATAAATGAGCGATGTTATGATATCTATCGATACTAGGACATTTAACGACATTGTTAGACATTGTTCTACTGTCCTCTTCATTATCATGTAGAAGCAATGTTTAATCATTGGTATAGGAATATTGCTGGCTCATTATTCACAAACACGAATTAAATACAAATTTATGCATTGTTCAGGCGGCGCCAGCATGTTTTATTCCAAACCAGCATCGATTCTCCTACTTTTTTTCAGCTAGATAATTGTTATCGTATGATGAAATATACACAAAATTCATATAATAACATTCAGACGGCACCATTCAGAGTCGAAGTTCATTTTTCATATAATTATTTTAAATAATGAGCATGCATTCAGATCATGTGCCATGGGACTTACAGCGAATGGACCGATATTACGGCCATCTTTGAAACCCCCCAAAAAGTCAGTCTTGATACTGATTTTATTTATTTGTGTTTAGCGTTGTTTTTCAACAATTTTTCGGTTACATACGGCGGCTGGTTTATACAACAAGTGTTCCTTGACAATATTCTAACAAGTACTCATTTACTGTGACATTGTTATCAAATTTTCATGTAAGGGTATGACCTGCCGCGACTGAGAATGGAACCAGGATCGTCAGGTTACAAAATCAGCACACTAATTACTGGCTGGACCTCGGCCGCGGCCTTTCTTTAAATTTAGGTGTTCTCATTACCAATTTATAACTTGAAAGCCGTTTCAAAAATATATGGGCGTTACTATGAAGTGGTCGCTTCATGAGATTTTACTGTTTTTATTTACAGGTTCAGATAATTGTGACACTGATAACAGGTAGAACAAATCACATTATGGACTTGACAGCCGTTCGTCTTGCAAGCCTTAACCAAACCCTTGATCCGTGGTTGTATATATTACTTCGAAGATCGTTTTGTTCCAAGTTTTGCAGCAGACTGACTCGTCAGTTAACTAGGTGTCTACCGAATTGGAATCATGAACGTCCATTCGTGGACACTAAAACCCGATATGAACCGGTGCATATCATAAATATTCCAAAGAATGAAAATAATAATGAAACCCAAGAACAACATCGGGATGAATACGAAATTAACTACCCGATCGACTCCGAACCGGATGGTATGCCAAGATTACCGGACTGCAACCGATCGCCTTTACCAGACGTAACTAACACAGTTTCTAATAAAGGTCCGGAGTATATTTGTCGGTTGCAGTTTGGTAAATCGTCGTCATCATCAGAGAAAGAAGGGGGTATTTTTGTTAGAATATTTTATCCACGAAGATCAATATACACTCGCACAGACGGACGGGACACCATGTACACGAGCGGGGGCTCAAGCCACACAGACAGAAGAATAGTGGATGCTTTCAAGTATTCAAACCTGGCAGGAGCCGCAGCCACAGCTTACTCTGATAATGTTTGTGATTTACGGAAACCATGTTCACACGACAGGTGAGCTTTATTTCGATTTCATGAAATAAAAGAATATGGTTTAAATCGAAAATTATACATGTGTAATTCGGACGGAATAACCTAAGTCAGATGACCCCATTCCACCAAAAATGAACTGCTTTGAATCTCTAAAAATGGCATCCGTTATACACCCGTTTCCTATTTATTTTTAGAAATAGAACTGAAGAAGACATTCCTCGAAGACTTTTAGATTAAAAATATGCATTTTCCTAAAAAATATGTCAAATTTGTGCATAATTAAAAATGGCTTCTCCGGAGTGAAGCGTTTCTCTGATGAATTACCGAACAGTATTAAAATTGTTCAGATGTCATCAGATGAAGTGACGGTGTTATGTTTATATCCAAAATTAGAACTACTTGTACTAGTATTCTGATTGAGTTTTCTTTGTCGGCAAAGCCAGTCCCTCTACCCTTAATTCAAACACTTATTCTAGACTAGAGTCTGCAAGTGGCAAAACAAACTGTAGGAGGTGGGACCCTTTTTGTTGTGTACCGAGTTCAATCGTAATTTTCTTCTATTTCAGATTGAGGAAAACGAAGTCAGATTCATAAATGATGCGTCAAAATTCCAAAGTTTTAGACAAATAAGGTCAATTTATGAAGAGCTTGAAAACAGGGAGGAATGGTTCATATTCATGGTAGTGTAGTATGCTTGAAGAGTTAGGTTTAACAGGGAATGATTAAGACATGGTTCATATCTGTGACAGTGAAATAATTATGCTTGAAGAGTTAGGTGTAACAGAGGGTGATGAAGAAATGGTTCTTGCTCGAATGCAAGAAAAGTTATGCGTAACAGAAGATGATGTAGAAATAAATGGTTCATATCTGTGATGGTGTAAAACGCTTGATGAGTTAGATGTAACAGTGGATGAACGAGATTTAAATGGGCCAGGTTTAATTATGATGTTTAACTGTTTGATAAATCAAATGGTGATGTCCTTTATATTTTTTGATGAAAATGCTCAAAAGTACAAGTTTTGATTAGACATTTTTGAATTTCAGACAAATTTTTATAAACATTTGTCTGAATTGCATTTAAGCCTGAAAGTTTACAATCTAATTATAATTGTATACACGTGTATATAGCACACGTGCAGGAACTGACATGGCACGCGTTTATTAAGTATGATAATGACATTGTACCATTCAATGTATTTCTATGTTAAAATCTTGTACATAATGTATCGTAAGCTTTTGTTCAGATAATTAAATGAGTAAAGTAGAAATTTATAAGGCGAGATGTGAAGTTAGGTCGATGCTATCGTCTCTGACAGCATTAATAAAAGAAGGACATACTTTCTATAATGAAAATGATATACAGTCAGACCTGTGCTCAAAGGCTACTCTTGGGAAAAGCATAATATGGCCCTTATTGATACATGGCTTCATTCGAAGGTTATTTTGTTCTAAATAACCCATGATGTTTGTTTCCACAAATGGTCTATATTGACAGGGTGGCATTTATTCGCAGGTGGTCGCTACCACAAGTTTGACTGCAGTTTTAATGATTCCAAAACGCAAATGATCTTATATACGTATAAAATGAAGGTAAACTCAATCGTTGTAACTTGTAAGTGTAAATGTAGACTATAATAAAAAAATTGGATAATAAAAATCAGAAACTGAAAAATACACGTACAATTAACCATGATGATTGTGTTCGCAAATCAAACTAGAAATACAATGGAACTTTCCAAGTAAAAAGGACTTTCGGAGTAGAAGGGAGTATCTTTATTTGTAAACAAAAATGTACAATTTCTTTTAAAAAATAATCATGAATAAACAAAGTAGGTCTGAAAAGGTCTGTACTGATTAATGTTTAGAGTCCGGACATGAGAGTGTTAATATGATATTACATCTTTCTAAAATCAAAGATATTATGTGTTTTGTAGTTGATTGTATCAGAGAAACTGTATTACATTATATAGTGTCCCTGATTGTATTTATAAACAAGGGACATGCCTAGATTTTCAGATTATACGATTTTCTATATTTTGTCTATCATCATTTGTTTATCATTCGTTCTTAGTTACTCTGCTCCAACTTTGAGCGAGGTGATTACCTGCTGAAATACTTCGAGGTACCGCAGACATTCTTACGAAAAGAAAAACACACGAGAATAATAAACACATTTTAGAAAGCCCCAGAAATATCTTCTTTAATTATCTCAGAATTGACTTGGCAATTAGTAAGTGCTTCTACTGTCAATACAGAAACTTTATAAAATGCTTCCTTTCAAAATGTGGTTAAGGATTTTCCGTGATCCAGGAGAAGAAATTAAGTCAGTCGGTAGAAATTTAACCTGTTCTAGATTATCAAGTCTGGCACATTATTACAAGGATTGGGTAATTTAAATGATTTGCAGTGTCAAATTAAGAATACACACTGATAAGAAATATGACGTGCTGATCATGTGATTTACTGTACCATAATGGAGTCTAATGACGTTGACAAACAAGTTCTACGTAAAAGATGAGATACAATATCATTATAATTATGGTATATTATACTTGTATTACATACATACATTCTTTGTTCTTTTTTTTTCGGAGGGACTTGTGTAACATAATAATACTCGGGCACAACATGCAGCACATTAATTATGGGAACTCGATATTGGAAGATTATGCGAAACTGTATAATGATGTTTATATAAATAAACTATGATTTATAAGAAATGGCCGTTGTTTGTATTTCCGAGCAATTAGGGTCTGAAATTATAAAACATTTAGAGCTCAAATCTCAGTTCCATTCTCAAAGTCTTACGGTTGAAAAAAGGAGCTGATTAATGTTTAAATATATAATTCTTCAGGACGTTGTTAGATTTATTTGTTAATTATATCATTATTTTCTGATCATAATAAATTAAGAAGCATTAAAAGACAAGGTATAAGATTTGACCTCGGTAACAGATCTAAAGTTGTATAACTTCGGGGCCAGGCGTTAATGACTAGTTACAACCGAACAGTAGATATAAAGAGAAGACTGATACCAACACAGGTTCCCTTGGTGGATGGTCCCTAGTGGAGAAGTGTCCCTGTGGGGGAGGGTCCCTGGGGGAGAAGGGTCCCTGTGGGGGGGAGTGTGCGTGGGGAGTGGGTCCCTGGGGGAGAAGGGTCCCTGTGGGGGGAGTGTGCTTGGGGAGTGGGTCCCTGGGGGAGAAGGGTCCATGTGGGGGGAGTGCCCGTGGGGAGTGGGTCCCTGGGGGAGAAGGGTTCCTGGGGGTCAATTTTATCAATTTTCACACCGTCTCAATTACAGCCTAAAACATTCAAAAGAAATATAAAAAAATGATTCTGAAATTTGTGGTATTTATAATCTGACATCATGTGTTGTATCTAAACGTCATGCTTGTACTCAATCCTAATGAAGTCATAAAATACTTCTATTCTAGTGTAGGTGTAGTGGTATTGTTGGATATTATCCTAACGATTGTTCACTTGTAATTTCTTCAAAGTGAACCATCGCGTAATTCAATTGCACGAGACGACGTCTTAATGACTCGTGCTTATTGAGATACTTAACCTCTGTAAGAACGTTTCTGTACATTTATTCAGTATGACTCATCAATCACATTTTTTGTAGGGTTAAACACTTAATGCGATTTTTTTCTACAGAAGTTGATTTAAGTAAATAAACTTAGCTTCGCGTAATTAAGTTAATGTCTAGTTCTCTTAATTAACGCTAGTTCCTCATAATTTGGAAAATATCAAATTGTATTTACACAAGAATCGAATAGTTTTGTTTCTAATGCATGTTATACTCAGCATTTAAGAAAAATAATTGTAACGAAACGCGTACCTAACACTAAATGTAAAGTGAACGCTAACAAGTTACACAGTCATCACTTGGTATGGCTATTTCTTCTTCTTGTAAGACAGCACCAACATTTAACAGATATTAGATATCCGCAAGGAACTGCCAAAATCTCTCCATGAATAGCCAGTGGTGGAGGTAAATAGATAGCAAGATGTCCTGAGCGAAATCATCACTAAAACACGTGTTACGCCCAGGGATCTACCAAAACATACACGCGCTCCGTACGTAGACCTTATCTTTTACGTTTTGACTTATACCGGAAAAGTACGGTCCAGCATTATTCCACTCCAAACACATGTCAACTCCTAAATGTTCTCTTACAATGTATAGGCCTCAGTCTAGTCAGGCTTTTAAACTTTAAAGCAAATTGTTTATTTCACTAAGTATTTATTTTATTGCGGAACTATTCAATACTTGTGAGAAATATACTGCGCAGAAGAAATTAAATCGTGCATTACCTCGTGAAAATCTGCTATTACTATAAATAATGGACTTGCACGTGGAACTACTGTGAAATTGGTTTGCAAACAAAAATATTTTTATAATGTCTGTCTGACACGAAATGCTTTATGGACTGGTGTTTCGAATAATGAATTAAAGTTTTGTCTCGTTCATTCACATTTCACGAATTACAAAATGTTAATGTACTTTAGTCGGATAATTGATAAATTGTGATAATGTGAGATTATTTGATAAAAAAGTAAAACTTCGATCCTGCGACAAACGTCTCCCGTGAACTAAATGGAAGTGACTTTTGTAGTTAAGTACTGATACAAAAAATAACTTCCATGTAATGAGAATAAACAGCTCAATTAGAAACAAAGATAGCCTTTCTATGCCTCCGGCTCCGTAGATGAAATCATTTATTTTAGCATATTAATACACGATTACGGTACCACCAGGGGAGATAATCACTGCAGTATTTGTAAGTTAATTTGGTTCCCGTTCCATGTTACAGTACAGTCAGAGTTCAACGGGAACCAGTATACTCCTGTGTTAATGATTGATTTATTTACGTTGTATTTTATTACGATATTATCACATGTTTTAAAAGATAAGTTTAATATAAGTATATATTTGGTTTGCCGTATATAATCTTTTAAACCTTCTTTACACCAGATATCGAGATAATTTACAATATTATATCAGAGATTAACTTAACGTGTAGAATCTAACCCATACACCGTCGTTATAAACATTCACATGTTAGAACAAGATCGATTTCTACAGATCGATTTGTTTACAATCTCAGGTGATTTATACATTGTATCCTGTATTAAGATCTGTGGATTATTTAGGTGTGTAAGGTGAGTTCATTAATTGTTAACCTTCATTTGAGATAATATCACGTATACGTTTTTGACTCTATATTTTGCATACATTTTTTAATATAAGACAATAACATTTCGTTTTAACAGATGAGCTGAGTAAAACGAAGAACTAACGCGACTGAGTTTCGGATATGATTTTTTGGATTTACATGTGTGAAGTATTAACAAATTACAATGTTATAAAAAATACCAGTTATCGAGTGTTTAAGCTATGGCAAATTTTCAACTTTAAGATAATTAATGAATGTCCTAGCTTGTTCTAATACATTATTTTAAAATCATGTTCTAACAACCTATTAGTTTAAACTAGGTCCAAAACTTCAGACAAACGTAATAAGGAAATCGTGGTCGGTGACATTATTGAATCAGGTTACATTATGAAAATATGGTATTACGCAATTTTCTCTATTTACAGACAGTCTTACAAACAAAAAATATCTATCACAACAAAGGATTGTTAGATATACGCCATTCACGCATTTGATATAGGAAACGTATTGAATAAAAGCACGAACAAATTGGTCATGATTCGTGTCAAAGTTTCTGTTTGTAAACCTGATAGTTGCATGATATATTCAATTAAATCCTATTGTCATGGGTTTGAAATTTCAAATCTCAGCTCTGCTTTCCGATATGTCAAGGACACTTTTTCACTGTCCCCATCCCCATCCCAGCTACTGAGGCAAGTATACTGTGTTTAAAAATCACAGAAAAAACGGATAAGGCTAGTATCGGTGCTTTACAACGGGAATCAGGACAGAGTAGGGATGTAAACGGCAAACGCCCGGATCTCCTGTATCTTACCCCCCCCCCCGTCTCTCTCTCTCTCTCTCCAGGCGGTCCTGAAATGACCATAGCAGCTGTCAAACAGGTTGTTTAATAAGATATAAACAAATTATAATACTAGACCAAGTGCTAAGAAGCAGTAAATGTTTTTTACTGTGTATCATGAGTTCTATAATTCTTTTAAACAAAAACCACTGAGACTATTGCATTGCTTTCATCTGTCATCATTATACTTTACTGAATAGGCCTACGTTCAGATGGCAAATTTATCAATTTCAAATATAATCATATATGAATTTTAACTTCTTTGAGCGTAAACTTATACTAGTATAATATTTGTATGAATGACGTCAGGTTAGATAATAGAGGAGGTTAGATACACAATTTGACGTTTCAAAGTTTATATTTCATTAAATACCACAAGGTCTTTGACCCATGCAAATATTTACAACAAAGGTGTAACGATTATCGATACGCTCACCTGGTCAAACGACAAGTAAAAGTCGGAAGAGTTCAGAATAAAATCACTAAGTGTAAGTCATCAAATCTGAAAATTAGACTGTAATTACAGTACAACTGACGACGTTAATAATTGAAGATATTTGTTTTGATTTATTGGTAGAAAAGAAATAAACCGATTCAAAAGATAGAAAGATAAAATCGTTGTTATGACGTCATCAACATGGCGGCCGGTCTAGAGATTCATGACGCTGCATCAACAGGCGATTTTGATTCGCTAGAAGAATATTTGAGAAGTGGAAAATTTGACGTTAATCTGAAAGATACAGAATGGGGAAACAGAACAGCTTTACACTGGGCGTGCGCAAAAGGTACACATGATTATAACAAAGTCAATATGTCTAATTATTGTATCCTTACAAGAAACGAAGATATTTCGACTTTCATGCAAATCATTTATCACACTTAAAAAAATCGATTACACAAATGGAATCAAGTGACTATAAAACATGGCAAGAACTTCAGTGAACCGTTGAAGATCATATTAATGAAATAAATGTGAAATAAAGATTGAGTGTGATGGATAGGTACATATTGGACGACCTGTATCTTCATCATGACAGAAAGTTTTACAATCGTCAATGCCTAATTTTTGGAACGCACATAATGCCCTTTACATAAATTCATAATCAAAATAACATTGTTCTAAGCTATAGGCTATTGGCATTTTTTGGCGAAAGATAAGTGGAATTATGTCTGAATTAATGGAAATATGATTTAACATATAATACCAACGATTGTGGTCTCATCTAGTTGTAAGATAAAGCCAGTATTAATCACGCCAAACCAGTGATACTTGTTTCGAAGTATTGATTATTTTGATCAAAGTTTTGATGATTTTTTGTTTTGATTTATTTTGGTATACAAACGGTTTTGGGATTTTTGATCATCAAACCAGCATTAGTTGTTCTTAGGTCTATACAGATAGAAACGACGACATAAGAATGCGATAATTATATCGCCTTCCAAAAACACAGTTATGTGGTTGTTGTTATACAGTGATTTTGATACTAGGTTGAACATCGAGATTGTACTGTATTTGTTTGTAGGTTTTGTTGAATGTATACGTCTGTTAATGGACCATGGTGCTATAGGTACGGCTAGAACTGACTCTGGTTGGACGCCAGCGCATTTTGCTGCCGAAACTGGTAAACTCACTGCATTAAGGGCTTTGAATAATGCTAACATACCTATTGGATTAGTAGACAAGTATGGAGACACTCCTAAACGTATTGCTGAAATGTACGGCCATACGGAATGCGTCAAGTTCTTAGAACAGTAAGTGCTTAGTCCACTGTATTATATAGACAATTACATACATGCTAGTTGAAATTGCAGCAAGTATTACCCCATTAGCATACATTTCTGTACTATTGCTGCAACATCTCAATAAGGATTACATTAATATTCAAGCTAAAATGATCATGAGTGTTTGACATTGATATAATTAAAGCACGGTATGCATAGCACCAAAAATAGAATCATCAGTCAAGTCTTATCTAAACAGCAGAAAATTGTCTTTTTTACCTTTGCTGTAGCTTTAATAAAGTCCAAAGACCCCTTTACTGTATTGTATTTCTTAATAAAAATGTTATTTTGTAGGTTTGTATAAATGACTTTTCAAACCGGAAGTACTCTTGTCTATATTTAGTCATTTGACAAAAAAATCGAAACTCTTTAAAATAATTTTGGCTGCGATTATTAACAATAACATCACAATTATGTGTCGAAATATCATTTAATGGTAAGAAATAAGAAATGTTGTTTTTTAAGACCTTTGTATGAATACATACTTTACTTATATTGCTGGTGAAACATGATTGTTGATACTGTATGATGATCATTTAAATACATGTACTATATTTAGTACTTGGTAAGACACATATTGGCGATTGAAAGCCATAGTTAATAACTTTAGTCATGAATTGTTTACAATAAATATCAAAATTAATGGGTCAATAATTAAAACTAAGGACATTTGGCGTGTAAGTTGCAAAATGGACCCCAATCCTGCCGATGATGTTTTGAAATGCGCACAATGTGAATTTCCTAATGTTTCCGAATTGCTGTAAAACTTAT
Organism: Lutraria lutraria; assembly: GCA_964023205.1. NCBI lineage: Eukaryota > Metazoa > Mollusca > Bivalvia > Venerida > Mactridae > Lutraria > Lutraria lutraria. Next base: position 4,891,424 of record OZ026838.1, read on the forward strand.
TTATAATTATTATCACCAAAAACTGCTTTTAAAAATGACAAAATGAAGAATAGTGTGTATAATATTAGATATTAAATTTATATTAATGTATATAAGATATTTTTTTATGTTTCATATCATTTGTGATATGTTTTGTACCACTGTTATAAAGGATATGTTACACATGTATTTATAGTATTTGGATTAACTAAACTACAATGTATGAAACTTTAGACCATTACTGAAGACATATTTGAAAAATGTTGAAAAAAGTAAACCCGTGAGTGGACTCATTATCAAAATAAAAAAAGGAGGAATTCTTGAAAATTGGTCATAAAAGTTCATAATTATCATTATAACGTCGATTATGTCATGGTCTTAATGCAGAAGTGATTATCAACTGTGATTATACTGTATATTTGGTCAACAAGAACATCAGAAGATTTGAAAATGGATATCACTTAATGTTTATTTTTATGAATTTCGAAGCATAATATATTTGCTCTTCAGATGTTTTTTGGACGAGGCTGCAGGTATTAAAAGACCTGATTTTCCTCCCCGTGTCATGTCAGTGTTACGCAGACGATCTCAGCGTTCGTCTGTGACGTCATCCAGATCGTGGTCTCCGTCATTAACTGAGTCCAGTTTCACATCACAATCTATAGCTAGGTATTGTCGTCAGCAAGGAGCAGACGATTCTCCAAAAAACCTTTATACTAACAATGTTCAACATTTTCAGGAAATTCTCTGTACGCATGCGCAAAATGCTCACAGAAAGTATACACATCCGAAGAAAACTACTTGCACTAAGTTTATTTATTAACTTATACAATAGCTACATATGACATATGTTCTCGGAGTTTATCTAGGAAGTCGCGAAAACATATGACTGTTATGTAACTTATTAATGTATACTGCATATTCAAGCAGTTATATGTTTATTCTATCTATATTTGAACCACAACTAAACATAATTATTAAATTTCTTGTTTTATTATTGATTGCACTTGAAAATACTTCAACACTCACTGTGTCTAAATATATTTTTCAGCGACATGTATACATGTATATCTGAACTCACAACTTTCAAATATTATATTCATTTCCTTATATCACCAAATCAACTCATTATTCCATACTAACACACATTTCTGTTGCATGAACTTGTTATTATCGACATGCTTAGCATTTTAAATTTAACAACTAAGACGCTGAACTTATGACAAAACGGTTTATTAATTCCCTAAATGTTTTATTAAACTTATTCAAAACAATATTGCCAGTGGCTTTTAGAGGAGCACTTGTTTGGGCCGCTGTAGCACAGTTCATGTTTAATAATCGGCGTGTACACTGCTCATAAACACCATGATGGTACTTAAGTCTAAAGGCTCCCCGAAGCAAGAGCACTTAACTCAGTGATATTTTACCTTGTATTTATGACATGGATATACACAGTTAAGTTAAAGCGCAGGAGGGTCAAACGAAAAAATGACGTTTTTTTTATAATTAACGGGATATAACTACTCTAGTTGGATCCTAAACCAAACTCGTCATTATCGTATATATGTTCTTTCTACTTCTCATAAAATCAGGATGTAAACAGTGTTAAACAAAAGCCGATATACCAGAACATGATACTCAGTGACGATTGATTTGATGTTGTATAGTATTGAACAATACCGAAGCATTAAGGGTCTTTCAATACATATAATACACATAATTGTAAACATAAGTGTAAATAAGGTAGAATAAGACATTATTTTATCAGTCAAAGATAATACAATGTATCTCTTCAACCTAAGGTCCTATGCAAACTGGTGTCCGTTCCATGTTGCAGTGCACCTGTACACACAAGTCGACGGGAACCAGTTTACATTGCCATACGTATGGATGAGAGCAGTGAAGGTATAAAAAACTGGTACATAAACATGGTCATATAAAGCATATGTTAGTAATCTGGGAACCTTAATTATCATTAGATATAATAATTTGATGTAGTATGATCATACAAATTGAACGTAACTAAAACTTAGTCTAAACTATTGTACTAAGTTTGACATGGGTCATAAAGACGGATGCTAGAATACACGAAGAAACACATCAATATGGACGTACTGCAGATGAAGGTCTACAGACATAAAAGCTCATCTTAAACAAAAGGCGTCCAGGGAACTAAAATGAACGTGTAATCTCTAAGACAAATAATGTTACTGATATTAAATTTTATTCACATTATCAAAAATTGTTTCCTGCTACATCCTGGATTTCTTTTTTTTCTCCCTAGTTAACCATATTATTGCTCCCATTTATCTTCATTTGCATGAAATCGCAAAGTTAACTAATATTTACTGAAGCCTGTATGATATATATTATATGTGTGCTCATACAGGTCCCTTAACTAATAACCCCGATAATCCACGAATAATCTCGATAGCATTTACAGTATATGTTTGTATACTGATAAGCATTGTTTTCAGGGCTTTTGTGCCTTTAGTGAGAAATACACAATATTTAGATTGCATTTAGTTTATATTGTACATTAGATTATATAACATTATCTTAAAAAATAATTATATTTGTGTTAGTCTAGTCTACATCATTTAGTAATATATTAAGAGTAGGCCTACTTCATCATCTTTGACTAACATAACACGAGACAGTTATACTTCAATATTTGGGTCTACATGTGTACATTTTTATGTTGGAATGTTTGTTCATCAGTAAGATTCTATTTTTTTTTATTTTCAGCGCCGAAGAAGAACAAAAATCAAAAGGCATTGACAATAGCATTGAGTGTCCACCGGATGTAGACCGGGAGACGTAGTGACGTCATGATGACGTAATTTCAATACGTCATTATAATTCATTTCCTGTTGTGACATTTGTTTACTAGTCCTTCATTTTATAATGTAATCAGTTTAATGTATGGTCTTACTGTATGATATTGAATACATGTACTACACTAAAAATCAAGACTAGATAGAGCTGTGACGTACAGTCTTAACTTCTATTACAATTAAGATAATCTTTGGGTCATAAAATAATAGAACGGTCCACCTGATTGTCTAGTTCAAATAGTCCAAAGGAGTCCGAAAAAAATGTTTGTTTTGATGAAATGGCTGTAATAATGAGGAGGTTGATGTGAAGTTATACTGATCATAACATCATGCCCACATTATTTCCTGTAATTGTAAGAATAATCATTTAATGCATACTTACCAACACAAAACAAATCGTGAAGTATGTCCTAAATAGACCATTATATTAGGGAAAGAAGGGAAAGTTCTGTTTTCTGTTGAAATGAACAATAGAAAAGAGATCATTTTTGAGAATTTTCTTTTTTTTCGGCATTTGGGACAATGAAGGCACTAAGAAAAATAGAAAACACGCTCAGCTTCAACGATCTAGTTCTTCATGCTTAAATACGATATTAATGATCAAGATGTTCCTTTAAGTTATTGCCTGGTACAAACCGTATTTTGTATTGTTTAAATCTCAGCTTTGGTCAAATCAATAGGAAGAAAACTTCTTAAACCAACAGTTTTGATTCGACAAACATGGAACCGTATGTTGCTAATTCTATATTCACAAAATACCTGATGACACTATTGGAGTAGAAATCGAGTTCAAAATTGAACAATTCTCAAACGATCAACTCGATCTGATTTAACTGCTGATTACAATCTACAAAGTTACTTAATTCATATTGATTTTAACCGGTCACACAGTCAAATAAATCGTTCAAATATAAAACAGTGTCAATAAACGGCCATAAAATATCAATATGTCATTGCATTTCTTTTTATAAATTGTATATTTATACACAGCAAACACCAATAGCCTATTTTTTTGTTCGTATTTATGCATTTTATCATTTATGTAACATTGATTTATTTACTTGATAATAAAAAGTGTTCATATTATACTATGAAGTCATATTGTTATCTTTCGATTTGTTGGGTCGTCCGACACCATGTACTCGTGCATTGCAATGTCAAAACTACTCGTCATTAGAACGCCAAAGATATTCTGACTTAGTCCTACAGAACGTTTTGCGACGATCATGATATTGTTATAATTAATCAAACTTTTAGTACCTATTAGTATGTACGAGAACAATATCTATTATAGATTATCTCCCTTTAGCTATTGTCTTTTTATAAAGGATAACTCTGACATTCATTATTTATACACAAATAAGTAGATGTGGAAGAGTTATCGTTCGTTTAGTAACAAGGAAGAATATAAGAAATTAGGGAGAGGGGGGGGGGGGGGGGGAGGTACTGCAGGAAGAATCACACCCTTATAGTGTTCTGATCAACAAAATAAAAACAACAACACTATATTTGAAAGATTTAACATGAAATAAACACGGAGATAAAGATATTGAACAAAATACAAGAGAGTATGTAGATGTCAACAACAGGTTCTAACGACCAAACCACGTGGACAATATTTGCAAACAAACACAGTTCATGAAATCCATTAATGTATATGTAGTATTCAACGAAGTTATCAGAGTAACAGATAGAATAATATTTTTTAACAACAGTTCTCATCGATCCAAAACATATAATACAAACATTGGATCATTTCATTAAAAACGTAATTAAACAAATGATAATGACCTTAGTAAAATCTCGATATTATATCCACATTAGGGACAAATACTCAATTATAAGGACATATTATAAGGTTGATGGAAAGAAATTGAAAATTATATGTGGTTGTTCTAATGAGGAAGATATTCAAGAGAGTACTACTAGCATGCTAAATTTACTGTAAGTAGTTACGGTCAAACCTGTAAACTAAGGCCACCCCTGGGAAAAGAAATATTTGACTTTTATTGACAGGTGACCTTTATTCAGAGGTCATTATGCTGTAAATGACCAGTGACCGTTTTCAAAAGTATGGTTTTTATGTACAGGATGGTCTTAATTCGGAGATGGCTTCTAGCACAAGTTTGACTGTATATATTTATTTACATCAGAATTATTCAGAATTATGTAAGATGGTCTGAGTATTCACGTTGGCATAAAGGTATTACATCCAACTCTAGGATCCTGACTCCAAAAAGTATTATCTCAAAATAGTTTATAATTGTTATAAGTTTCCATGATAGAAATGATAAACCATGAGATTTTTAAAAAACAACGACCTTCTTATGAGTTATTTTCCCTGTAAAATTGTATTGATTAACTATTGAAGACTATGGGAGTAGACCATTTTTCAAAGATTAAAGAAAAAAAAATATACATTTCAATGAAAGCACCATATCAATATTACTTGATAAAGAGAAATATAGGTCACCATGATATATTTTCAAACAAGGACAACAGCTCTTTAAAAAAAATGTGTCGTGAAATTATTTGAATAATCTAAGGTAACTATCAAAGAAATAAGAACAATTGGACCAGACTATTTCTGTATTATTAACATTTTTGTGCAGCATTGCAGTAGATACGTAAGAAAAGCAGGGTTTTAGGGATCCTAAAATCGAAGAAATAATAACGATTGTTAACAAGGTAACTTGAAAAGTATATAGGATTATCTATTATCCACAAATAAACATACACACTGATAACGGCCGTCCTATCATAGGAAAATATTTTTATAGAAGTATTTGACAAATTACAATAGAATGCAGACGACATATTTAAATCATTTATATACGCCGGTGTTTATCAATATTCAGTACATAAAACTGTATTGAACAGGAAGAAAATAATTAATTTATCGCGGGTGACTATTGGTTAACATTTTGTTATCTAATTGATGTATTTCTACACCTACGTTAAGACAAAAAAAATGGAGACATTATATACTAGTACTGATTGTCATGATATGGTATTATGGTATGATCATTAAGACAATATTGGGTACATTCAATAAATATAGGACAATCGACCGATTAAAATAGTTAAGTTAAAATGCAGAGACGTGTATATCAAGTTTTAAACGATCAATTTTGGAGACTCAATAAAATATTCAGAATCGAGTGGATTATTTTAAATGACGTGCATCAGAAATTTATTGACAAGTTGAACCTTAGTGAAAAGAAGCGAACGTTTTTCTAACAGCTGGAAACAGAAGCAAATCGTCTTCAAGACAACATAATGGTAAGTATAAACATCTGTTTGAAGTGATTAACAACTACAGCGAAACACAGTTATTATGAACTCGTGATATAAATGAAGAATTGGATACAGAATGTATCTGTTCGTCACCAAATACGTCCTTCTTCACAGAGAGTGAAACATACGTATTAGGGTCAACAGGATTCAAGATAACCCGTCTTCTACAGTGTATAACTGCCGGCTTCTTTTATACTACAAGATTTCATGGTTTCAGAAAATAAGAATCCATCGACGTAGTTAGAAAACTACACGTGTACATGTATACGTATATCGTCATGTTCGTTAACATAATGGATAAGACTCTATCAAGCGTTTGGGTGGTAAACAATAAGATACATTGATCAATATCTGGGCTCAATATCTTTTAAGTAAACTCATGCATAGATAGTTAACACAATACAGGTATGTTACATCATTGGGTGTTTACATTCTTTCAGATAGTATTTTGATATTTATGAGCTAGGACGTATTCTGTCTTTCGGTAATACTTATCATCGTTATCAAGAAGGAATTTATCCGTTGTTTAACTGCCCATTCGACAACTATGGTCGTTTCAGAGCCGCCCAGAGAGGGGAGATAAGATACAGGACAACCTGGCATTTATTTCTCCCACTTTTACTCATGTAAGATAGGTTTTCAGCTCATATAAGAACATCCTTTCTCACTAACTGGATAGAAAAATCCGTACAAGTTACTAAAGATAGCGGTGCTGGAAAATCTTATCTCGTATGGGGTTATCTACAACGACTCATAAGTAATGGTAGATTTATTTTCTCACTGTTTAATCGGCATTATTTTCGACGATATAACTTCAATTTTAGAAAGTCTATGGTAGGGTAGCAAGAGAAAATTATGTTAGGTCAGATAACCAGAAACAGACAATTTTGTAGCCTTGTTTGTATGTTTCTGGCTTATAACTGACCAACTCTATTTTTTTCGCTGACCTTGATGATTCTGGCGGGAAAATCCAAAGAACTTCTTTGGGAACAAATCATGCCTCCGGAGCACTTACATATTTTTTGGCAAATTATTAGAAAAGAAAAGTTTTGAGACCTATATACCTTATTTTGGTCAAGCAGCCAGAAACATGACTATTATAACCCCGCCATTACTTGTAGTCTACAGACGATGGTGTTTGGATGAAAGAAGTGTTAGATATACTCGATTCTGAACCTCAGAAGCTTGATGACAAGCTGAAAGAATACGAAAAAGATGACAAAATTGAAAGACTTAATGAACTGATGGTACGTCTTGTTTCTGAGCATGATAAATCTTCAGTTAAGTTCCATATAATTCTGCTTCTAGATAGTTCTATTCCGCGTGCATTATTTCGACCAATGTTCGTTTTTCTTTGATTCAATTTCGAGGAATACGAAAATAATTTGTCTTCCATATTGAAGTAAACGTCATCATCGTGAAAACTTACTATCAGTTACTCTCATACTCGATTGAAATCATTTTACTGGTATATTGAAACTTAATTAAATCACATTTTATGCTTGACTTGAATCTTCCGAATGCCTTAGAAAGTGTTATTTTAAAGCAAATACGGCTTAACAATCTCAGACACCTTATCCAAATTACTGTCAAATTGGTGGAGATTATAGATTTTTTGGGAAAACCATTCCGTGGTCTTATCACTTTGTTACAGATGTGTGTTCCTTATTTCAAATGTCTTATTGATTTTTTTCTATCAGGACGGTGAATGCATTCTACATATGGCTGTGGGCAATGCAGACAGCGTGAAAACCCTGCTGCAACATGGCGCTGAACATTCTAAACCGAACAAGGTATTGTCATTACCTCTGTGTACAGTCAAACATGTGTTAGCGGGTACCTTCAATTAAAGGATACCCTTTGAATAAAGGCCGTTCTTTGAATAACCACCATGTATTATTTAGAATAAAATCACTCCTGAATAAAGCCAACCTATCAATAAAGGCTAGATCTTTTTTCTCAAAAGTGGCCTTTGTTCAAAGGTTTGACTGCATACAAATATCGTATTAATAGTTTGTGTCTTCCAGGTAACATAGGTTGATTATTTTCTTTGGACAAAACAAGGGTTAGCCATCCACTATTTTTTTATTAAGTAATGTAGTACGATTAAATTATTGTTCACGCAGTGTTCGAACTATTTTTTTAAAGCACTAGTCCGAACTATATGTGGACTATTGAAAATAGATAATTTAACACTAGCCTGAGTACACAATTTTGAGAAAGTTCTCTAACCCGAATAGAGATTCTCTAGCTCCGGGCTGTCGGCTAGTGGGTTAGCGTGTAGACTGTGGTGCAGGAAATGTATTCGGAAAAGAACAGAAATACGAATGTTTGCCCTAACGCGACCGACCGTAGCCCAATCCTTTTTTTAATTTGTAGGTCTAGAATATATTTTTCGGTACGAGGGCCGCAAATAGTCAAATTCAATCGTCTTATTTATTCGGTCAACATTAGGTCATGGTAAAGGTCAGACTGAGGTTGGTAGATATGGGTGGATTGAGAATATGGTCATAATAAGTATTTAAGTATACGACCAAGCGGTGTTAGTGCTAAACGAAATGGTAACATCTACTTAACCTTGTATGGACGGACAGACAAGACAATCATTATATGGCTCTCGCATCATAGGTACATAACAAACAAAAATCAACTTCAGTAGCTTTAGGGCAAACATAAACAATTTTAGTTTTTAGATTTATTATAAAATATGGGTCTAATTAATTTGCTTGTCTATTTCTGTTTAAGGCTTAGTTTTTCATCCGTCGCGCAGGTATTGGCCGGATGTTATTCACTAATAATTCTTTTTCACATACTAGTTTTTATATCTTTCTACAACAACCGTTTCCTATAATTGTCACACACTTTAGAAGTTAGACACAATCATGTAAGTAAGCATGCATGGAATAAATACATAACACACTGAGATCTTTGTATCAAACTCATCTATTTCTATTGCCAAGTCGATATGCACTTTAATTTTTATTATTTATTATGTTTTTTTTATAATTACATTCATTATTATTATCAATTTTGCATTATAATATTCATTATGACTGTTATATAATATTCCCCATTATCACGGGGCCATAGTTTTCGAATTTAGAAGCATTGATTTCACGTGTGAAAATGGTTGAGTTTATCTATATTCAGAGAGAGAGAGAGAGAGAGAGACAGACAGACAGACAGACAGACAGACAGACAGACAGACAGACAGACAGACAGACAGACAGAGAGAGAGGGGGGGGAGAGACAGACAGAGAGAGAGAGAGAGAGACGGAGAGGGAGAGCGAGAGAGAGAGAGAGAGAGACAGAGAGAGAGAGAGAGAGAGGGGGGGGGAGAGAGAGACAGACAGACAGACAGAGAGAGAGAGAGAGAGAGAGAGAGGGAGAGAGAGAGACAGACAGACAGACAGACAGAGAGAGAGAGAGAGAGAGAGAGACGGAGAGCGAGAGAGAGAGAGAGAGAGAGAGAGAGAGAGGCAGACAGACAGACAGATAGACAGAATGAGAGACTGAAAGAGAGAGGGAGAGAGAGAGGGGGAGAGAGAGACAGACAGACAGACAGAGAGAGAGAGAGAGAGAGACGGAGAGCGAGAGAGAGAGAGAGAGAGGCAGACAGACAGACAGATAGACAGAATGAGAGACAGAGAGAGAGAGAGAGAGAGGGGGAGAGAGAGAGACAGACAGACAGAGAGAGAGAGAGAGAGAGACGGAGAGCGAGAGAGAGAGAGAGAGAGAGACAGACAGACAGACAGATAGACAGAATGAGAGACTGAGAGAGAGAGGGAGACAGGGGAGAGAGAGGAGAGAGAGAGATAAGATACAGGATTACCAGGAGTTTGTATCCCTTATTTCAGAATGGACTCCAACCTATCCATATTGCTGCCAGGGAAGACTTTGTTGAGTCAGTGATGTTATTGTGTATCAGCGGGGCGAATATCAACGCTTTGACGGTATTTTACAATCTTTTTTATGTACTAGTTTTGGTTCATGGCTCTTTTGACAGTTTTTCTGTTACGTATATTAAGTCAAGTTTAATAAATCCTATTTATTTATCTATTTGTTGTTAAACGGTCCATCATTCAATAGCCATGGTCAATTCAGAGCCGCCTAAGAGGAAAGGGAGAGATTAAGATTCAGAAGAACCTGGCATTACTGTCCCTTCTTTTATTTATAGAATATTTTCCTGGTTCTTTATCGTGCCCAGTCTAAATCAAGCTTTCCAAGAAACCAACTTATTGTTATGATCAATTTTTAAGGGGTCCAAAATGTCCCTTAATCAAACTATCACTGTGTCAAGAAATGTGATTCATTGAAAACTCACCGATTTCAGAATGACAATAAGACACCGCTTCAAATTGCTGCAGAACTGGACTCAAGGGGATGCTACGATGTGCTACATTTGTTAGGAGCAACGGTAAGAAAAATCAAACATTATACAATAAAAAACACCTAAAATAGAAGATTACTTGTGATGATTATTACAATGCACATCATAACTTTCTGGATATCTAAAAAATAGAAGGTGAAAAGGGAAAACAATGAAATAGCACACATGTTGAAGTGGTAATTTACAGGCCTTCCTAAGTTAGGTTACTCTTGGGAACCATGCAGCAATCTTTCATTTATTACTTACATACAAGTTATTTATCAAAACAATTATTATACTCTATATAATTTTAAGATGCCGGAAGCCGTTGTAGACAGGCTGTTAAAAAATAAAGCTATGAAATACAACTATGAAGTTTTTCAGGATAGCTATAAGCACAAGTAAGTAGACACAACGTTTCATATTACACTTATTATACCCAAATTATTCATTGTAAATACACATCCTTTAATTATGCACGCATGCGCGATGATACAAATGACTAGAACTTGACATTGCTTATAATAGGTGTTTGGAAACCGTTGAATGATTTGCTGCCTTGTGGAAAAATAGAAATATTAATTTCTGTTGAGAATGCACGATGACCTATAGGTCTCTTTATCAAACTAAATTGATACTTCGTTTTTGCATCTTTTAATCGAAATTTTTCATTGAAATGTTCTTCTTTTCTCTTTAATGTATACTCCTATTTACTCTGATGCAAATTTGATGGACGAAAAAGCTAAAAAATTCTCTGATGAATCATTCATTATAAATTCTGCAGAAACCTTTAAAAATCATAAAGGCTACCAAAATTCGTTTGACGTGCAATTTGAGAGAAGTTCGGATAGTTTAGAAAAACTTATTGTAAGCTTGACTAAGAGTAAGCCTCGCTTTATTTCAAGAAATGTTCAATGCTTAATAAAGTTTATAAACTTTTATAGGAAAATACAAAATATCGTGGCTAGAGTGAAAGGCACGAATAAAACAGTGGATTTCAAGGACGGTGAAAACACCTCTATTGGAGTGTCGATAAAGAACCCATCCCTTTCATGCAACATTCTGGTATGTCGAATGCAACCAGAATTGCAATCATGCTGTTCGCGGATACCAAAGGTATTTCCACCATTTTTCACATTCAGTGACATTCCAGCTTTTCAACGGAGGAAGTCCCCCAGACTCACACCTGGGTAGGCACTACCGAGTGTCCGTAAGTTAGTTGGACACCTCCATCGCATGTGAAAATTTGTCCTGGTTGGGATTTGAACTTACAGTGGCCAGGGACTGGTGATTGCTGGTCAGAGACCATCATCACTTGATTACAGAGGTCGCGATTTATTTTATCTCACCACTGTTACCAAGACTTAGATAAGTTGTGCGGACCTCTGGATGGATTGCCAATTATGCTAAGTATCATTCCTCTGACCTTACTGGGGCATATATATATCTTTTGTTGGCAATGTGGGTGGAGTTTAAATTCCGCATTGATTTACATCACTTAATTTTATACATATTATATAAGTTATTTGCAAGGAAGCTAATCTTACAGAAAATTCCTCTTTGCAACTAAAGTTCAATGTAATGGGAACATTCAAGTATATGTATTTTACTTTCGTGTAATTTTTTCAGGCATGAGTATCCAATGATAGATAATTAGGAAGTATAAAAGAACGTGATTACAATACTGACAGTATAAACCGTGCATATAACATTTCCTGAATGATACAGTCTGATAAAAAATATATACTTAAGTAATTGTTTAGTAAAAAATTAGTAAAAAATTAGATTCCAATGAAATCTCGACCAAATTACGTGATACTAAACAGCATCGCTTACTAAAATGTCCAGATAAGAGAGATTTCCGGTTACAATTTATTAAGTAATATACATGATAAAACTATAGGGACCAGCTGTCCTGTCCGGATTAGATAGGATGCCGGAGTAGAAAGGCTCGTGTTAGAGATGTTGGACTGCATTTCGATCACGTTACCAAGGAGTTGGTATATAATTATTTAGGGGAAACAAGGTAAATTAAAGAACAGAACCTAGGAACATTGGTGGTTAGCTGTCCCCAAGTGTGTACATGTAACTAAAATATTGTTGAAAACAAGCGTAACTTTTAAAAAATTATCCACAAATATTGTATGACCATGAGCTATTTTTTATTCTTCGCAGGTTAAAATCCCCGAGGGTGCCACACAGATAAGTGACGTTTATCAATACAAAGTTGACGTGGATGTTGAATGTGAGATGCATATTGATGTAATAAGTTTTGATAAAGTCCGTTTCAATCACTACAAAGAAATAATTGTTCAACAAGAATACACTGTAAATAATGAGGAAGATGATACAGCGCCGACTGTTGTGTATACAGGTCATCAGTCTGTCAGTAATAAGGTAGTTTTTGATGTTTTCATTGAAATAAATGATAGGAAACCAACCAGTCTAATGTATCGTGTTTCAGTTTAAAATGGTTCACACGGCGGCAATTATCCTTCATAATTACTTGTTAATAAGCCCTAAGAAAAACATATACATTTGTATAATATTATGTCCCATGTTATTCCTTACACATTACGAGCTCAAGGTTAGAGAAAATTACCAACTTTTCTATTTTCTGAACATACATTAAGCACATGGATTTGTTCCAAATAGAATATCGTTTGATATTGTTGTCTGAAACATCAGTGTCGGCGCCAAAAAAGGGTCGGTCAGCACTATTGGTTAATTTTAACCTATCAGTTTAAAACTGAGGTAAGGTTAAGCGATTGTGTAAAACTTTAACTTGGTTACTTTTGATAAGGAAATATTTCCAGTAAGAGTTAACATAAGTGTCTGATATTGGGTAAGACAAAGTCAAGATCCTCAGTTTGTCTATTTTCTTGTTAAGGGAGGTCGACGTTTGGTTCATCAAGAGCAGCTATCTTGCGTCTGGTTAAATTTTGGTTAACTTTTTAACCAAACCTCGAAGTTAACCCATTGGTGAATTTAAACAATGTTTATACAATTGGATGCATGGTAACCCTTTAAACGACTACATTTTTTCTGGTCTAGTATAGTAATTCCAAAAACATATTCTGCATTGTATTTTGTGAGCGTCCGTACGCGCGTCGCTGTTATTTTGTCCATTCTTGCTCCGGGTGAATATAAACGTGGATAATATTATTTGATTTGAAGAATGTTTAGAATAGTTATGTATTATATTTTAATACACTAATTAGCAAACATTCATGTTCAGTCTGAAATAATCTTTTTTTTTAGCTTACTAGTAGGGCTGTCCCGATACGATACGTATTGCGATACGGTACAAGCGATATACGATATTTACGATATGATATAAAAGTATTTCATGGTAATGAAAAACGTTGCAATATTAGTGGGTTTTTTTTATTTCTGCACACTTGTTTGTTGCTAGAAAGTACTAAATAACTGTTAAGATGTAAAACTAAAATTGTCTTGTACTTATGATTCACAAAAGTTTAGTTGATTTGTTGAAATCAAATAATTGTAAGAAATACTTAATCAGAAGCAAGTTTTAATCTCTGACCCATGAATGACCTTATATTAAGAATTGGAACTATGCATAATAATTGTTTAAATTTACACGATTTACAGCCAGATTTTAAAAAAATCTGGTTTATGACCATTGATTAATAGTACTGGATTAATAATAAACTTTTGAAACTTCAACTTGAATGTTATGATGACGAGACATATGTGTTCCAAGGTTGCTAGTCCCACCAGATATACTATACTTGACTTCGCGGTGACACTTCTTACAGAGAGCTACGTGCCTCTTTGTTTCATCAATCGGCAAACCAAAATGCTGCCAAATTTTATGTAAAATTACTTGTTGACGTAATATGATTTGTAAGTCAATATCTACCTCACGCTGCTATAATGTCTATAAATAGAATAAAAATCCCGGATTTTATTTGAGTAAGCATTGTCGACGATTAAATGAGAGTAAATTCGTAAATCTATTTCAGTTGTTCAACATTCTAAGAGTTCTTAATCTAAATGTAATAAACCGCGATACGGCCGATACGGGACCTTCCGATACGATACGCATATCGTTCAGCACTGTACCGGTACGTACCGGTACACGGCCATATCGGGACAGCCCTACTTACTAGTATTGTATCGTCAATTCTACTTTATAGCAAACGTCCATGGAATTCCCTAACAACCCTTGTACGCGTGTTGGGACATTGTTAAATGTGTGATTTTGTGCGTAGTTGTTAATTGAAACATCACTCTTTACAGGTTTCTGTAAGAGGATTTAAACTCATTGCTAGCAGAAACAGCCCGATTGTAGTGTTTGCCGTATTTGTGCGAAATAAGGTGGACGAATCGGTAATACGTGAAAATGAAAGTAAAATTCTAACTTCAAGTGTACAGCCCAAATTCCAAGTGAACGTAACTCCTGAATCTGGAATGGCAAACACGCGTGTAGAAATGCAGGTAAGGAAGCGACTTATCATAATTATTCATAGAATACATCCAGACAGACGGCATAACGAGAAAAAAAGATTTAAATTTATTCACAATTGACAGTTTTTTGTCTGAGTAATAATGGTATAAATTTATACTTAATGCGTAAGCCGAGTATAAAAATTGCAGACGAACCTCACTCATACATATGTATGTAATAAATAATCCTAAATATATCTTTTCGATTTTTTCGCACTTTTAAGTTCTTATTACATTAATTATAATTATCTGAATGAGATTTCGAAAAATGAATCATAACGATTAGAATTGGGTCTCCGAGCTAAAATCTTATATCTTGTCTTTTGTTGTTTCTAATTTGATTATGTTCTGACAATGATGATACTATTGATAAATTAGCCCGACAGGATAATTCATCAGCTGAATATTTATTTAAACACTAATTAGCTTTATCTTTTCAACCACAATACTTTGAAAATGGAATTGAGATTTTAGTTTGGAGACCGAACGTTAGTTTTATAACCTCAAAGTATGGAGTCAAGTCCATATCAGAATAAATTATAGGAATGAAACCTAATCGTTAAATTGTACAAATGATGTACTGAAACACCCATCCACACATTTAGGTGATAGAGACGAAAAGCAGTAATGACTCAGACGGAAGTGGAATACAGAACAGCTCAGATTTCTGTTCTGTCAAGGGAAAGGAAATTGAATCGACTGACTTGAGCGCAAGTCGCCAGTCAGTCATTAGCACAGCCTACGTGTTCACTGTAACACTACCAATACCAGACGGTCAAAACAGAAGCGGAGACCCTTATCGTGTTATGACATCCCCGGGTGAGATATTCATGTATTTTAGTTCCTAACATGCGAACTCTTCCAGTCAGTGAAAACCGATTATAATCGATGTAAAATAAATAAGCATATGCAGTGAAAACTATCGACTTCTTAGTATACACTTATTGATATAGTAGATCATATCGTTGACAATGTCAAAGGTCGTTAGGACGCCATTGTTCACAGATTTGTCAAAACATAGTTTAGTAGTACAACCTCGCCAATACTCAAGACCCCTTAAAAAGGAAACACCTTGCCACAAAGTATGCAAAGCAACAGAAAACATCATGACAACATCTAATACATACAATTTTATGCAAAAGCCTAAAACCTGCCAAGAAGACTTACACCCACTCCTTTCAAATTCAACAACAACAGATTGACATGGCTACGAGAAAGGAGCATTTATACATACATATGATTGGCTTAAAGTATAAGATTGTTATAATCATGATACTCAGATTCTAACTTGAGCTGAAGGTTTATGTAAATCATATAAACGACATACAATAGAGCAACATTATCTTATCATTCAGAAAACACGGAGGATTGGAACCAACACAATGATGTATCTGATAGAAAAACAACAGTGACATGTAAAAATGCTAAACCTGGCAAGTAAGTAGATACTGAAATGAACGATTACATGCATATATACATATATATGAAATGTTAAGTAGAAACGTTAAACAATAATAAGAATTTCAGCAAAATTAAAACAAATGTTTCTTCGCACAAAAACTAAACAGGAGGTTGCAGGACGTATTCTTACATTTTAAAGTTTTCATCTTGTATTAACCAGTTAAAAACTCTCTTCTTATCATTTCCTTATTACGATCTTTAAAAAGCGTCTATGTACAACGAAATGCTGACGAAACTGTATGTTTTGAAAAGCAAATTACCGATGACTGCTGGAATTAAAGTTCAAGTCATCAATTATATGTATAGGGCAACCTCTCCGAAGCAACAGGCTTTGGGAGAAACACAATTATGTTGTTGTTCAGAGGTTTTTTCTCAAAAGAGTGCCGCTCTGTAGAGGCTGTGCTTTACTTCGGAACATGTTCATTTTCCTTTTAGTTTCATTGTTATACAAGCAAAGAAAATCACTGCGTTGGTTAAAGAGAAAGTCAGAGCTATGTGGGAAGAAGCCTTCGGCTCCAAGAAAAAATGTTCATTCTTTGTATCTGTAAAACCTTTGCCGAACCTAGGTTCAAAATATCAATTCTTAGTGACAGTGAATTTGTGTCTAGAAAATGATTACGATAAAAGGATGGACGAACTACGTGATCACGATATAAGACTTGAAAAAGAGAAACGATTAGTTCATTCATTACCTCTGGATATGAATGTAAACATCAAACGAACTTATCAATACCGCATTGAAGTTACAAACGGTGAAATCGAAGGTCCTGGGGAAATACCGGTGCAATACCAAGAAGGAATTGAGAAATCGAAAGAGTTCAAAGTTTTAACCAGGGAGAAAACTGAGGTTGTAGGATGTATTCTCGTATCAAAATCATTTTCGTGAGTATATACAATACCATATACAACAGCATACTAGTTACAATGTCATTTTATGTACTAGAAAGCTAATTAATAGTCTTGTCAATGTACCACTATACGAATATTTAACACAGATCGAACAAAAACATCTTGTTCCCCTTCTTTGACAAAAAGTTTAATGTACGAGTAAATGTATATTTGAATATAAAATTAATATATTTAGAATCAATCAATGGAAGTAAAAACGTTGCAAATATGGCGCAATTGATCTGTATTATCACATATATATGGATGAGTTTATGCTATTGAAACAACATTTTACATGCTTGTTCAAAATACGTTTCAGTTTTTCAAAGGCGAAAAAAATTCCAATCAAGTTTTTCCCGAGCAAGGTGGCGACTATAACAGGAGGTAATTTTTTATATTGAAGCCATTATATAAGATATTTATTCCAACATAAGGCATAAAGCCCTACAGTTTACAATACATATACAATTTACATTACATATACATTAAACAAAACATAGTATGGATTTCTACAATTATAAATAATTGTAAGCTGTACTAAGCTGTAATGGCGGATCTTTTTTAATAGATAACTTATGGGAACATAAAAGAAATAATTTAACCATATTGCAATGAAATGAAGAGAAAAGTGTTAAAAACGATTTAGATCATAGATACAGGGCTTCGTCACGTAATTTGAAACATTTATGAATATATACCGAAAGTTGTTTAATTATTGTTTCATTTTCAGATGAGATTAGTTCGATAAATTTTGGCATATTTGGTCTAATATTTTCTAATATATTTTTTTCGAATAGTATTTGAATATAATTGACCTTCTAAAACAAAGTGAAATTCATCTTCAAGAGTTTTGCAAAATGTACATTACCTTTCATTTCTAGGTATTTTGTTGGGTTTATTCCATCTTCCACTTTCTAAACGATGACTTGACATTATTAATTTCGAGAAAGCATATCTGTATTTTGGAATATTAATTATTTTAAGTTAGGGTTTGAAACCAAAATTTCCGAATAAACAATATGTACTAGATCTAGACGATTCATTTATTTCTACGTTCCATTGCTGAATAAAAATATCTTTAATTCTTTGTGAAAATAAATTAATGAATGATTTACAATGTTCAACGCCTTGGTTTAACCAAACATGATAAAAACCAGTGCTTTCAAGAATAGCCTTTACTTTTGATACACAATTAACAATGTTTTGATTTCTATTAATATCATTGAGCATGAGATTGTATGTTTGTTTAGTAAGTTTACAATTTTCTACCCGAGTTATTTTTAGCCAGAATCGCATGATGTTAGTCAATCTTGTTTTTTTTTTCAATGATATTCTCCCTAATTCACCATATACAAAATTATTCTGAGGTTTTTTTTTTACTCTTAGTAGTTGTTTACAATATTGCAAATGAATACATTGTAGTTTCTAATTTCTCTGCATTACAAAACCCCCACACTTCTGACCCGTAATTAAGAATAGGTAAAATCAATTTATCAAAAATATCTAATGAGTGACTTACACTTAATTTATTAAATTTGTTTAGATGCATTTTCATTTTATAAATAGATTTTAATGCTTGTCCACTTAAAGCCTCAAACTTTTCTCAAATGAGCCACTTGTTGTAAAAACAATACCAAGGTATGTAAATTGACTAACGATTTCAACAATATTATTATTATACGTAAATAAATTATTATTTCTTAGTTCCTTTCTACCTTTTTTAAAAATCATTATTTTTGTTTTATTGACATTAACAACCAATTTCCACTTATTAAAATAGTCTGATAAAATATTTAATCCTTCCTAAATATATATATTAAATTTTAATTAATAAATATTTTTCCAGTTTTTTTTTCAATTCTAAACACAGTCCTCAACTCTAACACAGTGAATTTTCTTCCATGTTTGTTTAGGCTATTGTGTAGTACATAGTGTAAACACATGTGTGGAGGATTTTTTACAATGTGAACGGGACTGTGTTTAAAATTTAAAATAAACATGGAAAAACATTTAAAAGTGAAAATTTAAAATATGGAAACCCCCAATGACATACTGAATTTATTGTTGGACATTGCACTTTTACTTAATTTTGATATTATGATACATTATTTTGGCCACTAGTATTAGCATAAGTTCAGGTGAGAATTATAGATACTTGTTAATTATCAAATATGATTTTACTGATGCAGAAATGTACATTTAATCATTAGCTATTGATAAAAACTCATTTCAGTTATGTACTTTCAGTAATTATTGAACAATGTCACTTCTTTAGGATGCATGGCTAAAATATCAGACGGCCATTTTGTCACAAAGTACTTATATATTTCTTTGCATATTTCAGACAGATTCCTAAATGATGTTTATGTCGAGAGAAACTTGGCCAGTAAGATCGGAGGTAAATGGTTCACCTTCGGAATATATCTGGGATTACCGTGCATTAAACTGGAAACATATGAAAATGTTGAAAATGACGAAGCGTGTAAAGAGGTACTTACCTAATTTGATTTCTGGAAACTGTTAGAACACTTATCCAAACCCTTCTTCTAATCCGACAACCTTTTTAATTTGCAAACAGCAGACGACACCAAATCTTCGCTCTTTTTATAGTATTTTTCAACTTGAATTGTCGTATAACGTAAGACATTATTATAGTCAAATATGTTGATAAAGACAGTAGTCGGTGAAAATGCGTTAGTATTGTTGAGTCTTAAAATTCCACACACATATGTTTATTAGACATATATACAATACATTTGTGTATTGGCATAGTCAAACTTTTAAATAGGAGTGTCAAATAAGGTGAGATGCACGTGCGAATCGTGTTTTTCGTGTCTTTCTAAATATTGTCAATGAGTACTACGACTGGAGACAGGCGTTAGACGTTTTGAACTAAAATGTATTTTGACTGATACTTGAAATGTACACGCTCGTACATATGTGAATCTAATTTATTTATAAAATGTTTTAGGTTCTGTATCTTTGGAGAGACGGACGATATGACAGTGAAGAAGAAAGGTTAAATAAGTTCATCGTGGCTACATTTAATGCAAAACTGTTTGAGTTACGTGAGGAAATGTTGCTAAATCATGTACTAGAGCAGTGAGTTTTAATACGTACTCGTATGGTGTTCTTTTTTTAAAAAATAGTGTTCAACATTTAAACAGTACGCTGTTTTAAATGCATTTTAATCTGTAAGTTGTTTGTAAAACATGTATACATGTGCTTGTTCACTGTGTCTAACAGTTGATGTACATATACAGTGCCTTCAATTGCATGGCGCAAACAAACATTTGAAATTGGATATAATATTTATTTTTTATGGAAACTATCAAGTTCTCGCTAAGATAATTGATACCACTGTGATAGAACGTATCAACATGGTGATGAGTAAATATCTACGTATTTTAGACTCAACACGCCAATAAAGGTCACTGTTAAGGATATACCTATTGCCAAACAATGTCATAGAAACTTATGGCATAGATAAAAAAAACAGTTAATGACACTGCCCTTTCTCCATTCATTTTTTGTGGTCTGAATTCACAGATTAGAGGGTATATCAACATGCATGTACTTAAAAACTATCAAAAGAAGCTCTAGACTTGAGTGACAATTATCACAAGCATCAACCAGTTTACGAAGATTAATACCAATGAGTTTTTTATCTTGCAGTGAAAGCAAAAAAACAAAAATACAACATTGGGTTAATCAATACAGTAATACAACAAACGTCCCAGACAGGAAGATCCAATGGAATTTTATAAAATTAAAGTCGAACGCAGGTGAACTACACATCTGGCTTCTGTTTCTTTCTTCAGTTTACGGAACAGAACATGTTCTGTTCTGTTCTGTTCTTCAGTTTACGGCATTTAATGATATTTAGTATGAATTAAATTAAAACATGTCTGTTTTTGTTAAAAATTGTTTTTTTTATTTAGTTACGAATCGTTATAAAAAATCAATGAAGGTTTGTGAACAAAAATCGTATAAAAGAAAAAAGTTACAGAAGCCAGCTTTAAATTCATTACCAGGTTTCTACTTTTGATCTAAAATACAGTGAACTGTTTCCGATTATAAAAGAGATATTTAGAGTTTAGTAGTAATGTAACAGTTGTATAATGTATGTTTAATTTATGTACAAATGTATATCGCGCAGTTCATTTCAGACTGGGTCGGGTTTACTTTGTGTAAGTCACGTCCAGAAAATATAACCGCCACATGTTCGTCTAAATATGTGTATCATTTTCTCTGTATATAGTGTATGATAAATTGCTTACTGCTTGAAACTGAATTGTATTAAACAGTTGGTTATTCATTCACAGTTTCACCTCTCAGTGATCAATTTTTGTTGTTTCTCTCGGAGAAGGTGACCGATGTTGAGCACGTTGCAGCGAACATGGGAATCAAAGAATATTTATTGAGAGATATGAAAAAAACATCAGACATTTATCATTACAGATTCAAGGTATTTAGTGGTCACTTTATCAACCAAATCTCTTCATTTTCAAATAAACACCCAATATATACCAATGTAGAAATAAGTTAAGTATGAAGTGTATTTCATTTAGAGTGGTTTTGCGATAGCTGAATTGATTATTTGGATTTGTATTTAACAGGCTACCTGCATGCCGTATCGATGGGGTTTGAATATTCTTCATTATGATGCGACGCACCCCCCTTTATCATTCGCAAGTTTATTTCCCTATTTTCCATTCTCTATTATTCTTCCTCATGTTCCTTAAGGTCATTCTTGCCATTTCCCCAATGTTCGGCAGTTTGCTCTTTTCGTATTTCATTTCTCCGTTGGCGGCTTTCAATGTTTCATGAAAGCAGTACAAACAAAGATAAATTAGCAACAACTAAGAACAGCAAAAAATAATATTTTTGGTTAGATTGTGAGTTTGATTTAGATATCAGAATGCAATAAATATACTTTTTTATATTTTATTATTTTTCCAGATTTTGTCATTGATCAGAAGTAAATGTCAAGGACACCTGCGGTTCCTAAAAAAGTTTATGAAGTATTTAAAAGAAGAAAGATATGTTTTGTCTATTCAAGAAATTAGAGAGCGTGTACGACCATGGTGAGTGACAAGAATTTCACACGATTGTTCAAGTCTATACGATGTTTTAGGTAGTTTATAAACATGCCTTTTTGGTTGGGTTGTGAATTGCAAGTGGCTTGAATACGCCGATTTCTTGTGTTGTGTATTTTCTTATTGTAAAACCACAGTTAACTTGTAAATAAAAGTTACCATTTAAACAACGACCGCTATTGGTAGATCATCAAAGATGGTATGAAATGAACTTTCGAATGTTTCATTTTCTCTTTCAGGATAGACAGTCAAGACCCAAAAACTCCAAACTTATCTACGATTCGCGATATATTTGGACTGAAATAACTCTTTGCGCATATGTGTAAACTGTCCATAAAACGTGAGTTGTGTACTAAACGATGCTGAGCGGAATTTTCACAGACGTTTTGTCATAGTTTCCTGACAGCGCTCATTCTCATTACGCCCAGGTAGGACCGATTTCTCATCACACATACATCCATCACACATATTGAGAAATATAAAACATGAGCATTTTTTTTTTACAAAAAGCCTTTATTTTTGAGATTCTTACACATCTGTTCGCACATGGCAAGTTTACAATCACTATTATATACATCGACGCCATCCATGGGTACGATAAAATGAAAAAAATGAATGACCTAAAATATATGGTGTACGGATTTCTTCTGACAATAAAAAACACATCATGACCAAAGAAATACGCGTAATAATTATCATTTCGGATGTTCGCAATTATTAATTGTGCTATATTAGTCATGTTTCAGTATCAGCTATTTTTAAAATACATGAATAAAAACATCATCACATTACGAAGTGATTATTGTTTTAAAGCATGATTATTCATAACGTATAAAGCTCAACTCCTTGTAGACAATGGTTACATACACAAATATATACAAATATCAAAGAGCAGATAACGAATTTACACACATATATTTAGTAAACAAATGTCACTTGAAAAACAATGACGTAATACACGAAGTGAGTGCATTCATTCCAAATATGGCACATATGTTTGCGGTGCATGGTGGCGCTACAGTCAAGACAGTTCAATGACAATATAACACACCACACGTAGACGAATTCAAATTTAAATTACAATGTTGAAATATATAAAATGCATGACGATCACCATCTTACGACACCAACTACCATGACCATTCTGACAACCAATAGAATCATAATTCGTACTAATTGTCAAAACTCACAGGAGCTGAAATACTGCCCATACAGTCCTTGATTAAATACCGCCTCCCCATAGCAGGATTGTTTCTCCGTCCCATTAATTTTTAGATTTAAGACAAAGACCATAAATAATAGTTATCTCTCATATTTTAAAAATATGAGACATCTTGAGTTCAAACAGCATATCAAGTCTTACACAACGTATGTAAACTCTTGCTGCACATAAGGGTCAATATTCAGAAATGCAGAATTGTATTTTCTCAATAACTTAATAAAACGCTTATTAAATATGTCTTAATTACCTATAATGGGACGACAGAAACTGACAAACAACCCTTGTGATTACTTGAACCTTTTCTGTGTAACAAAGGAACCGGGTCATGCAAGTGGTACATTCTAAAAAGAATATAAACCAAGACAAAACGATAATATCACTTTAGCTCAACTAATATCGAAATGTTAGAGTGCACCTACATAGCAAGTTTGTGAGATTATTTTCTGTTCTAACAGAAAGAAAGGTAACTACAGCTCTACGAACATAAATGGTCTACTACATGCATCTACACAACTACCAACTAAAATAAAACGCAAAATAATCAAGCGGTTGGAAACTGAGGTTGTACATTCAACATGCGCAAAGGCGAACGAAACTAGAACTAAATATGTGTTTGCTTGTGTTAGAAATAAATAAATCATATAAGAACTATACTTAGAATAAGAAAGAACGTAGATGCAAATTTAAAACAAAATGTTGTGAAGATAAAAGCAAAGTCACTTCTACTCGTATATATATAAATAAGAACGAAATCGCAGTCATTCATAACAGTTATTTCATAGAAATCAACTGAAAGGAAACAAAAAAGAGAGAAAATAACAAGAGTCGAAATGGGACTATAAAGTTTACATGCATGATTATGATGTAAAACTTGAAATAAAAACAATGCTATAATACACACAGGAAGAACTAAAATAATATACATTAACAACGTACTGGCCAACGTTTTTACTACCAATGACTCACGAAATACCCATCTGTACTGAATATGAATGAGTAGACATAACTGCTGAACTATCCAGAAATCTGGTAGCATAAATTACAATGCATATGATGATTTCTTTTGGAATAAAATTACCATGAATCAAAAAATATCTCAATTGGATAAATATTTGTTATTTCGAAATAATGATAAAGTTTGGCTCAGTATGTTGTAATATGCTAAGATTGGTATATTTAATAAACTAAGATATAAATGATGAATCTATAGAGATTAAAGATGCAAAATGATAAACAGCAGTCAGAATTATCACAAGTGTTTTTGATTTGGTATAAATTATGTTATCTATATGGCGCGCGGTATTTAAGGACCCTTAACATTATTTCCTGGTGACCCTGGTAACCGTACGATTTGCGCACCGCTTTGTGGAGAGAAGTTACAATATTCACAATAACCAGGTCCTCCTTGAGCCCCTGGGGGACCACGTGGTCCATGTGTTCCTGGATGACCCGGTGCTCCTCTCTCACCAGGGCGACCTTCCTGACCCATACCTGAGGGACCAGGTAAACCTGAAACATACGTAAGTATATCACTATGTTACAATATCCCTCTTTTCATCAATAATAAGTGTAATGTTTTCATCTATATTTATATCTATCTTGAAATAATCTTTTTCGCTACATTTGGATCAAGTTTTATGCACTTAGTATTGTTTTCTACTTTTCACTTTCCAAATATATCAATCCTATCAATTTGTATTTACGTCAAGAAATAAGACATCGTGGGAATCTGGCGACATTGTCATAAAAAGTACATTATACTGATGTACAATGTTGAAGTAACAAGGTAAACTATCTCTACATACAATAAGGTATAATGACAAAACACGATAAGTATGCATATATATTTGTTTTTTTTCCATATCCATTTGTTTGACTTACAATCCATCAAGTAGTTTTTTCGAGGCTTCTTTTCCTATATCTGCAGAGAGCTTCAGACGCCAGGCCCGATGTTATGAATCTTAAGAAGAGTCTCTGAGTTCAAATCTCTGTTCAATTCTCAAAGTACAATAGTTTAAAAGATGTTACTTAATACTGAGATTGTTAATACACCATCCAACGGTATAATTGATACAAAATGGCATGTCTAAATGCATGCTCAAATCAATTATACCGTTAGATGTTGTATTCATAATCTCTATATTGTGTGGTCATAATTAGCTTTGAGACATTTAAAAGACAAATATGAGATTTGAGCTCTGAGATCCATCTAAAGCTTTTATAACCTTGGGGTCAGGATGGTGAGTATTTGATAAACTTTGCTCGAGTATGCAACTCTCCACCAAGTTGAATAGACGAATGGTAGGACTTATATGTATTCGATATTGAGTTTTTAATTAATAATATCGTTCTCACTTAGTTTGACATACGGATAAAACAATATTCTAACCATTTGTAGAGAATCATTCAAGGCCACTGAAAAAGTTTCCCTACCCCAACTCTTACCAGCGCAAAGCGTGCATTCGTGGTGTACACTCTATGAGTGATATCTATGTTCAGACATGTAAAGAATTTAAACACTAACACGATTTGGGTGCTCGTGTTCATGTTGAACAGGATTTGGTTATCAAGCGGGACATTGTCTGGCTTTGTTTATGTTATTTACTCAACATTGAGAATGACTCTTACCTGGCATACCACGAGGTCCCATTATGCCATCTTTACCTCGTCCCCTAGGCCCACGATCACCTTTGATACCAGCTTCACCAGGGGGTCCTTCAGGTCCTTGTGTTCCAGGAAGTCCAGGCAGCCCCATAAAACCTCTCTCTCCGGGCAGACCTTGAGGTCCACGTTCACCTGGTATGACAGAAAAATGTCTTTTTGAAATATGGCAACTATATTGATTCAGTTAGATTGCTTCCATTACACGTATACAGTGGAAACTCTCCAGAACGGCCATCTGTTGAGCAACTAGCTCCCTTCAACAACAGCATGATTTTTCACACTTATATTTGATTATTAATTTCATCTCTCTAGAGCAACAACCTCTCAACAACGACATAAATTTGCTTCTCACAAAAGGTGTTGCTTTGGAGAGGTTGAAGTGTATGTATAAAATAAATGATTGTCAACAATATGATAATTATGCTGTCGTGTTATCAGTATATTTTTTATGTATCTACCAGGGGTAAATAGTAAATTGACTGACCTGGTAATCCATGTGACCCGGGTGGTCCAGATTTGCCAGGTTTACCGACACCAGTTGGTCCAGGAGGTCCACGGAGATCAGCAACTAAATCTTGAATCTGTTCTTGTAAAATTTGGAAGCAAACTTGTCTTACTTCTTCATCACTAATACTTCGGCCCTGTAATGATTTAATATGAATTATTCTTTATGTACCTGACAAGTTATTCCAAAATGAATATAAAGTTAACAAGATGTGTTTTCAAAACACAATGACCCCTCTCGGAGTGACCTTGACATTTGATATACTGACCTGAAAATGCACTGGTTCTGTAGATGAACCAACATATGAAGTTTGATGATAGGATATGGAATCATTTAGATTTTATAGGCAAGGTTAAAGTTGGGTCCAAAACAAACATATCAGCAGACAGACAGGCCCAAAACAATATGCCACCGATGTATCGGTACGGGGGCATTAAAATAGGAACTCAAGCCACTAGTATGTATGTTTTGAAGAACTTAGATAGTTGCATCGAGAAGTTAGAATATCACTTCTTACATATGCAAGTATATTAAAAAATAGCAAAGGTTAATATTCAGTACTTTATCATGGGAACACAGTGGATGTTGTTGATAATACGCGTCGAACTGTTACAAAACAACACTATAAACTGTGGCATGATGACTGATATCGAATTCAGAAAAAAAGCCTTAAGCTATTTAATATTAAGTGAGTACTGTCGGGATATCAGCTTACCGGAAGTCCAGGCATTCCAGGGGATCCCGGTTGTCCACGTTCGCCGGTAGGACCAGGTGGTCCAGTTGGTCCCGGAAGTCCGGGTGTACCTGGGGCTCCCGAACTACCTTGTGGTCCTCTATTTCCAGGTGAACCTCTAGGTCCTGCCTATAAATGGTTAGTTCAAATAAAATATTAAACACATCCATGCTTTAATTCTACTAAAATACAAACAAATAATATGAAATATACTCAAAAGGTATAACTACTAAATAAAGAAATAGATGATAAGAATAAAAGGAGCTAATAATACATCACTCATAATACATATACGAATAACATGTGCTTCCAAAACTTAATCATTCAATTACATATGTAAATATATGATACTATCAGTAAAAGGCGCAAGTTTCAATCACTTTACATGCATGATATTTTGTGCAATTCACACAACTTAAAAACATAATAAGAAAGATCAACAAAAAATGAATGTCCAGAAAATTAGTCTGAATGGAATACTACTCGTACATCGATAATAGATGTATCTTACACACCAAGAGCTACATGTATTAGACATGGAAATTAGAAACAATAAGACAAATAAACCAAAGACGGCTCGGAGGCATGAGCTACCTACATTAAATAATTTAAAACAAAATTGAAAAATAAAACATGAATACTGGTACATGTAATATAAATAAAACACACACCATGCTGACTTAATTCAAATGAATGTGTTTTAGTTCAACAAGCCGTTTTTCAAAGCATTCCACAAAGGGGTCATGTTCAAAAATTCAAAGTCGAAATGTTAACTTCGTCTCAATTTAATCTCATGTTTCATAATTGGCTAAAGATGTATCTGGACTAAACAACACTAATTTAAGGTTTAAAGATCAAGACTTAGAGGTCAATGCTTTGAGAGACGGGTTGGTGAAATTATTCTCTTACCAAGCCAGCATTTCCTGTGGCGCCAGACGGTCCCTGTGATAAAAAAATAACGGGTTAATTCACATAAACTAGGTACAATGAAATATCAAACATTCGAGGTAAATTAATGATCTAGAAATAAGAAATAAGATTCTAACTAGCAATCGCTCAGTTCTCCTTTCTTATGAATTTTAATGCTAAAAAGTATCTACAAAATGTAAACACACGCGTTCTGTAAGTCATGTATACAAGAATTAAAAAGTGACGGACAAGTGACGTAACAAAAAATAAAAGCTAAAAATGAAATGAAACAAAAGACGATAAATACCTTACTGCTGTATTATGGGTGTCTATATTACTTTGCACCTACGCTTTTCTGTCATAAGATTTATGTTTATATACATTCAGAGACATAATCTCGCATCTCGCATCATGTATTCCGCTTTGCAGAAATGCAAAATGACATAATGATAGCTGCGATGACTAGAGTAACAATGTGCCATGGTTAATGAAAAATCTAATAATATAGTGTCTACTGAAAGTGGATAAAACAAAAGGTAATCGACGGAAAACAAAGGGAAAAAAGGGACAGACACGTGAACAATCTGACGGTAGCTTGCTGAGTGCTTACCGGCTGTCCAGGGGGTCCCTCCTTACAAAGGGAACTTACCGGTGGCCCTTGTGGGCCGCGTGCTTCTTGTCCATGGTTAGCAAATAAATCATATGAACCGAATTCCTGGAATACATAAAAACACAACATACAATGTATATATAGAACGGTGACAAAGTCAAATAAGAATTATGAGGGAAAATGGTTATTCTTTACACGGTAGTTGTTCAATTTTGACTAAAAAATCAAATTATAAGTTTTACTCCATTTTGTGGACAATTTAATGATTAAAGTTAAGTTTGTTCTATAAACAGATAAATAGACATGAGAACAAATGTTACTTACCAAACCAGATCCTTTGTCACCCGGTGGTCCTGGTGGTCCCTAAAATATAGCATAAAATGCTTCATTGTAATGTCAGAATCAATATGGCTGATCACCCTTTCTATGCTTCTAAACGAATGAAAAATCCAGTTACAAAGA
This sequence comes from Lutraria lutraria, assembly GCA_964023205.1. Lineage (NCBI taxonomy): Eukaryota > Metazoa > Mollusca > Bivalvia > Venerida > Mactridae > Lutraria > Lutraria lutraria. The sequence goes on from OZ026838.1 coordinate 4,920,932, forward strand.
CAATATGATTATTAAGCTTCTGATTTGATATGATTTCAACGGAAAACATTCCGTATTAAAACCAATAAATTAAAACCTTGACAATTAAGGATTCCTGCGTTGGTCTACATATGAATGGTGAACACAATCGGAAATTGACATTATGTTGTTTTGTCATATATTAGATATCCTTGTTTGTTATCATCATTTTAAGATTTCTAAAAAATATTCCACACAGAAACATATGACATATTGTGACCTTTTTAAAAAGGCATAAGAGCTTATCATAGCATATTATAAATTAAATCAAACAAACGCAGTTTGTGTATTAAATGTGAAATAGTTACTGCATATAAACAATGGTTAATACAAGTTATGAACAGAAGTTCGTATTGTTACTCAACAAAGTCAAACTTGCAAAATCACTTGAAGTTCCCATTCAGATAACTGATTTACTTATAAAAAACAGAACCGCACTGTGCACTTTTCTATACTTACTGGTGGACCCGGTGTCCCGGGCTGTCCGCTCATACCCATTGGGCCAGAAGCTCCCTGTTGACCTAGTGGCCCCTGTTGTGTAGTATAAGTATATTACATGCAAATTTATTACGTGGTGAGAGAACGTGCAATTTTAAAACAGGTGAAAATATAGAAACAGGTTAGATATTATTGTATTAACGATCTTTTCATACACCTTACGACGGAGTAACAAATAGTACGACTTACTGTGAATCTGAAATGATTTAAACTCAAATTATAACTTATAAACAATCTGAGAAAAAAATAAATAAAAAGTATTCAGAAATTATAGAGATACTACGGAACTACACTTGTGTGATTAGATTTGATATAACTGAAATAATTATTATATTTTTACATTTGTGATGGGGAAATGTCCAATTTATTTAACAAGATACTCTAGTTTATATAATGTTATTATGTATAGTATAATATACCGGACGTCCATCATTGCCTGGTTTACCCCGCTGTCCTGCATCACCTTTGTCACCGTTATGTCCCTATTTGGAAGAAACATATGTTAAAAAGTAACCCCGAATAGTTCACTATCATTGACCTTACTGTACCATAGCCAGAAATGTGACAAAGTGACCGTTTAAGATTAAACCAATTCTTTGGTACATGCGTGTCCCACCGTTTTTGCCATGTTTGCCGCCGCACGCCAACCATACGAACATTCCAGGCCCCATGCAAACTTTCCTTGATCAGTACACAAACCACTGTCACCACATTTATTTTACACTTTCTATTTTAGATTCTAAAAAAGAATTTTCACTTATTTTTTTTCACTTAATTAGTATGGCTAATGTACAAAAAGGGTAAAAAATAAACGTAAAAGGAAAATTTCTAAAAAAAAACTACGAAAGATGTTTTTCACTGTAACACCGTATTGATGTAAACAATGGCTGAATTTAGACAGTTACTTTTCGATTGCGCGAAAGAATTCCCTTGTTTTAAAGAAGAAACAAATACGGAGTATTTTCCATCCATGAATGAAGTAAAGCATGTCAAAATGAAATAATAGTTTTTGAATGAAGTAAAATGTTGTCTTATGTCGAATTATTATGCATAAGACAAAATGTGATAAAAAAAGATATATTCTGTGGAACAAAGACAAAATCTTTTAACTTTAAACAAAAATACGTTCAGAATGGGCTAGGTTTAACATTATGTGATATCGTTATAATACAATCAGACAGATATACATTTAGTTAGCAGACATTCACATGCCATGTATTATGTATATGATAAATTCAGTCACTTACTGTGTACGATACGCCTTTAACTCTAAATTCCTTAAGTTTACGGCGTTTACCTCCCTTTTTTCTCCTTTCTTTATTTCCAGCCGCGTTTACTTCCCAAGTCACGAAACATATTATTAAAACAAACGCAAAAATATTCCTGATGAGCATCTTGATATGCTTAACAATAGAAATCAACTAAAATATTAACATTAAATAAAAAAACGTTTTTTTTTTCGAGGTAAGGTTTTGAGTAATGCGGAATGAACACGATTGAGGTAACATTTTGCGGACTGCTGTATTTATACGGACGTGTTAATAAAGCGGAGAAATGAAGCTAATCTAATTGATTAAAAAAATTAAACTTAGTATGTCTGTTTTATCTAATAGTTTAACTGGTCATGGGATAGGTAAAATAGTTAGCAAACACAAGACTACTCGAATTACAGTCTCGTGATAAATACAACATGTATCTAATTTTCATTTCGGCTTCAAACGAAACTCATATCACCAAAGATCGTGTAAAATCTGTAGAAATGTGGTATGTATATGTTATAGTACTACTGTACCGAATAAGGAGGTCTCACTTGTAAACATTTCCTGGCTATTTGAACAATAAGGCAATCAAAATTAACTATAAGAAACAGTATGTAACACAAAGTACTTCATATCTAATAAATTCATACATTCTATGATTGATGAAACACCTCACAACAAGTACAAATCATATGCTTCACAATGATACTTATGTTTATATAAAGATAATTCACCCTTGTAAATAAACCGAACAAAAATGCCTTCTAAACATCAGAATGATCTTTCATTCGACTACAGCAGAAAATAATTATAAGAAGCATCCTTGTTATCAAGCAAAACAAAATGCATCTGCCATATATCTCTCGTAACTAGATCCGTCAGGATACTATTTTTATGTGAAATTTTCAGATTAAAATATTAAATAGAAACATATGAGTACGACAATTACTTGGCACAAATCACTCATTCCAAGTCTTTCAGACGCTCATAAGATTGACACCAATAGTTTATAAGCTTCGACTAAAAATTAGTAAACACGACGTTTGTAACACTTAAAAAGTTAAACATACAAAAAATCTCATCTTCTATAATTTCCCCTAAATTTGAATGATTAAGTATTGATTAATTTCTTATTTGTCTCATCTAATATAAATGTCAGAAAGTTATAAGAGTTGTCTACCCTAGGTCCCGGTTGACCAGGCTGGCCTGGGGTTCCGTTATCGCCACGAAGACCCTGAAATAAAAATAAAACTCACACTAATGAATACCTTCGGTTTTTTTTAAATACAAGAAGAATTATATTTACGTCACATTTTATTGTGAAATGTTGAAATGATTTAATTAATCATTTATTTAAAGGATAATTAAATTTCAGAAATTCTTGTTCACCTTAATTACCTTTTGACAAATAGGCCACACACTGACACAAGCGTATTATATATTTTTTCTTTTTATATGAGGAATTGTGTTACTAGCTAAAATGTGTTGGGGGAAATAACTGTTTGTTCACTGAATATAATTAATGCAATTAATATATAGAGCAGGATGAAAAGGATTCTCTATTGAAGTGTGCCGTTAAAAGTTACGCTACATTTCTTTAACCACATGTAAACATTTCGGCAACGGGAAAACAGGTCGATTTGAATAGCATTAACACAAAACATACGCGTTTTAATCACTTCAAATTAACGTTTTAATGTTACAGTAAAGTTAAATGCCTAGATAAAAGAGATCCTTCAAGATCAGGTCACGTGTTTCCAAATGTTTAATCTTTGTTCACACAATGTGTTGTAGAATTTCAAAGCGGATTTAGAAAATAAGCTGAATTGCTGGCATTATTTAATTGCCACTAATTTGCCACAGACGTGAATAAAATCCATCGTTAAATTACATAACTTGACTATGAAATGTGGTTGCTCTAATTTCAAGCAAAGAAATGTGTTTTAAAATAATCAGGCGCCTGATAATTGCTACTTCGCTTTGTCCAAATATTAGGACCAATTATGACTTGAATACAACCACTCCTTACCACACAATATACGAAATAAATCTTCATTAAAAAGCAATAGTTTTCAACAGAAGGCATACGTTTCTATGTAAAATCATTTGACAATCAAATACATGTTTGAATTACATGAAGGAACACTTCTCATATAGGAATGGTCATCTCTGTATTGATACCGGAAGAACAAATCGAATCTCAACAGAATGAAGATTTTGTCAAATTTGCAAATTATATCAGATAGAAAATGAATATCATTTTATCTAAAAGTGTCCTTTATACTCATATATTCCAAACAAATATTAATTTATAATAGTGCTCAATAATATCTGATACTCATTAATAATATGTTTAAGAAAACAATATCTTCATAAGCTTGCAACATTTTTAAAAGACGTTTCTTCTGTCTGAAGCGAATGCCCAGGATGATATTATTTTGTATTGCTCAATATGTTCTTTGTTCAATAACTTATTTTTTTAACAATGCCTCAATTTGAGGATCATTTGTACATTTCAATAGGTTAATATATATTTTTTTGTTTGAACTGTTTTGTGTGTCGTAAACACCAAAGACATGTAAGAAACGAGTTGCAAATGAAGTTATTATATACAATAAGTTGTATACATAATTTGACTTAAGTCTGAAGAGTCCACTACTAGTTAATATCGTGTTATAAAATACAAACTCACAGAAGGTCCTCTCTGTCCATCAGATCCTGGATTCCCTGCTTCGCCAGGTTGACCCTTTTAAAATATAAATTAAACAACTGTGTATCGTCTGCTTTTAAGTGATAAACATAATGTTCGCTCAGTAATGTAGGACTTTTAATAATTTTCTTTTATGATATTTACTTCCATCAAGGACTTATATCCACAAAACCTAACAAAGATTGCAAACAGAACATGTATGTAAGACCTGTCCAAGGATCAAGACATGTACAATATCAATAGGCTTAGTAAAGCAGCAAGAAATATGAAATTCGCAGTACAATAACATTATTTTCTTATTACATAATAAACACGAATAGGACATTTTTAAATGGTACTTTACCCTTGCTTTAAGTCGGCATAAACTCGAGTCCTTTAATTGTTAAAATCAACTTAAAACGAAACGTAAAACATAAACTATTATAATAATTGTCATCAAATTTATCAATATACATTCCATGTATAAAATCAAAAGTGACATTATGAATAATCATTGCGTGCACAAAATTGCAATTCGTCATTAAATCGACGTGTTACCTGCTCTCCAGGTAGACCAATTTGCCCATCACGGCCAGGGTTTCCCTAGAAGAGTACAATTATAAATAGCATTTAGAACAAAGACAATTTAACAGAAATACAACATACTCCATTATTTTATTTTTTAGTAGTGATACTTCTCCCTCAGCATTTTAGAAATAATATCATGTATTTAGAATAGTTTTTTCCAACGCATTTTTTCAATAATTCGTGATAGATAGCAACCACCGCCTTACTGTATTTTATCATTTAAAACATTAAATTAACTAACAGTTTCGTACATTTATACCTCGTTTCAGTTTGTTAATATTATGTTCTATATTGCTCTTATTGTCATGTAAAAACATGAATTGAGTAAATAAAAGTTTGAATTATCATAAGACTTCTTTACATCTGAGAGCTTATGGAAGGTCGGTGATTCGTCTACCTATGTGTAGCCTTGGTATTATTACATCATCAAAGCTTGAAAGACAACAACTAACCCTGGCTATTGGTGCGACATTCAACACCAGAGAAAAAAAAGAAAAGTTGAAGTAACCAACACGTTTCTTAACTAATAATGAGTTTAAAGAAGCATGAACATAAATATATTTTCACACACCATTAGTAGTAGATGGTGTGTTGATATATATATTGTCATAACTTATTACAAGTGACGTAGTTCTTTTAATGTTTTAAGCATCATGATTCATGATGTAGCATTGTTGCTAAATATCATTTTCATGTAAAGACAGTTACAACTATTGAATAATAAAGTGCATGTTATACTCACAGGTTCACCGGACTTGCCTTCTGGTCCGGGTGCCCCTGGCATCCCTGGAGAACCCTAAAATAACAATAAATACTTTATAGTAGAAATATGTATAATTATGTACAGCTATACATTTACAAATGTAGATGTTACATATCCTGAAATATGTTTAAATGAATCAACCGCACTATTATTCATTCAAATTTAAGATCTAAGAAAGAGCAACTGTCACTCAAATGAGTACACCTGAAGTGTAAACATTATGTACACACTTTTATGATTTTATCGTTCGCCATTGACTAAAACAACCATAACTACAGACAAACGGACAGACAAACGGATGACAAAATTTTCAGCCAGAATATTACAATGTAGTGAATATCAATGGGCTTTTTAAGTATTATGTTACCAAAACGTTAGCCAATGACTTATAAGTACACGAAAATAATACTCACTGACTCTCCACGGTTCCCTTGTTCACCACGTGGTCCTGGGGCTCCTGGTGGACCCTAAACACAAGATGATAAAATACCTTATTTGTAATAAAGAAACAGTATCTGTTATTGTCTAATAATCATGATTAAAGAAATAGTTAAATATTAGTGTTTGCAGCATAATCTTAGTAGAAATAATACTACCATTCTAATAATTTTACTTCTATTGTCAATAATGTATTTTCCAGCAATGTAGTCATTTAAAAAATCGTATAGGAGGGATGTTCAGAAAGAGCTCATAAATCCAATGTTACGTTCTAAATACTTTCATTGCAACATGAAGCTAATTTTTCAAATATCTCAAGTAATGTTATAATAAGAAGTTAATCATAGTTTGTCGACTTTTTAAAAGAAAAGTATTTTCTCCTTTTCGGACCATTCTGATCAGCCCTCGATAAGTTTATCAAGCAAAAGACTTACAAATATAAGAAAACACACAAAACGCACATTTAAGAAAACGTCTTAGAGCATAAAATGCGCATGTGCGTACCCTGAGCTTGCAACTAGAATTATGTAACTGAATGCAAAAGTAATCGCTTTTTCTGCGCATTTTGCCATTTTATGAAAACACACAAATTATGAAAAACCCTTTGATGAAATAAATGTATGGCACGGGCGAAACAGCTCTAGCTATGCATGCTTTAAGACAGATTTCTTTAAATAAAAAAAAACTTTACTGTACTACTCCATTTTATTCTTCAAAGAAAATGATAATCTCATATCACTATGGGAACGAAAAAAAAACAAAGGGTGGGTTTTTACAAATGTCTCACAGAGCGGCGTAACATTGATTTATAGCAAGCATAATCTAATAGCCACTTACCGAAAGAGGTCTGTTCTAAATGCGTGCATTTCTCGGATACAAAAATACAAAAAAGTTTAATATTCTACAAATCACAATCACCAGGTAGACAGAAGATAAAATGATTTTACAAAAAGTGGAAAGTCGCAGGATCGCCTACTGCTGTGTGGTGGTATACTGCCGTTGGCCTACGAAGCAGCTGTTATGACGACAAAACAAGTGTATTAGATGAAAACAATGACTTATAAGCATATATATTCGTACCTTAAGCACTGTATACTGATGAAAATCTACTAGAATCTAAAATACAATACAAACCCAAAAAAATAAAGAGTTCTAAATAACCGAATTAGAAAAAGTTACTGAAAAAGCAAATTTGAAGTGGAATACATTGTATGCTAACATGGCTACAGAATAACCCTTTTTACACACAATTTTCCCATGCAAGAATTATAAATGGAGTAGTACTCGAATTTGGTCGATATATTCTGTAAGTACCCCATCATCTAGATCTCTCAAACTCTGTATAGCCCCTGGTGGACCAGGTGGACCCTGAAATGTAGCAATTAAAAACCAATACAGTATAACTCAATATACAGACCACCTTTGTAACAAACATAACGGCATTGACACTAATGATAATTCGATATTAAATTGAAATATAGAAAACTTGACATCAAGAAGTGTTTGTTATATACAGGTGATCGTTTTAACTTGAAAGTTAAATTGCTTTCTGAGTTTAATGGTAATGTACATGATACAGCCTATTTCTTAAAATATAACAAATAAATAACAATACAATATGTGAGTAAAGAAGAGTTAATGGACTAGATAAGTAAAGAATTTCATTGAATTTATAATCTAGACAATACTCCTAACTATTAAGTCCGAATTAGTACTTAAACTTGATTTCTTTTCTAAACAATAGCAGTTGATGGAACAATTTTATTTACAAACTAATAATCACGAAATTGTATCTATTAATTTATATGACTGAGACATGATGTAAACGATATCGTCCTAATTATTTAGTGTTTGTTTTTTTATAAAAAATATGTTTGTAGAAAGTGGTTAATGTACGTACCACGGGTCCACGTTCCCCTCTATCACCAGCGTCACCCTTAAAACCTCTTTCGCCTTGAGATCCCTGTTGATAAATTTAAAGAGAAAATTAAGGGCCATCGAAACTTTAAATTGTAAATGACTATTACAAAACAAACAACACATTAATCGACCCACTTTGCAGGCAAAGCCCTGACTCTGTACTTAATGTCTGACTTTGTCTCTTTTACCGATATCTCAAAAATGAAATTGAATTTATTCATGCATAATGTTTAGATAACCTTGGTATTAGAAGTAGTCAATACAGTTAATTTATTCATGAGTTTGTAATCACGTATCATGTACAACACAATGTATTTAACATTTCCTACCTGTAGTCCAACTGCTCCAGGACTTCCGTTATCACCCTGTAATTGTGTAATTAAGTACCGTGTATATGACAATCATAATCTAACTTCTTCCTATATTCATCTAACATTTTAAGTATTCTATAACCTTACAGCATTGTCACGGTTACATTAGACACTCCTCTAAATGTACACGGTATTCCTGACACATTTATGTTATACTGTGTAAGTAGGCCTTATTCATTACTTCAAAAAGAAACATCAAACATATTATTACAGTCAAACCTGTGTTAGCGGCCACCGATGAAAGGCCAACCTGTGAATGAATGCCATTCTTTTAAAAATCGTCATTGACCTTTGTTCACAAGTTGACTATATTCAATTTAAAGTGCAGGTGAACAATCGAGGTGTAGGTGAACAATCATGGAGCTAAACTTAATTCGTAACACAGTACATGTATAACAAACTGCATAACAACAATATTGCAACAATGGAATTATTTTGGTAAAGACGTTCTCACCATTTGTCCTTTGATCCCAGCTGGACCTTCAGGTCCACGCTCGCCTGGTTTACCCTAAAAAACAAATACAAACATAGTAGCACTATTAACATATATTCTTCCATCTATCTTTGAACACAAATGACGTTGCAATTGTAAGTATATTGTGGGTTTCAAATTCATCCTAGCACGATCTAATTGCCCAATATTTGTAAAGCAGATGAAATGGGACTTGTATCCAGAATAACGTTTATTTTCGAAATGGAGTCAGGATGGGTCTGTCAATCATAACAGCAAAAACTTCTACCAGGTTTTATCGCATGGCTTATTTGTTTATCTGTAAAATATGTAATCAAAATGTGATCGAAAATGAATACCACTTTCTACTATGTTGTAGCCAATAGAAGGATTTAAGACTTAAATTTTTGGGCCAAATATCATGGCCAAATATTAACAAATTCATCTCATTTATGTCTAGCAAAAAGGTTAGGAAAACAGTAAATATTGCTAAATTTATTAAACATGCTATGTCCTGTCGCTCAAATTACTTAACTCTGTACCTGTTTCTTGATTTATCAGATTCATCTTAATAATCCATTTGTTCATATGCTCACTTGATGGTTTATGCACATGTATATATCTGTTGTCTTTGCCATATTATGTTGTAAATGGCCAAAGGCAATGTATTTTGCTATTTGCCAATAAACTTTGAACTTGAAATTTACTGAATACTTACATAACTTTTACAGAAATACAGGAAACTAAGTTTAAGTGTTGTTCACCCCGTAACCTAGTTAGAATTTCACCGTTACCTCATGACTCATGTTCATGCATTTTAACTAGCAAAAGCTATTATTGAAGGATGAGACAAATATAACGTAATCAAATTATAAAATGCTGTTACAAAATGAATTATCTCATGCCCGTCTGGAGTTAACTCCCTTTTACTAAAGATTCGTAATTGCTTGGAGGAAATGTGGGACAGAATCCATTCATGCGTGTGTCACGTAAGTTCAAAGTTGATCAAACATTTCGCTATTTTGCCGTTGTTTGCAGCTGTTTTATCTTTAGATATAGATAAGGAATATTTACCGGATTCCCATCAATTCCATCTCGTCCAGACTTTCCTCTCTCACCAGGTGTACCCTAGATTTTAAAAACAAATAAAATTATACACATTGTTTTAAATTCATTTAAAAGGTAAAAAAGTTAAACATTACAAAGCAATAAGATATTTCAGACCATTTAAATAGTATGCCCAAATTATACCAATGAAATAATGCAATCTAGTATTATTTTTTCTTGTAGTTAATAAGGGAGGCAAATCCTGCATTCATATTCAAATTATAAATGTAAAGCTAACACGAGTTGTCTTTCTTACCGGTTCTCCTGGAACACCGGGCTCTCCTGAAACACCTGGTTCGCCCTAAAGAAGATAAAAACTTAAAATTATCTACCCTCATTTAAAACGTAAAAATGTTGACTTTGAGGAAGTATGAAATTAGTGTTAAAGCAAAAATATTAACCTAAAAAAGTTTAATGTAAAAACGAAACTTTTCAGAGAAAAAATTTGTATTTTTTATGGCAAAATCGAGACTCACGGATACGCCAGCAGATCCTTGTAGACCCTGGGGACCCTGTGGCCCTTGTGGACCCTGAAACAAGAATAAATCTATGTATAAGAAAAATAGTTCCAGAAAAAACCTATTTAAGATCCTTCACTTCACAACGTATATTAAACCCAAAAAGCTTACCTTACCCAATTTCAAATAATATAAATATACCATTAAAATTCATTATGTTAAGATTAACTGTTGATCGGTCAAAGTTCGCCAGCATTCGAGTAAAATCATCTTAAAGCTAGAATTTTATAGTTTGTCATATGCTTGAATTTTTATGCATTTATACACTTCCTTCGAAATAAATATGTTAATTTAAATATAATCAGTTAATTATTACAAAAAAAAAAAACGGTTTACTTACTGGAACTTGAATGACTTCTTCTTGAATCTCATTGGAGGTTATACCCTGGAAACAAATAAAGGATTGTGTATTGTTTGGTTCTAAATAACTGAACATAACATTTAATTACTCACCAAATGATTATCTTCGCAAACGAATGTCATTATAAAGAAATCGATCCATGTCATAAAATGTTAAAGAAACTATAGTCAACATACTGGTGACCCTGGGGGTCCTGGAGGTCCTTGAATACCCTGAATACCTGGATTACCATCTCGACCCTGAAAAAGACAAAAAAAGAGGCTATACATTTCTGAAGAATAAATAAACTGTTCTTTCAATTTAATCTTGAAACGACTGTCGTTACTCTTCTATCAATTACGAGGTCATCATTCAATGAGGAACAAATGAATTAGCGATAGTTTGAAGGTAATTGATATACACAAAGTGAAACAGAGCGATTTGAGCAATCTAATTACATGTATATCACATTCATAAAAATGAACATAGACGTGGCGTTGTATGTAACAAAAAATATAAGAAGATAAAAGGTTACAATTGTTTGTATACTTACGGCTACCCCTGTTGAGCCTCTGTCCCCTTTCAAACCTGAATCACCCCTGTCACCCTGAAATATAACAACTGTATCAGTCACCATGCCGACAATTAAATCCTAACCAATTTCTCATTTTGGAAGGTTTCTTTGTAAAAGTTTATATTAGATTTTGCCATATGTAATTAAAATATTTGGTCAAACTACCATATAAACATGTATGCCTTGTTTCAGTTTTGTTTTCCATGTTGCTCATTGTAATATGTATATCCGTAATCGTTTATTTTTTTGGGTCTCATTTCTAGTGGATGGGAACTAATCAATGATGTTTTCATCCCCCGCACCAAATGTTGTAACTTAGGAGCTGTATGCAATATGGAGCCATCGTGTTTGTCACTATAACGATCTAATACAGTTTGCTTAGCTACCATATGATCTCGACTTATTGAAACGAATTATTTATATGTATAATATTTTTATGAGATATAGGTTCTTTAATAATCGATATTAACTCATTATTAAATCGACTAATGTCGTCTATTGTCAAAGCAGAACATCTAAACATTACGTGCAATCGAGTTTAAAACCATCTAACCAAAACTACAATAATTTATGTCAATTAATTCGCCCTAAACACAACCGTATAGTCTATTAACCTTCGACATAAGTATACAAAACGTTATAATCTAAAATGACAAATATCTTTCTGACACACCAACCGTAATTTGCCATTGGAATTCAAAAATAGTTGTACTGATTTGAATAAACCCCAAAAGTTCGTGTCGGCGACCCGTATAAATCAAAGTGGTAAAAAAAGACTTGAAAAGTTACAAAAAGCGTTAACAGTTGATAAGTGATACAGATTTTAACAAGTGATAACATAGAAGTTATAACAAAAGCGGCACATAATATACTAAGGTTATATATACACATTATTTATCAACAACAAGGTGTTGGGTCTAAAGAATCAATTTTGACGTAATCGTTATGTCTTTAGATAGTTAAAATCAGATACTAGGTTAAAACGGTACATTATCGACGACAGATTTCTTTTTAATTTAAAAGTTGATAAATATGTGCAAGACACAATTCAGAAACCTAAAATCTACATTTAATGAATACCACACATATTAGATAGAGATAGAAACGTTTATAATTAGGTTTCAACACGCAATATCAACTTGTTCACTGTTAAATTGTGGCAAATGAGCACAGTAATTGTCACCATACCGTATTGTGATTTGTGAAACTTGATAATGTGATCAAAGAAATTCGAAATTATGATAATTTAATGAATCTCAAATTAAATGTGAATGTTCTCGAAATATAGACTAACCATTGTCATGTGGTAGTATAAATGCTGATAATCTAATTTTTATAAACAGGTTACCAAATTTACATTTATAACGGGAGACAATATACAGTTTAAACTAAATGGTGGAAGATGATTATAATATGAAGTTGTTGGTCAGCATTTTATTTATTTGGCTACAATTCCAGCGCACAAATTCCTAGACCCGGACGCGGCGAGGTCATCATTTTAATTAGCATTGATATTTCTTCGGTCACCAGAGAGAATCATGTTCATTTGGTGGTTTGGTTATAATAATATGTTGTAATGATGCTTTAACTGTTTGGTTTATACCTTTGGCACTCTGTTTGTGGAAAGGAGGAATTTATATAGCAGGTTGTATACCCTAGGAATATGTTTCTAATTTTATGGAAACACTTACCTTTTCTCCTGGATTTCCATCGAGTCCTTGTTGTCCAGGGTTACCCTATGTAAACAAAGAAATATTGTTATTAAGTTCATTTATACTAGTAGTTATAGGACTTATGATTGCACATTTCTTATGGTTAAAATGACAATTAATACTAGTAAGATGAATAAAAAAATATACATGGACTTGAAAAATATACATGGACACTAAAAAATATACATGGACAATAATAAATATACATGGACAATAATAAATATACATTAACACTAAAAAGCGAAACAAATGTGTACATTATCTAATTATATTAGAAAATCATTGGACTATGCAAGACTGTATGAAAATGTTAGATTTTGTAATAAAAAGGGGGCTGTATCCTCTCCTGTAAGCCAAGATCTACAATTAGCCGCCTTCTGAAATTGTTTCATACATGCCTGTTAGATCAAACAGTATAAAAACAATTTTGAATGTTAAATATATTTCAATATTCAATAAAGTTAATATGAAAAATACATACATCATATCCAGGAACACCGGGTTCACCAGCAGGACCTCTCGGACCAGCGGGACCTTCAATCTGTAATAAGAAAGAAGAGAAAAAATGTGCTAATTGTTTTCGTGACATATATTTACTAGGTCAGTAACCACGCGTCTATTTTGTTCAGCTGTTTTACTTAACTTTCCTGCCACCCTGAAATAATTTTATCTTCAATCAACTTAAAAGCATAAACTTATTATGAAGACAGAGTGAAGTGTGATTGGATCGTTCATATGATATATATATATATTTATCAAATTCATGTTGAGGTTTGCAAAGATGATATAGATAAAATGTTCATGATTGAATAAATAGATAACTTACACTTTCTCCGGGGATTCCGGGTTCACCACGTTCTCCTTCTCTACCACGTTCTCCTCTCTCGCCCTTAAATCATACAATATCTCCCACATTAGCTATATAATCATCATAAATCGTAAATATATAGATACAAATTTTATATATCTAAGGCAAGGTCAATGCCCACAATGATTAATTGCGTTGAATACTAACTAATGAAATGACAGAATGGTCCATGATTTAATCATTACATTTTCATTTCGTCTAAATATACTTGTAAATTTATCGATGAATATTCCATAGTATCGTTGTTACAACATAATAATTATATTCCATTACAATCTGAAGTTTATGGAAAGCTCCAATACCCGTCAACATATTACAATTAGTTCTTTAATCCAACTCCTTCGTGGTTACCTTCTATCTATCTATCTTCGTTAATGTGAACGGTCAGCATTGACCATCGAACCATGTGGAAAGCGCGTGTCGCACGAAATGTTAGGAATATCACAAAGGAAAGGGTAAAAGGAAAGATGTGAACAATGAACAAAGGAGACAGGTAGTCAAGGTGCGAGACCCAAAAGTAAAAGATGTCAAACTTTAACTGATTTCAGCAACTGACGAGTACTCCCTAAGACCTAAACTATAGTAAATGTCTTTGGTACTCCTATATATTTATCTTCATTATCATAATATAAAAAAACTTCTTGAAGTTGGCCGAATGACACATTTTTGAAAACATTCTAAACAGTCGAAAAATAAAATGCAGTCATTACATGGATGGGATGAAGCAATAATGATATATGTTTGTAAAGATGCATAAAATGGTTACCCTCTTGCCGGGTAAACCCTCTTCACCTGGAGGTCCAGCCTCACCAGACTCTCCCTGAAAGTGAAACAAACAATGATGAAGGAGAAATTGCAGTGACAATAGAATATATTGATATACTTAAATGTGATGTTAAACTTCAAACTTCACATATCTTCTTAAATGCCCAATGGTAGACTTAGAGTAATAATTGAATTTTAAACCTCACACAAAACTATACACGTCAAAGCAATGATATCTTGATAAGCAATATTCTTGATTAGAAAGATGCCAATGTCCTCTTTTTGTACGTACCCGCTGTCCAGCAATACCATCAATTCCTGGAAGTCCGTCTTCTCCGGGAAATCCCTGAATTAAACATTAGACAATTACGTAAATTTGCCCCCTAATGAATCCACTGATAGAATCCTTACAGAAAAAAACATGATATCTATTAATAAATACTTATTCGTTTTCTATTTGGAAGAAGTATCACTCTCCTTGCACAAACATTTCAACAATAACTTTTTTAAAAATGGACACAATTTAGTTTACCCTTTCTCCAGATGATCCTGGTAAGCCTGGACTTCCTGGCTGTCCTGGAGTTCCCTAAAAATAGGATTAAAAGTTAACCATCAAGTATCATCTTTGAGTTTTCATTTTTCTGAAGTACATGTATATCACATATTTATAAGAAAAATAGACATGAGTAACTCTGAATTAAAGACTTTAGTTAACAGCAAATGTTTATTATTTTGTATACATAATTGTTGCAAGGGTGAAATAATAATCACTGAAAAGATGCCACTCATAGGTCTTGAGTAGTTTCTAAAGGAGAATAACTATTCAAGAACTTACATCTCTACCATGTTTCCCCGTTGATCCAGGAGCACCAGGGGCGCCAGGGCTACCATCAGCCCCTGGAACACCAGCAACACCCTCTGGTCCAGATGGTCCCTGAGGACCCTGAAAAAAAGCAAACACTTTTTAAAAATCGATCAAAAATCTTTAAAAAAATACCTTATTTAGTTGTTGTTTTTCTTACAGGTGGAACAATGTGCTTTATGAAAGGAAAACCTACTTTAAAAATAAATAATGACAAATAAATATATATAAAGTTTAAACTATATAAATACATGTACAGACCACTTCTCCTTTCTGTCCCATGGGTCCAGCTGGGCACTCGATAGATTCACACTTATCTTCTTCCTGATCACCCCGTCTCCTGTTATCCTTTAAATGTACATAACATAATCTCAATATATATTTCAGTACATTTTAGGTGTCTTTCAGCATTAATGCAAATAGAAGAATGTCACCCGGTGTGGTGAGTTTGCCAAACATGTTTGTCAAAACTATTTAGGTTGGGTAAGAAAAAACAATTTACAGTAGGCCGAAATAAATGAAATATTTAATTGTTACGGCGAATACAGACCTCATTTGGCTGAACCTAGGTGTGTATAATACGAATACTGCTGACAATAGAACACATAAAGCGACAAAGATGTCAACAATAACATTGTAGTACAGTGCAAAGTTAATGCGATGTTAAATTGATGGTAAAAGTGAATGACATTTCAGTTACTTAATCTTTTAACTTCAATCAAATGATACTTAATGTGCAATTAAGTGCGTGGAATATGCAAAAACACGTAATGAATTAATAGTAAGATAATTAATAGAGTATTCAATTAAATATTTCAAAGCAGAACTTCACAATGAGGTACTTTTTTTAAAAACAGATGTGCATCAGGTGGTATAAGTGTACAATGTTAATAATTGCAGTCAAGTAAGTAGGAAACAAACATCGATCAAAGAAAATTGTGAAAACTAATCTATCTACACAAATAAAATATGATTGAAATATAGATATAAAGCTAATGAAATAAAGAAATAAAATACAACTGTATAATTTATGAATTCATACACAGATTACTTCACTCCTTTTGATACGTGGAATATGGCTATGGATGGCATAAACAAAGAGCAAATTTCGCATGCAGTTATCAATAAAAGAAAAATAAGATTTTCTAAATATGTCATGCGCGCGTCTCTGCATTAGCTTGCTTTGAATTTAACAAAAGACAAACATTTATTATTTATAATAACACACAACACGTTGAACTCATTCACAGACTCAAAGAACGAAGAAAACAAGAAACAATAGTATAATCACACTTAAATTAAACACGCATTCAGAAGTTCTAAACATGCTGGATGTTACACAGTATGGTTGTCATCTACTCAATAGCATGTCCAAAGAAAAGTGAACAAAGATAAGAAACACGCAACAGAACTTGAATACATGATAGAATATGAAATTGACGTCGTATATACACAGGAAGAAATGAAGCTACAAAGTGGGAGGTGTAATACAATTGAAAGCGTTATTATAAATATTGGGCCAGGGAGAATGTTTAACCTTTAGAGGACTTTCTGAAATGCTAGTGAACGAAACCAATGATGTCCCGAGCGAAATGCATGTATTGGCAATATCCATCATTTTTTTGTTATGAACATTATTTCGACAGGAAAGAATGTTTCTGCTCCAAATGATGTATGAAGAAAATAATATATAATTAAAGAAACTAATTAAAAATCTATCGAAGCTAACTTGAAGTCAAAACTGCAAAGGGTGCATAAGAACTTCTGAGTTTGTATCTGAGCCCCCACAATGACTAGTTTGTTTCTATAGACACCATGTTCAAATAGTAAATGTCTCCCAGGAGTCAAATACAAACTCATACTTTATGATTACCTCTCTATCTTTCACCGGTCGATCCTGATTTAAAAAATGATTTATATGTTTTTTTCCGTACCAGGAAAGTAATACAAATATGATATTTTGTAAGTAGTTCAGAAAAAAACATATAAGAAAATATTATTGATATACACATGAAGGAATACTTGCTTTACATAAAAGTTTTTATAAAGACATTAGTATCGATTGGCAGTCCCTAAAAAGCCATTACAAATATTGACTGACGAACTTTTATTGTAAATAGTTAGGCAATATTAAACGATACTTCGTGGTGCAAATGGTAAGGAAATAAGTGATTAGAAACACAAATGTCACACAAACATACCAGATCGTTTCCGTCCTCGAAATCATTGGCCTAGAAAAACAGATTTATTGGGTAACACATTACACATTGACGGAGTACACATTGAAGTGCTACGTGGAACACATATTGACATAAAACATGTCTACAACATGACGTACAATACAGTAAAATGTATGTGTACTGATTGTGATATACATAAAACTACATAGACGTTAAGTGATGTTCAAAACAGTCAGAAGTACCATTTGGTTAACTAACCCAAGTTTAAATTTTCTAAATTAAAGTAGGAAGAAATTCAGAAAAGCATTGCTTCAGCAGCGGAAGCAGTAGTTTCCTTGCGCATGCGTCATGATGGGTATCCCATGACTTCAAAAAGCTTTGCTTGAAAGGAGTGGAAAACATTTCTAGCTATGATAATTCACATCAAACCGTGAACAATGAATAAATAAAATATATAATTACAGAAAAATATATACCATTTATTGATGATCTATGTTTGTATAACTAAACAAGTAAAATGTACATGTAATGCGTAATTTTAATAAGCCTTTTTCCATAAACATCCATGGAGTGACTTCAGAATTTTAACGCCGTCAATGCAATTTCAGAAAGACTGATTCGTACACATGAGATAATTTATAATTAAGGTGATAATAAGTGTGTATGTAACTAGCTTCTATGAAAAGAACAACTCATGAAGTAACATGTAATATCATGTGTAAAATTGTATACCCTTTCTATCTCCACACAGCTTGGTTTCATTTGAGCGTTACAGTGAAACTGAAGCCAAGAAATCTTCATCTGAAACCAAAATTGAAAGAATATACAAAACGTGCAACAACGAATGAGTGCATGAACCGCAAAGATGTATGTACAAAATAAGATTTAAACAATTTAGAGCGCTTGAGTCTCTGATGGCTTTTAAGGAATATTAATATGTCAGTTATCCAAAGTGACTCCATCTGATATCTCTTCAATAAATGCGATTTTACCAGATTACATTTTCTAAATAAAACGATAACACGAAGTTTTAATAGATTGTTTACAGAGGAAACGCTCACCCTATAAGGTTTTCCATCTAGATCTCTAGCCACCGATGTATATCCACTTGGGTCAACATAAGCCTCCCTAGTTCTGTCTAACATTTGTTTGTCTGTTTGCATACAATCTATACTTATTTTTGCTACGTCAACAAAATCTTCTACGCCATGACGGTTTGTTTCATTTTGACGAATCAGTTGCAGGTAGATTTTGTGCCATACTTTTGTTTTCAATGCCTGAAAATATCAAGTCACATGTAAGCTGTATTTTCTAATAAACTTTAAAATCGTCCAAGACAATTTCAAAACATACTTCATGCAACTATTTTATGAACTATTCTATGAAATGTGAATATTATGTTGTTGAATTTGAGTCAGTTTTAAAGGAAAAGAAAAATCATAAGAGTAAATCCTAATTCAATATAAGCATTTTTAAAGAAAAAACAAACGAATTTCACTGTTATCTGCCGGTCAAAATAAATTGCAAAGACATCTGTCAATTGGACATTGTATGCTTAGTTTTGATCTCAAAAAGACTCAAAGCATTTATCTAGAGAGTTTTAACAGTGAATGGTGAAAACGTTTTACCTGCTTGGCAATCTTTTTCTTGAAAATAAGACGTTTTGTTTCCCTGTTCTGGTTTTTATAAATAAGGCTGACGGTCCTGGAGACGCCGCTAAACTGGAGAGCTAAATGTGAATTTCCATTGCTATCACTAATATTGAAAAGATTCCATGTTTGTTTACGATTTATCAGTTGGTAAATTGCGACAAACACAAAATTCCTAGGCAATGTATCCGAGAACAAGTTCCTGAAAAGAGTTTTCAAAAAAATTGTGTTACCGTTTATTGATGAATGTTATGTGCAATTGTGTCCTTCATTAGATGGAAATAAGAAACGACAGGCAGTTACCATAATTTGATTTGGGATATGATATAGTCTTCGAATTTATTTTACTTTAGAGAATACAACAGAAACGATACATGGGAAAAGAAATTATTAACGAAAGCGTGCACTTGGTAGTGTTTCTTTACTCAACAAATTTCATCAGATATTCGAAACGATGCGTATAAAAACTAAATCCAGTAAGCATCATTAAATCAGTTACATGAATAGGACAATAATGGTTAACAGCACATTTATTGGAGCTGTTATAATGTTGACGTTTTCATCACTTTTAGTAGTTATTGAAGTGTTCAAATTGGTTCTAATCAATTCTGACTAGTCAGCTTACGGAAGGTTGAAGGTGTTACGTACGTGTAAGCCGTGGTCTTCCTCCACACTTCAAACCAGGAACGTCGCCATTGTATGTTGGTGCGACATTAACCCTCAGTGAATGATCAGTGTGCATTTAATGGTGGTTGTTATGTAACTGTTGCGTGTGGTGATGTGACTGCTTTGGTTTTGGTTGTGAAAATATTGGTACATGAGACGAAAATTGGGGCTATAGGATATATATAAACTATAACATCATTATTATCATCTATAGCAACATATACTTTGAACTCACCAATTTCGTTCATCTTTCAAGACATCTCTCTTTGGTACAGAAACAGCGGTACCATACTGGCCATACCCTTTTTCTGGCTTCAAGGCTCCGAAGTTAAATTTTGTGAGGAAGTCAAACTCTGCAACAATTAGTTCAATCTTATATGAACATTACTCATGTTTTATCTGTTATCATTTACTTCATGGCGATCGACTACTTAATGATATGTATTAAATAGGGTGGTTTCTATTTGCATCCAACAGGCGATGTTGTAAAAACACCCTTACCTATTCTGTTTATATCAAATCGATCATGAATTTTGGCAAAAAAAACTATACGTTTAATAAAATGTAAATAAAAGCATTGTTTTATAATTGTTCAGCCGACGCGGTAAACATATTATTAAAGCGTTTGCCCGAACTTAATGAATTAAATAAAAACATACTAGAAGTTAATGGTGTAACATGTTGTAGACATTCGTGGAGAAACTAATTGTTTTTGAAGTGTGTATATCTTGTAATACACCATTTGACTTCAAATGCTTTGGAGAGTTTCTGAAATACCTTCATGTCACGATTTCTGTCCTCATTGACAATTTGGCTGAATTATGCCACTGCCAAACGCTTAATATCATAATCGTGGGTCGTAAAAATTCGACTTAACAATCCACTAGTTGTTCAACATTTTACCGATCCGAGTTAAACGCTTCGTTTGGGACAATTGATGTGTTATCGAAGTAGGTTCTATTTTACAGGTACGCAATGGTTTGTTAATAAGAGAGGTATGCATTGTTTCTTTCTCAGGAAACGTTTGCTATGTAGACAATTTTGTCGAATATTTACAAATGTCAGAAAACATCTAACTAGAATTATTCTCAAACAAACATCTCTTCATCTTAGAAAGATATGTTTTTATCTAATACGCTTTTAATGAAAAAATGTCAAAACACTATATTCGATCATGTTTTCCATTACGCTGCAATTTTGTGGTGCACTGTTAGACAAAAATGCATTCCAGTTTGTATAAATGTCACTTAAGAAACCTAAATAATTATTTGTACTGAAGAACAAATTCCAACAGAAATATATTCAAGGCATATCTATATACAAATGTACATTACCAAAGCGTTCAAGCCTACATGAAATATTTACGTAGAGAGAGAGAGAGAGAGAGAGAGAGAGGGGTCAACATGTTATCAGAGATCATTAAAGTTTAATCGCAAACCTTACCTTTGACATCATTGTTTTGAATTTGTAGGTTTTCTGGGCAGATGAACTTTCCCTCTAAAAGTAAACAAATGGTGAATACTTACATACATACACATACCACATAAAACATAACCAAGGTCGTTCAATTTTATATTTTAAACGATATGTTGTTGAGTGCTACAACATAATTCAATAATCATAAACATTAGAGAGTCGCGTACCCTACCAGCATGAGAATAATGTAAGAGATTAAGAGCCTATGAACCAGCATGGTGTCACGATGTTCTTAATATGTTGTGTTTGTGTAACTAGTAGGTTTTAGAGCAGTATGTTTATTTTAACCCAGCGGTAAAATATAGTAGACTTTTCTCATTAGGCCGGTTCGATTGGGCTCTCGATAGAAGAGAATACGCCAGCTAGAATAGCTCGGAAGAGAAACCCAATCGAACGCAATAGCAGTCGATTTGTCAGCATGGAAATATTAGGTATAACTAGAACTAACCGTCAAACCAATATTCTATGAACCAGGTGGATAAACAAATGCGCACTCTGACATTGTAAACAATGCTGTTTTGTCATGTGACTAATATCTCTCCCACCTCTTCTAACATCGGGCGGAACAGATAGAAGAGATTTTAAAATTAGAAGACAACCAATCGAACAATTTGAAAGAGCTCTGCGTCTTCCGGAAGCTCTTCCGTTTGACCAATCGAATCGGCCCATTGACTCAAAACTTGTGTTAGCTGGATCAACAAAACTCAAATTTATTAATAACAATTACTTATTGCATATATTTGTCATGACTTTATGTACAGTAAATGTGCAAGTCTTGTTGATGCAAGTACTATGCTCTGTAAACATTGAAACTGGGCTCGAATAGCCCGGGTCGTGGGTCAGTGGTTAGTACGCTGGATTGGTAAGACGGCAATCCGGGTTCGATTTCCGGTCTCGGCAGGTCATACCCTTCCATGAAAGTTTGTTAACAATATCGAGTTTCCTCCACCTGTTGCCATTCCATGTGGAAGGGTTAGTTAGTACTGGGTACAATACTGACAAAAGAAAACAAGATAAATCTATATAATCACACTATTCAGTTGAGCACTATTTCTTGTGCGACTGTTCTTTTCACCAGGCTGTTATGGAGTCCACGGACAGCAACTGCCGAACGATTACAGAGGAAAGTGATAAATCACCTTCCAAAAATGTGTGAGTCGGTGAATCGGCCGCCGTATATAATTGAAAATTTGTTGAACAAACGGTGTTAAACCCAGATAAATCCCATCGAATGCTTGTCACGAATTACACGTGAAGATTTCCTTCATGGATGATACAGCGTGAAAATAATCTATTTTTATTCGAGATATCTTTTTATGTGTTCGTTTATTCAAATATCAGGGTTGATCTTTAAATAGATCCAGTTAATTATCTCCAATCTTCCTGTAATCAGACGTGGTAGGAAGTCGTTGGAATATAAGAGTATCCATAGTTTAGAGTCAGTTTAATGTATTTTCTTATCGCAATGGTTATTTTTTTATGGACGGCTGTTGCCAAAACGTTGGCTAAAAATGCCTTTTGCCATCTTTTTTTGTCTGAAGTACTTTTTACTCCATAGATAATGAGCACTAATGCGAGTTTACATTCCTACACAGATTAGCAATTATTCATAAATAATTGCCCCCATTTTTAACCTGCCTGTGGATTGTGAATTTGTCATACAAGACTCGTGTCCCCATAAAATGACAGTCTATAAGATAAGGATCATACTTTTCATAAAGATATTATTTTAATTACTTAAATGAAATAAACTTAAAGACGATGGCGCTCATTTTGGTGTCATGTTTTTGTAAAGTGATTAAAGATTATTCCAATTTTAAGATCATCGTGAACTAGATCGTGGGTAAATGGAATAAATCATATTTTATCTCTCCCGAATGTTTTGTTCACTATCTAACAACATATTTTAGGAAAATTGGAAAACCTTTCAACGCTTCCAACTGGTGATTTACGATTAATTTCAGCTGAATAAATCATAAAAAATGATAGTATAAGTGTTCGAAATTTCCGCAATTTTTTTTATAATTTTGTTATCTTTAGTTCAAGTAAGGCTAAATGTCGGTTATGAACTCCGGGCAGTAACCAATTGCTCCATGGAATCCTACCGGTATTAACCTGTTCTCCTCAAATTCAATACGTATCTTTCTTCTACCTAAAGTGTAACTCAGGGATGAATTACATGTGGGCTTGGAGATACCTTTAGGTCTTTAAATCAAATTGCCACTAAATACCTGACTTGGGTTTAAAATACGCGATGTCTTGGTCAACAATTAAGCCCTCTACCGACGTGCGGGCTTGAACTTTAAATGGATCATGTAAAGAACAAAGCAACAAAGCTGGAATAAAGATGATTATCATTGAAATGTTGATGGTCGTCAGTGGAATGAGATGTATTGGCGCTGCGATATCGTTGTAATTTTTTTAAACACATTGGGTATAATGTCCAAATGACCTGACGCGCTTCTTCAAGTGCGAACTTGACACCAGTCCCTTAACCAAATATCCCAAACTTTCAACGATGTGGATCAAAGTTAGGTTCTTACGTTAGACATAAACTGTTTTTGATAATCCACTGTCTGAAGGTTGGGATAAATTGTTAACATTGAAAACATACAGTGGTACGATTTATGACCTTATGCTTGGTTTCAAAGAAATCCGCATTTACAAGTTGATCCAAATTTTGATAATGATATTAAAATTCATCTCGATATTAATTAAACTGTGTTCTATTGCATGCATAAAAGCAGGTTTCTGTACTAAGAAATGTGACTCAGAGTTTTGTTCTGTTGCTATTAATGATATAGCGACATAAATTAAGCGGCTGTTCCTAATGCGAACAGGGGTCCAGTTTTAGACAGTCAGAAGAATTGGTTTATTTTCATTTTTTTATAGAATGAACAATTAAATACCAAACATTGGATGTATTATCGTACGTAAACCGAAATAAACGGCATGAATGGGGAGTGGAAACAAATTGTTTATTAAACGGAACAAAGTCTTGTTATCAGGTACACTAAAATTAATATCAGATTAACGTCTTGGTAAATATCCATTAAATGATTTCTTTCTTACATCGGCTGTCAATGCGTCACCTGAACGTTTTTATCGTTAGTGAATGAATAAACGCGGGTATTGCATGCTAATCAATCGCTAATGTCAAAATGTTCACCATACGGATCACATCAACATAATATGCGTTACCACAACATGAAACAGTTGAGTCAGCATATTTGGATAATGAGAAACGTGGTATAAACAGTGTAACCACATAAAACCTTCGTGGTAATTATTAAAAAAAGAAGACTGTTCTTAACAGAATATGCAAGATTTTTGTTCGTCGTACATATTTTATACGAGATTTATATCAATGCATAGAACAGGTTCGTGCAGTTTTCCACAGGTTTCCAAAATTTTGTCTGGAGCCGTATAATATACCAGCATAAATACAGCCAAGTTATTACACTTGAGAATTGCCTATAGATTGGTAATGACTGTCAAAACAAAAAGACGTTTTATTTTGAAATTAAGATTGATGATTAAAAAAACGATTTCAATTGATATTTGATGTTGATTTAAGCTTTTGAATTATATGTCAGTGTACAATCTATTTGAGCAGTTCCTAAAGATTTTAGTCGTAAAAACGTAAAGCGATTCTTGAAATCTTCCAAGAGAGATATCTGATGGTACGTTCCTGCAGTGTTTAAAATATTATGCATTGAATTTGTGCAAGAAACAGACGGTAGTTATTTAGACCTTTAACATAGAGCATCAATCAACGTCCTATAAAACAAGCCCAAGTATGATGTTTTACTTTGTCCGAAATAAATGTGTTTTGTTACTTTCCAATGTTTGCTCCCAAGACTTACAAGGAAGTTAAGTTCACAATAAAACCAACCAAGGTCAAAGATTTCTACATCAGGATGAACTCACGGGACAAGTTATGGGGACGTTATTTTTGTCTCAATTTTTGAAAGGTTACTGAAAAGCACGAAATTAAATTAGCTTAGTTCAAGTAAAGTTGTATTGCTTTCATTGGCATTGGTTGATTGTAATTATCATTTGGAGTCAGGACGCGCCCCCAGCGTTGGTCAAAAATGCCTTTCAGTTACCCCAAACAGTATAATCATATACAAATGTATATTTCAAAACAATTCGCAAGGTGTTTCCATTGTGCTTGAATGAGTTCCCATCAGAAACACGTGTTGGAACAGAAACTCAGAACCTTGGCACATACACCGTTGGTTGAATTAACGTTTTTGTTAAATAATCTATGATGTAACGATAAGCCAAAATACTGAAGACTCTTTTTGTAATCGTCTGGTGTTTATTTTGTGTTCGTCTGCTGTTGATATTGGAATTAATTTCAGGTATTATTTTGGTTTCCAAAACGAATGAAGTCTTTTTGAAGTATGCAAGGCGTAAATTAGTAGTATCTTCCTATGATAGCGTTTTAATATACACAAATCCTTTATGCTACAGGGAGGATCTTTCATTTAAATGAATTCCGTCTTTCATTGAGAATTATTTGATTCTATCAGTGAATGGCTCGTAGAAAATCATCTTTTGTATTAATAGTGTAGATTTGTGAACGAATTGAGGTCGCCACAAATCAACGATCTTGATGCCAAGGAAATCTTTGAAACTGAAACAAATTCAAACATATTTTGATGTGGAAAATGCGCTAAATACGTTTTATTGTTTTGACATCAAAATGCAACACAGACTTTTAAGTGAAAATGTCTTTCTAAAATGCAATTTTGCTATTGGTCATCATCAAAAATGGCAACTAACATCCATGACGAAGATATTAATACAGTATTTCGTCTGACCCTTTATTCCTTATTTAGTAACACAGACACAATATAATCTTCATCGCAAATGTATAAATCATCAAAAAACATTAGGCGGATATAAATCTACGTAAATCACAATAAAAAGAATATACGACCCTGACAGAATCAGCAATCTTTCCGACGAATCGTTTTCCTTTTTTATTCGGCATAAATAATTTAAACAGTTTGATTCGAAATATTGTTTGACGTTTTCATTGAATATTTGTGTACACACACGTAAAATTCTTCCAAATGATTGTTTCGCCTGTCTTCTGTTTCGTATAAAATCAGAAAACAAACACAGCGGCTGCTAAAAAACATAGGCCGAAAATAAACTCTTTTATGTCATTGGTACCGTTAGATAGAGCGTTTTATAGTTCAAGACAATCTTTGTGATCTCCGCTTCAGGCGAATTATCTTAAACATGTACACATTGCTGGGGGCGGGATTACCGATGTATAACTTTTCATCATCACTCAAACTAAAGAAGAAGTATCGAGTAACTCAGATGTGACATAAATGGTCAAACAAGCATGTTCCAGAATTGCTTACTTGATTAAAAAAAAAAATATTTTATAATCATCAAGTCAAACAGCTGAGATATCAAGGAAAACCATGTAAACCATGTTGTCAATTTTAGACGATAAAAAATATAGTATACGGCGGATGCAGGAATGCACCAGCAGTTCAATTTCTTAGGGATTATTTTGTTTCCGCATAATTACATTTCAGTGAGGACTCACATTTTGTGAGAATTAAAGAGAGAGAACGAGACCACGAAAATTCCAGTGTAGTAAAGGTTTAACTCGGCTTTCTATGCGAAACATGGGCTTGTCTGAGAACAAGTTAGCAATGGGATAATCATTAAATGAAAGACCGCGATAAACACAAACATAAATACTATTATGAATTAGTACTTTCACAAACGAATGAATTTAAATGGGTTTGAATGAGTAGGCGATGAAAATAAAATATGATGGCTAACAGTTATCTTCGCGGTTTTACTGACAGTTGTTCGTTTCACTGCATCGGCGCCAAGCTATAGAGTTCTACCTAATTAAAATTCAAAATCGCGAAAACATATATGGTTTCTCACAACCGTGTACTGCGATGATAACTGTAGCTGTCTAGATGGATTTGTTAATGCGGTTTGTAATATTCTATACGCACTTGTTTCATCTCGGAAAAAAATACGATTGCATCTTTTATTTATTCCAGAAATCTGCATGGTGCACATAGCGGCGGATGAATCATCGCCCACGCATTTCACACGCAAATTACATTAATCATATCGGACTTAAAAGCTCACATAAACCGATGTTTTCGCTTTCATACGAACTTTGGATAATGGTTTCATCAGTCAATTAGTTAGACCATGACGCGATGCATTCTTAGTGCAATCTAACTATTCGCTTTACCAATGAGTGCCATTTTTTTCACATGAACCAAAGGCAATAATATTCTCTACATGGTGTAAGTAGGCCTAGATAAAAACACAGATTACTTTTATTACTAACATTAGTTCTCATTACCAGAGCCATATCCCTGTGTGTCGAATTGTCTGTTATGCAATGATACATTATATGTAAATACTCGTAAAACAAGAAATGTTTGAAAAGTTCATCAGAATTTCTGATATATATCATAGTGAACTGTTAGCATTTTGAGAGAGTGGTCGGGAATTTGAATACGTACATCATTGAAAGGTTTGAATCAAGGAGCAATGCCCATGATATACTATTACACGTAAACATGATGATCTTTTAGAGTTCAATGTAAATCTAGTGCAATCATGATGTTAATATTGAACCGATGCAACATAAAGACATTCGTTAATAAAAAAGAACAATAGTGGCAGGTCACAAAATACGCCCGTCAAAATTCATTACTTTTCAAAGCGTCAATGGGCATAACTCAGAAATGCCTGTGCCGATTTGGCTGGTTATCGGACCTGGCCGATATCTCATGACCATTAACATTTCCATAAAGTTTAATTAGAGAGCGGACACCGTTGTGGACGCCACCCAGGGCCCGCCCGCCATGGGTGTTCCAATAATACTACCCGTTCTTCAAGCGGGCGTATGAAAAAGAACAAGAACAAAAAAAAACGGTAAAAACTTTCATGTTGTTACCGTCTATGAAAGATTAATGAAGAATATGTCGGAGGAACTTTTTCATCGCGACAATGCTTGCGTGACGGCAAGTTGGGGAAACTCCCAACACAGTGAACTCAAGGTGAACATCGTTCTCAACCCAAAGATTATAAGAAAGACAGGCCTTAAACGATTTTTGATGATTCAGTTGAATATGATACATTATTTCATGTAATAAACATAAGTTTAAATTTTTCATTTATGACAGAAAAGTTTGATAAAATAGTGATCTTCATGAACATCTGACGGAAGGCAGTTTTTGATCTTTCACCGAAACAATAAAAATCTCTCAATGGAATTGTTGAAATGCTGTAAATACATTAGTTAAAGTATTGTGATAGCGTTAACTCGTTTATAGTATCTGAGAGATGATATATCATTGTACAAAGAATACTGATCTGGATTTGGATAAAACATCTCAAATCCAAACAAACGTATGTGTATCCATTCAGCATATTTGTCTTCAGTGAATCTTCATCATATAGTCAAACATATTAGTCACGCGTGTGCGGCAAAAGGACGACAACGGTATATCTATAAAAGTTGCGGTCCATTTTAAGAAAACTCCCGTATTAAGGGTAATAAATATCTGTGTTGACAAGTTAAGTTTAACGAATGATTGACTGAGTGATTGACTAGTCGAGTTACGTGGGGTCAATTATTGTCGCTCTGCTGTGATCACAAACGGCTTCAATGACCACCCATATTGTAAGGTGGGTAAAGAAGATAACTGGCGTATATGTCATAAACTTCACTTAACATATTAGTAAACAATAAGAAGTTATTTTCCCATTCAATCTTCGATAATATCAATTCAGTCTAGGAGAAGTGAACCATTCAAACGTAAATTAGACTGTCTCTTACAAAATGACAAATAGATATTTGATCATTTAATTTGTTAGTTAATGGAACGTTTGGGGCGTTACCTCAAGTCTTTTTTACTTTGCTTTGTTTTGTTTTGTTTTGTTTAAATACTACGATTTATTTAAATAATCGTGGAATGTTAAACTCCTAAATTACGAGCTAATTGGATGATTTTTCACAAACTCTTGTTGCTTATTGTCTACTTTCGTCATATGATCCTTCAACCTATTCGTCCATGGACCTTTTGTCCCCTAAAACGGTCAGTGGCTGGAAAAAGTATACATGAAATTATCAAAGTTTGATCAGAATTCAAAATTTTACTTTCAGCGAAATTTACAATTCATATAGACCACAGATCACCCATTAACGTAAATAACAACAACTGAAATATGTACATTTATACAAGTTTGCAAATTTAGCGAGCCATTAAACGTCAGAATTCAACTGTGTACTTCACGTTTAACATATTTATCAAAGTTACCGTGATGATGGAAGATTTTGTACGAAAGTGCCATAACAGAGTAAATTTCAATTTAATAAATACTACACGTGACGAATATCTTATAAATCTTAATCATAATGCCTGCAGTACAAATTCATGCGTATTTTTTTTTCGAATTGATAATGTGTTTTATAAATTGTTTGTTCGGACAATGTAAATTATTGCCTTACATTGTACGTATTTAAGCAATATTCAGATGTTCAGGAACTTCAGTAAACTATACATGATAAGATCATCTCAATGTAAGACTGACTTAGGATCAGACAATATCAATATTGCGATTTTACTATAAGTCTTAATAACACTGAATTATTCACATTTCGCATTCATTCCGACATACATTTTCTTTAATTACCAATTCTATGTAAATGCACCTAAAACTCTGTGCACTTTTAAAAACAAAGGCTAAAATGTCAGTTGCGTGCAAGAATCGTAACCTTACGTGTTGCCATAAAAAGTACAGATGCTTAACAATTTGAACAATAATTTTCGCACTCCGCAATCGAATCTACAATAATCTCTTGAGATAAGTGGCGTAAATGATCTACAGAGTGGAAATAATGAAATAATACTTACGAGAATATACGGAGCTTATGAGGAATAAAATCTGTACACATATAAGTGACGTCATCGCTCTGAAAGAGTAAAAAAAAGAACGCATATAAATATCGGTCACTGAAGTCCAAAATTCCTGACAGTGCTGAATTTTCTTCCCATGCAAAATAGCGTAACGCAACCAGTAAGCAAATCAAAATATATAACGATTATTATATCAATTTTAGTTCATTATATCTGTATAGTATGTGTGTGTCTTCTGTCGAACCGATTGACACACAAGTGGATTCAGATTACATTGTCTACCATTGAAAGAAATCTGTTATAGAATACCTTCGTAGCGTTCGGACCAGAAAAATGCAGAGCAGAAATATGCACACTGGTTCATAGGTTGTAAATCATTTAAATACATTTACGGTACACTGGGGAGAACTATTAAATTCATCAAGATAATCACATTATCCATAGTGCTGTCACAAAGAAGACCTATCAGTCGTATTGAAGGAATCTAGAATATGTTTGACAGAACAAATTAGTCTGGATAATTGAAACACATGATTGTTTTAATACAGCGCACTGACGTACATTAACAAATCTAAACTAAATACACTATTGTTTAAAGCGCACTTGCGTACATGTATTAATTCTAAACTTAATACATTGATCTCAAGGCGTTATCAAGACAGAATTGACAAGGATCCAAAATGTAATATGTAGAGTTTAACGTTTTGGATGATCAAAATGGTATGTTAAAAGTATTCAGTGCAATTAATGGGCGAAACAAACACCTGTACACTTAGTCATGCTATCTTGTTACCTAAATATCTAACTACATTTTAACAAGGTTTTAACGAAATGAAATATTAACCTTCGTGTTGAATTGGGGAGAAACAATGTAAATGTTAATATTATCAATTAACATTCCTAGAGAGTCCACTAGTTAATGATGCGACTATAAGATCGCTTCTACAAAACACCCTGTGGGAACAGACATCAAAATTACACCAATAAAAACCTCATATCGTTAAAAGTACAATTTAAAAATAAATCTAGCAAGGCATGAGATTGCAAAATTGCCTAGAAAAGTGGAAGTTTTGGTGCATATAAAAGCATACGGGTGTTTTTTGTCTTTTCAAATGTATGAATATGAGCCTCTGTGTTCAAGTGGTTACGGTTCGTCGTGAGTCCTAACCAGACCAGCAAAGAATTTCACTTATGAGGAAACTGACATCTAGCTTACAGAAAGTCGTTGTTCAACCTACACGGGTGTAATCCAATCAAGGGCCAGATACATTCTTAATTGTTTCTTAATTGTTTAAGGGAATTCCATGGTTGTACCTAGGCGTTAGATCGGGGTCTTCTACTACTGTTAAAGGTGGAAAATTCGCCCTGACCTTTAGCGCGACGAAACCCCATTGAAAACATTATGTAAATAAAGTTCATAAATAGTATCTTCGTAAAACATAAGCAGCTGTGTTTTGTTTCATTGTTATCTCATTACGGAACTCAGAAAGTTGATATATATATTTCACAACATGTTGCATCACACACACACCGAGGCCAAGTTTTTCTGTTTTAATTGAAACAGGTAGAATTAGCTGACTGCGCGTAAAACGAAGACATTGAAGATGTTTCTGAAGTGTTTACGCGAGGGCTTTTTTGTCTTAGAATTCATCGAATCGCAGATTAAATTTATTTATGACTGTGGATTATATTTGTACGCAATAACATACGTACTTATAACCTTTAACAATCTGCTAAAATAGTTATAAAATGAATATTAAAACAACAGATCAAAGAAACTACAAAACAAGTTGTATAAGAGAACGCTATGTGTGTATTGTAATACGAGTGTTTTGTAATGTGCGTTCACACTTGAATTTTAGTGCTGAACTGAACAAAAGCATGGTCCGTGTACTTGAACACACACTCATAATATATTCTATTGTAAATTACGTGACGGAAGCAATAAAACAATACTGAACGAAAAACGGCGAAGAACAACGTTCCAGCCGCGTACAGTTTCAAAGTGTTCGAGCATACAGTAAAATCAAGTTTGTTCGGATTTTACACCTGCTCCAACAGTACTTCTGTAACCTAGCTCGATTCCTGGATTCTGTTATTTATCAGTTGTTTAACGGCTCATTCGACAGCTATGGTCATTTCAGTGTCGCCCAGAGAAAGTGGAGAGGATACATGGCAGAATCGGGCCTTTATAATTCAGTCTTCGAACTAATTTTTTTAAAGCACTAGCCCGAACTGTATGTGGACTATTGAAAATAGAAAATTTACCACTAGCCCGAGTACACAATTTTAAGAAAATTCACTAGCCCGAATAGAAATTTACTAGCCCCGGACTGTGGGTTAGCGTGAAGACTGATTTATAACCCTCCTCTTTATCGATTAGTTTCCTTGGTTCTCTTTCGTGACCATTTCCTGTGAGTTTCTTAACACAGTACTTGGCTCGGTAGTTTGGATGAAAACACTTGAAAAACGTCCCTGAAATACTGATGACGAAGTTGAGATTCGAACCCACGACTTTTCGTTTAGTAGTCCAGCGTGTCATCACTCAACCACCTACCATTTCTCCTAGAATCTGTTCCGGTACTAATATTGACCTACTCTGCGAGTACCTGTTAACGCCTGATCACTCGACTCAGCATTTTAGAACGAATGTTACAACACATCAACCTAATTATCACAAACTATCACAAGCGCCACGCCCAGGTTTCAAATTTACGAACCCGGGATCCGTTGACACTCGCAATCATCATCTATAACTAAGCGGTCTGTTGTACAGGCAGAATTTATTTCAAATTCATTACTTATTATGTTCTATCGTTCAGTACACATGGTTGGTTGTATGTTTAATGAGGGAGCAAGACTGAAACATTTCACTTTTAAAAATATAAAATGAAGTGAAACTGTGCGTAAAAATACATACAATTATTGTCGACATTACTATAATGAAATTAGATTATCCCAATAAAGATACAATGAAAAAAGCATTTTAGCCATAGCTTAAAATGATTTGTTACCAAGTTATTTAGAATTGTCAAAAATGTTAATGTTGGTAAACAGTGTTTCTCGTGAAGGTATATTCGCCTCTATTGTTATACATAACATGCAATGATGCATAATTCGGGTAAACAATCTTTCTTGAATGACTGTTAGTAGTGTGGGACATGCAATTTATCATACCCTGAATTGAACCGATGATAAATACTTCGCTCTACTGAAAACATGTGTAGCTTACGCAAGAGTCATTCAGTAATATAATTGTAGAACGATTTCAACACAAGAAGATCGTTGTAGATGTGCAAACACTTAAAGATGAAAGGAATTAACCAGGTATGTCAAATGTGTCTACGGAAAAGTAAAAAAACACAAACAGATGATTATAATGTTGTTATAATTTACGGCGAAGAACCACCACGTACTTTTTCCTGTGTGTATTAAACACATATATCTCTTACAGCCTTGAAAGTCGACCGTGAATGATTGGAATGAATCCAGCGCCTGGTTTACAATGTAAGGCGATCTGTAGTTCCGAACAAGTTTATGATGTAATTACCTGTCAAACAAAAATATAATCATCTCACTAACACACTATACTTTTCTGGTAGGATGGAAATTCATCATACAAAATCCACAGACATGCTTGTGCTGGATATTGAATTAAAAAAAAATTTGGATAATAATTGTGATATTTCAGAATCGACCCCAACTACAGTTTTATAAACAACAACAACAACATCATCATCATCAGCTGCAATAGCAACGATATCAGTAGTATCATTAAATACATCAGTTAGAGTCACAAATAAAATCATTATGGTCAGCTTAGACCTCTCCAACCTCACCGCTATTATTTCTAACCTTAAAAATAGTTACGCTTAAAAATCATGATATGAAGTCTACGTATTGAAATTCCAATGCCGCCTTGTAAAAAGCCCTTGTCTATATATTTGCAGTTAGTGCATTTATTTGTAGCATCCGAATCATCATTGTAATTTTATAGTAGTACATTGTAGTAATGTAAAGAACCAGGGATTTTTTTCGATAAAATTAAGGTTATCCTGCATGCCCCCCCCCCCCCCCTCCTCTTTCTGGGCGGCTCTAAATTGACCATGGCTGTGGAATAGACCGTTAAGCAACAGATGAATTAAAATACATGGTAGTTTGTAATTACCGTATATTATGTGGATACATAAGTTTTTTTCACCTGAGGTTATTGTTTCATATCTTGTCTAACTTCTGAATTTATTTACCTAGAAGACATGATAGAGGAAATGTCAGAAGATCCTGAGTGTAAACATGCAGAGAATGTCAATATAGAAGCAACGAATGGAAGCTATACAGAAGTTATGGCTAAGTACTCAGTAGCGCAGTATGACATTGAGTTCTGAACTATTCTAGAAATCCAAGACACGTCGAGACTGTGCAATCCTTAATTGTGAAGCAAAGATTTGTTTTGTAATGCCGAAGGTATATTCAGATGTGAAGCGTATAAATTGTCGAGTGATGAAATGTACAACCTCTAAGGGGTAACCAGACATGCTATTACATAAACAAGTATGTTTAGAAGTTGCCAAAAATAAAGGGAATGCATTTATAGTGTTTATTTCAGCATTACGAAAGGGGTCAAATTTAAGGGCCAAGTTTCTAGCAGCGTGCAAGGTTTCTCATGAACGTCATACTCTGACTCTATCCAGATCACATCTTGTAAATTACATTAGAAATAAAATAGAACTATTCACCGATTTGAAAAACAGATCTTCTCGGGCTTAAATAGTATGAACAGTCGAAAACTCTTATTTCTTTCCTCTAAGAAATTTATCATGGAAACCTCTTGGTTTCATGAAACGTGCAAGAAGAACCCCAGACATGCTCTACAAAAGAACCAAACAACAAGCAAACTAACAGGTTGTCTCCCTAAAGAAAAACAAACAGCTGTCAAAAAACAACTGCTAATATATTTTATGTTACATAACGAAATGTTAACGCACAATGCATGCTATCACACAGTTATATCTTCAGACAACATTTTATTACAGCTATGATGTATGGAAGTATGCACGATGTAATAATATATTGCATACTGTAAAATCAGAATTATTCGCGTGGACTTATTTTTCGCAAATCAAATTTTCGCAGAAAAGTTATATAAAATTACTTCACAAGTACAGTCCCAAGTTCCAGTCAGAATCGTCGAAAATTTAGATTAAGTTTCTTAATGATATACTATTTTCGAGACATTTTGAGTCGCAGAAATAAATTATTTTTTACAGAAAAAGAAGTTTGTGGCGAAAACTGACGCCAACGTAACACACAACCTCAAAGATTTTTTAAACTACTTATAAAAAATATAAAAAGTCAGAATGTTTATTATAAAAGTACTTGTCGATATCACACTAGAAAATAATCGTATCAGGTTAATAGATCTTTATTTTTTCTATGCTTACATTCAGTATCCGTGAAATCATTCATAGACAATCATTACTACCTATAGAAACGTGAGATTAACATACATAATACATATTGATGCGCCATTCTCTCCAATTATCTAAAAATCTCTAAGGCTACATCCCGTTATGTTTAATTCTGAATGAAAACTGCAGCAATTCTTACATACTACAGTACAACACTATCATGTTATTCCAAACCACGTGCTTCTAACAAATATAGTTTATATCAGATAAATCACTAGTTACATTCATCAGACGACGTTACGTAGGCGTTCATATATTCATCAAGGCTACAACATCACATTACGGCATATAAAATACATTAATTACTGCTTATTATAACACCGGATACAAAATAGCATGAACAGATACTGTTCTATACCAAACATCCAATTATTACAATCTTCCCGTAAACAGAATAGTATTTTAACGCTTGGGAGAAAAGCTACTTAACTTAAGAAATTACTTAAATGCACGTACCTTAAAATTAGACAGATTTCACTATTGTGTAATCTATGAATCGTTTCGACCCATTTAGAAAGTTATTTGATATTTTGAGCTATACGTACGATCAATTTGTTACAATACTTTCATTAGACTTTTTCAATACATTTCATTTTAGTTCACGTCAGATGTGGTAAGCCACAATTAGGTGACACAAAATCCATCTTAAGCCAAAATTTATTAACTTTTTCTAAATAGATGAATTCAGAAATGTTAAATGAATATAAAGGAAAATCTCGACGTATCTAGGAAACGCTAACCGGTTGCTTGTTTGTTAAATGATTTTTTTAAATGTAAATGATAACTTTATACACATTCTTGTTGGCTA
This sequence comes from Lutraria lutraria, assembly GCA_964023205.1. Taxonomy (NCBI): domain Eukaryota; kingdom Metazoa; phylum Mollusca; class Bivalvia; order Venerida; family Mactridae; genus Lutraria; species Lutraria lutraria. The sequence goes on from OZ026838.1 coordinate 4,957,850, forward strand.
GTTCTTTTTAACACACTTTCATTTTCTAGTTAGGCGTAAGCCAAAACTTATACAAATATATAGACTCATTAATTAAACTTTATAGCAAATTCTCAACGTACAGAGATAATGTTAGCAACTTGGTTAAAACACCGGGTTAGAATTAATTGGTTCATAACGCATACAAGATTAAATCTAATTCAAACTTCTCAAAAATGTGGAGTACACATTTTATAATAAATGTTTATCTTGCTAAAAAAGCACAAGAGAAAATTCCTCGACTTGTCAAACCCGATACAGAAAGTACTGCATGTACCGCACATTTGTAATCTCACCGATTTAATAAGTAACAAAAAAACTTCTTAATGTGTTCTCTGAATGTAAAAGAACAGATCTCGACACGAATGCCATCTGGAGTTCAAGTTCACATGGCAGGTGGCAAAGGAAGGGGCAGGAGTAAAACCGTGACTTAATTCTCAAAAATCACAAAACAGACATAAGAAGAGGATACGTTTATTGCTACTAGACGTCTACCTGAATATCATCAGTATGTATCAATTTAGCCGTTAAAAAAACCCAATGCCCTAAGTAGTGCTACCCAATAAAAATAAAAAATCAACGTGATAAAGATATGTATAGTGTACTAAATCTATACACTTATAGTTCATCAGTTCAAAGTTTTTATACCCTAATCATAAGATATCTAATTATAATAAGTGTTGTCTGAAAAAAAATATTGGTTATTCGATTATGTCTTGAAAAAGGCGAAACATTGACATTGAAGATCTGAAGATAATGTGTGCATTTTATTTTGTTGGTTAATTCTAAATTAGTGTTATCTGACAAATAAATACAAAAAAGTTCAATCTTTATTTATAAATGATCAAAAGAAAGTTCATATCTTACCTTGATAATTTTTCTAAAACCATTTCTCCTTCCTTTGCAATCTAGACATCTAGTGACAGACACAATGTCTCAATGCAATAGGCTTTTTTCACAAATAAATCTTATCACTTTTTTCGTAGGAGCACACTTTCATTCATGCGAAGTTGAAAGAAAATTCGGTTCAGTCACAATTTCATTCAAACTATTATCCAACTCTGATTCAACTCACGGTAACAACCTCCAGTCTACAAGAGTCCTCGTGCAATGCTAGTCCAACTGAAATGTACAACAATTTGTACTCGTTATTAGCTAAGCCCACATCGACTTCAAATCAAACTCCACTCAATTTAAGCGAAGCAATCCGTGTTCTCATTGGTCTGTCAAAAGTTAACAATATTGTTGACAGATACCCATATCTAAATACAAGATTGGTTAAACTAATTATATATACACTCTGCGCTTAAATCTTTTTTTCCACAAAGAAACTTGATAGACCTATACCGATAAAAATATATACCTGCCCTAGGATATTGAATTCACAATTAATATAGAACAGATTAACGTGCAATTCCTTTGAGTGTCGATTACTTAAATAAAAAAGTGCCTACTTGTTCGCAAATATGATACGTAAGAAAAATTCAGTTACCGAGCTATAGATCATTCAATCGCCAAATGCGTTTCAAAGTATAATATAAATGTTTATCTTACGTAACAAAATAGACAATTACACAGCAAAAGTCAATGACTTCGGAAAAAATCTTGAAATATATACTTTTGGATCAATGGGGTTAAAAGTAATCAATTAGTCAGACCTAGGTAGCTCTAAAATGTTAATGTCCCTAAATATCGTTTGAAGATTTCCATTCTCATTTATACAGCTTTTACCTTGTTCATGCTTTTTTATGAATCTATTTTCCACAGCGTTCAATTATGTTCTTAATAAACTAACACAATTTAATTTGTACTGATTTATATGCAATTTTAATTTGAAATTCGCAAGTTATAGCAGGCGATTAAGAAAACAATATTGTGTATACAGAATCATATTTCTTATTCGCGCTGATTTAAACCACCCACTTTAATAAAGATATAAAAAAAGGATAAATTATGATCTAATATACTGCAGATTGCATTCAATGCGCAAAATTCCGATGTCATCATTTTCCCACATTATACAGAAATACAATAAGATGAGTTTAACGCTTGTTAGATTCAAGTCAGTTGTCATGCATCAAAACACGAGGTAGAATGTGACCACAGTGTAAAGTATTACATTTAATTCCAAAAAGATACAAATAGTAGAAAATCAACCACTGATTACTTCTGTACACCGCCTAATTATTAAAATAAACAATAAGTCTACGAGTATAAACCTTCACCAAAAATAATGTTCACTCGCTTTGAATTCATCTCATTCTGTTACTGACACGAAATGATTAGCCAAGAAAGCAAACATGAGTAATTCAGTGTATCATTCTAAAGTCTTGTAATATCGTCATAGAAAATCCATTTCTTACACCAAACTTGCTGAATGAGTCTGATAGACTGGTAACACCTCCTACATAAAGCTACATTCAGCAGTGATGAGTTGATTTCATTTTACAACATAGCACACTTTTTAAGAAGATCATTATCTTGTTTTGAATGCAGACGTCTCAGGCCTCTTTTATTATTTTGTAAGTTGGCGCACTTGACAAGAAATTACTTTACAAAGTAATCAAGTATACACTTTCTGTTTCTATAAAAGATTCACTTGGAATATCAACAATGTCTTTTTCTCTTTCAATATCAAAATTTGGACAAGTATTTTAATCGAGAAAACATCGGTTGATCGATCTAACCAAAAACTTGGCTGACTATTAATGATAGATGTAAAAACAGACAAATGCATCAAAAATGAAGCACCAATACAATACTGACTGAGTTGTTGATAATCACATTAACGCTGCACAATTCGATAAAGTATCAAATACAGACCAGCAGTCAGAGACCCTGACTAACAGACATGCCCAACAGACTGGGCGACATATCATTTACACTGTTGCCCGTATTAACATGCTTATATGAACAGGAGAGAATGCGTAATAAAATCGGTTGGCATGTAGTTTACTATCCTATATGATTAGAAATTCATTTCTTATTTCATACATGTTTATTACATAACGATTTTTCGCCTGGAGGAGTGTTGTTTTATTATAGCCTCGAGTATTAGAAACATAGTTTCACATACTGTAATTATACCACCATAACGGCAATCTTATGACAGTTCCTGTAACCACAGAACCCTTGAGAGACATCTATAGTCTGCCGGCAATACATTTAATACATCTCTGTGTTGATAACATATAGGTATAAAAAGGCAAGTAACTCTACCTATATAATGAGACATCAGGTCACTGTCACCTCTATTAATTTGTTAGTTATATCATCGATTATTAACAACAATACATCAGTAATAAGCAGCTGGAAGTTTGTCTGATGTCTTCCGTGGTGAATACAGGGATTGTGCCATCATAAGCTGTCTCCTTGTTCATTTGATGCGTAGATAAGAGCTGTGAGGCAAATAAATCCAAATGTTTTATCTTCAGTCACATTGCCAAGTAGACCACATGGGTCGCTCGGGTCTTATACACGTGATATCTACTATGTGCGCACTCGATAGCTGACAAATAAGAATACGTGTCTGCTCTGCCATTTTGATCATGGACAGGGAGTCGCTAATTTGTAGTAGCTATCACGAGCGCATGTAGCAGCTATCGCGTGCGCACGCGGTAAATAAAATATTTCCTGTGTCCCTTTATGCCGCCGTATATACCCGCTGACAACAACCTGTTCAACTATCAAATTGTCTGAACTTAGCGGACAGAATCCCCAAAATCATGATCTAGAGATACTGTATGATATTTGTGGTACATACACACAGTAGAGTTGGCTCATGACTAATCAGCTACGTAAGGATGGTACAACCAGAGCAATACGTTTTCGCTTATTCATCTGAGTGTGATGTATTTCAGTTGTGATAAAAATAACAATAGAAATACCTAAGAAGTAATATATGTTTCCTGGATATAATAACTTTTTGTCATTTTGTTTTTAAATTATGTCTTCTACTGCCAATGTTGTGGACGTGCCAATATTTTAACTGTATAATACAAAGGTGATCGTTTTTTTGTTCTACACGATTCTGGCACAAGGTTGCACCCAGATGTCTGTCTTGTAATTGCATTAAGGGAACCATACGCAATAGTTTAAGCAAATAACTTACTTTGATCTTTGATCTTTTGTTTATATTTCAATGTCAAAATATTTTCATAACGGTAAAACACGCTACATTTTTCTTTTGTTTATAACATGATCAATGTACTCATAATATGTACAAAATGTAACATCCTTAGATCATCTTTCTAGTGATCAGAGGAATGCATGAATATATTAACTTAATTTGTTGGATATTGTTTTATTGTTTTAATTGAAGTAGGACGTTTTACATGGGTTATTTTGAAGCAAGCAAAGGTCGCCGTATAGACTTAAGAGCAAAGATGGATTAACTGTTAATGGATATCATGTAGAATCAATGACCTGCCCTTTTCCGGAGACACAACACGTCTGTCCTTCTCATAACATGACGTCAATGACCATTGACCAATCATTCCCAAGAGGTTAAAGGTCAACAACAAGGATAGGTCCAGTTCAACAGATCATTAACAAATGTTGAAACAGGTTTCCAAAGTCAGTGGAGCATAATGTAACAGATAAAGAGGCCGTTGCTTGGAGACCAGGGTGGCTCACATTCAACATCTAGACCTCAGAAATCATATCGAAAATCATTTTTCTAACCGCTTATCGAGCGGGAAGTTATAAGATTTAAATACAAAATCAGAAGCGGTTTGAAAACTAGGAGCAATGGTATTTTAAGAAACAAGGCAACAACTAAACGACATGCAAGCCGCCTACATAAGGAAACCAGATGGTAGTCCACTGTTTCCGCTGACTGCAGATGTGGCAATGAATATCTGCATACAGTTATTCAGTTATGGCAGATAAATAGCGCAAAAATGCAAGCCTTTAAAATGATTTATTGGTAGAAGCTAGAGCAGAAAGCTGACACAATTATTGCATTGTCGGCTTCCTAATATTTACTCATAATAGATATCACAAAAAATATCATGACTGCGTTGCCTTCACAGTGAGTTATCTTTCGGAAAATGCTTATCATGCTAATATATTTTAGTTAAAAATGATATTCTTAGTTCTTTCTTTAATAAATGAAATTCTTCAAGGTTATCTAAAAAAGATCTTCAACAATGTTCCGTAAACATTCGTTAAATGCCAGTTTAACGTGCGAATCAAGAATGTGTATGAACGTTTATATGAGTAATGTGCTTTTTGCAAGAAAATAGTTTATTACAATAATATCTGTGGTACAAACAGATGAACTTGTTATCTTTTAAAATCACGGGATTAGTAGTTTCTGAGCATACAAATATACTGAGGTAGTCGTTAAGTGTTTCTTGAAGAACAGTATATCAATCTTAATGAATGTTAATTTATATGTTGTCAAGGAGCAACATAGACACAGCGCACCACTTGTAAATAGTTTGTTATGTCTGTGTTCGCGTGTGTCGACGTTTTTAAATTAGTTCACCTACTTTGTCTGATCAGAATAGCTACTAAACATAGTACTTAGAAAATACGTGATTTACTGCAGCAAAGGATTCAAACAGCGACCTTCAATATTTTCATCTCTAATATTGAGATGTTTCACACTGCGATCTGGAGACTGTTTGGGGAGATTTCTGGTAGGATCTGCCATTAATATTGTTTATGATGAATTTCTAAGTGATCCGTATCACCTAAGTCTGTGTTTTATAAAGTGTGGAATTTCAATGTTTAGCAGCGGTCAGCCGAACTGATCACATCACTAGATCTAAAGGAGTATCAGGGTAGAGACACAAGCACTTACGACCATTGGTTGAAAGGCTTGAACTATCTTTATGCCCGCCCTATGACTAAGTTCAAACAGTTTCGTTCTGTCCGTCTTTATGATTTAACACAATTTCTGTATAAAAATAATAGAAGGGTTTTGTACAGTGAGCAAGATGGCTATTTACAATTTTACAGCATTAGTATAAGATATGAAAACTGCTATTTTCACAAAATAGCCAAGCTTTAGTTCCGGTCACAATTTACCTATGCGCACGATTTCAACTCAGCAGAGAACAGGTTTGAAATCAAGTAGTCACGTTTCAAATCAAGCTAAACGGTAATTATAACCAAGAATGTTAAGGGATTTACAATTTTCACGTTGACATAATATTATGAAATTTATATGTAATGTCGTAAATCAACAAGTCATGAACTGTATACAGTCTCACTTAACGATTTTAGTTCGATAATCGGGAATCGACGATTCTTAATACGACGTCTTCACGATTTTAAGTGCAAAACTATACGATGAGACATGGAAGTACAGCACGTGTTTCTGTGGTTCCTGAGGTATACACTAGTTACTGTATCAGATTGTTTGTTTATGCACTTTAACTGTCGTTTTATGTTGTTTTATTGATACGCTATCAAGATAATTATGTAAAATGAATACATAAAACGTAAGATTACAGACCTGATCATAGACGGATATACAACACAATTTATTGTTTCTTAATCCAAATAAAACAGTGAAGGAAGTTGCTTCAGGGATTCATTTGTCTTCAATACTTTATTGATGTTTGAAAAACAACATGTGATTATGAACACACTCACGTATGGCACCTCTAGGCATTATAATCTAATCATTATTTGATGCTCAAAAGATTCTGCACATTTAGCAGATTTCTGCACGCGTGCAGACGATAAATCTGAAAGCCAGTTGCATTAATAAATTCTCTCTAAGTACGCCATTTATTCATAAAAGAAAAATAGTATCCTGCATTACGTAACTTATCAACCAGAGTTAATTAAGTTTATCAATTAGACAAATATTGACATATCCACCGTAAGTGGATCAAAATTCCTAATACGAATACATTGCATATAACGAGTGGTTTTTATCACCCCAAGACTTTTTTTTATTCAATTATATTTGGCTCTAAGCAGTTAGATAATTTATCATAAAATTTAACAGTTCTTCATTTGCCGCTAATTGCTTGATCGGACAGTTATACGTCGATCTGTATCCACGTTCAAAAAATATTTCTCTGACAAATTATCAATACAACGATAATTGTCGTATACTAACACAATATTAAGATTACATATAAAGATTTTATTTGAGACATAGCAATAAATAATCCCTTTAAACCTTTAACTACAAGCATGATAGCATTTAACAACAATAAATCAAAACCTTCAGATCCGGCACAAATAGATGTGCTTGGGTGTGAAAGTACCTCGTATCACTATCTGTTAGATAAGGAGACAGTAAACTGTGTACACTATTTATATTGTGTGGTTATTTCTATTTATTTATCAAGCACACATTATAGGCACTAATTTATCACCATGGAATGTCTTTGCGTGATTCTTTATGTTAAATGAAGCATTTCAGTAAGATACACTTCTCTCTAACATTGCAAAAAAACAAAACTTCAAAGATTGGAGTGTAAAATTTACTGCCTTAAATAAGATACTATTGTACCAATGTCATTTAAAATATCCAGAATCACATTACGTACATCCTTCATTTTGACGAAAAAATCGGTCAGTTGGTGATGTGTGAAATTTAAAAAAAAAATATTGTTCCTATTTAGTCTGATATTGTATGTACGTAGTAAGTGTACTATTATCATATTGCTTTCTTCTCACATAAAAATATAAGTGAAACATCAGGGCAATAACCTATCTATGTAAATAGTACTACCTAAAATAATATCGTAGTGATTAATAGAACTGTAGTGAATAATGTACTTCCGAGTGTACTTAAGAACATATTCGGAGTAAAGCGCCGACTATAAAAAAATCGGTACGAAGCGCTTTACAAACTTAGATAATATTCGGATAGACATAAAAGAAACTCATTAAGAAGAAAATGAGTCTTAACACCAAGTCTGTTCCCACTCATTCTAACACAGGTGGATTGTTCACTTAATGTCAGTTAGCACAAAACGCCAACTTCACAACAACTCACTCTGAAGAGCTAATAAAAAAACAAGGTCTACAAGTGCAATAATTAATTCGTACAGAACTATTATCTGATAATTTGTACGGAATTACGATGTACCAATATGACTAGATATTATGTACGTGATTATTGAAACACCATACCAACAAGGCCTTGTCAACACCAGAAAGGCCACAAACGATCACAAGCACAGTAACAGTCCGTCTGCAATATGTTTTATCTTCTTGACACAACAACAGACAGACGTCATCCAAAGAAAACATAATTTATATCATAGCACGTTAAAGGGATAATGTGAACTAAAAAGGCAACACGGACCAAAACACACACTTATCATATATATCCGCATGGAAGGGTGACAACTTCCGAAATGACAGTTTCTGCACCTAGTTGGTTTAACACAAGGTAACTTAAAAAACACTCAAATTTCTAATAACATGTCTATAGATAATGCCACACATAACCAATAAGTATTTTGTCGAATTCAAAACAATGAAGAAGACACTTCATCTTTTTTAGCGAGACCTCGCAACACAAAATCGGCCTGAATTACCATACTAAACACCTAACCACACCAGGGACATGAATGATAACGCATGCTAACCATAAATATCACTATAAATGCACTGACCTAGTACAAGAGAACAATCTAGGAATGTTCTACCCACAAACAATTAATAAAATCGTCGCATTGACAAAAAGTTCAAATCTTATAAATACGTGACCTTTGTCCTGTAATTTACATTTATTTAGCGGAATCACTCAGAATCGTTACGACGTAGCAAAGGTGGAAATGTATGACGGAGTCGACGATTTTGCCCACCATGGGACCCAGATTTTGCCCACCATGGGATACCAGATTTTGCCCACCATGGGATACCAGAGAAGATTATCAGGATCATCAAAATGCTATACACGGACTTAAGTGCCAAATTCATCTGCGGCACAGCTTTCCGATTTCCAGATTAGGTTCGGAGTAAAACAGGATTGATTGACGTATCCAGTACTGATTCGCCAATGGAGGCATCAATTACAATGGACATTCGCAGAATTCTTGAAAGAGTTTGATTCTGGTGATGACATCTCTCTCCCAGCACAGTACTACAAATACATTCAAGACTGTCTGTCTGCCTTGCTTCACTTGGCAAACCTATTGGGCTCATCAATGCAGCAAAAACCAAGACAACAAAGTTAATTCTAGGATTAAACAACCAATCGCCGTAAAAAACAGTGAGTTAATGTACATTGGCAGCAAAATCACAAACGGTGAGAGCTTTGAAAACTTTGTCAACAGCAGAATTCCAAAAGCCAGGTGAGCTTTTGCAGTACTCAAGAGTATATGGAAGTCCTCCCAACTGAAAAAATCAATAAAGTTGAGGATCGTCAAGACCAATGTACACATACTAGCTGTTCTGTTGTGTTGCTTAGAGTCACGGAAGTTCACACAGTCCATCAGTTAAAAGTTGGTTATCTTACAGAGAAGATGCCTTCGCCGAATTATCCGGATCTTCTGGCCAAACGTCACCTCCAATGCAGATCTCCATAGCACCATCGCAACAACACCTCTCTCAGAAGAGATAAAACGTAAAAGATGGCATTGGATTCCGGATGGAAGACGCAGCAGCCATCCCCAAAGTGGCCATGAAGTGGACACCAGCTGAGAGAAGGAAGACGGGAGACCAAAATAAGCATGGAGAAGATCGGTCGACAAAGAGATGTTAGCTTAAGGTTGAACCTGGGGCCAAATCCAAACACGGGTGAAGGACTGGCTAAAATGGTGACAGCCTTATGTGCAACCCAGTGCGAACAGGTTTAAGTAAGTAAGTAAGTATCTAGAGAAACGGACACATGTTAGAACAAATAAAAGAGCAGAAAACCATCAAAATAACGAAACTCAAAAAATGGCGAAAGAATTAGAACAGGACAGAATTAAAGAAGATTAGAGCGAATAATATAAAAACTAAACAACAGGATGCTCAACAAATGAGCATCATGGGAACATAGCGACGTATTTAAAATCACAACCAGACTCATAAATGCTTGTGAAAATCAGTTGTGGTGCAACTTTATCATAGTGCAAAAATATTCCACTGTAGAGTATAATTATTGTTATAACAATATAAACTGCGCTCTTTGATGAGATATACGATGTCTGAAATCAGACATTAACCCATGTAATTTATTAAGTTAGGTAATTGCAATGTTCCGTCGGAGGATACGAAACTTTATTTGAAAGATATGTTTCAATCAAGAAAAAACTCCAATTAACTTTGTATTTATCTTCAGATACTCATTTTTTAAATTGGGGTTGATTGCAATGCATCAGCCTTTTAGATAATAGACCTTTGATTGCGATAACCACACGTGGTTCCATGATTCAAAGAATTGGTGTGTTTAGTTCATATATCATCAAAATCTATGAGTTTCCACGTTCATTAATCAAGCATAATAATTCAAAAGAAGCAACAACTTCAAATTGATTTAAAAAGAAATAATAAATACGATACTAGTATAATATACGACAACAATAAATTATATATTGTCCTTATTGTAGCCCGATTTTACATACAAGGGTTTGAACATGGCAGAAAGTTTATTTAATGAAAATCTTGCCCAGTGTCTCCGGGACGCGATAAGCGTAAGCTTGACCTTTGTGGGTTTGCAACACAAAATCACTTGGTTGACTGATTTGCCACTAGTGTATTGCACATCACCCATTTGAATCAATAAGTTTTCTTTCATGAATGAACACAAGTTCTATTGCAGCTGTTCAACCAACTGTTGTATAATTGTTACATTTAGTCTAACATAAATCAACCATCCAAGAGCCTAAATTGCAATTGTGCAAGAACCAATTTAGCTTATTTTATTTAGCTTGTCTGACATGCTTTCCTCGTGTTGGTGTTAAAAATTCTCCAAAACGTAAAGTCAGCTGGAATAACTTGTGATATCAAACTCCCCGCTGCTCTTCAACAACCAGCGTAATATATTTGTACAGACAATGAATCCACAGAAACTACATCAATGTTTATGTAAACATGGAACTAATATAAATAAAAGAATGGCATGGGGATATTTAGGGGTAAACACAATCTGCTTGTAATACAACACAGACCACATCTAGGAATATACTATTTGCTCGTTTTTACAAGTGAAAAGCTTAAGTGTTTAACAATTGACACTTGTAGTTATGCCAGATTGTGCATAATGCATCAAGGTCTGTACTTAATCCTGGCTTAGATCACTCGACATGATGTAATTTTACGCATCTTTCATTGAAAATTAAGTATCGAAATGAATTCCATGAAACAGGTTACGTTTATCTTCAACATGCTTAGTTACAGCGAATTTTCTTGCTCATTTTATACAATATTTTTGTCGTCCAATTAACATTCTTGAAAGTTTTACTAGAGGCGTAATGTATGCCTAAATTAGAGCAAGGTTCCAAGTCATTCATTAAGGGAAGGTTTCTCTCAATATCATCCCAATTAAATCCATTAAAGATACGAAGATAGATCAAATCACAATCAGTCAATGTCCGTCCTATCAAGCACATGGTTGAAAACATATTTTCATCTAAATGAGTTTAGCTAAGTTCGTTCCTTCCATAAATGTCTTTTTTGTAATTCAAGTAGAACGTGTGTTCTTATTATATTGTTTTATTTATTTATCTGTTGTTTAACTGTCCATCCGAAAGCTATGGTCATTTTCAGGGCCGCCCTAGGGGGAGGGGAGAGAATATACAGGAGAGCCGGGCATTTATTTCCCTACTCTTATGTCGAATAGTTTTCCTTGATCTTTATCGTGCCCGGTGCAAAGCGCCGCTACAAGCCTCGCTCTTTTTCTAGACACAGTAGTTGTCTCGGTACGTAGTTGGAATGTGGACACTAAAAAAGCGCCCCTGAGAAATTCGGAAGGCGAAGCCGAGACCTTTCGAACAGTTGTCCAGCGCGTTACCACCAAACAACCGATCATCCCTTCTTATAAGATTAGCCTGAAACAAGGGATGCAACATGTTCATTACATCGAATTAACGATTTTGAATGAACCACTTGATCTCAAAGAGGTTGCATCTTTTTCAAATTTGCGATCAAATGTAATATTATCGCGGCATAGAAAAGAAAAGTAAGTCAAGTGTTTATACTAGTTTTCTTCATGTTGACTGGCATACCCATTTATAAAAAAAATATTTCCTTGAAGTATGTCTGTTTACTATTACACGACTCACACTTCTAACTGTATTAGGTATGTAAGTATAGTAAGTAATTCGTTAATATTAAAATTGTGATTAATTTTTAGACTAAAACAATCTATTCAACCAAGATATCAAGAATGGATTTAGATTAGAGTATGTTCTCAGGTTTTATAACTCGGGACCTGGGTTGCCCTAAGTTCTGGCCTGTTTTCTCCGTGAACTATCGACCACTTTCCAACATTAAAGTTGAATTAGAAGAGGATGATAAACAAATTTTGATATATCCCCCACACGAAGACAAACGTGCCCTGTATGTTAGTATAAAAATATACAGCAATGATTTTGTATAACTGCTCGTAACTTTTATTGATGCCAATAAAAACCATGGAAATCTAAAGACAAGAGTTATTCATAATAAAGTTGCTAGTAGTCGTGTGCTTTGGTCATTATTGTCTTGAAAATCAAGAAGCAGTCATGGTGATTAGCCTTTTTATTACTCCTGTAAATTATATACTACAAAACATAGAGGATGTTGTCCTGGATTTTAAAGAGAAGCATTTTTCTCATATAATACACATACTCTATGCAAAATGCTAAATCGTTGGTTATTAACATTTCCCACTTAATTTCCATTCATATTAGACATAATTTATTGAGATTACTCGGAATTAGCTGGAACTGTTTATGAAAGTTGTAGCTAAACAGCAAATAGGAAGATTACTCATAGTAATAAATGATTTTAATAAAGAATGACAGAATGCATGGAATTCAGATTAGGTTTTTCAATGTAACAAGATTTACGGCGATATGCTTATCTATTATGCATGTTTTTATGCTAAGCATCATTAGGGCGAACAATCGCAAACAAGCACACACCACGTACGGTCGTCGAGAAGTATTTTTGTCATCATTCCAAACATGCTTGAGGAGCGCGGGGTGAACTTTTTAATGTGATGGATTATACACAGAAGCCTTATCACATACAGCAGGGTATTTTTCTGGTCCACATTCTTTATCAACCACATAACTTGTATAAATGTCCAATTAAAACAAACAAAACGCTAGACATTACAGCAATAAAGTGTTTAAATGCATCATATAGGCTTCGTGTTCTCACAAAATGTCCTAAAGCTAGCAATATTGTCGCCGAGTTTCAAAACACATATAGTGTCGCTCCTAGAGAGTCTTTAAATATGGCAAAGTAATGTATGAGCAAGTTTTTATCGTTTGTGCTTTGTCCTTCCCTTTTTTGTCCGTATAAATCAAAGGGATTAGACTTCATATCTACATACTCGTATTTTGTAAAAAAAAATAGAATTCCCATCCATTTAAAAGTCATTTTATTAAAAATCAAAATAAATATGTGTCAGGCTAATTTTGTCAGTTTTTTTTCATTATTTGATTTTTGTCGATATCATTCCTAAGATTCTTCAGAAACATGATATGTTTATCTCCACATGGAGGTACAAAATGTTCCACTTGTATTTAAGATTGCGTATGGTTTGAAATTTGTGATTATTTATTGTCATTAAAAGAAACAAAAGGACTTCAACACGTGTTACTATTCATTGTTACAATGGATTCGTTTTCGAGTAAAAACGATGAAATATAATACTACTTTAATCAAAATCATTTCATCGGTTCTGACATTCAGCATTGCTCGCATGAATTGAAAATAATACAAACAGTTTAATTAGATTAGAGAAAAAAGCATCATAAAATTCAGACAATTGTTCAGGTACTTAATAGTTCTGTACAAGATATTGAATGGCCCCGGTTCAGGGTATGTTTAATGTTTCATTAATTGATATTGCCAAATGATACTGTTGACTCTCAGCAGCCTGTTATTTATATTTCAAATTTGTGACCAAACATTTCGATAATTACAACAACCAGTCCGATCATGATTTTTAGTTAATTGGGTCTCTATTAATGACTTTCAAGTTTGTGCTGACGTCAGTGTTACTGCAATAAGGCTGGCTTTAAACAATAGAAGGCTGGCTAATGACCGCAATACCTCAGAGACAGACGTACAGTGTCCGGATTTATTGCTTTAACATTACGTACCGAACTGGACTTAAGTGTGGTCTATATATTAAATATATCCATATCAAACGATTAAATCTTTGCAAAATAATGTAACAATCAATAGTTACTGTTCTGTTCGTTACACAGTCCATTATAGCTGACAGTTCTATATTCTAAATCTTACATCATGTTGTAAATACAATCATTAATTGAGGTTACTATTGTATTTGGTTATACCAGACACTAACACATTTGTATGCTTGATTGACAGGTTAAAAAATTGCACATGTTATACGATTTGATCTTTGACCCGCTTCTTTGCTCAAAGCAAACCATATATATTATACACGGGCCCGGAATGACAATAGTAAACCTTACAGCCCATAAATTACTAACCTTTTATCTCACGGGTTAGAAATCCTTTTATGTAATAAGCAATAAAATGTAACCCTAGCGGCCCCTTAATTGCAAAGTAATACTTTAGTTTCTGCCTTCTTTTCGATAATGAGGCCAGGTCACTATGAAAGCCACCTGTTTAGAGTGGTGTTTATTTACATGTAACATTCCCACCTTGCGCGATAAAAGAATTTTAATTGTTCAAATATAAAACAAGACGGTTGACTGACAGTTTAGTTACAACAATATCTTACATTAAGCTATTTTTCAGGCTACAGGCATTTAAACGAACAATTACTTAAAATATATCTGCGAGTGTTCCTAATATCGAAGACTTGGTTGTACAAATAAAAGTCAAGCAAATGTCAAATAAAACCTGCTGGAAAAACATTAGAGGAACAAACAGAGTGTAACTTCATTAAGTCTTTTCTTCAGTTATAGTTAATTATGCCCGCTTCCCAATCATTTGATTTTTTTTGCTCCGGGGTTTATTCCTGTTTTCAATAGTTTTTTTCTGTTACGTACTACAGGACACTTAACATTTCTGGGCATTTTAATCACCTGCACTGGAAACAAACCAGTAATGGTTTAAAATTGAGATAGATTCTATTTTTGTTAAAGACAGTCATGAAATTACCTGAAAATTAATTTTAAAAATTGTCTTTGATTTTAATTTAGCTTGTATTAGTTCTTCACAAAGCATTGTCAGCTTCTTCTTTTTAATCATCAAAAATGGAGGTCGAAAGGTTTTTGACGCCCAGGGCTCGTAATCACGAGGCAGAGCGCTCGATCTATTAAACAAAGCGGTCGGTCGTTCTAAAATGAAACAAATAGTGTAGGCCTACATATTCTGGAGAAAATCATTTACAGATGCCTTGTATTACTATGATACATTTTTAAATCCACATGAAACTATTTTATGATAATCGTCATGTTATTAATATCACATGTTATCTGCCATCAATTAATTGTATTATTTTATTATACTATAATAAAAATGTTCACGTGTTACTGGTTTATATTTGACAGATTAATAAATAATTGTATGTATCAATTTTATTGCAGAATAAATATCGAAACTTATTTAGAGTTTGCGAACGTTTGGTTTGTCAGAATCGTTAAACGTAATGACCAGTAACCAGGTTCTGCAGAATATCTTACATTTAAGAATGTTCTCTTGTCAAATATTCAATTCTTAATGAAAAAAGATGTAAACTAGAAATGTGTCCAGAGGAAACGAATGCTTCTGCTGAGTGCTAAGTCAGAATGGGCAATAACTCCTGTGAAAATGTGTAGATTTTAACGAAAGTCGAACTTGACTTGCATTTCATTATTATACATATTCGTGTAAAATATAAAACCAATCCATGAAATATTTTTTGAGTTATCGCTCGGAAACCAAATTTGTGCGGAGGAATAGGAGTAACATTATTATGCCCTTGCGGCATTTCGAATGGCAGGGGCATAAAAATAGAATTATTATACTCAACATTTGAAGTCATATTAAAATGGAAGTACAAGTGTTATCTACGACTTTATTATAGTTGACTTCATAAGGTATTTATTACCAAAACGAGATCTAAAACTATATCTGAGATCAAACTAAGTTGAGATGTTTCTGTGACTTAACTTACAGACATTTATTCTGGATATCCCCAAAAATCTGTTTTAGACCAATGTCAAATTTCAATAAGAAATCTTAGCTGAACAGTATTTTTTAATAAGAGGCAATGAAATGTAACAGTTTTAGGTTGACTAAGTGTATATTCAGATATAAATAAATAAAATTGTCAGGATAAACCTTTTAATTAATTAATACACATTAACCCTTGATCCTAAACCCATTTATTCGATCGATTGGTAAAGTGCAGCTAAAAGATATACTGATAGCAAATACCCTACAGTAAAACCTCTCCAGAGCGGCCCTCTCTTGAGCAACAACCTCTCTTCAACAACAGTATGATTTTTCCCACTACATGTTTTAACTATTAATTTAACCTCTCTGGAGATACACAACATCTCAACAATAACATAAGTTCGTTACTTCCAAAGGATGCTTTGAAGAGGTTGCACGGTAATTCATAATTAGTATTTCTACGAGTTTCACACCTCATGATAATGCAAGTACTTGAGTAAAAGAATGTACCTCGCATTTTATCAGACAAACTAACAACAACTTATCGTAAGTATAAATCAAGTAGTAATTTATATTTAGAGTTACTTGAAAAACAATTATTGAAAGTGTTATTGTCAGGAAGAAAAAAATCATTATATTATGTGTATTTTAGTAACAGACCACAACTATGTATAAAGCCCACTTACTTAAGTCTGTGAATCACTGGAGAAAATGTTTGTGTGAGAGAGTACACAAAGACAACAAGATGGTCTGTTTTATATAAATGAATGATTCATGTTACATTTATGTCTACAAAAAGTCTTGAAGTTGTCCATATGGATTGCAGGAAAGTACTAATCCATCAAACCGATCCATGGTGAAAAACATTATGTACAAGAATGAGTTTTGGCACAAATATTATTCAACGTAAGAAGCCGTTATACTAAGATGACAGTATGTATCTATACTTAATATACGTAATTGATTTAAAGGATTATCAACATGCAATTACAACATTACAACTCTGATAAACTACAGGTTGCACATTAAGATCATTTGCACTGATATATTATGACAAGTCTTTGATCATCGTTTTGTGGGTCTTTGGTGGCAAGATTATGAGATGGTGGTGGTATTGTGTGAGGTTATCATATTTTTTAAAGGTGAAATGGGTAATGAGTTATGGTATGTCCTAATTATCACAAGCCAACATTGACAAGAAGTTCGTGGGGTATATTTAAGTACAATATCGATATTACTGTCCATGAAATTACAATGTATCTTTAAAGTTGGTTTAAGTTATGTGACTGGCATAAATAGGTCGCATACCAAGTCGTAGTATTGGTATAATTATTTTAAATATTGGTAAACGATTCATTTTGTCTTTCGTCTTGGAATTTCTACGTTATATGTACCTAAGTACGAATTATATTGTCAATTTATAATAATTAGTATTTCTTAAGCAATCAAATCAATGTTTTGGGTCTTCGTGGTCTAGTGAGTCAGGATTATAACAAGTATAGTCACTGACCTCTGACCGTTGTAAGGTCAAATCCAACCAGGGACCAGACAATAATCACATGTGAGGAAACTGTTCATCTAGCTTATAGAAGATCGATGGTTGTACCAAAGTGTGCACCTGGAGTTTCCCTCCGCAGATAAAGCTTGAATGTTACCAAGTGACCCTGGGCTCATGGTGCGACATTATACCACAGAGAAAGAAACATTTTTCGAATATTAAATATAACTGACACAAACAATTCTGTATTTACATATATCTTAATTTTAAAATGACCTTGTTATAATTTAACAAAATTCTAAAGTTTTGAAATGAGAGAATTTACAATGGAAATGAAGATAAGAACGTATACACTATCAAGAAATATTATAATTTTTGTTTATTTTTTAAATATTTAAATTTATACAGTTTTTTTATTGCATAACCTTCGGTTTTACATTATTTATAAAGTTTCAAATTTCTCTACGGGTAATATGTATTATAATAAAGATAAAATGAAAGGTTATTCAATGCAACGTTGTGTAACAGCAGTTAACGAGCTCCTAAAGTGTTTACGTGAAGTAAGATAGTGAACGTGTATGTTGTTTTCTGTTACCTCTGCCAATACTTTAATGTTGGCTTTATCTGTTTATCCCACCTCCTAAACATGTTAAAATTAAATGCAGAGTATGCAGTTTTATTAACAGAGTTCTATAAATGTCTCTTTTATCGTCTATACAAATTAATACTTAGATATTGCTGGGGTTTTTTTCAAATAAAATTCGACAATATACAATTTTTTTTTTGCCAAGAAAATGTTCTAGGACACCTTTTGCAAAAGTAGAAATAAATATGAAAATTAATAAATGCACACCAGAATTCATAATGAATTAACACTATTGTTCTAATATATTCAACAGATGTTACACCAAACAGTTCAAAAAGTGTTAATCAGCTGAATACCTTTCCTCAAGAACTTTTTCTGTTTTGTAACACTTGAGTCACTGAACACGTGTTAGGTGTTCAATATTATCTTGCAATGTTTTGAATGCGCCATTGCATTTAGTTATATAACACTTATAATGTTCAAAAATAGAACACTCAGTTCATGAACACAATCATTTTCTGATCACTACTTGCATGCCGAATGTTAACACAATCAACGCGTTAATAACTGTTGTTATTTTGATGTTCATAAAATATTCAAGTTACTATAAATTTATAGTTTTTCTATATTTGTTAGTTACAAACTTATTGAACAAAATGAAATACTGCAACATTGCAACATTTCTTGTCATTTACAAATTCACAAAGAGTTTCCTTAAAGAACCAAAGAAATACATTTTATATCACCAGGAGGTACATTTTCTGATACTCTTAGTTCAACGTCTCCGTAATCTTTATTCAATTCTATCGTCGTAAGACTGAATTCTAGAGATTCGTTTAATTCAATACAGAAGCATGTTAGCTGCGCTTGATTCTAGGAAAAAGAGATGATTTAATATAAAAGCACATATTTGTGACTGAAATTTAGATTTGTACTTTAGAGGGCAAGTCTTTCCTATGTTGTACAGAAACGTTGATACCCCGTCAATGAAACAGGACGGATACAAACTTGTTACGCTGAAGGGTAGAATTTATTTACTAAACGAGGTCACTAACAAATGTTTTTATCAATAAGGTAGAAACACATTATAATTTCAAATCATTTTGTTATTGTTTCAGATTGTTATTATCAACGGAGGGATCATTGCAGAGGTGAGATTGGAAATGATTAGTTAAACAGATAGCTTAGACCTCTTGTCCACTATTTGTTTGTTCTAACTTCTAAATACCCTTGTCCACTAAAAGCTCCAATCACTAATTAGTTTGATAAATGTATAATATTTCAAATTTTGTTCAGATCTAAAGATTCTGTTCATATCAAGAACTGGATCTAGATTGGTACCAAGGTAATGTTGACTTCAGATAACCTTGTATTAGATTTGATCGGTATTTAAGTAACGCCTTGAGACAAATGTTTAAATCGCATCTGAGGCGTTAGTGATACAGACCGTATCAGATCAGTATTTAGAAATGTCACTTTGGACATACGTAAAGACACCTTAATTACTTTGATCTTCAATATGTTCTTTGTTACAAAATTGGAGGATGACCAGAGATAGACTAATTACCACTATGATAAAGCTTAATGAGGTGACCTTTTCTATGGAAGTCAATCAACTGTGGTGATATGAAGTCGTATTGACAACAATATGTCCACAGCTTATTAACAACGGCTGAATTGTTAAAACTGATCATCTTTGAATTTGGAAGCAAACTGTACAAAGACAGAATTTTGGTATGATCTCAAAATTGTTGATATTTTTCAATATTCATGTGTGAACTTATCATTCCAGTTTGTAAGATTGTATGACTTGCATAAACATAATTTTATCACAATACGAAATTGTAGAGGATATATGTAATTTAAGAAGTTTCATTTACAGTCGTACAGAAATCAACAATTTTGTCTCGGAGACTGCAGCCAGTTTGGTATATGAAATAGACAAACTTGTAAAAGTATGGCATGCCAACAGTATTACAATGTAACAAATTACGGAAGACGCTAAGTGTTTATTGTGTTGCTTTAGTAAGTTTTATCAATTTAAATACAGAAACAGGTCGTTTCTCTAATACGTAGGTGAAATATTCTTTTGTTTGTTTGTTTATATCGAGTTTTACGCCCCTTTTCAACAGTCAGAGTCATATGATGCGGACAGTTCACCTGGGAAGAACCAGTACTAGACTCCCATCGTCCGTAGTCACCTGACCATGGAGGCGGGCCGTGAAACTTTGAATAATAAAAGAATATAAAAAACTGTGAACTAAACATCTATTTATAGTTCTCCAAAAAAGTACATAACAGGAAATTACTTATCTTTTCATATTTTCGTAAACATTGCACTGTTTTTATTCCTGACAGACACGTTTACATGTTTTTATGTTGTTAATCGCTCATTAATTTACTCATATATTTCATCAGCTGATATTAACAGGACACGCCAGGAATTTGTATTTTTTTAATTGTATGGTACCGGATGTGAGATGCGGACACATTTGAAGCATGCCTCACGTCAGCAATGCTGTCGAATGATAAAATAAAGTTGTAAAAGCATGCCTGTGTGTCGTTTCTCCCATGTATCTTTGCTCAAATCTAATAAAGCTCGTTTTACAATCTGAAATTCTTGCCAATGGTTTATATCTAGACAGTAAACGTAAACAACAAGATATAAACCTTTACAGCATTTAATACAACATTAAATAGTTTCAAGACCTTTTGTCAACCTATTAACATGAATGATCTGCAATGGAGGTTGAATAGTTTCTGACATAATGCCTTATACCAGATCATAACAGCTAGCATGTACCCTGTCCTGTGTTCCGGCGAACTCATCATTCAGGTTTAAAGCAGCTGAGAGGTGAAGACACGGAATTACTAACGACAATGTTAAGTTGAGCTGACATAGAACTTGGTGGGAAAAGAAGTACAGTCATGCCTATATCTAGATATATCTTATCTCATGTTTATCGTTAACAAATGTCATCACGTCGACGTATAACAAGTAACACGAACTTTGACTCTAGAAGTTTGATCACCATGTTTACCTAATACTTTCTTTACAGAAGTCAACATATTACGTAAACAATGAATTACAATAATCCGTATTCAAAGGACGTTTTATTTTCCTATGCACCTCGAACTATAGAAAATACAGTGACATAATTATTATTACAATGAGACCATTTCCATAGTAACACCACCTCATCATAAATACTACATATTTTCAGACCCGTCTTCTAAAATTATTTTATATTTCACCTTTATAATGACACCACTTCAATTTCAAAACCCATTTTCTTTGATTCAAGGTGTGGTTATTTTTAGGCTTAGCTTAAACATGGTTTACATATCAATAATGTAGATGCATTAATGTTATAAACAATTAAGTTCAACACTAGTAAAATTACAGTATCATTTAGAATACGAACAATACAAGATATTGAGTAAGCAGGTCGTCATAATAAGCCTTGTTTCTCTTGCACTTACGTTCCCTTCCCGGATATGAGCGAGGTATCAACAAGATGCCGTTCATAGTTTTGAGTTATCTGATGATCTGAAACTTTGTAGATAATAAGGAACATTTTACAGATCTGACAACATAAATCATTTATCAAACACGACACAGCTTCAATACTAGGAGTGTACGTTCATTGTGAAATGTTTACCATACGGTGTGCATGACGTTGAGAGATTGATACAAAATGAAAAGAGCGAAAAAGGAGGAACAAGCGATTTGTATCAATGTCGAGTGAATCAGAGTTGATATAGCCATTCTTCAAGACTGAGTGTGCACTGGAGTATGTGCGCATGTGTGCATTTACCATACTGATGTTTAGAAATATGAGATGTTTTCATGACATAAATTACATTCAAAATAATTAAGGATTCAGAGTATGTTTTTCGTTATACCGTGGGCCAGGAATGCAAATACACCATCAGATCAGAATGTGTAGAATAAAGCAGCTGTTTCTTAAAATTAGGTAAAACAAATTGGATCAAACAATTGTCTGAGGTCTTACAGACTAAATGAATAAATAAACTGCAGATAGACATTTTGACAAATTATTAAAAGATTAAAGAGAATCGTTTCAACGACTGATAAAAGTAGGTTAGCAACCAGACACAATATAAACATAGCCAAGATCGATAACACAAGTCGTATGTAAGCATTCGTATACAACAATATACAAATCAAGCACGTGCTCCGGTAAAATGTGACAATTATACAGACAAACACGTCTGAACTGTCGATTTGTGCATTATGTTTGGAACGATGGAAATGCACTACCAGAGATCCACACATTTCCCCATATATCAGATACGTATCCAAATATACGTAAAAAATAAAGCTTTAAAATACTAAAATGACTGACATAATATTTTGGGACTTAATTCAAATTTCTTGCAATGAACAACATAAAAAGGAATTATTACAATGCTTTACAAGTTAGTTGTTCTTGATTTAATCAAGTACAATCATTTGTTTTAATCTAGACACTATGTAAAACTATATTGCCTTATACTATTTTATTCTATTTATATTTTTACTTTCGGATGTTCAATGCACATAAAAAATCAGTATTAATCAGGACAAAGTTATGTATTTCAACTCGGTTACTCAATAATGGATATAGAAAATGAAGAAAGTGATAAAGATATCTTAATATGTGAAAGTATGTAAATGTGAACAAAGAAATCTATACGGTGCTGGAATGTGTTCTACATATTTGTTATGGGAAGTATGGCTTTTGATGTTTGCCGTGAAAATTGTTGCACAATGAGTGCATTGATGAAAACGTGGGTATTTTAATCTGCTAAATGGGTCATTTTTGCGCTATGGCTTGTTTATAAAATGCTTAAAAAATCAAGTAGCTTGCTTCGGGATACGTAGACATTTTAATTGTATTTTAATCCATCATCTTAATGAGATATCAAAGAAAAGTGCATAAATGTACAATCCACCAAGCAATCATGTAAATCTGCTGCAATGGGTTTGGTGCAAATACTTAAGTACCCCACAATTATCCTGTATGCAGACTAGCGTTGTAAGCACGCGATAAGTCGAGCGCGCGACTTATTAAAACGGACCAGATTTTCGATTGACTTACAAAAATGTATAAAAATCATAAACATATAAAATGTCACTGTACGGTTTTTTATTTATGTTTCATTATTATTGATATATTACAAACTAACGAGTGAAGATCACACATTTGGGGGCCATTTTTACCAAATTATACCCTTTTGGGGCTTAGAAAGTATTAGTTAAAGTTTTACGCACACGTTTATATCTCAATAATCGCTTATGGTATTGTATTGAACTTTTACACATGGATTTGGGAACTGTAACTTAGGTTATCAGCTATGTTCCATGGCTCACATACATTTACACCAAAATGTGTCCCCTTTTTGGACGTAGAAAATATTGGTTAAAGTTGGACGTGTAAGTGCATACCTCAGTTACCACTAATGGAGTTAGTAATGCATTGAAACTTCACACATGTATTTAGGAATGACATACAATGTACAAGGTTATTGGCCAAGTCTTATGACTCTGGTCTGATCTTTTTTATCAAACTATGCTCCGTTTTGGACTTGCTGATTTGATATCATGTATTTCCCTTCCACATTGTTTACTTTGTTCCTAATACAGTTACATTATTTATTACAGTTTAATACTATTGAAAGGTTTTGGTGTGTCTTAGAACTCAGTTAGGGTATTACCAGGGTATAATAACTACCAAGGGCCTGATTGTAGGAACAGTAGTAATATATTGCGTGTGGTCCTAAAACTGCTGTGGTCAAGTATTAAATCTTGAATAAAGTCTTAAATAATAAGAATTAAAATAGGTAAAATTGCAGTTCAGAGTTATGGAACTTAGATATCATATCAATCCTGAAGACGTGTGTGATGTTTCAATGCAATACCATTAGTTGCAGCTGTAATATGAACATGCACGCAAAACTTTTACCGATATTTTTTCCAAGTCCAAAGCGGGGCATAACTTAATCAAAATGCATGCCAGAATCATGATACTTGGCCAATAATCTAATATGGTATTCCCAAAAACATGTGTGAAGTTTCAATGCAGTATTATTTGTATTTACTGAGATATGAGCTTGTGAGCAAAACTTTAACTACATGTAGTATTTTTTTAAGCCAAAACTTTGGTCAAAATGACTTCCAAATAGTGTGGTCTTCACTTTTAAGTTTGTCTTTTTATTTGTAAAATATCAATAAAAATGAAAAATAAATAATAAAATGATACAGTGACGTTTTATATGTTTTATTTTTTATATCTTTTTGTAAATCATTCGAAAATCTAGTCCCTTTTAATAGGTCAAGCGCTCGACTCATCACTTTTTAAGTGTGTGGTCTTAATTCGCACGTAATTAGTCTTAATTATAAGTCTTAACTCTTTTAAAGTACTAACTATACTTAATTACTAAATACTTAATACTAATTTAAATGTCCCATCAGCGCTTCCGTAAAATTCACACTTAGTTATTGCATGTTTCTTTTGTGTGACGAACGCTAAAAATTCATATTTTCTGCCTACTGAAAGACTCGAGTAATAACAATAGTTGCTGACAATAAACAAGTCATTAAAATACTTGATACGTCTGGATTTGATTTCACACTATAACTAATGTCAAATGAAAGTTTCCGAATCCGAAAAAAAAACTAAATCTGGAGCATGACTCTTCAATGGTTTGTGTCGGAATTTTTTCAGAAGCGCTTAATTAACACATCATGAAAGAAGTAATTACAAAGAACGCGCGAAGAAGTCTAATAAACAATGTTTGCCCGTTACGCGTGTACATCATTTATATTCCCCAATCTTCAGATGGTCGTATTAAGATATATAATTTATCAGATTTATAATCATTCATAATACAGGAAAGAAACAATTTAGCTTCACTGGAAACGCCAGATATGATAAATTTGACGTACACAAGCAGGCTGCACATCCTAACAAACTCGGACCACACAAATGGCAACATAACATTTCAAACCATCAAAAACATGTCAACTACTATATAAAAAAAAATCTAAAATCAGCAAAATCGTAAATAGGTTTATATTGATAACGTAACCCATGCCACTCGCAAAAAATTATGTTTCCATTAAAAGTTGCAACATTAACGTATCTATTAATCAACCTCAAAATATTTCATCAAAACTGAGCCATTTTAAATTCATTTTACCGACTATGGCTTTAGGCCATTGAAACGAAAAATAATCCAAATGAAAGAGATTACATATCAAAATGTGTGAGAAATTCACAGACATTAATTCCCCCTCCCCAAAATTTCAGATCTGTGAGTTTATAAATTCAACTTTTTTGCAGTGAATAAAGTGAAATAATAATAGAGAAATATTGGGAATAAATCATTACATATATAGACACTATTATAGATAAATAAATGCTTTCTAAACTTAATCATTATATAATGAAGTAGACGACTATATTCATATTTTGATTATCGTGAATTATTACACCAATCACACTATCGCCTATTCTCAATTATTCACAAGCATGTTTATTTAAAACACACTTCACGATTCACCTGTACTTAGAGTAAATTGCTTCCTAGGCCTTGTTAGAAACCACTTTCAAAATTGCAGAAAATACATTGTCAAGAATATTGGTTTAAATTAAGACAAGTGTAAGGTTTCCAGGTGTAATGAGCCGCTTGCTAAAAACAGTTGCTTCAACCGAAGTAATTTCAGTTAACCGTCTACCTGGAATACTATATCATATACAACAAAACAAAAAATTCTGTCAGACAATAATTAGGTACATATTTCAAATTTAAAAGCTTTATGTCAGTGTTTGAAGGCTAACAGGTGTATTTTATTGAATAAAAAGGTACTGAATGTATGAATCACATGTTTGTGTATTACTAACCTAAGAAACGTATGATCGCCATTAGGTACATACAAGCAGGTCGACTCTAAACTCAAAATTAAATCAAGGTTTCAAGAAAAAAGCCTTAATCTGATAACATCTTATGTTAGATTACATATCACCGTTAATTACAAGCTGTGTATCAAAATCTCACTAATTACTTTTTAATTAAACCATAGAAAAGAGATTTCTTTTATATTTTTGTTAATTAGGTATCGGCCCTTAATTGGAATTCATTCAATACAATAAGATTTGCTACATTCTGCGCACACCTTTGAAGAGATCAACGTCGAATTAAACAACACAGAAGATAAATTAGACTCAGGTGTAGCCACTTGATACTGTTGAAGTAAAAGCTTTGTACACTTA
This sequence comes from Lutraria lutraria, assembly GCA_964023205.1. NCBI lineage: Eukaryota > Metazoa > Mollusca > Bivalvia > Venerida > Mactridae > Lutraria > Lutraria lutraria. The sequence goes on from OZ026838.1 coordinate 4,984,449, forward strand.
TAATACTGAGCTAGGAGCAATTATAACAGACTTACACACATAGTTTAAAGATAAATTAACTATATCCGATATACTTACAGTCAACCAGTAGCTATCATATTTAAATGAAAGGTTATTACAATTATTCAGGAGTTACAGCTTATATACAAATGGATCATTGCAATGCTTGGTACGAAGTTTGTCTGGATGGATTTTGACACTGAAATATTTCATTTAATATGAATGATTTGCAGGTGGTAGCAAAGAATAACAATGCACCAAAACATGACATTTTAGTATATGTTGACTAAATCGTCATAGGGGTGACACAGGATCTTTTGTTATGCGGGAAGCAAAAATTGCATATAGGTTTAAATGTCTTTAGCTCATAGTTTTAGCGTAAGGTAGTGTATGTCAATTCGCAAAAGTCGATTTCTTGTCACTTTTAACACAATATGCTGGGTTTTGATATAATTCGGTCTTAAAGATATAACTTACCATTATATTTGCCAGATCTTAGAAGAAATTCCAAGCCGGTTCTGCTCAATTAAAATCGCTTTGGGATTACATATTATTAACCATACATTTTTTTTTCTAAAAAAAAAAAAAAAAAAAAAAAAAACAATCTAAACCGTATTACACTCTGAATTAATGCACCTCAAACATTCCGATGCTTGGATGAAATGACAGACGATTTGAAAGGTCCGGATTCGAAAAACTCTAGATGTACTTAAAATTTGACGAGTAATGAATGCTGGCATATTGAAATGCAAAAGTACGGTGGTGGTGTTTGCTCCTGTCTAGATTTTGACAAACTGAGAAAATCAGGAGCGATTGAGAGTATTTTGGACAAGGCTCTAACCATTCATATAACTATGAGCCAAGATGTTTTCACTTCAAACTTTCAAATTAGTCTAAGCACGATGTAACATGCATACTTCTATAATTTAAAATCAGTTCCCCGAACGTTTCAACATGTACACTCTGCAGGCACCTTGAAACTGTCGGTCAGAAAGAATGTTCTCCAGTGTTAAGACTTTTAATAGTTTTTACGTTTCAGTGGGTTTAACCCCGTTTTTTTCAGCAATTTTTCAGCTTTATACGGCGACTGGTTCTCCTTACCAGTTATCCTGAACTGTATTCTAACTAGAACCGTTCCACAAGGAGCCGGCAACCATGGAGGAAAATATTTTCGAATTTTCATGGAAGCATGACTTGCCGCGGCCGGAATAATATGAATATCACTAGTACAAGTTTTGACCACACTTACCACTGGACCGCGGTCGCGGCCACTATTTATAGACCATAAGGACCAAGTTTGGAGAACATTTTTGAGCGGGTCAGTCAATTTTTCAGCATAAGTTCGTTAAGCTCATGTACTGCTGTCATCATTCCGTAATGTTAACACCACAGTCAACAGAACAAGACCAACATATACACTGAAAAATTATAGAAGCGCGTTGCAAAAGGGGAGGGGTCATAAAAATGGAAAAGGGAGGAGTCATTAAGTTGAAATGACAGACAAATACTAACAGGGAGTTGACAATAAGGGAATGATAATTTGAATAATGGAAACCTAGCTTAATCCGTGCTCATTCGTTCAAATAACTTAGAAAGGGGTCGATGTTTGCAAAGCAACGTATAGTAGGTTTATATTACCATTTAGCATGTATGATGAAATATAACCCGGTCTCGCTCTCCTGAACCATCAAAAAAGGGCCATTGTGTTTTATGGCCCCGAACATGTATTTATATAAGCGTGTCATTTCTATTGTCAAAACCTGTTCAACTTAATGAAGCATAGTTTCTTGAATGTCTCATTACGCTCAGCTGACAAGAAAGGCGCACTCTTATCAATACCGTGCTTGAAAGCACAAAGGTGCAAAACGTAACGAATGATTTAATATGTAATTTAAACTAATTTCATAGCATGTAAAGTTGTCATAATTGTTGAAATTATACTATATATTTAATAAGGCAAAGGTGTTACTTTTTGAAGATGTCTATTATATCAAAGTTACGGTAACCTTGGTACGTGAAGATGGTTTAAACTTTCATAAAAACCTGACTTTAAAAACCCATTAAGATAGTTAGCAACATTTAATATTCTCACTGCTAAGCTAAAATTCAGCGCAGCATATTATAATTATGTGTAACAAAATGACTCAGACGAAAATCATTTAAGTTTAATATAAGAACAAGGATACTCAAACTCGACTAGACCTGTGAAGAATGGTTTCCGAGAATAAAGATGTAACTGTAGATATCTGACGGTAATCTAAGATTCTATCCAAACTTTCTTTAACTAGAGACAGAAGTAAATAATAATAATTTTAAAATAGGTATATACCTCTAAAGTTATTAATTGTAATGGATTAGACATGACTGTCTCAGCGGACAGCATTTTATTCACTGAACTCAGAACCAACCAATCAATCCTATGGATTTGTGACAAAATCGCCTCCCTGATCAGATATAAAAAAATGACTAGGAATGTATTGGTTTATTTTTCAATACATAGGGACTTTATAGCCCATGGGTACATAGTACACAGATTTACATCACATTTAAACAAATTCAAACATATAAATCAATAGGTATATAACAGGTATGTGTCAATTCCATCCAATGAATCAGATGCGGATTACGAATGTTTGTATACTGAATGTATGTTACCAGAACATCACAGAAAATAGGTGCCGTTGTAACGTTTTCAACCTCCCCCTTTTCAGGGTAACTTAAAAACGTTTTCAGATTACCCCCGGGAATTTGAAAACGTTTTTAAGTTACCGGGAGGAGTACAATTAAAACGTTTTGCGATTACCCCCTCCATTTTCAAATGCCCTACCCGGTAATCTAAAAACGTTTTCAGGTTACCCGGGGCGCTTTGAAAACGTTTTCAGTATACCCCCGGGGGCGCTTTGAAAACGTTTTCAGATTACCCCCGGGTAATAATTTGAAAATTTATAATAAGTGAGAGCTTGCACACGAATAAGGAGATTTACAAATACATACATGTACGTATTTTATATGAGACTATACACGTGGTCCTAATGACGAAATCAGATGACGAAATCAAATGACGTCATAATTATAATGACAAGTTCATTCCTTCATTATGGAATCCTATGAGCGTTATTGCGCAAATACCAATGCAATCTTGAATAATTTTGACAAATATAGATAAAACAACTAACTATTATAGGTTTTCTGAACACAAGTAAGTGTGGGATTGCAATTAGGTCAGGTCTTGCATTTTTGTTAATTAGTTGAAAAAAGTTGCATACTCTCCATGAGCCTAATAGAATCTTATAGCTTCATATGATTATTGCGTAAATTCAGTTTCGAAATATAGGAATATACAATAAGCCATGTTGACTGTGAATCATTTAGTATGAATTATAACCTGAAATATAAACGTTTTCGCCACGAAGAATCAACATAGGGAGGGGGGTATTAAAACGGGGGAAGGGGTTTGAAAACGCTTTAATGTTACCGGGGCCGGTACATTGAAAACGTTTTTAAGTTACCGGGGGGGGGGGGGGTAACCTGAAAAAGGGGGAGCTTGAAAACGTTACACCGTCCTGGGATCAAACTCACAAACACGATGTTCGGCGTTACAATGTGACCGATTAATACGACGATTCTGCTGTATGATTAATTTAAGTGCTGGGTGTTTACAAACTGACAGTTCCTTTCTGAAAAGCAGTTACACACAGACAAACAGAACACACACGCAAACATCAGATGAAGTCTTGTTTTCGTAGACACTACATTGTAGTATTTGACACGATTCCTCCTGTTCTGTCTGGCAGAATAAAATACCAGTTGCAAAAATATCACTACCAATTAGACTCAAGTTGTATTATATCCAAAGGGCATTAAATCCAATAAGAAGTTCGTTTTAGCTACGCAGGATTGCCCCCCTTCGGAGACAAAAACCCAAGTTGTTTGATGTAATAGTGCTTATACACTGAACAAAAAATAGAAATTGCTTTATTACATATAATATTCTTTCCAGTTTCTTTGAGTAGGTAAACATCTACAGTAATCGACATACCGTCAATATTGATACTGTTCATCAATTTAGTAACATAATGTCACATAATCAACGTAACACAGTCAGTATGAGATATTTACACGTGCAGGCACGGGACAATAATTATGCCCTGTGTTGTTTCAAATCCGACTTCCTACTAACATTTTACAATGTTTAGTGCTTAAACATTCGTTACCTAAGAGCATTCCTCATATTCTAGTATGCCTAGATTTCTAAAACTTCATGCGAACGAATGAATGACATGATTATTTAAAGCTGTTTATTTTTCGTACGAAGATATTTCAAGAACTCAGTTAACAACAACTTTCCACTTAAGAAGTTAAATCTTATCACCTCTCAACATAAAAACATGCATGAAATATTTGTACTTATCATCACAAAAATACAATTGATAAAATGCCATTGTGCCGTAATCAAATTTTAAAAGTGAACACATAGCAACTAAATTCTTCAGTAATACATATTAAGGCTAAGCGAAGAAATTACCGTTGTTTCCAGTGTAATGACCCAGTACAGGGTCCTGGTGACCCAGTTTGTTGATTACCGGGGTTGGGGAAATTGGTTACTTTAGAGGACAGTAATACAGTAAAATGTTAACAAACTAAATTTAACCCCTAAATTGAATACAAACACGTATATCCCAAAATATAAAACTATATACCGCTGATATATGAAGAAAAAACTATAACTCTATTTAGACCGACACCGTAATAGCATAGTACAGAACAGAACTATAATAGAAAGGTATTGTTAAATTATCATCAGAGATTTTCTGAAGGCAGTGTTGAGATAAGAAAGCATGTATTCATTGATCAAGTTTCTCCAAAAGCACTTACAAACATAATTATGCGTTTTTGAATCTGCCAACAATTATAGCATTTACTAAATGATTTATTATTATTATTATATGTATGCAATGAAACTCATACCTCTCCTGGTGACCGATTAAATTATAGTCCCATAAGCGTATAAATTTATCGGTCGTAATATTTTCTGTTTGTTACATTTTAAAGAAGGCCTGACATATTTTAGAAAGCGGATAAAGTTAAATACCATCTCATAAATAGTATATCGATAGCGATGAAAATATTGTTGACTGTAAAGTACAAAAAAAAATGAAATGTAAAATAACATTATGACATAATTATGGAGTTATCAATTCCTACCTGATATAGTACGATCCATACATATAATCAAAGTTGAATGTAACACGAATGATTAGTCCTGACAGAATACCTTCAAGCTATCTGTAACCAGAATAAAAGTGAGGCGCACTTTTGGTAACTCTCCAATGTATGTATAGTCGTGTAGAAAATAATAAGCAAATTGCACAAACAGCATTCAGAATATTATATTTATAACACTGGCCTAGATACCAAGAATATTATTTGGCTACCTCATTAGTGCAGAGAATTCCTCAAATATTGTGTCAAACTATATATTCGCCTCAATCAGCCTTGATCGTGTACTTTGTCATTGACAATTAGAGGTAACGGAATTTATCAAGGGACTGAGTCCAGGGTTAAAAACTCGAGTTTAGTCTTCGAGTTCAAATCTCAACTCTGTAATTATCATAATCTCTAGTTATCCAGGATAGATATTTCATCAACTTGTCAATCAGTATTTTTTGTATATAAGCTAGTTGAACAAAATATATTCTAAAACATTGAGATTGAGCTGTGAGACCAATCTCAAGTATAAGAACATTTGAAACTCATCATGAGTTTATCAATGTACTTAAAAATTCAACAGACTCACAATTTGCTGTAGAATTGGTTATACATGAACCATTTCATAGAATTTCCAACAGAACAGAATTTGCCCTCAAGTTTTAAATGGACCATTCCACTGAATTTGTAACCGACTGGGAATTTACCCAAGAGTTTGTTATAGACTACCCCATACAATTTGTCCTTCGAGTATTATTTGTCTGCGTACCAAAGCGAAATTAAATTAAATTCGTTTCTGTGAACAGATAAGATCTGAAGAGTGACTACAACATTTCAGAATGATTCGAATGATTCATAAAACAAAAATACCACGTATGATAACGTATGATAACATTTGATAACATTCAAAAGATAGCAAAACACATAAAACACGCCAATATATATCCGTACTTGTTGTATACGTCATTGTTTTTTTACAAGTAATGCAATATATACGTACAAATGTAATTTAAAAATGATATAGTCCAAGCACTTATTAACGACTATTTTCTAATAATTCCAACACCAACAAAACGAAACAAACACTGCGAAAAAAAATAAGTGTTAATTAGGCTTAATAATTGCACATTAATTATTACACATTAATAATTATCCACTGAAATTATTTAATCATTGCTAGATATTTCAAGTACAACATAAACAGATATAACACATACATTCACATAACCAGAATGCAAGATATTCGCAAGAAAACAAGTCAGTCAGTTTACGCTTACTTAGCGTTCATTTATGACTCATATGAAAAGTATAATAAGATTTAAATTCCTGGGTAATTTACGTTTGAAAATTATCCATTTTACGTGACTTCTGTAACATACAATTCCCACGAATAATTTGCATGCTCATTTATCTCTATTTATGATGTATACGATGTGAAATGTCACACTGATTGTATGGCGATAAAATCTCAATGACATTCATATTTCCACGCATAGTTTATTTGTCTGTATGGTAAATTCAGTGAAATATAAGCCCCACCCACATATGACATGCCTGACTCAAATAGTGCCTTTAAGCATAAATATTTCAAGAAAGAAAAATGAGTATAAGTCATTTTTTTCTAAAGATTTGTACAAAACATTAAGTACCCGGATACATGATGGTAAGATCATTTGTACAAATGAACTACATGTAGATTTTGTGACTGATTCACCCAAATCCATTAGGTCAATTGGCCCAAAACACAACAAAGTACCCAATCAACCAAACAATCCAATACCGACCATTGCGAAACACAAATCTGCACAAACTCTCTGCAATATTTTAGATGTATTAAAGAAAACTTTCTGGATAAACCAAGCAAAGTAGTCAACGAGTGATTCCTGGCGGATTCACTCAGCACTTGCATAGTTAATGTAAATAAAGATTTCCGTCTGAGATGCACGACTGATTCTGAAAAACTTACACATGACGAATGCTGTAGTGCATTAAGAAGATTTACACATTATACTTCATTCCAACTCCTACATTTTATCAAATTCAATTGTGTGGAATTGTAGTCAAGTGGTAACAAGCTGGGCTACTGAGCGAAAGGTCGTTGGTTCAAATCTCGGCTCCGACTTTCGAGTTTTCAGGGATGCTCTTCTAGACTAATTATACTACGAGTATTTGTTTATTTTAGCTGTTTGCGAGTATATAGTGTAGTGTCTATTACTAGTTTGGCTAATCCTGGCCATTTGATTGGCTAATGGTGATGAATGAATCTATTAATAGTTGACAGGTAAGTAAATCATGAAGGCATTGCCTAGATAAGTTGTTGTGTGGCTATTTGAAGTTCAATGTGGTTGTATGATAGTGCTCAGATTTATGGTGAATTCGTTAACATTTAGGGTTGATTCTATTTGATTGATGTAGGGTATGATATATCCATGTGCTTGTGAGCTATGTACATGAACTAATTCATTTGTCAAATACTCATGATTGTCATTATAATGTGTATTACTCATATCATGTAAATATTTTATACCCTTGGATTGAATTAAATATGCAGACACTATCCTATATAAAGCAACTTCATACAAAAACATAAACCGATATGCTTCTTGAAATTCGTCTACCTATAACGTTTTGTTATAGTTTTTCTTGTTCAGTGTCCTCCTCCCATCCACCAAGTCAAGGGAATGGGTGAGGCTTGTATAAAGAACCAGGAAAAAATATAGAGCAGGAATGTAAATACTCGATCGGTTCTCTGGTATCTTATAGCTCTCCCCTCTTTCCCTCTGTGACCGCCCTTTGAAACGACCATAGCTGTCGTATAGACCGTCAAACAGCAGACAAACAAACATACAAGAAGTCAGACAAGAAGGGCAACTCTGGATAGAGATCGACAATTCTATAATCAATGACGAAGCTGTTGGTGGACGTTTTACGAACGGAATAGTCATGGCAGATAGCTCACAGTACATGTAATAACATACAAGAGGTCATAGGCTCACCAGGTATCTATGGTTGTGCTTTGCTCTTTGTTGAACAATAATGCATCCCCGGCCATTCCGAGTTTTTGATGCTTCAGATTTACGTTTGTTTTCAGCAATATTTTAGTTACATAATAATGGACAGATACTCTATACAAGTTCCCTGGATTCTACAACAGTACTGAATGTGTTCTCCGTAACTTACTACGGTACTCTCCACAAGAATGTTTATATAGAGGTGGATGACGAATTGCATTAGTAACGTCTTCAATCAAATCGGCATAGTGGTAATGTTACAAGGTCTGGTTCCGAACTCACAAAACCCTGGTCCGTAGTCCATACGCTCTATACATTTGAGCTAAACGATAAGGTTCTTTCCTGTGAATTAATGCATATATTATTCCAGAATTACTGCAATAGATAGTTATAGTAACCAATTATAACTGGGTTAGAGTAATTAACCAACTGATACAATCTTGATTATTGATGTATATAAATTTTAGTGAAATTTCTATGAACTAACGAGATGTTTATGAACTGAAGCCGTGTCTATGAATAAGAACTGTTTCAGTATTTAAAATGCACCAGAGAACTATATATAGCTAACTAGAATCTGTTGTCAATGAACTTAAATGATATCTATGAAGTAATGAGATATCCATTTACTAAGGAGGTCTTAGAGAATGAAAGAGAAATACAAGTCTTCTACTAACTGATAAAATACAGTTTATTAAAATTACTACATTTACTGACTACAATCTATATTCACTGCATACATGTGCAGACACTTGATATAAACCATGTTATGTACATTGTTAGAATTGTTTGTTTGTTCAATATCATAATCTAATGCTACAGCTGTTACCAAGTAAGTATTTTGTACATATAAGAATAAATCCAATTGTTTATGCCGATGAAGTATGAAGTTTGATATATACGTTGAGGCTGGTCACAGGTGTTGAATTAAAATGTTAACCAGTTTAATACGTCAATTAGAGAATTATTGCACTCATTATTCAAGGGAAAGTGTTTGAATGAAAATATAGTCTTAGCGCGAATTATCCTCTGGGAGCATATTAAATAGTTATTTGAATGGAATGGATTCATTTGAAACGTGGACATTGAACAAGGCGTTTTCTTTCAACTTCCTGTGCATAACGAATACAGATATAAAATCAATGGAGCGATGTTCAGTCCTTCTTACGTAAATGGACAACTGTATACCAGGACACATGCAACTTCTAAACTAGAACTCAAATAGATGGATAATATATTACGTAACAAAAGTGGACAGTTTTAGATGATGTAATAGACAGTGAAATGGGAGAACAACCAACGAAACGAGAAAATCAAACGGAACGAGAAAAACATACGAAACGAGATAAACAAACGGAGCGCGACAATGATTTGGACGAGAGTGAGAATTCTGAACTTTATTGTTTACAACTATCGAGTTTTTTTTCTGACGGAAATAAAGAGGATACCTTAATAACAATATCAGTGGTGCTGCTCATGTTAGGTTTCATCATTATGTTTATAGGATACATTGTTCCTAGAGGTTATGTATTCGATACCTCGCTCCCAGCTCGAGAAATGGAAAAGATTGAAATTTATTACGCTGAGCTTTCTTACAAGTTAGACCTGTGTATTGTTGTTGGAATGGGATTTATTGCTGTTGGTGGACTCATTGTATCGTGTGTGACGACTTACTACTTTATAACTGCTGAACGGCAGATTTACAGGAAAGGGGACAGGTCTGATTTAAATTTGCTGAACAGCTCAGACAATGAAATGACATCGTATGGTACCAACGACCGATAGTGATTTGTTGAAATAATTTTCACTTTGGTGCAGTCTCTGTTCAGTTCATATAAAACTGATTTATTTTACACAAATTGTGAAACAATGTTGCGTAAGTTATAAACAATGCCTAAAAGTCTAACTCTTCTAAGATAGAATTTCATCTCTGGCATGACTCAAACTCATTTTTGATGTAAATAAATCTGAACAATAAATTACACTACATCAAGTTATGTAAACCTTCAACTATATAAATATATCCATAAAACATTGTTTTCTCATTTACAAATGAAATACTTGTTTGTCGTATTAAATTATTTTAAAACACAAAACATCTAAACGGTATTGTGATATTGCATTTATTGTATTTCTCCAGAAATGGACATGTTGCCATGGTAATAGAAACTACATTCGATATCATTATAGATGCTCAAGAATATTTTATTCAAATCTGTATTGTAGAAACCGATACTTTGGATTAAATGTTATCTTTAGATAATGAACGGTTATACATTTGAATCTATTATTCTTCATGACAACATAATCGTATATTATACTAGTAAATTATACAGGACCATTTCTAAAATGTTGTGAAGTGTTCGTATACATACAACAAGTTATCATTATCACACAGTATTACCTATACAGCATGTTATCATCATCACACATTATCTCATACACAACATGTTATCATTATCACACAGTAACTCTTACACAACATGTTACTATTATCACACAGTATCTCATATACAACATGTTATCATTATCACACCCGTATCTCATATACAACATGTTATCATTATTACACCCGTATCTCATATACAACATGTTATCATTATCACACGTTATCTCATATACAACATGTTATCATTATCACACGTTATCTCATATACAACATGTTATCATTATCACACGTTATCTCATATACAACATGTTATCATTATCACACGTTATCTCATATACAACATGTTATCATTATCACACGTTATCTCATATACATCATGTTATCATTATCACACGTTACATCATATACAACATGTTATCATTATCACACGTTATCTCATATACAACATGTTATCATTATCACACAGTATCTCACAAAGGCAATGCCATCATTATTACACAGTATCTCATTAAGAACATGTTATCATTATCACACAGTACCTCATATACCACATGTTATCATTATCACACAGTATCTCACAAAGACAATGCCATCATTATTACACAGTATCTCATTAAGAACATGTTATCATTATCACACAGTATCTCACTACGCACATGTTATAATTATAACATATTATCTCACAAAGCCATGTTATCATTATCACACAGTAACCCTCATGTTATTAGTTTGCACTAACTACATTATAATCATTATTACACAGCATCTCTCTAAGAGGATATTACCATTATCACACAGTATCTTTCAAGCGCACATTATCTGCCAGTTTAATGTCTCGTTCAATTCTTCTACTTTTACAGTGTTCCTTATCATGTTGAGAAATATTTTAATTGAAATGAAGATCTTAAGATACGTGTTAGAGATGATTACATGATGCTTTGTAAAAAATAGTTTTAGTTCTGTTATCGTTTGTCATACAAACAGATACTCAGTACAATAAAATATCCGAACCAAACTCTAGTTCAAGTCGTATAGAAAAAGAGAGAGGGGGTAATATCTCATTTACATCTCTTTAAGAATGGTAGATTTTAGTGTTGAAAGAATTATTAGATTGGTATTGGATATCTCTCTCTTATAGTTGCTTATAATATTAACACAACTCCTTGTAAAAATCTTATTAATATCTCTTTGAGATGTGGTAGACTTTGGTGTTGAAAGAGTTATATGATTCATTTTGGATATACATGTATCTCTCTTATAGCAGCTTTTACAATATTAACACGACTTCTTCTTGCATAAAAAGAGTACAATTGTATTGTTTTCTGTTAAAAGTGTTTTTTGTTGCGCAAAACTAATCGTTAAAGTGCCGTTTTTATATGAAACAGAAAAAATATAAACACGCTGTAAGCTATTAACACTACTGTAAAGAACGCTGAGAATGAGTGACACTTTCAAAAGTCAAAAGTCATGTTACCTGACAACCGGTACTAATGAGTATAATGTAATAGCACGTTAATTTTATGACATGCTTTATGACCAACGTCAAAACTATGGAAGTTTGTCACTGCCATCTCGTAAGTTCGTGACAAGTTTTCTTAATGAAACGCTCCTTTTGGTTTCGAATGGAATAATAAGTACATTTTTATAGATAACAATTTGAATGGTTAATGATTACCGGTAAAAAACTACTCCAAAAAGGCCTAACAAAGTTTAACCTACCGAAGACTTGTCTAAATGGTACACCGAAGTTATGCAGCGAATATCAGCCTAATTGTTACCCGCAAGGAAAACCAGCTAGTATGTGACGAGGTTCCGTCTTTTTAACCAATGATGACCAGTCTTAATGTTATACAACGAGGACCAGTCTTAATGTTACACAACGAGGACAAGCCTTAATGTTACACAATGAGGACCAGTCTTAATGTCACCCAAATAGGACCAGTCTTTATGTAACCCAAAGAGGACCAGTCTTAAAGTCATCCAAAGAGGACCCGTCTTAAAGTCACCCAAAGAGGACCTGTCTTTATGTAACCAAAAGAGGACCAGTCTTAAAGTCACCCAAAGAGGACCTGTCTTTATGTAACCAAAAGAGGACCAGTCTTAAAGTCACCCAAAGAGGACCAGTCTGTATGTAACCCAAAGAGGACCAGTCTTAAAGTCATCCAAAGAGGACCCGTCTTAAAGTCACCCAAAGAGGACCTGTCTTTATGTAACCAAAAGAGGACCAGTCTTAAAGTCATCCAAAGAGGACCCGTCTTAAAGTCACCCAAAGAGGACCAGTCTTTATGTAACCAAAAGAGGACCAGTCTTAAAGTCACCCAAAGAGGACCAGTCTGTATGTAACCCAAAGAGGACCAGTCTTAAAGTCACCCAAAGAGGACCTGTCTTTATGTAACCAAAAGAGGACCAGTCCTAAAGTCACCCAAAGAGGACCAGTCTTTATGTAACCCAAAGAGGACCAGTCTTAAAGTCACCCAAAGAAGACCCGTCTTAAAGTCACCAAAAGAGGACCTGTCTTTATGTAACCAAAAGAGGACCAGTCTTAAAGTCACCCAAAGAGGACCAGTCTTTATGTAACCCAAAGAGGACCAGTCTTAAAGTCATCCAAAGAGGACCCGTCTTAAAGTCACCCAAAGAGGACCTGTCTTTATGTAACCAAAAGAGGACCAGTCTTAAAGTCACCCAAAGAGGACCAGTTTTTATGTAACCCAAAGAGGACCAGTCCTAAAGTCATCCAAAAAGGACCCGTCTTAAAGTCACCCAAAGAGGACCAGTCTTTATGTAACCAAAAGAGGACCAGTCTTAAAGTCACCCAAAGAGGACCAGTCTGTATGTAACCCAAAGAGGACCAGTCTTAAAGTCATCCAAAGAGGACCAGTCTTAATGTTACACAACGAGGACCAGTCTTACTGTAACCCAAAGAGGACCAGTCTTTATGTAACACAACGAGGACCAGTCTTAATGTCACCCAAAGAGCACCAGTCTTTATGTAACACAAAGAGGACCAGTCTTTATGTAACACAAAGAGGACCAGTCTTAAAGTCACCCAAAGAGGACCAGTCTTTATGTAACACAACGAGGACCAGTCTTTATGTAACCCAAAGAGGACCAGTCTTTATGTAACCCAAAGAGGACCAGTCTTTATGTAACACAACGAGGACTAGTCTTTATGTAACCCAAAGAGGACCAGTCTTTATGTAACCCAAAGAGGACCAGTCTTTATGTAACACAAAGAGGACCAGTCTTAAAGTCACCCAAAGAGGACCAGTCTTTATGTAACCCAAAGAGGACCTGTCTTAACGTCAACCAAAGAGGACCAGTCTTAATGTTACACAACGAGGACCAGTCTTTATGTAACCCAAAGAGGACCAGTCTTTATGTAACCCAAAGAGGACCAGTCTTTATGTAACACAAAGAGGACCAGTCTTTATATAATCCAAAGAGGACCAATCTTAATGTTACACAACGAGGACCAGTCTTTATGTAACCCAAAGAGGACCAGTCTTTATGTAACCCAAAGAGGACCAGTCTTAATGTTACACAACGAGGACCAGTCTTTATGTAACCCAAAGAGGACCAATCTTAATGTTACACAACGAGGACCAGTCTTTATGTAACCCAAAGAGGACCAGTCTTAAAGTCACCCAAAGAGGACCAGTCTTTATGTAACCCAAAGAGGACCAGTCTTTAATTCATCCAAAGAGGACCAGTCTTAATGTTACACAACGAGGACCAGTCTTTATGTAACCCAAAGAGGACCTGTCTTAACGTCAACCAAAGAGGACCAGTCTTAATGTAACACAAAGAGTACCAGTCTTTATATAACACAAAGAGGACCAGTCTTTATATAATCCAAAGAGGACCAGTCTTTATATAACCCAAAGATGACCAGTCTTTATGTAACCCAAAGAGGACCAGTCTTTATGTAACCCAACGAGGACCAGTTTTAATAGCACCCAATGGGGACAAGTCTTAATGTTAGCCAACGAATATCAGACAGAAAGCTCAAAACTTACAGCCTTATTTATTCTGGTACGCTTTTTTCGAATATAATTTTTTTCTAGCGTATTTGTCAACCCTATTCTGACAATAACTGACTTGAATGTATAGTGTAAACATTTTGCAATTACTATTTTTATTATTTTTTTTATATTAAAAAAACCCACTCAATTAAGAGATGACTTTAAACGATCTTAATGTCGGTTCGTGACGCCTTCAGACTGGACATGTGATAAATGTGTTCAATTCAAGTATGTATGTATGTACTGACAACTTAACTTTAAATGTAAGCTGAAAACTTCATTTCCGTGTGGTGAAAATCCTACAGTACTTAAATACCGAGCATTATTTGGTGTCTACATGCAGACAGTCGGCGAATTCCATTAGCTAAAATAGCATCATACACAAACAAACGAACAAGCGCAGTTTATCTTATTTCGTTATATCATAAGTGGATTCCGACGAGTGGATGTGTTTTGGAAACATTGTCATGAATAAAGAATGTGAAGTCATTCCAAGTCAATTAAATAATGACATTCATTTGCGTGCCAAACCCCGAAATGCATTGCTGACCTGACAGAAAATGTGCTACGTGTGACAAGATAGGTGAAATATTACATCGGACAAAGTCGGTATTGTTTCACTCTTTTTGTGTGCAAATGTGGTGCTTCGGATCAGTTCCATTTTTGTGATACAAATATACAATATACTTAATGGGATTTGGAGCTTTTCAAATATATCGCATTACTTGGCTGTAGATTGCCAGACATGTGGCGATCCAATGCTTCGGGGCCAACGATTCGCGGATCGAAGCATGATTCTTACATCAAAGAAAAAAATATAACATACTACTCCTTTCTCATACGCAAAATGATTACAAGTGCTAAAACAATCAATCCCGACAAGAAGAAACTACTGTATTGTACCAAGGTACATTGAGGACTGACTTAAGGAACGTTAGCAATGTGAAATAGATCGCGATCTTATACGATCTCATATTATTGAGAATGTATCGTACTCTATATTCACGTTAAAATCACGACTATCCGAGCATTTCTAGCAGAATTGTGGTGAGTCTACGGCGAGAAAAAAATTCAATTATTATGATATAATTGCCAATTGCTGACCTAAAAGTCAGCAATATTACTAACGTCTATGGCATGTTCTTTTGACAACCCGGAGCATTGGCAATGAATTTTTATGACAATGTAGTATCTTTAATTTTGGCTTAATGGTAATAAATCAGCATTGAATCTGAGTCACAACTCATTACATATGCTTTTAAAATGATTTTTTTCTCGTCTCTTCTTGTCGCCGAGTTGGATTATCACATGATAAAATACAAATACATAATAATTGCTCAATTCAAAATACGGATTAATCTTTTATCATTCATCAAGACTCGGCTGATTCCGGTACAATCCGTTCCTTTAACCAAGTGTTTAACTGACGGAAATGTGGCGAGTGCGATCGGTATACATTCGATAATTTTCGGAATTTTAATGTATAAGCCAGTAAATAGACTCCCACTCTTGATAATTTGAAATATACAAAATGTAGATACTTTCATGAATATTTGACAATCAGCTGATGAGAACGACTGATAAGCCTTATTCCATGGTATCTTTCTAATTAACAAACTATTTCATGCACCTTGATGTTCATAAATGTCTTCGCGATAGAGTGATTAAATGTTTATTAATACCTGAGTTTTCAAGATGTTTTGGGGAACAGTTCAAGATCAAAATAATTACCATCGTTATTAATGAATGATAGGAGGGTCATTCAAAAAGTTACGCTCAAATTACGGAATTTATATTTTCTTATTTTAATTAAATCTTATTTAGTCTCGCGTATATTTCAAAGCTTTATTATGTTATCTTAAGCCAAAATGTATATTATTTTGCTTAGAATTTCTCTTAAGATAAGATATAAGTGCCGAGAACTGTTTAGTTGCTTATTGGCTAAACATCATAAGATATAAGAGACGAGGACTGTTTTATAATTGTTTATTGGCAAAACCTCATAAAATCTAGTTTCAGTACAGTACATAGGAGTCAATGCGATTTTCTATTCATTATAAATACATAAGGATATATTTGTACGATTTATGATACAACTCTAAGAGGTCTTTGTTGATAGTTAATGATATAAGTATTAACCTCTTTACAACATACTGACGTTAATTACTAGTAACAAACTTGAACGGATGTGCACCATACACATTTACCAAGATCATAAAAAAACCTAGAAAAGGTTTCATGTCAAGAAGTTGGAAGTGGCTGTGGAGGAGCGGGTTGGTGCTAACTTGTAAAACAGGAACCTGGATTTGGTTAATAGACCTTTACTACGGAAACTTTATTTGTAAGCGACCCTGAACGCGCATAATACGAGCACAAATTGAACGATAGTTAAGCTATTCTTGCCCGTCACTCGCTCGGCGCGGATGAATTATGCGGACCTAAATAATATGTGTACTTTTAATTTACATCCGCCATGTAGTTGTTAAACTAGTTCTCGTTTCATGTTGCAGCGCAAGTCTATCTATTATAAGTTCAGTTTCCATGAGTACGTTCAGTCCTTTGATTTATAAGAGCAAATTATCTTTATAAAGGAGTGATATTTGCCCTGTAGAAGTTCACCATCTTTCCAATATTCGTACCAGGCATTTTCTTACATAACTTGATGCTCTTCCCTGGGGATTTCAAACCTCTGAGCACAATGTTCCCTAAACTCATGTCTTTCCCATGCTATGACAAAGCCTAAATGAGCGATTATTGTCATGAATTGTAGAAATAAGTGTTTTTTTTTCAAAAATCTTTATTCATGTTCCATTTCAAAGCATTTGACCTAGTTTGTTGTTCACCGATCGGTCTCACTTAAGCGCTTCCCTGAGAAATTCTAACCTCCTGGATGTCTTTTCCATAATATGACTATGTCTAGATGAACGATGTCTTGTGAAATGTAATGAAATCTTGAACTTGTACAAATAAGTTTTTCCTAAAATCTTTTCTCATTTCCTATTTATTTTGAATCCATTCTAACGATGTTTACCTAAACTTTATAATTTTAATACTTTATGGCATTATGACACTCTTCAAATCCATTATAGCACTAGAAATTACAATATATATAAATTGTGTTTTTAGAACCATAACATCATTGAAGCTGCAGACAGTTCATGAAAATAATATTTTATGACATATTAACTTGCATTTTATGAGAATATATTAAAATAAATCCCTTTCATTATTACAAAATGTTAATGTCTTTCACAAACGAAAACAAACTTCTTAATACAAGACGCTGCGTTTAATAAACGCATATGGCCCCAGTGGCATGCTTGTCAAGAAATAGCCAATTTGAATAAAGGTCAAGGTCAAAGTGAGGTTGGATTGAGAATGGTCATAGGCAACAACTGTGTAAGTATTCGGGTGTTTTAGCAAGCGGTATTGGTGCTAGAAGAAACGATACCATCTACTTAACCTCGTACGGACGGAGAGGTATGTTGTGGGGGGTGCAGCCTTTGATGTTTTATCCCTACCCTCTCAATCGGGCGGATAGACGGACGGAATGACGGACAGGACAATCACTATATGCCCCGACATCATAGATGCCGGGGGCATACAAAATAATCATGAACCATAAAAATGGGATAATGAAAATCCATTTCAAATAGCTTACCGCATTAAGACGTATATCACCTCACCCCTTTTTATGGCCTATTAAAGTATAAAATAACAATTAACAAGCTTTTTAAAAGCTAACACAGCATTTGTATAATTTGACCTTAGGTTCGCTGCAAATAATTCATAATTATAATCAGCACATATTTACTTGTTAGATAATTATACTAAGTGGACACGTGTATCTCATTACGATGCCGTTTGACCGGATTTTGTGTCCTTTGTTTATTCCATATAATTGATATGTTTGCTAGTTTGAAAGAAAAATACGTCCTCTGACAGGTTACATAGAGACTGTGATATTATCTAGGACAGACACGCCGAAAACGATATGCTTTTTACCTCACTTCGTTTGTAATCGAGAATCTTAAAGGCATACAACCGTTGATATCTGAACATTTAACAGTAGACAAAATCTGCCAAGTCTTGGAAAATCTTTTTTAAGAATTTGAATGTACCTCACGAACAAACGTAACAGTAGAAATGTATTTATAATTATGTAGATTATAATGTCTGTGTTAGTATGTCGGCCAAGTAACGGATATCACACCCGTGGCATGATACGGACGACACTAAGGCTGTATACCTGAAAACACGATATTCCTCTATTCACATTGTACAATGTATATTGCACGCAGGCAGACCAGAGAACAGTGATAAAAATGCCCAAGGAGCAGACAGGCAATATATTATTTAAAAGCAGACTAAAGATTCTTTATAAGCGCAAAGATCACTTTCAACAAAAAGTGTTTTGTATTGTATTTGAATGAAATCACACAAGAGGTACTTCGCCTCGTGTTACCATGTATAGAACTGAGACATATCTCATCTTCAATGAGACTACTAAACGGTACTTTGTAAACAATTTGCTGCAACAATGCATCTTAAAAATGTTAAGTACCTCGTGCTTGACATGTCTAAAAATAAATAATAAGCCCTCAAAGTTAATTCAAAGCACGTGTGAAAACACTCGGAACCAGTTAAGTTTGTTTTAGTGGGTACGTTTATTCGATCTTGTCGTGTTGTGATATTTACCGTCCAAACTAATTAAACCCAATTATAACTTTTATGAGTTTGACATTTTTAATTTGTGCCAAGAATGCTAAATTCCAGCCACCGAATACAGAGAGTACTTATAAATAATAATAAACAAGAGTGCCAGGCCAAAACATACGCCCGTCAATTTTTTTCAGAAGTGCCTGGGCCGATTGGGCTGGTTATTGAACTTGACCTAGATCTCATGGCCATAATCATTTCCATCAAGTTTGGTGAGAATTCGAATAAAACTGTTTGAATTAGAGGTTATTGATATCACTACTCTTATTCAAAATAGTTTTCCTGGTCTTTTATTGTGCCAACTGAATAGCATCGATACAATCATCGTCCGCTTCATGTGATTTTATAATCCGCTGAGTGGTTGGGATGAAGACTTAGTAAAGCGTCCTTGAAATATCGGAAGACGTCGCCGATATTCGAACCAACAACTTTAGATTATCAGTCCATCGCTTCACCACTAGACCATCGAGTCACGCATGATCTTTAATCAACTAACATAAAATGCAAAATGAAACTTAATGAGAATGGACATTGTACTTTACATATTGTTTATACCCAATCATGTTGTCACATGTAAATTCACTGTAATGAGCTTAAATGTAACAACCATAATTTAAATTTTCATCTGCTGTAGGATGAATATTCCAGTCTGTTGAATGCTCACTTATGACACATTAATGTAAGAATGACAAGAACATTATTATTGTGTGGCATGTTGGACATTCAACCGTATTTAACGTCTGAATATTTAAATTTATAGCTCTGAACGATTTGTTTATTAGACATTTGTACGTGCAATGCTCAAAACTACAAACAAATTACGGCATTTTGGGAGGTAGGTACAACAAAGAAGAGTCTATTCCTTAAAAACAGTCTGTAGTGGCAAAGACTCTGTCATACCTTTAGAAAGATTAAAACATTCCATGGTCATGAATATCCAATAGCTTTACAGTATATTTCTAAACATTTAACCAGTTTAAATGATTCAGCTTTTCACAAGACAGCGTTAGAACTCTCCAAAATGTCTGCAGAAATAAAGACAAAATTTTATCAGGTCCGATGAACAAAATACGACAAAAAAACGGAACATCATCTAAAAATGATAATTTATAATCGATGCCGCAGTATAGCATGTTGTGTATCTCTGCGGTTATACGGTCTTGGTTCCAGAGAAAATAATTATCACCCTATTATATTTCATGAACAGTGTATATGATTTGAAATACTGAATAAAATTCGCGAATATCAGTTTAAGATTTAGTATATACATGTAATTCCAGCATATCATTGAGTGAGTCAATGGAGTGTAAAAATTAAGTCTCGGCAAATGAACATTGACCATCTCAGAAACTATTAACTTTATCATCGCCTCGCCTTTAGTTCCAGTTTAGGTACAACAAATGTAAACAGAGTGCACATGGTTCAAAATACAAAATTATAAGATAATTGTACTCAATTTTGTGGTTTTTTAAAGTGGTCGAATTTCAAAGGCGATATTAATTACCATGTTGATTATGAGCGAATAAAATGCATATAGAGGAACAGGATTACTTGAAACACTTATTTGTAACTTTCATATTGCTGTCTATTTTATGTTTCCACGGTTTAATAATAATGAATTATAGACAAATGTATAAGATACTATCTCTCTGATATCATAGTCACGATAATTATTAAGTAACATCACAAAAGATTGACAATAATCCTTTAATTAACTTTCAGGATCAATTGTGTCGGTAAAATAGAAGGAAATAGTGAGCTTTGATGTTTTAAGACGGCGCCGATCGGTAATTAATTCTTTAATTGTGCTTCGCTTGTAATCAACAAAGAATGACATTAACATAAGGAGTGTGTACGTAACATGTTACAAAGATACACTAAGCTACGCTAGGCCACAAGTGAACATTTAACAAATACAAGATGCATATAGACATGTGACTATATTTCACAAACGAGTGTTTTTCAACGACTAGCCAATACTCGTAACTTATTATGGTACAGCAAACAACTTGCGAGTATAATTATTTTTTTGGAATTGTATACAATACAAAAGTGTCAACAAATCCTCAAAGGTGTATCAGTAAACAGGATCCTTTCTATTTTGCTACATACCATTCGTGACAATATAATGTTTTGCTGTCGAGGGGTGACTCTTTAAGAGAGGTACGTTACAGAAACAATTGTTTTCTGTGGGGACAGCTAAACCCTTTGATTTTGTGAAGGAGTCTATGTTCGGGGTCACATAAAGAGGGGACGACTATTGTATTTAACAGGAACATAAGTAACACATTAGTTCGCTATCTTAGATATGTAATAAAGGAAACCCTAACGGCAAAATGTAAATGTTACGACTTACTGCCGTTATTATGACGACTATAAATATCCTGTTTTAAATCTAAACCATACGAAAATCTTGAATCAGATCATTATTGTTGTTTATATGTTATAGCTGATTATGCTTAGTTTTGAAACATCAATGCTTAAATAATGCACACATGTTCAATACGTAAATACAATGTACATATTATATACAGGCCCTGAGGTTATAAAACTTGATATCTGCGGTCTCCGAGCTCAAACCATTCTCAAAGTATTACGGTTGAAAAGTTACAGCTGATTTATGTTTAAAAACATATTCAGATAATGTATGCGGTCAGACTAATCTATCAAAGATATCATTATTGTCTGATAAAAATTAACTCAGAAATGTTAAAAGACACAATAAAAGATTTGAGCTTGGAGTCCGGTTTCAAGTTTTATAACCTCGGGGTCGGCAGAACACGTTTATTGTGAAATATAATTATAATCACCTTCACTATATATATATATATTGTATATACATGATTCTTTATTATCATAATTGAATTCAATATAACCGTGTATTTGTGTAATGTATGCTCAATTTTGCACAAAATTTCGTTTGATAAACGCTATTAATAGATTTCAAAACTTAATTAACTTACAATTAAATCCTTAAATCCAGAAAATGTTCAACGCATTAAAATCTCACATCTTAATTGCGCACACACAGAAATATGCAATACAGTAGCCACGAATAATCGCCTTTCATTCAAATTAGATGAAGGTTTAAAACCACTTTTATGTCCGAGTTAGTAATGCAACTGATTCACTCGTATTCACGAAAGCCGAAACAAAATGTTAAACGTTTTAGCTTGTGTAGAATGCACAAAGTTGCAACTAGACCCTCTGATTGTCCAGGCTGATATGTAACCACGCGAGTAAATTAAATCTTCAACTATCGAATTACGTTTTGCGTATAAATAATAATATCACAGTCACAGTCAAGGCTGAGGTACGATATCCTGAAATCATTTCTAGCGACATGAAAACTTGTGAGGTCGCTGCATACCAAATTTTACCTTAATCTGAAATTCAAATCATTTGTAATTATTTTATTCCAAGGTCTGTTAATGAGGGAGATAATTAGATCTCACGTTTTTGTATTGTCGGTTTATTTTAGAAGCAAACTGTGTACATTGTCTGTGTAATTTAAATGTTTCTACAACTTAGCAAACTAATCTAGATATATTACCAGACAGTAATAGAATTCGTATAAATCAAGAAGAAAGCCACGATAGTATACAACCAAACTAAGCAAAAAGGACCATAGATGCGCCGTTCGTGCACAGCTGGTCTTAATCTAGAGGTACATTTGGTCAATTATATCAATAAATATGAGCGGAAGTGTCCACTGATTACAGGTAGTGTAAATTCACACGTGGTCGTTGACTCAGATTTGTTATGTGTACATACCTGCTATTGACGACAAAATTGAAATGTATTTTAAAACATACCGGGGGCTTATAATACTGAATTAAAAGTTTCATAATGCAATAGTGTGTCATTGGTCAATTCTTAAATAATGCATATGACCAACTAACCATCTCGAGATTTGAGACTGATTGTCGAACGTAAATCTACAAATTTATATAGAAATCTACCTGTAATACATTATTTAACTAGGATACACGTGTAATTCAGTTCAGCGTTCTACAAAGCTTGACGGGAACTTTCAAACGTCGCTTCAGAACTTTTGATGCCAAACATCACTGCACAGGTAAATCTGGCTGCAACAGTGTAAACTTATATAGTACGTCTCTACCGTGAAAGTAGGCAGTTACTTCTGGAAGTTAATTCTACTCACTTCGATATCACATATGGAATATCTTATAATTTTACAAAACTGACCGTATATTCCCTTCATGTAAAACTGTTGCCCCATACAACTATAATGAATGAGAGGACACAACACTTGTACAACAAGAAACCTTGTTGTTTGCCAGCGTGTTTAACACGACAAGGTGTAATCTAGTATACACCAATCTGGCTGTATATATCAGACAATAACGATGTTGTTTTCCACTTGTTTAGAAATTGTTTTGTCAACATTCAATGCAACGTTATTTGAGACAGGTGGGTGATGTCTGGATTGTGCATGCATGTAATGTGCGTGAAGATAACATTTTAAACTTGTTAATTTGATTCAGTTATAAGGAATAAGGACCAAAATGAGTCAGAAGAGATAGCAATATCGCACACTGCATTAAATGATGTAAAATTATACATCATGTACATATACAATTTCATATTTCCTATTCATAATTCGTTAATTTATTCTTTTGATACAAGATCCACTATTCCATTTGCAAATTGTTGGACAAAACATGTTATATGTTTTTATTTGAAAGTTAGGTAATACCATTACGAATATCAAGTTTGTGATGATTGTGTTTTAGTGTAAAAGTTGTAAGTGTATTCTGCTGTCACTGATTTTGTAATATGTGCATTCCCATGACAATTGAGTAAGCGATCAATATTTCTGTTACTAGCGGTTGTTCATTTGGTCGCCACCGCTCTAGTAGCTGATTACTTCAAAATTGGCGTCCTAGGCTCCGATTGCTAGTGGTTCTGGAACTGGTGTCCAATGGCTTCCAATGCTCCGGGTGCAAGTGGTTTTGAGCTGGCGTCCAATGCTCCGGGTGCAAGTGGTTTTGAGTTGGCGTCCAATGCTCCGGTTGCAAGTGATTTTGAGATTGGCGTCCAATGCTCCGGTTGCGGGCTGCTTTGAAATTGGCGTCCAACACTCCGGTTGCAGGCGGTTTGAAATTGACGTCGAATGCTTCGGTTGCGGGCTGTTTTGAAATTGCTGTCCAATGCTTCGGTTGCGAGTTGCTTTTGGAATTGGCGTCCAACGCTCCGGTTGCAGGCGGTTTGAAATTGCTTTCCAATGCTTCGGTGGCGGGCTGTTTTGAATAAGGCATTCATGTTCATGTTGGTGGTCGTTGGGAAGTTTGTGTTCAGTTCTCTCAGTTAGTGGCAGATGGGCTGGCAATGCTTCCGTTGTGTGCAATTGCAGTATTGGTTCTCAACGCTTCATGTTTGGTGTTCATCTTTTTTAGTGTATATTGATGACTACTTCACGTTGTGAATATACTAGTATTAAATTTTGTGCTGACTAATTGATGCTTACGGTTTGGTTACAAGATGTAATTAATGATAGAAGTGACACTAAGAGCATCTAATTATTACAGTGCGGGTAGTATAAATTTAACGATTGTTTAGTACCATCCAAGCCATATGAAATGCTGGTTTCGCAATTTTTGGCAAAGCAGTGAAATTCCTATTACAGAAAATTAAGATCATATTCTGTAGACCCCACTGTGCCAACAGCGACCTTGCATAAATTATCAACTATGATTAAAATTCTGTTTAGCATTTGAATGCATATAAAGCGATTTAGTCATCATTGTAATCTCCTCTCTATGTAATCCTATCTTGATGCGTGACAATAATTAGTGTTTATGCAAGTATATCATTACTTTATATAGTTTTAATTGCTTCTGTCAAATGGTGTATTTGTCCCTTTGGATATCGGAGTGAGGATGGCATATCTTGTTCATACATACAAAATACAGAATGATAATCTCTTTATCTAGAAATGTGCCGACGATTGTATAACATTTGTCATACATTTTTTGTATTTTGTTATATTTCGAAAAAAAATGGTGTTACTTACAATTTCTATAGATAAACTTTTGCATCTGCTATTAGGAAATAAAGATCTATGTAATCACAATCAATATTAGCGTCGGTAAATTAATTAATGCATGTAGATAAACTTAATGGAGACAGAGAGAATAAGCAACTCCAGAGATGATGTTTCTAAAGATAGTAATGAGATTACAATGAGAATGTTACTAATGATGATGTATATGGTTAAGATGACAATGAAGTTAATGATAATTATGTTGATGGTGAACTTCGTTATGGTGCTGGTCATGAAGTAGATAATGTTGGTGATGGTCTTGATGTAAGTGTGTAGAATGTGGTGCCGGTAGTGGTAATGGTGAATATGATAATGTAGATGATGGTAATACTGTTCTAGATATTGATCATAACGATGATGATGATAATGATAGTGTAAATTATGGTTACAATGTTCTAGATGTTGATCATAATGATGAAAATGACGCTGAAGAGATGATGATGGTCTCAATGTTTCTAGTGATGTAGTAGTTTTATAGTGTTACCATTTGTGTTGTAGGTTAAGCTGATGGTGACGGCAGTGATCCACATTGATAACTTATACTTTTCTAAACTAAAAGAAGGGCTAAGTAAGGCATTTATCATTGAAATGACATAAACAATATTATCATATCTGTGTCATTCTCGTTAAATATTTGTTTGATGACACGCTGCTAAGTAGACAACCATAGCGTTCAGTAAGGGATACCAATATAAATCAAAGACTGGGATTATGTAATAAATACCTCATATAAAATATCTAACCAGGGGATTTAGTACATATATAACTTCATTTTTACTGGAAATTAATGTCGAAATCACAATCAGAAGGCTAATGTCCGATGGAATGAAATTTGTCAAATCAGAATAATTTGCATACTGTATTGTTGTGTAAGCCACGTATCTTGTCGTGTCTGGGTCACTTTTTGCGTAAATCGAAAATGTCAGATTTGAGACTATTTTAATAAGCAGTTTCTGTCACTACTGTATTCAAAGTAATTGCAGCCTATGCATCTACGGTAATCGTATTTTATAATCGTAATTTATGACATAAAACATACATAGAAAGGTGTACAGTTGCATGATAATTTCCCAACACATCTTGAAATATAAAATATCAAACATAGTAGTTAATTATACATTAAACACATTTAATGTGCTTAACTGCTTTGATAAACATAGTGTGGAATTCAAAACCACATAAACACCTTCATGTTACATGTATACTTGAAATAATTTTAACGAATAATAGAATAAAAAATAAATACATCAAAGGAGCTGATTAGTTCAAAAGAATTTTCAAAAGTACAAAAACGTATGACATGCTTCCTTATTATTTCCAAACTGACGAAGACGGATAATACACATAAAGCACACCTTATTATATTTACATCCAAACCTTGCTAAAGACATGTGGCCTTTATTGACAGGTGGCCTTTATTGATAGGTGGTCTTTATTGACATGTGGTCTTTATTGACAGGTGGCCTTTATTGACAGGTGGTCTTTATTGATAGGTGGTCTTTATTGACATGTGGTCTTTATTGACAGGTGGCCTTTATTGACAGGTGGTCTTTATTGACAGGTGACCTTTATTATTCGGTTATTTGTTCTAAATTATCATGGACGATTTTTAAAATGGCCTGTAAATGAAGTGCCCGTAAGCTACTAGTACTACACAAATAACACTTTCACTGTTCTTTGAGTATATTTATTTAGATGTCCGATACCCTATGATAGCATCCATATTCACGGTTCCTTCCACACATTTATACAAACATGCATATCTTTTGCATTTTAAATTTTACCATTTGCAATTCAGCGATAATTAAAATAAAGAATAAAAAAGCAGATTAAAAAAAGTACTTGTCAAATTTCTAATGGCAAACGAAAATATTTTCACTATACGCCACATGCCGCCGACAGCCGACAAGAAGCCGCCAGTAGTCAACAACAAACCACCAATAGCCGACAGCAAGTCACCAATGGCCGACAACAGCGCATATCACAAAGGACCATTCTATGGTACAAACATGAGGAATGATAAACCGCAGTGAAGTGTACAGTCCACTAATACTTATGCTCTTATGTTAGGAATTATTTTTTCACGCTCAGATCAAGCATCAACTATTTTAAAACGGACATGTCACGAGTCTTGTGCACGCAAACTATGAATTAAATTACACAAAATGAAACAAAATATTGAGGTGACCATATAATTTAGTTTATGTCATGTATATTATTGTTCGAAGTTAATTGATACATAAAAAATATCTGGCTATAAAATTCATACTGAAATTGATACAACGCTACACGCTGTTCGAATTTAATAAAGTGAAAATTTGGTAGATTGCCTTACATTCTATGTAAATAAATATTTATTGGGTGTACCATCCGAAATGAATTGACTTAAAACAGCGAATGACATTCCTAGCATTTCAAAACTACTTTAATAAATACTAAATACATGTCCAGAAAATATGTACAAAATCCATAAATAAGCTCCCGTCACAAACATTATCGCCTTATTGCACAATAACTACTGAAGACAAATTGATAACCTAGTTTCCCCTTTTGTTTAAAATAATGTCAACATGACAATTACAAAAGTTATTATTGCAATCATACTACTAGTAGATGACCATTCGCCTGTGTATTGATCAAACCAGAGCGCAGAGAGCTGAGAATTTGGAAGAGAGAACGGGTTGGAATCTTAGAGGATTAGCTCATAAATCCGCGACAGTGTAACTAAACATACTCTATTAAGTGTCATCTCCCCCTCCTCCGCAGACTTCTGTTTCACTTCTCTCATAAGCAAGAAATTGCATGTTTTTGCTTATGGAATGTGGGGCGACAAGCGATTACTTTCATAGAGACCGTATTGTTTATGTTTTATTTGGGCTTAACGCCGTTTTCCAACAATTATTCAGCATAATACGGCGGCCATTTCACTTAGCCAGTTTTCTTGGTCTAATTTCTAACGAGTACTATCATACCCATCGACAAGGAACTGGCAACATCTCCATTTTTGTAAAATTGTCATGAAGGGTATGACCTACCGCGAATCGAACCCGGATCGCCGGGTTTTTCAAATCCAGCGCATGCTCTAACCACTAGACCACGTCCGTGGCCTAATATTTTTTCATTTTTGATTACCCTAGAAAAAAACTCAAGCCCTCATGCACCTGTCTTACAAATAACAGTTCAATTCTCACCCCAGACAACTTTATTGAAGGATTATCAAGAAAGTAGATATAGACATTCTTTGTTATATTATCCACAATTTTGAGACATTTTCTACAGTTTCAAGTTTTTTCACATAGACATATAGGGAAATTGAAAACTCTTCCATGATTTTTTAAAAACTTAGCATGACCATAGCATGTGATAACAGAAACGTATTAAGCGAAAACAATGGGGGTTGACAAGCTCGTTTTTGAATTATCTGCCCTTTAATTTGAATTTTAAGTGAGTTTAGATCAATTCAAGGGCAAACATCATGAATGAGTTTTCAATTTTCCTATATGTCTATGTGGAAAAAAACTGGAAACTATAGCAAACGTCTTTAAGAATTATTGAATACAGTTGACCGTCGACTATAGAGAATCCGAACTGTGAACCAGCACAAAACACTTATCAGTTTTAACACCGTACATTTGTTTTAATCTATATATGAATAATTAAGTCTGAAAAGTGTGATGAAGTACAACCTCTCTAGAGCGGCCCTCTCTTGTGCAACAGCCTCCCTTCAACAACAGCACGATATTTTCCCACTGCACGATTTAACTATTAATTTAACCTCTGTAGAGCAACAACCTCTCAACAACAACAGAATTCTGATACTCCCAAAGGGTGTTGCTTTGGAGAAGTTGAACTATATCATACTATTTGAATGTCATATGACCTGTTCGGTAAATTTCAAACGACATTCAACATGAACTGACTATACCCGTGGGCAATTGTGTCTGACTTTTAGCAACGTTCATCGCATAAATTCTTTAATTGCATTTAATTTAAAATCTCAGCATCACACTTATATCTGAATGAAAATGAATTGTAATGATTGCATGGCATCTTATCAAAATTATAATCCACTTTGAAAACACTTAACACTTTAAACTAAGACAAAGAATTAAGACGCAGAAACATATGTGCTTAATGTCATAACAGACAGATAAAATAAGAAATCTGTAGTATTCCAGTTGCCAAGTAACAAACAAAGGTTCTAACAGTAAACATCAATGACAATCTCTCTAGATTAAAATACGAGAAAATACACACAAAATGATAAATTCAAATACAAAAAAATGTACTAGTATTCAGACGGTAAATCTAAGAAACAACTTATTGTAGACATCGTAAAAACATTATCAAGTACAAAATGTAGTAATATTGCGATCTGAATGTTATCTGAAATAAGTATCGATTAATTAGAATTTATATTTTAAATATGTTTTAAAACATGAAAATTATTATTAACAACATACTTATCTTAAATTGGAGTTCTCCTATCTTAAATGAATCTATAGTTTATCATGACACTGTTAAATGTTTTCAGTAAGATGATACTGTAATGTGATAAATGGTAGAAGTGTACACGCACGGAACTCAGTTGTTCATCTAGGTTAAAGGTAGCTACCGTATGATACGCCATCTGGTATTTCATTGTATTTTCAATAATTATATTTTCATTAGACATTTTCCTTTTAATATGTTGAGCCATGATTGTAAGCATGTACCGCTAATGTATATAATATATTTGGCAATGAAATGTACAGTTAAAAGTCGATAAAATATTTGACTTGACTCGACTAACACAATTCCGACGCAGGATTAAGAACCAGTACAATTGACAATTGTCATAAAAAACTTGTTCTCATAATATACCGTTTTGCTATATAATGAAGCACACACTCACGGCAAACACAAGTAAATCAACGTACACATAGATTTACACTACAACAAGGAACGGAAACTAGTTTAACAATGGCATGGCGGATTTAGAAAAACGTGCCGGAAGCTAGTGTCGGCTGTGGAAAGCATAATTAAACTATCGGTCAGTTTCCAAAAACCGAGTAAAAACAAGTTAAACAGAGCTTGTGGGAAGTAATTTTAAACGATGATAGCAGGATGTTGAGTGAAAATAAACTAAGCTAACTCAGGTATTCTTAAAAAGATGACATAGTTTCACTTTCATTTGGACTTAAAAGTTCGTCTTAACAAAGTATCGAATAACTGAGCTGTAAAAAAGATACGTGTGGCAAACATCAAAGGTATAAGGTTTCTATTGTATATAAGATCTTAAATTAAGTGTGATCTATGTAGATTTTATGTCGAGACAGATTCCTTAAATACGTTACATTACTAGGGATAGTATTTTGTTGGTGTAGCCGTTTTAGGAGCGGCTAAAGTCCTTGAAAACGGACAAAAACTTGCTGAATTATCTCTTAAATAGCATTTAAGTCACACAACGTGTAAACATCTTACGTTTAATTACAAACCCCAATTATGTCACGTATTTTTTTTATCTAAGAGTCGTTGTAGCGATTTTCCTTGTTCATTGTCCAGTCATTATAAAATACAAAACTGTATCTGCGTGTGGTTAATCAACTCGAATCTAAATTTAGATATGTATAAATATAATATCTGCGAACACTCCTACATCACGAAAAAGATGAAGGAAATAGGCGCAGTAATCTTTATATAATGATACTTAATTTGTAATATACATAAAGATTCATTAATTAAAAATATACATGCATTAATTAAGTATAAAACATGACGTGCAATCATATATTGGTACTCATACATTTAATGTATTCAAGACATATGTTATAATAATTTACTATAGTTAAATTTACTCTTTCATTATATAACGATCTTTACCATTGTAAAAATGACCATGTTGCTATTGTTACAATTTACAACTACTATATAACGACTTTTTCTAATGTTCAAATAACGTTTTATATTTGTAAAATTGACTATCATACCACTATGACTTTGTTACTATTCTAATTTATTTGACTATAAACCACTATCATAATGACTATTTTACTAATGTTAATATGGCTATAAACCACTATCATATAAATTACTACTAGTATTTTACTAACGTTAATATGGCTATAAACCACTATCATAATGACCATGTTACTATTGTTAATATGGCTATTAACCACTATCATAATGACCATATTACTACTGTTAATATGGCTATAAACCACTATCATAATGACTATTTTACAGTTGGTAAAATGGCTATTAAAGGGGCATGCCCTGGAACTGAAGCGTCTCGAATAGCAATCAAATTGGTATCATTTTAATGCCTAGATCAATTAATGATAGCCCTGTAAAATATTTACAAAATATCCCGCTAGTTTACTCAAAATACACATTTCAAGATTAACCAAACCTGCCGATTTCGGCCTCAGAAATTATTTGTCATTTTCACAACTCAACCCTTTCGGGATCTGTCAAAACCGGAAACATCGCGGAAATATGTCAATAAACTTATATAGTGAGTATTGCTCATGTTAGGTTCACTTGAAAGGCAGCGCACATGCTCAGTTAAACTCACAGACGTATCGGAAATATCGTTGTCGTCAATAAAAGGCTGACAGCCTTTTATTCATACCGACATACAAATACCGACGGGCGCATTATAGCGTCATTTTTGAACGCACGTTCTTCTTTGACTTTTTGGTAATAATTGGTTTTACAAGTGACAAACGCATTTTTGGTGTACGAGAAAAAAGACACAGCAGTTCCTGGGCATGCCCCTTTAACCACTATGATAATGACTACATGCATTTTATTATTATTAACCTGGCTATTTTACTTTTCTAAAATTGACTATGATTACTATTGTAAAAATGACTATTATACCATTGTAATTTTGACTAAATCATATTGTATAATACTGTATGTTGTTTGTGTATCATTTGCATGTATATGGTGGATATTTGATGCAAGACGTCTGTCTGGTACGTAATAAGGCTGCGGTTAACTGTCCATCTACAACCGATGCATCAAGTAGTGGAGAAAATGCCCCTAAACTAATGTCCTGTATCATTCCAAAACATAAATATAATGTAGTTGACATAATACATAATTCAACACGGTTTCGTTACTTTGGTCGTAATCTGAGCCGCACAGAATGAAAGCGGACTGAACGGTATTTATACATGACCAAAATAGATCATGTTTGAACCATGACATCAGCAAAGATACATAAGTTTGTAATTTATAAATTAAAGTTCGCGAGAACGTTTGTATGAGATTATGCCACACAAAATGTCTACATGATATATATTTAAAACATAATACATTTTAATGGATAACTAATTCATACAGATGAATGCAGACGAGTGTAGGTTAGGTTAGAAACGTAATTGTGTTACTAGTACTTGTCAAGACAATACGGTAGATAGGTAGCAAAACTTCACTTTTATATTTTTTCTAAACATATATTTCGTAATTTAGAGGTGTCATTCCCCCCCATACATTTTCGTACTTTTTAATTTGCGCTTAGAAGCTTTAATTACGGGTAGCGCCAAAAGACAGGTTTGATCGGGTAACCGGAAATATAACATTTTTTCCGGCCTCAGTGTTCTTATTAAATGCAATATGCTCTTATATATAAATCTCACAACACTGAAATCTTCATTGACCCCTTTAAAGCTTAAATGTATCATTTAAAGGGGTCAATCTACAATGCATGAATGCGCTGAACAGTGGTAAGTCAATTATTTTTATGTGACGGAACATGGGGATTATTATACTGTTGAAAGTATGCATAGTCTAAAATTGCCACACGGGCCAAAAAACATGTACATACAAATTCAAGGGTTACAACTCCTAAAAATATTAATCCAGTTATTGCACCAATTTGTTTAGCATAACGCTTATGTACAAACATGTATATATATAATATTTGAGTGTTTTGTCCATGGGGCCATTTTAGACCCAAATTCGACGTAATGGATTATTCACAAATCCATGTTCCTTTGTTTCATGTGACGGGTTAAACTCTTTTGATAAGCACGTATTGCAAAGAAAATGATAGTTCAATAATGAAAGTATCTCGACTTTCATGAGATTGAAATCAATTTTCATAATCTTTATTTATATTGGCAGACAAAGATTACACTGATATTTCAATCATGAAATAATGCCGCCAAATCCCTTTAAGATCAGTTACCAATTCAAAGTTAAAAGATAATATCATTATACAGATTAGTGGATGTAAACTTTAGAAGATAATTTCCATGTTATGTCAATACAATTTTTTGTTCGATCTTTGTAAAACATTTTTTTCATTCGAGTTCGCTACATAAAATAACTCAGCATTTAGTGTCCTTACAGAAGATGTCACCTTAACCTTGACCTCAATGTTACAACTTCCGGTTTGAAAAACCAACCGCTCCTCGAACTCTGCACTAACCGGTCTAATAAATTCAGTTATTGTCGCGGTACCTTTTCCTGTCAGAGATAAACTTTATACATGTATACCATAGTACAGTCGTTCATATGATATACATTTACTTTATAGTGATGAGAAACGAGCAGGTGTGTTTTTAAAAATAGTACTTACATGTGTATAGACTTTTTAGTAGTGCATCAGATTGTGCCAGCATTTAATTAATCAAATATCTCAATGAAAAGACTAGTAATTAATGGCATGCACGAATATACTGGTGATTACAGGAAGCAGTATGTCTAGTTAAAGGACTGGTAGATGAGTACTCGAAAATTTGTCTGTAAGCAAAAACGTATGTAGTGGAATAGATTTGTATTATCATTATAATATTATGATATCTTAGCCAAGAAACAAAAATGTTTACAAATTACAGATCTCGTATCGTAGATTTTCGAATCAACCCTCTTATCATTATCAGGAACCTCAATCATGATTATATAATATAATTTACGTATTTAAGTATATATACTTGAACAACGAATTACTCACGTAATTGCTACAATTTATTTTTTCCTATTGAAGCAATCATTTCTATTAAATGTATAGTTAATTACATTGAAACATTGAGAGTCTATCAAACATCACACGCACGTGTACACCAGTCTAAGTTTCTTCTAGCGACATGCAATGCTTTTTAATACATAAAATACAATCATGATTGTATCTGGTCTCGTGTGCACTTAATCAAAAGTTATATCACTAGATAGGAGTTTTCATTAATCAAATAAGGATAATCGTGTTCATAAATAGTCCCTATTTACTTGAGTTCGGTAAATTGCCAATGTGGTTTCACAGCTAATACAGATCCGGGTATGGTACGGTAAGGTCTAAGATAAGGACAAATTAAGTGGGCCTTTTCCAGTTTTTGTTTTGTTTAAATCGCTTTTTTCTGATAAGGTAACCTTACTGTTAAAAATGATGTTCTGATTAAATGAATGGTTTACTTAAGATATCTAATACAATGATCTATAAAAAGTATATCAACATTACAGGCAAGACAGTACTATAAAACATTCAGCATACTAAATAGTGTAAACGCAGTTTGCCACGTCCTTTCCCATACATGTTAACTTCAATGAAACATGTTTCGCTGTATTTTGTCCCTCGAGGTGGCAACTAGCATGTTGGAGAATGAAAGTCTTATACACTATATTTTAGAATCAGAAAGGAGGTTGTGCTAAAATGTTCGAAATTAAAAAAAATGGAAAAGTCATTCAAATAGTAGAAGTTCAAGTAAAGCTAGCATTAGTCGAATCGTAACCAAGGCAAGTACTAAATGCTACACCGACAGCAAGAAAAAAGATAGTGGTTCAAAATTTGTCATGTAGAAATTCTCGTCAAAATGTGATACAATGTCTTTATA
Source organism: Lutraria lutraria (assembly GCA_964023205.1). NCBI lineage: Eukaryota > Metazoa > Mollusca > Bivalvia > Venerida > Mactridae > Lutraria > Lutraria lutraria. The sequence continues at coordinate 5,019,686 of OZ026838.1, forward strand.
AAAACTGAAGGCGGTTGCACCGAAACGTAGACAAATGAAGAAATATTACTAGTTCGTATATTTGTGTTTTTTGTTGTACAATCCAAATTAATACAATGTCTTTAAAATTACGACCAAAGAGTACTTTATTCAGTGTTAGAACAATGGGCAATCTGACATTATAGTATTGGAAACTTGCCGTATGAGATCATAACCCCTCTCTCGGACATAGTATTTGTACACTATGAAGACACTAAAACATTTATTTACACCCAGTTTTACAAAAAAGCAACAATTAATCAGAGACCTCAAGAATTCACGTAAAGTGAATTACGCCACCGTGTTTCTACCATATAATCATGTAATTATTTTAACCACAAAATGTAACTAGAGAAATAACCGTCTTTATACGGAGATTAACAAATGAACCTGACAAACTTACACCAAGTAACCTTCTTTCTAAATAGTATATCTAACTTTCGTTCTTGGTCTCAACCATTAAATTCCGTACCAAACCGTACTTCGGACAGTCAATCTGAAAAACCGTACGTCGATTTTCTCATAGGCTGCATTTAGGCATTCGCCGAGTGCAAACAGCAAGCTCTGAGAACTTGATATGGTCCTTTTAGTGAATGGTAAAAAATAATTGTATCATCGACTCAACTACTAAAATTACTGAATCCGTTCAACTCTGTTTTGATACACCTATACAAGATATCAAAATGATACCAAACGAAATGCCAGTACAGTAACGAGGACCCAAAAAACGTCGAGATGTTCCATGGGGCCATACAATGAGAAAAACAAACAAAAACATTTGGAAACGTCAAGCTTTAGCAGTGGGGAATTACACAGGCTTACACCTGGATAGAGCCACCGACGTTCCATTGGCTAGCCGTCCAGGCTTTCTCACACGTGATATTTGTCTGGAAAGGGTGGGATAAGATCTCACAACGATGAATGACTACTGATTACTAGTCAGTGACCAAAACCAATCGAGGTCCTTTAATCCTCGAAATAGAAAACCAACTGAGTATTGGGGGCCATAAATCCTTTATTAGGTAACATTAACAGGTATGGCTGAACAATCTCCATGCTACCACTGTAGAAAACGTATACGCTTGAAGTTGCTATATACAATCGACCATCCGAAATATTTATGTACACGCACATTGTCAGTTTAATTCAAAGTATGGGTTACTCGCTACACATAAGATGTCGCCGTACGACATGGCGCTATGTCGTAAGGTGACGCCTTAATAAAGATAAATCGGTCTTTAATATTACACCGTAATTAGTTACAAATCATGGGTGAATGGAAAAAAGATAATTCGCCACTGTGTAAATCTGTCACGTCGAGAAATGTATCTATCTTGTTGAAATACGCACGAAGTTCGGCTTATAAGAATATCAATATCTATAAAATAATTAATATTAAAAAACTCAACAAGTAGTGTTCTTTTCTATGAAATCAAAGCAAAACGATTTAATTTCACCAAAGATATCATATTTACCGCACGTTTTCCTTAAAAAAAACAGTGGTTATAAAAGTTAAATCGGTCTCCTATCTGAAATCACAGTGTTTGTTTAAAGCGAAATAATTCCAAGTTTTACAACATAAAAAACATACACAAAAAAAACAATCATTAAAATTCATGGTACATTTTCGTGTCTATCTAAATTCAGGGTTTATTTTCGATTTTTTACCAGGATTTCACGTGTATACCAGTGGACTAGTCCCAAACAGATTTCCTGGATTACGTACTAGTATTAACCTTGTTCTCCGCAAGAAACTGTCAATTTCTCCACATCAGTAGTGGGGAACGATTGTTATTAGACCCATTATCTTCAATCAGAGACCAGGCTCTGTAGAGCTAACGCTCTATTTACTGTTTTATATTGGCTAGCGGACTAACTACAACCAAAGGTGGCAGTATCAGTGTTTGGTCCACAAATGATGCAAAAAAATTCCCGACACTGATCTTATATTTACTATCAAGGTGAAAAGCCTACTATATGTCTATATGCCAAACAATGTGGAACATTCGCATAAAAAAATCGCACTCAAAAAGCACAGGTACAACGCAATAAAATTGTCATTTTCATACCTTCTACACAATCGCGGGAGCTGATTTTTTCACAACTAACTTCATGTTTGTAAGGGACAAAGACGTAAATATTAGATCGGCGAAAGTGCGTAGATTACTTTAGTTTTACTCGGAATCCTTCGGAACCGGTGAAAGCGTCGGACTGGGCAATTAACTGGACCATTTATTGACAGGTACCAATTATCGACAAAAAATATATATTTGGTAAACATTTGGCAATGCACTTCGGTATTTGAGTTATGATCGATGCTTGCTGATTGCTTTCAAAATGACCCGATACCAAAACTCGAGCCCCGCTTTCAAGCGCAGCAGAGCAGACGATCTTTTGGAAAAATCAAATCAATATGTCCAAAGTGCATAAAAAAGGTAAACTTCGCTGAGTATTTGATAATATAAAGGCAAAGTGAAATACCACAAATATGCATGAATACCTTATACGTGTTATTCAGCACATTCTCTACTGTATAGTATGCATAATTATTCTTGACAGGAACTGTCAAAAATGTAAACATACTGGTTCCCAATGCATTGGTTGTGCTTGACTTTAAACCTGATTAAATAACTCTGTTCCAGCAATTAATCGAGTTAGACTTGTCTTGTCAATAAGTATGTAACATAATTATGCCTCGTTGTATAATTTATATTAAGAATATAAAACGCTATAGTATGCAATAGTCTTACGGCACCTTAATATTGGTCATGTCAAATGTGACTTTTGTGAAGGAGAGTGACACGTATGTTGTGTTCTGTTTTCAAGTGATTTGGTTTTTTAACAGTCCAATTGTGTGATATACATGTATAAAACTGTTAAATGAGTGTTCCTGAATAATTTGGCACGGTTATTCACAACAATAAGAACATTGCCCTTAAAACTATTATTGTCGATAATTGGTCCCGAAAAGTGTTCCGTATCGCGATCAAGTATGCATATAATGCCATGACGTCACAAGTTTACAAGTGTTGATTTCATCAATTTATTGCATGGAGCTGAAAGGTCAAAGGTTAGTCTGTATTTACGCTAAAATGGTTTGTTTGGGGGTTAAGCGCTCTAAAAAAATAACTGTATTTTTGTCAATCCCAACACATAAACTCACCATATGTATCAATAAAACCTAAAATAAACCGTCTTGAAAAAATACATTTTGCAACGTTGAAAAATTCAGGCCCCTGTTTTGGTCGAAATCTTTTGAGAAAATTAATGTAGAAGGAGTAGCAATTAATGATACAGAAGAAATTTTGGACGCCCATTTAACCACCTCACCCACATTCGCCAGTCTGTTCCAGTGATTTCCCTCGGAAACCCTGTTTAAAAATTGCAAGGCTAAAATTGAAACGACGCGCAGATATATAGTTAGTAAAACCACTAAAACATCGTAAAATAATTGAATGAACAGATAACAAAATAAAATTAAAAGATGGTTTGATATAGTTGATCAACATACCCGTCTGTGTGAATATACCCTGTCTGTAAAATACCGTCATGAGGAAAGGCAGACAAAATCATTTCTCACTCATTACACATTACACACCGATATATTAATAAAGTACAAACATTTAATTTCTTAGTTTTTTTACCAACACGTCTTTTCTTTCACACAGAAAAAATAGAAATGACACACACAAAAAAAACGGTATTTTCGCACAATTAATGATTCTCGTGCGAGTGTATAAAACGATTTTCACGTGCGCGGGTGGTTTATTTCAATATTTTCGTGGAGATAAATTAGAGGAAAACTTAAATAAAATATCACAAGTAGCGCTTTTAATCACATTTTTGAAAAACTAAGGAAACAAAACATTTTTGTTAAAATATCTTAAAACGTGATAAGTCGTAAATGTAGTCGTGCTCAACGAAATTAATTGGGAATTAAATTAAGATAATTCAAGGAATAAGCTCAAAACACAATTATATAATATATATGATATTCTGAAAGTTTTAACAGTTCTAACTTCTACCACAACCCGAAGAAAATAAATATTATTTCAATAATTATAACGCACCCCATAATTACCTTTGCGAAATCGAAATCTTCAGCTATCTCGTATGCAGTAAAAATTCCAGTTTGTAAATATACGAAAATCAATTATTTCTAATAAACGTTCTTTAAAAATCGTTTGAACGGAATGTAGAAATCGGATTGTGTCCGCGCACAGCTTTGTCAGTGAACATTACCATATTTGTAATAAATACATGGTGGTTAATACATCCCCCACTGGCGTACCTTGATAAACAAGGTTGATGTAAGATCACCCCATCGACTTTATATGTACGTTCATGTACTAAAAGTTTATGAAAATGGTTCATGTTTAATTCAATTTGTAACTCTCAGATAATCGTATTCTTGACATTTTGAAAATGATAGAATTGATTGTGAACACTCGACACGAATTCTTATCCATACGAATAACGAGCTAAAGTTTATTTTCATTTTGTAAAACTACTGTCATTAAACGATTGGGAAAGACTTGTAAATGTTTTTATACTATTTTTATCATTTTAGAAAATCTACGCCTGCGAATGACGAAATGCGCGGAAAACTGGCGACGGAGTTCATGTATTATCACAAAATATACGTTACACAAATATTTAACCAGCGTTTTTTTTTCAAAACAGGCAATATTCGAGATTTTTATTGACTTCTAAGGCCACCGTTATTGTGAACTAATTAAATGATTTTAAGGCAATGTTCGTTAATATTGGCTACTAAAAATTGGAAATGTCAACAAACCCGAAAATTTGGCGTGAAATCGCAATAAGAAAAGCGAATTACCGACGTTGTCAGCATCCGTCGATCTGAACCGATAAGGGGTACCCCGCCATGTTTCTCACTGGATTTACGTGATTTGGAAAAATGACCTTTCCAGACCTTCAAAACTTTAATTCCAGGCAAAAACTTTTACCTCGAGTTCCCAAAACAATATTTGCAATAGGTTGTGAATATATGCATAAGCACACCCTGTCTACGCCCGTGGCTTTACCATTAAAGATAAATGAAATATTTCAACAGAGACAGAAACTTTTTAAATGAGAATCTTGAACGAGGTACAGGACGATATTACAATGTCGTAGGCAATATGATCGGTTATATTAATGCATTATTAGATTCTCCAAGGCCCGCCCATCAGCGATCTAACACAGTATCAAAGATTAAATACAATGTAGTCACAGGATCAGAGGTTAAAGGGTAATAAAATATACACCGGCACGCGAAAATAACAAGCTAATTAATGTCAAAAGCACTCATGTTACCAGATCACAGTGTAAAATGTCAAATATTATGTTAAATAATGACATTGTGAAAATATTTTTTTCACTGAGGTTAAACATCCACCAACAACCAGTCATTTGGCGACTTTTCCGGCTTTAAAGATCAGGGTAGAACCAGTGATCTTCTATTAGCTTACTGGATAGCTCCATAAAATGAAATTTGGTCCCAGATTGGATTCAAACTCATAACCGTAAGGGACAAATGATTACTGGTAAGTAACCATTGCTACAAGACCAAGGAGGCCCCATGAAAATCTACATGCAAAACTTCTATTTGTGCTAAACTCGACTGGTACATTTAGTAAACTGAATCATTATTACTTGAAAATTAGTTAATTCAGGACTTATCATTGTAAACTTAAGTGTATCATAAGGGCAAATAAAACCATTTTCATTTTTGATACATTTTTACAATCTTATTTATACAGATCACTTATCACATCTATTATAACAATAAGGAGCCTGACCAGTCCTTGCAAACTGCAAGATAACGCTATCTATCGTAAGACTGGGTGGCCATTTAATAACTATCATATTCTCAGATCACAATTGCTATAAAATGCATTCAAAGGTGTATTCCATATTGGAGCCAGTTTGGGAGAGTTCTCACTTACGAACTCAATATTTATTACCAATACCCACACAATCTACAGTCTTTTATAAGAAATTATCAGCACCAAAGATGCCAGCATGCTTCTTTTGCCAGATGCAGTTGAAATTAACTTAAACATGTATAAACAAAAATGTATAGCTCAATAAGCAAAACTTGTAATTTTTATCTTTATTTGAAATCATACACATTATAATCACCAATTTCACTGAACGAAATCATATTACAGAACAAGGAAAACAAAGTGGCAGTTGTTTAGCATAGAATCATACTGTGGTCTATAGAATATGTTACACTTAAATCAACAAATAAGTATGTCTTAAAATTTACCCCTGTTTTACACTGACTATTCAAGTTAGAAAAAGTCAAAACTGTGCAATTAGTTTGAAAATATTACTCTTCTGATTTGAATTTTGTTGAAAACTAAATGTGAAAGATGTGGAAGTAACAAAAGACAGTTTTACCTTCTTTGTATGAAGATTAAAACAAGAATGTATAACATTGGTTAAAAAATATTGCTCAAAATTGTGCTTAGTCATTCAAACTTTCCAGTACACACAAAACGATGTAATATTACCTAATAAATCAAATGCTTAAGGAACCTAACTCAGATTCACATAAGAGAATCATAATAAACAAAGAGATAAAGTCACTTTAAGGACTACGTAAGATTATAAATGATAATTTTGCAACCCTTGTATTTAACTGAAAACATGCAAACAAATGCAAAAATCTGTGGCATGAATAACACTCAACATTTTTTGGCACATCTAAAGATGCAAGAATTTGTTGCGGTAAATAAACGCAGCTTTAAAATCCCTGGTTCACATACTTGTCATAATTTGTATCAAACAAAAGAAGTCCTTTAATTTCAAAAACTAAATTATATATCTAGAGTTAAGTCCCTTTGATTATTCAAACACCTTTCAAACTAGTTTTATGAACATTATTAACTAAATACAGTACTGCTTTGAAGATAAAATTTTAGCTGTTTAATCAGAAAACATGGTTTATATATTTTTATGATAAAAATACAACCACAGCAATCGTATAATAAAATATTCTTTACATAATATAGAAATAATATAGATCTTTGTCAGCACAGAGGAAGTCACTAGATATCAAAATATTTGAATTTTCTTTCATATATATCTATGCACCATTTATGGATGAAATCATTTAAGAGAACTGGTCCTCTTCAACTTTCGAACAGACAAAACTATGAAGAAAACTAATCTACAGTTTAGATATGGAAATTAAATAACACATAAAAACAAAAAAAAAGTACTTTTTATAAGACACATTAAAACAACAACTAATTTTATAAATAAACTATAATCATACAATAAAATTAACAGACATACTATTTCCATTATGATCAACACATCCTCTGTCTGAACCAAGACATGAATACATGATAACTGTGATATATTGCACAAATTTGCAACATTACTTACCATTGAAATAGAAATTTTAGTTGAATCAATAATGCTCTTTTCATACATGTTAGGTCAATTAAAAGGGGAAATACTCATTAAGAGTGTTCTTTAATGTGTTAAATTAAAAACTTCACATTTTTTACCTTTATCTTTATGACAATGTTATTAAAAGTTTTAAATATGATTTACACTCCGATCACTAACAAAATCAAATGCAAGCTAATAAATTGTACATAGTTACAAAATTTACACTGTAGATTAATACGAATTGAATTCTATTTCAATGGCAAGTACTATTTTGTTAAAAATGCTTGAAATTATATGCTTTTCTATCTACACACATATATATATTGAACATGCATACACTGCATATAACAACTCAGATCTGTCTGCTTAAACTTTCTTTTAAACCATTGTAAAAATCTTACTAAAAATGTATTTATTGGAACATGTACTGTCATGAATTGTTGGAAATGAAATATATGTCTAAGCAATTATACTCAAAGCAGAAATGTTTTGACTTAAACTCTTCAGTTGAAACTAAAAGGACATATAATAAAACAATAATAAAGAGCTTCATCTTGAAATATATAAATATAATAAATATCGAATAAAACTTCTCTAAAAGCCTTGTTAAAAACCCATATATAAGTAGATAAAAACATTAAAATCAACATATTAAAATGTCAATACAAAAAACACTCAATTTCTTTGACTGCTTTTCAACACACAGAGGAAACAAACAGACCAATGTGTAAAATATACCAAAAAACCCTGACATAATTCCAAAGCTGTAAGTATCAGTATGAAATATAAAGTAAAAGCATGTATTAATATCATGATAGACCCAAGTAGAATTATTTAGTTTTAAAGCAAAACAAACACCTACATTAGTTAAATCAGCTTTCACATTTATATTACATCATCAACATTGAACAATTTTGGGGACATAAATACATGCCTGATAACAATACTGGTAAAGCACACATCAATTTACACATTAAGTTTAATACCAGTCAACACTCATAAGGTTTGAATTTTGTACCAAATAATGAAACAAATTAAATTAATATTCGATCTGATGTGTGAAAATACACTGCAGGATCACAACTAACTGGGTGAAAAAAATGCATGACCTTTCACTCAAAACGGTAGTAGAAAAGTAATTTCGATGTGCAGATGAAAACACTGAAAATGAGTTCAACTCAGATTCTGAAGAAATACAACCAAACACTATTAAATGTATAGATTTCAAGAAAATGATCAATCTCAGGTCAACCAATTATATGATTAAACATAAACACCAGCCCTAAGAACAGTTTATATAAAACATGAAATATAATAATGATATGATGAACATTAAAACATAAGTATTTCACATGCATTGCTTGTTGAATGACATCATGTGGTTGGCTTAGCGGATGCGTGTGAAGAGATTCAACACTGATTTGGATTCCTGAAAATAGAAATAACATAACATTAAATACGCCTCTGACATATGCAACTTGGGCTTTTTAACTTCACATTCCCAAATTACAACTTTCTGTTGTTATAAGTTAGATGCTAAGTATTTACATAATGTGAAAAAAATATCTGACTTAGTCAAGACAAGTCATATGATGCCTAGTTATGTCTTGTTTTTGTGTTCATAGAATAATAATGTAAAGCAAAATCTCAATGTAATAAAGTTAATGGGCTTGAAATGGCAAAAATTTATCAACTGCATCGAATTTTCATCTTAACAGAAAAAAATATTTGCCATCCAGACATCTCGACTCCTATTAGCAAGCTTATAACTGATAGCCAAGCTAAGCATCTTAGGTTACTGAACAAACTCTCTTTGTATTATAACATTTAATGCAATAAAAACATAATCAAGAAGATGATCATCTTGATGCATTTTGTAAACAGCAAAAATTACAACATGACAAATGCTTGAATTCTTTGAATGATATACACTACTTAAGATTGGTCTCTACACACTAATTTCATTCTCAACTTACTTAAGATCCATTTGTAAGTAAATGTCTTGATTAATTGACTGGTAAACAGAACATTGCTTGAAAAGAGTTTCATATTGAATAATACAAATCTATATCACATATTCAAACAAGATCAATATCAACTTTTATGATCTCAGACCTAGGACAGGATGGACTGCATATTAATAATTTTCCTACAGATTTCTATCAGCAATGTTTAACTTTAAGGTATCAAACTTCAAACTATTAACCTTTGTAGATCTTGTTTTACTGAAAACATTCCAGAATCTCAATGTCTCATCTCCGGCACCAGTCACAATCGCCTCACCATCAGGTGACATTGCCTGTAACAAACAACAATCAATCAACACAAATAATTCGAGCAAGAAAAGACCATTTGAAATTCGCAGCAATCTTCTTAATTTAACTATAACGTAATTATAAGTTTTATCAGTAATTATCCTATATATATCCATACAATATTTTTTAAACTTCAGCTAAGCTACAAGTTGAAATGCAGAATTAGAAATTTTCCAATAGAATTTCAAACATTATATTAGTAAGATTCAAACTTTCTCATTTCTTAGTTAAGGTCTACAATGTAACTGCATGAAAATGCAATACAAATAAATAATCTATGTCCATTCCTACTCCGAAAAGTCCCTTATCCAACTCACTAAAATAGTCAAATTTATTGTGTTATATACTTACAAGATATAATACTCTGTAAGAATGGCCAGTTAGTTTGGCTATTTGTACTAATGATGGATATTTCCATACCAAGATTTGATTCTGGGAATAACCATGAGTACTGACCTGTAAGATAAAATTGTTTCTATAACATTACAAGAAACATATTGCTAGACAGCTGAATATTTTTCCATTCATTTTCATAACACTAACAGTTATGAGCATAAAAAGCTTATAAATTCATTCAAGTTACATTCTGAAAGTAAAATTAAACTCAACACTACTGAAATTCTACAAGTTTCATCTGTGCTATCAATGAAACATCTATACATATGTAATAATGTATACAGAATTAATCTTTATGCTTTTCAGGAACAAAAATTATTTATTTACAAAGCTAAAGCTGGCATTGCTGAGTTGAGAATAGACACATTGACAGATAACTAAACCTGGACTTGGATGATAAAAACAATTAAATGATGGATTTAACCAACTTGAAATTTTGAATTCATCCAGCATTTCTTCAGATGTATCAAAATTCAAACAGTTTAAAAATCTCAACAAACCAGTCTTAGAATCTAGCCCCTGCAAGGGCAGCAAAATCAATTGTCCGTATTGCCTAGGTTGTCCTGCAGCCTATACGGACAAGTGAAAAATTCCAGAATTTACTATATAAATAACATACAGACAAGTTGAGATTTACTTCTGGCACAAGTCAAAATCAGATTTTGCCGACCCTACCCTGACCATGGAACGAGTCCACCAAAATGGTCCAGTAAATTTGAAAAGATCAGTGGTCCGACGGTCCAGTAATTTGCATTTTCATTGGACCGAATGTCCAGTATTTAAAAAAGTTTTTTGAGAAGACTGCAAACCACTGTCATAAATTTATAAATCAGACTAACAAGACAAGGCAACTTTTCAGTCACAACAGCTAAAAGAAGATACCAACCAGTTCATTTGAATGTTTGGACCAGGCTAGGTTGCACACTTGTGATCCTGTGTCTACACTTTGTAAAGGTTGTCCAGTTAAAGTATTCCAGAATCGTATACACCTATCTGCGGTACCCCCACCACTAGCTAACAGTCCATGTTGATGTGGGGACCATGCGATAGCTTTAACAGCCGCAAGATGATCAGTGTATGTCTGAACAGGAGCCACCGTTGTCATGTTCCAAACAAATAGTTTATTGTCATTTCCACCTGATGCCAAATGTTGATGGTCAGGTGACCATTTTAAACCACACACTTCCTGTCGGTGACCAGTCAGACGCCTTTCAGGGGCCATAGATGGGGTTCGTATATCCCTTTGGAGAATTAATCTATCCCGACTGCCGGAGGATAACATGTCCGAGTTCCAAGCTAGAGCTCCTATTGACATAGAATAAAATGAATTAGAAACATCTAGATTATAAAATTTTTAACACAATATAAAGTAACAGTGACTGCAATCCAAATAAATCTCATAAAATTCAAGGTTCATTACTAGCTTGTCCTTAACTTACATGTTTCAGATGCAATAACAAATAAAATTTTCAATTTAATGAATGTACTTGATGTACACTTACAGATAAACTGAAACAAAATACATTACCTTATGTCTGACATCACATATATAGATAAATGAACAGATAGGGACCTTCTTAGAAACAAATCTTGCTGTTCTACAGGGGCAGCAAAATCAATAGTCCATATTGCCCAGGTTGTGCCGCAGCAGGTATGGACAAGTGTAAATTTCCAGAATTTACTATATAAATATCATAGTTACAGACAAGTTGAGAAATGCTTCTGGCAAAACAGGTAAGTTAAAATCAGATTCTGCCGGCCCTGTCTAAATCAGAACATAATTTTATCTCACAGAGTTACGTACCAACTCGTGCACTATGACCTTCTAGTGTGTTGATTTTTTTGGTGGCTGCTACATCCCAAATTTGTACATATCCTTTATGAGTACCAACTGCTACTAAATTACCCTGCAAGTATAATCACACTTCTTCATATACTGACAATGCAGAATTACATACAATATTACAGTTGACTATGCATGAATAAAAAAGACAATACCACTAAAATAACACATAAATACAATACCACTTATGCGGAACATGAAACATATGAATGGTAGCATATTTCTGTGTCTTACCTTTCATATTATAATAACAACTTATATCTTAAGACTTTCTAGCATCTTCAAAGATGTTTGTAAAGTCATAAGATGACAACATAATTCTATATTATCTAAACATATAATATAGCCATAGTTACATTTAACCACTTTTATTTCACAGGGGTTAAATTTCACATTCAGGGTCATTCCCCGATTTTCCAGCTTTAAACACTGGAGGAAGGCCCTAGGCTTCTACCTGGGTACAACCACTGACCTTCCATAAACTAGCTGAACAGCTTCCTCACAAAGTTGTGGCCTGAACTTACAGTGATGAGGAGTTGGTGATTACTTATCAGTGACCAAAACTACTTGAAACATAAAAACTCAACTTAAATTAACATATATTTGTCTAATACATAATCTATAAACATTGATATTGAAGTAGCTATTAAGAATAACAATTGAGTACAAATAAATCTATAACTCACCCTTTCTGCCCAAGACACTGATGTAACAGTATCCCCATCTCCAGAGAGATCACATAAACGTGTTACCTGGAGAAACAAAATACAAATACACAGTAATTACCAACTTCTAAGAAAATTAGCAGTCAGAATCAAAAGCATACAGAAGGGTGAATTTAAGTTTTGACAGTGCCTACGAGTGCTACCTTAGGTGGTATTTCCATTGTTTAGGAACAGAAGAATGACCAGTTAGGAAACATATGATTTAAGTGGTCACTGACTGAAATCAATAAATTTCTTAGTGTTAGGCCATACCCCAACCCCCTAGGTACCTTACGAGTGTATGAACGGACAACACGCGATCACAATAGCTCACCATGAGCACTTTATGCTCTGGTGAGCTAAAACAACATTGAATGATAAATACAACAAGTTCAATTTGATATATTTAGGGAAGCAATACTTTTTATTTGCACTTAGATAACACATAAGACTGTACTTACCTGACTAGTACATGCACTCCATAAATAAACACAAGTCCCCAGTCCAACACTGAGTACATTCTGAGATGACCAATCAACCAAATTCAAATAAAAGTCATCCTGTAATTCTGGAGCGTCTAACACCTTGAATGGTATCTTTGATATCTTTCTAACAGCCTAGGAATAGAAATAATAACATCTGAAATCTTATCACATACAATAATACAAGGCAATCAGAATTTACGGTACTAAAACCAGGGCTCGACCAAAAATTCTGGGAGGTGTATCAATATTTTACAGTAAATAAACAAATAACATATTAATAGGTGGAAGGACCACCTGAACTCTATTGGACCAGCAGGTTTCAAAAGCTGATGGTCCTTTGGGACACCATGAAAAATTAGTTACAATAATAGATTGTTTATCTAGAGCTGTCAATGATAAGCTCAGAGACATATGGATGATGAATCAATATGTTGTGAGGCAACGGCTTCAGTGTTTTTCCCCATTCTGCATACACTATTAATTATTACTTGTTGATATGTTAAACTTAAAGGCATCTATAGACTTTATCAGTTCTATTCCAGTACCTTACATAACAGTGCTTGCTGTAACCTGGTGTTGGAAATGTTCAGCATTATGCTCAATGCATGCCCTTTTAGCCAGAAAACAATTTATTGTTGTAACATTTTTTAATATTTGACAAAAATTTCCACAAATAATCTCAAAACAAAGTTTTATCAATGTGCTCATCAATCAGACATCACAAGTATGTTACAGAAAGTTTATTTTTCTGGATGGATAGAACATGTATTTACTTAAAATTATGTCATGTAAACAAGAAAATATAAAGAAAAAATTCAATGTCTAAATACCAATTGTGATGTATGTTTATAATCTGTCTGTCTTACAAAGTTACATAGAACATCAAAAATAGTAAAATCACAATAGCTTTAAAACAATTACTCACTTTTCTTGGAGAACGTAATAATTTCTGACTTTTACTTCCTACAGGCGATAATGAATATGGAGATGATTCTGCATCTGAGCTACGACGTGGAACATGATACTAAAAATAGAATTCATTATAAAATAAGTATAACATACCAAATGAAAGGGCATTATCTGATACAAATAAATTTCATAATATTGAAATACGATGAACATATATATGAAAGAACTTTCCTGATTGTATGCATAGTGCTACTTTGTAAACTAATAAAAAAATGTGTGTGACATCATTAATATCAGTAATTTGGTCAATCTCATTCTGAACATTTTCAAAGTCAAATTTATCACTTGACATAAATATTATTCATAACAAGAGAGCCATGTCACAAAATAAGTCGGTCAAGGGGCATAACTCAAAAGTCTGGGCTGATTGGGCTGGTTATCGAACTTGATCAAGGTCTTATGGCCATAAACATTTCCATCAAGTTTGGTGAGGATCCGAATAAAACTGTTTGAATTAGAGAGCGGACACCTTTGTGGATGCCACCAACACACTGTGGGTGTTCCCATGATATGACCCATTTTTCAACACGCGTATAAAAAGATGATATTTTCCATTGCATAAATTTCATGAGTACAGTAAGTCTTCATAAATACAGTCAAACCTGTGAACAAAGGCCACCCCAGTCTGTGAAATTAAGGTTTGAAATGTGGAACCTTGCCCGAAACAGAAATTTTAGCTGCTTTACCTTAAGTTTTGCTTTGATTTATTAATGAAAATTTGGTTGTCCGAATGAAAAATTGGTTGTCTTGGACAACAGAACAACTGCTAATTTCGCAGACTGCCACCCCTGGGTAATAAAAAATGCGGCCTTTATTCAGATGTCTTTTTGTTCAAATCAATGATGGTTTTTAAAACAATGGCCTTTATTTGGAGGTGGCTGCTAACACACATTTGACTGTAAATTATATATGCATTTTGTTACTCTATTGGTACATAAAGAACTTATATGAATTTACAAAAGAAAATAATATTATGCTTACTCTAAATAAGTTTCTACTTTCTTTGGGTACAAGTATTCGTCTTTCATCTGGGTGCTGATCCTAAATTACAATAAACAAGAGAACATGGGATATATCTGGAGAACTGGTACACATAGCAACAACTTGTTTAACATCATTTTGTGTCTATCTTAAAGTACAAAATTTAACTAAACCAAAATGATCACTCAGTAAAGAAGAATGTAACTTTGGGACTGATTTAATCTCAAATATTGATCTTTAAGGCTGCTTTGTTTATTATGTAATGGACTTACCAAGCTTAAAAACCATTAGCCATTGACCTATAGTGGTTAAGTATATGTATGGTAATAATCAAGTCCAACATCCTGCCAGACTGAGTGACAAATACGTGAAACAAAAATTCAAATATTTTTTACCTTCAAATCTTCTATACCAGCAGACAACAGTTCATTCTTTAGTAAACAATTGTAGGCAAGACCATCTTTTCCTTGATCAGCAGCAATTTCACGAGCTTTACGACTAGTAACTGGTGACTGACGAGGACTTTCCTAATATATATTAAATGACATTGTATGACAAATGTTATTATTCAATTGCAAAATATCATAATTCAATTGTAATTAAATATTCTTTTTAATGCAACCTTGGAATTAAATTCTAAACACTTGTCTGAATGCAATGATTTCTGAATACAATTCAGCCGAACACTTGACTATTATTTCATTATTTTCCCTCAATTTTTAATACTTATCAGAGGGT
Source organism: Lutraria lutraria (assembly GCA_964023205.1). Classification (NCBI taxonomy): domain Eukaryota; kingdom Metazoa; phylum Mollusca; class Bivalvia; order Venerida; family Mactridae; genus Lutraria; species Lutraria lutraria. The sequence continues at coordinate 5,035,548 of OZ026838.1, forward strand.
TTCAGGCAAAGGGGAGATTCTGGGCGATAGTAACAGGAAGAAAATAACATGAGAGCTCAGAGGTAAATTTTGGGAACATTCACAATGTAAATAGAGGAAATATATTTCTTTGGGGAAAATGTTACATAAATATATAATATTATGAAAAATAGTATTATTACTAACAGTGTTTAGATTAAAGTTGATATGCCAAGCTGCTCCTGCCCTTGAAGGTATAAATCTGTCACCATATTTGTCTTTGCTTGGTGATGAGAGAGGACTACCAGGACTTAGTGACAATGGCTGAAAAATAAATTCAAGATTGTATTACTGTGAGAAAAACAGTGCAAAAGCACACACAACTGTAATTTAGCAAGTTAAATCTGAGGTAAACCACAAGGCCTTTTTCCTTCTTTAACGGAGGCCGAAATTCGGTGACTACTGTATCACAAAAATGCTGTTTATTTCCAATTTGAGACAAGAAATTCCCAAAAATATAATGCTTTTCTAACTCGGTTGTCTAACCTTCTCAAAATTAGGCCAAATATCGCTGTTGAATTTCCCAAAATGGAAAAAAGGCCCTGAACCAATGCCTGGTGCAAATCACTAATCTAGTCAATTAAAAAACAGCAACTTAAATTCTCTTTGAGCCAAACTGAGTTTGAGTTAACATTTCCGCACTAAAATAAACTGGCCAAATTGAGAAATCTACAACTTACAATCTTGATCAATTTACTTGATAAAATCAACTATTTGAGTATTTCTCATAACCTGCCAGTAACATCCTAATGGGGAGTTTGGCAGTATCTATAGATCAGATAGAGATTTCAAATCAGGAATAGCACTTGTATTGAAATATTGAAAATTGAGCATTCCACAGTCCACTTGACAGTAGATTTCAATAATTAGTCAAAAATGATAACCTGAGGCCCAAATTTGTCTTAACAACTAAACTTTCCCGGATAACAGTCTTCACGCTAACCCACTAGCCCACAGCCCGGGGCTAGTAAATTTCTGTTCGGGCTAGTGAACTTTCTCAAAATTGTGTATTCAGGCTAGTGGTAAATTGTCTATTTTCGATATAGTCCAACTAATTAGACTGCTTTGTGACGGCGATACATTTTTCGACTTGGCTCCGTCCCGCACAGTCTAACAAAGATCTGCATATTTGTGTGCAGAAAATCCCCAATTAAAACCCGTTGGGCCCGGTAACTACAATATCTGTGACCAAAGTGAACCATTCCGTGGGTAGAAAACATGTTTCTATACTCATATGAGTATAAATTATTCCCACATACCTTTTCTGAAAGATGCATTAATGATTTGTTTCTCCCCACTATTTCCCAACTGAAAACGAAACTGGCTTAATGGCGGTAAAATGCCGGTGTCATGGTAAACATTGCCTACTCTCAAAATAATTTTAAGTACACGTTTAAATAAGCTGGCATGTCAACGAAACGTTGGCAGGTTAATTTCCAATCAACTTTATAGTTAATTCTAGGTAATCATTATAAAGATCAATATAGAATTCACTGTCCGACGGTATTTGTGTACGGAGGGGAACTGGACGAGGCTAAAGTCCGTTCGTACCGTTTTTTTCATGCGACGTAAAATTTAAGTCTAATATTTCAAATTTGACATTTAACACAGATTTTTTAAAGCACATTCATGCAGATAATTGTTATTTGTATTGAATTAAGTAAGTTATACACGTAATTGAAGAAATTTGAAGTAATTTCAAATTCCGCACATAAATATGCAGATGTTTGTAAGGCTGAGAGGATGGCCCTTCCGAATTCGTTCACGAAAATCGGCCAACCGGAAAGCCGAATTAGTAGGGCTATTTTCGATAGTGCTCTGATAGTTTGGGCTAGTGCTTTAAAAAAATTAAGAGTGAACACTGGGATAAGATTTCCATTTGTGCAAAGAAATCCTAAGATTACATACCGAAGAGTAAGGAGAACCATTTTGTTGCCGTAATAAACGTTTTTCATATTCTGGATCCATGATTAGTAAACAATGTCAATTCAACGAGAACTGCCGCTTCATTTTGCTCAAATTTAGGTCATTCTGAAATAAAATTGAATTACAATTGAGTTAATATAATAAAATAAGTAAGATAACATACCCATATCACAGCAGCATATGTTCGTATACTGATTTCATAGAAGAAAAAGTACAGTATCATAGGTTCAGTTTGTCAACAAGAATATAAGTTTATATTATACAGGAAGTTTGAAAATGAACATTAACAATATGTTTACAACAAAATAAACATTCTAACAGCAAAGTCAAATACCAATCTGACCATGTCGAGCAAACCAGCGATCCATCGACAGGTTCAGACTGATAAAGTTTGTACCCCACCCGTTTCATTACTGAGCGTCACAACAAAGATTCGACAAACAAACATGAATTTACGTCGTAATTACAGGCGTATCAAGTATCAGTATAATTATAAAATAGAAAACGCATAACGTTCACATATGGACCAGGCAAACTAGAGCGTTAGAGTGTTCTACCTGAACATAATTCCGAAAATATAAACAAAATGTCGCCAGTTGTCGAACTTTCTATTCAAAATGGCGTCTACTCGAGCGTGAAGAGAATAACAACTGAGTTATTTTAATTTTTGTTTATATTTTCAAAGGTATTTCTTTTTCATGATCCATTTTTTGTTATTTATTATTATAATGTTTAAAAAATGAACTTAAATTAATGATTTTTTTATATCAATTGTTTCCGGCAATGTCCGTATATTTACGTAAAATTTGACCGTTGTAATCAAAGTACTGAAAGTGCCATATCATCATCATCTTGAGAAATTGCATCCCTCCATAAGGTGTATACTTCGCAATATAGCCTATTTAATCATGCGCAATAGGCAGGACTGACTTTGGTGGATTTACCAAACTTGAAAAAAAAAAGAAATAAAAATAACGTTATTTACAGACATGGCCAAAAGTCTTGCCTACGAATCGCGAAGAGTAACCGTCACAATCGTGTATAAATTACAAATCACCGATGAAAGCTTATGGTTGACATCGATTTTTAGGACTAACATTTTTCTATTGACCACTTTTGTATTGATAAGGGGAAATCAGATATATTATCTGGATTGTTAATTTACAAAATTATAACTTCTGTGTTTCAACGAAACGTTTCTTTATAGCATCCAAATTAACTTGATCATATTTCTAAAAACAATAACTTTGAGATCTGAGTTATTAGACGCTTATTCAGTTATTATTGAACAATCAAAGAACTGGATGTCTTGAAACAGTTTTGGAAGGAAGTAAGTATTAAAATAATGTCTGATACTATCACAATTGTTGCTTTATATTAATGCAGGGTTTTCATTGTCTTTCTGTATTACAAGAGACCAAACCTTGATTGAAGGAGGCTTTCTATGCTCATTTCCAACGTCATGAATTATAATACAGGTCATCCCTGTTATCGCCTGCCTAACTCTTTGCCTACCTTAAAATGCACGGCAGTGCAAGTCTGCAATCATACAACCATTTAATACTCATAAACAATTTTTCTTCTTGTTGAAAAACATAAAAATACTCTCAATAACAATAAAAAAATACATCAACTGATCACATTTCTTGACACACTGTGACTGACGGCCATATTGATTTTTGCTTGGTAACGCAGGAAATTCCTGTGACAGTACTAAACTCCAACCAATGTGCGGACCTTCTTTCATTTGCAGAAATATCAAAACTGTGTTTTCAGAGATAAAATGCATTAAAATCATAAAATGCGACACATTTATATAGCAGTGTTAATTTGAATTGAATTCAATGACAGTATGAATGATAAATTGACTTGACTTGAGAAATGACATAAATCATTGATGAAATTGTTTGAAAGTCGTGGTATGCAATGTAAACAAATGCTAGGCATAAACAGAAGTGGAGGCAACACGCATGTGCCAGTCATTCTTATTATCCGGGCACCCACGGTAATAAGCATACAAGGGATATATTTGCGATTTTAAATTTGTTTTTAATTTTTATTTTACTTTTTATATACTTTCCTTTGAGTGTGAATTAAGTTTTTGTAATTGTTACAAGTAACATTAGCATGTCTTAATTCATACATAGCTGTTAGTTTTTCTTGGTCTCTTATATATTGATCATGCGCTATAATACCAGTATATTACAATGTAAATTTACAATACATTCCTAATACAATACATACCGGTATGGTTCCACCCCGTTTCACAATATTTTCAAGTAAATTGATATTGACTATTTCAACTTGTATCAGCTGTAGCCTGATTCGACAGGAAAACAGAAATAATTCATTTGTGTAACTGTATTAGGACTGTATGTGTTGGGTATTGCGGGAAATTTCAGCCATCCCTATATATATATTATAGTCTCTTGTAATTTATCATACCAGAAAATTAATCTATTTATGGTACTAAGTGAAACTTAATTAAATTCCTTATTTACTATTTTATCTGTTTAATTTTGTGTTCTTCTTCAGAACCTATTAACATGGAATCAGAGGAGAGAGATGATAAAAATGAAGGGAAATCTTCATTAGAGGTTTCTCAAGTAACAGTCAGGGTATGGTTTTGACTTTAATTTTGTTTTTTAATAATAATATAATTTGAGTTGAATTAATTTATCTTACCTTGACAAAGTATCAATTATTTTGAATCAAATTTAGTATAATTTATTGCATAAAATGGAAATACATGTATTCAATTACATCGTAAAATGCATATTTAACTAAGTTGATTTTAAAATGCATTGTTTTTTATTTAGGCAAAAAAATAATTGTTTCTGGTTACTTAGCTTATCTATTTTTCCCTGCAACCCTATTTTATCAGCATAAGGAAGGAAAGTCCACTTTCTCAAGTTTTTACCTTCCCACATGCTTAAGAGCAAAAAACAACACCCATCCTACCTACCCTATTCAGCCCTTTTTTATGACAAAATTGAGGCAGATTTTCGGCTCAATTCCCCGAGCTGAATAGTATGTGTTTTTCCCCAAATTTAAAAAGAAATTCCCTATCCAAAATATCATTTTACACCAGTTGTGCTTGTTTACTTAGTAATTTTTCCCCACTTTGCATATTTTTTACGCAAAATTCCCCTAAAAAAGGCTCTGCCACCCTTCCCCAAAACCTTAAAAAAGGGCTGCTATTGTTAATTAGCATGTAACGAGAAACAAAAATTTCTTGGGCCTTAGTACACATTAGCACATCAGTTGACACGAAAGTCTGTCAGACCTTAGGCAAACATTTTGATGATGTTTGTTAAATTTCAATTTTGAATGACAGGTGCAAGTTTTGTCTGGTCCAGACATGTTTTAATGTTTTTCAGTCCAGTTTTTTTCATCATACACTATTGAAATATGTTACATTCTATTTTAAGCCTAAGTTGAAAGAACAAACCAGTGTGTCTAGCTCTGGTAAGAAAGTAACTCGAAGTAAAACCAAACCATTATATTTTTGGACGAGTGCAGATGTAAACAAATGGCTGAAGAAACATGGTGGCCATTGTCATGATTTGTATGGAGAAAAATTTCTTGAACAAGAAGTCACAGGTATCATTTCTATGTTTTCACTCTGACATAAAAATACTACAGAAAATTAGAATTCAATGATGAATAGACTGGTTAATTTGTGTAATAGTAATCAAGTTATCCATGCGTTTATGATAGACGTAATTATATTATTCATGATTGTGTTAAATTCTAGACAACATGTAACAATCTATAATCAAATATGGGATTGTTGTAAATTTGTGACCTAGTCTTACTTAAGCTAGCTAGAAGTTATTTCTCATGTAATAAATTTATTGAATGAACGAATTAATAATTGGATTATCATTAAGGGTTGACTTAAGAGGGCAGGGTAAAAAAAGGGCCGGATAATTGATTACATTATAATCCCTTGATGATAATTTGTTGATTTTTAGGGAGAACACTTATGCGCCTTACAGAGATCAATCTGGAGAATATTGGAATCTCAAATCCTCAACACAGGTATATAACAGTGTATTGTAAATTAGATATGTACATAATCTAAAATAAATATACAGTACAACCTCTCTAGAGTGGCCCTCTGTAGAACAACAACCTCTCTATAACAACACCTTCCAAATTTCCCTAAGTTGATATCTACTATAAATTTAACCTCTGTAGAACAACAACCTCTCTATAACAACACCTTCCAAATTTCCCTAAGTTGATATCTACTATAAATTTAACCTCTGTAGAGCAACAACCTCTCTATAACAACACCTTCCAAATTTCCCTAAGTTGATATCTACTATAAATTTAACCTCTGTAGAACAACAACCTCTCTATAACAACACCTTCCAAATTTCCCTAAGTTGATATCTACTATAAATTTAACCTCTGTAGAACAACAACCTCTCTATAACAACACCTTCCAAATTTCCCTAAGTTGATATCTACTATAAATTTAACCTCTGTAGAGCAACAACCTCTCTATAACAACACCTTCCAAATTTCCCTAAGTTGATATCTACTATAAATTTAACCTCTGTAGAGCAACAACCTCTCTATAACAACACCTTCCAAATTTCCCTAAGTTGATATCTACTATAAATTTAACCTCTGTAGAGCAACAACCTCTCTATAACAACACCTTCCAAATTTCCCTAAGTTGATATCTACTATAAATTTAACCTCTGTAGTGCAACAGCTTCTAAACAACAGCCAATATATGCTGCTCCCACAGGGTGTTACTCTACAGAGGTTGTACTGTATTTATTTCATGTAACTCAGTCTCTGTGCTTTCGTGACAATGTTTCAGTGGGTTTAACACAGGTTTTCAACAATGTTTCAGTATTATACGATGGCTGGTCAACCTAACCAGTTATCCTGAACCGTATTTTAACCAGTACTAATTTACCCTTCCACAAAGAGTCGCATTTCACATATGGAGGAAAATTGACATTTTTGTCAATTTTTTTGTGACAGTGTATGATTCAGTACAATTGTATTTAAGTCAATATAAACTAATATCGTATCACAATGCCAACGTTCAAACCAATTAAGACTATGGTATGAGTTGTCAAGCCTTGGTTTTTAAAATTATGTTTTATTGATACAATATTGGTAGTTTATTGAAAAATAATTTGAACAGACCAGGACAGTCTGTGTGGAAACAATTGATACAGTAATTTTATTTTGTTTATAGGCAAGAACTTATGCATTATATATTGAAGCTTAGATTAAAACATGAAGGAACAGATCTAAAAAGTCTTGATCAGAAAGGTAGGTGCATCTTATTTAAGGCCCAGACGTGCATACTTTATAGCAAGAAAACATGTTTCCAAAACCACTATCATATTTTTTTCAATATCATTGAAATAAATACTATTTATAGAACAGCTGTGTTTTCCCGCAGTCATATTATGCACACAGCGTGAAGTGACATCACGCGCTCTATATATTTCAAGTTTATAGAAGCAAAATTCGCAGTGTAGTGAGTGTTTTTAGAAGAAAAAAGACTCGTTTTGTCGGTAATTATTATCTTGGGATAATATCAGCAATTGTTTGTTTTTGCAAATATATTTTTATAGCAAAAAGCTAATGGGACTTTAAATATTTCATACATTTTATGCATTCTTCTGTTCCAAGGTTCAGGATTTGAGCTACCTGTGCCAGATACGAACAAGAAACATTCTGTGAAAGAGAAAAAAGAGAAGAGATAATATCTAGTTGTTGATTTACTTCCTTGACTTATATAATACATGTACTTATACTGCTGCCATGTATTACTGTGTAACTTACATTATAAACATGCCCTATGTGAGTTATATATGTAGCAGAATCATTAGTCTAAAGCTTTGTCTGTTTTAACTAAAGACAATATAGACATGGCATTTTCTATGGTGAAAAACAATTGATAAAAAGTCAATGTATCTTTGTCATTTAAAGGATACTTCAGAATATGCATGCAGTTCAGGGTTATTTATGGAGTTTAAATTTTTTCGATGAACACATATTGGGCAAAAAAAATTGTTATTTTGAAATTCGCCTTATGATTTCTGTTCAAGGGATTACATGGCTTGTTCTTGGTGTATATACTGGGGGCCATCTTTACAATATGTGGGTACATATAGATATATTGTATATTATGTAATACTGCTCAGTTCAGGTCCCACTAATCATAAAATGTATTAAGATTTTTTCTAACACTGGCAATTAAAAAAATGATAAGCATAAGAAAAAAAATATTATCATGGCTTTTATTGTTAGTCTATCATTTGCATTTTGCAAAATTGCAAAACAAAATCAAAGACTGAAAGAAATCTATTTGAGGCATTATGTGAAAATGGGGCAGAAGCCTAAGATAAAAATTTATGTGAGATTCATCTCACAACTCAAATCTTATTTTTACAGATTTTTAGATTTAATCACACATTGTCTAGTAAAGTTTCAATGAAGTATTCCTTTTTTGCTGTCTTATACCAGATCAATTATTACAAACAGATTTTTTATGAGAATCAAATATGGAAAATGATTTTGTAATTTTTAACTGGTTGTTGTAATGGCTGAATTAAACAATTTGTGCAATATAGAAGCTTTGCAATGTGTTTGCTTGTTAGTATAAATAAATTAGTATATTAATTAATACCACCAATTTATTAATTCTTTAAAATATGTGCTTATATGTTAACATATCATTAATTGTTACTTTGTATAATATTAAATGTATGTGTCCTTAATTAGACTAAGAACATTAGGAAAAATGTTATTCATGTGTTTGTGGTTTACTATGATCTATTTCTATAAGACTGTTTAGTTTTAATTATTCTTACTAGCATAGCTCATTATCAGGTTTGAATTTTCAATTCATCTTTGTTTCATTATTCTTTTCCCCATATGGTTGTCAATTCTCTGTAAGAAAGGCCTTTACATTACGTCCAGGCCTAAATCATCCAACACCAGCTCTCCAATGTACATCATCTTCTTATTAACCATACCTCCCTAGTCATCTTCACACTAGGCCCTTTCTCTAGAACATACATAGAAATGATTTGACAATAATCCCTAAAAAAGATGGACTGATTCTTTGGCAATAATTAATGGCGTAACTTTTTTACATGTACATCAGCGCCAGCATACAAGTTTCCATCTCCTACAATGTCTTGTTATTTCTTGTTCTTGTCTTTCAGTGTTTAGTATTGTTCAAGTCTTAATATTCTATTTTCATGTCTTAATGTATTATCTTCATGTCTTTTGTCAATGAATTAAACATGTTTATGATTAACTGTATATTATGTATATTGATGTTACAGATTTCTCCAATCCTGTCTGATAACTGTTTAGTTATCAATCCAAAAGCAAATCATTTTTACCCAGGTATGGTGCAATTTTGTCAAACTGTCAAAGCTGAATAATTACATGGTCGCTGAATGCATGTAGTTTGATTATTTATGTATACCTTCATGCCATAGTTGATAGCTATGATTAATATAAATCAAATACATGTACATTCGGCAACCAGTGTAACAATGATTATTGTAGAATCTTACAGAAACTAAAAATATATGTATGCATTGACTGTGACAAGTATCATATCATATGTTACATAAAATACTAATGTCATTTATTAGTAAAAAGATTAGCTATGATAACAGTGATTGTCTCTAATAGCATGTGTAGGATGCAATGTCCAAATAGACCGAGGTTGGTCCGTTAAGAAAAAAATCTGGATATTCATTAATCAATTGTTATAGTGACATTATTACTATTTGTGTTTTCTATGTTTGTATGTTAGTGATAGATATTTATATTATAATTATTTTATTGTATATGTTTCCTATATATGTATATTCTGTATGTTATAGTGATATGTTTGTTCAATGTTTTAACATGATATGATTCACTGTAATTTGTGTTTTCTTTCTTGTACAAAAATGTATGTTCACAGGGGTGATACCTTTAAATTGACATGAAGAATCTTTATCAAGTGACATAATAATTTCTTTGAATTGCATTTATCAAAATTTTACAATTTACACCCATTTATTGTTCATTTTTTACAGACTTCCATGAGTCATAGTGTCAGATAGTGTTTATTCTTTTTAATAATGTTAACAGGATATATAATTTTTTTGTCTAATTGGTATGACTCATAGCATGCACAGTCCTGAATTAGCTGATCAAAAGAATTTTACTTAAGTTCACTTAGTTTATCAAAAAGTAACTTTAAAATTGATTGAAAACATTCACCAAAAGTAATTATTATCGATAAGTTTAATTTTTTTTCATGAACTCTGGTTAACAATTCTCTGATTCCTTTTCCCCATTGAATTGCAGATAGTCAAGTACTTCAGAGATAATTATTACAACATGATACGGCCATTTTCACTCAGAGAAAAAAATAGTCTGAATTTATACAATAATACATTAAATCAAAAGTCCAACAATACCCAACATATTTTTTTGTTGATTATTATTCATACAGTCATCATTTTTTATTAAGTCTTTTTCTATGCTGTTGTGTTAAAGAGGAGATTTTAGGCAACAGCAAGGTTAGTACTGCTTGTTGTCAGCATTCGCCTCACTTGCAGGGTTTGGATAATATTTTGATCGATTAATTAAATAATGATTACTGACTTACTGCCCTGACTTAATTTAATGGCCATTATTACTAAACTTGGATAAATACATGTTTCAAAAAATATTAGCACACACAATTTTTTACCTACAAATTTTTTTAACCTCTTTTTGAGTTAGTAAAACAGTACTGGTACCAATATCTCTTTATATAAGTTAGTTATTATAATGAGAAAAATATTCGGGTTCATGCCAGAAAATGGGTCAGTCTGGTAATCAGAAACCAATGTGTTTTTTCGTGGCCTGTCTTGTAGATTTTATTCCTATGTTTTTAAAAGGTATTCATACGTTATTTTTTTCTTTTTACATGTATTATTAAAAAGATAAGTATTTATGAAAAATTTGTGCAGTTTTTTGTTAATTTTGTGTAAATTTGTAGAAGTGTTTGTAACAAGTGATAAAACTTATCTAATGTTACAACAAAAAACAATTAAAATATTTCACATTAATGAATTTCTTGTTATATATCAGAAAATATCATTATGCTGCTGGAAAACAATACCTACTGAATTGGTTTTCAATGGGGGAAAGAGGAAATTTGATGATTTGATCATCTGACAATCATTTAAAGGTGACCGAGATTTACTGGCTGATTTATACAGTAATATACGGCATTTGATTCACATAACAATTTTTTCTGGATGGTGTTTGAACCAGCACTAACTTGGCCTTCCTCAAGGAACTAGCAACTTCTCCACTCGTGAAGGATAATCAACATTGTTGTCAAATTTTCAAGGACAGGTGTAACCTGTTGCAACAGGCAATTGAACACGGAGAGCAAAGTTATACGAATCCAATGCACTGGACATGGCCAAGGCCCTATATACTGGTTGAGATCAAACAATACTTGGAGGGAGGTATCAGGATTAAGCCGTGTATGCCATACTTTATTCAGGACAATCATTTTGCTGGCATGTCAAAAGTTAGATCATTTATCACAAAAAATTCAATTGACCAAAAACTTGAAACCTGCTACCATATAAGACAAAAATGGTCTCCAGTTCACAATGCACAATATGGGTTTTTATACAGAATATGAATTTCAACTAAGAAGCAGCTTAACATATCAAAACTGGATTAATGGGCTAAAAACATAAATAATATTCTAAGTTACATGTATTTACAAAGATTAAATATGATTAAAATGTCATACTTCAATACCAAGCAACAAAAAATTCTAACCGAATGCGCAAAAGTAGTATTTATTGCGATACACTGTATCCCTTGATCAACTCTACTTTATCAGCATTAACCATCTCGAACATGTTGTGCATTGTATTGGTACGATATGATACTATTAATTCATTAATGGCAATAATTTGTTATTAAGGTATTGGGCTTGGATGTCAGGTCAAATCAAGTATCACCAATTTATAGATATAAAAACTATTTCAGTATATAACTATGGTTGAGTTTTTAAATCCATAAATTGGTGAAACTTTATATTATTTACCAGACAACCAATCCAGATACCATAATGCATACAGGGACTAGTATGGTGAAGGAATGGTTTAAGACCTAAAATGGCCACACAGACCAAAAACACTAGAATCAACTACAGTTTAACCTGTGTTAGAGGCCACCTCTGAATAAAGGCCATTCTTTTCAAAACTGTCAAAGATTAGTAAGAATGACCTTCAAATAAATGTCAACTGTCAATAAAGGCCACCTGTCCTTTAGTCTTTCCGAAGAATGGCCTCTGTTCACAGGCTTGACTGTATATACCTACGGGTAAATGTGTATACCATGTATATAGGTCTTATACACCAACACTTTAACATACATCCCCTATGGTTAAATGTGATACAAATTATAAATATAACAATGAAAACATACAATCATTTGTCCAAAACCTTTTATATAAAAAATACAATCAATTGATAAGAATACCACATTAAATAAAAATAACCCAAACTATTTTTTGAGTAATTTCTTAACACAGATCAAGTATAATATAGATGTATAACAGATCAAACAAAGAGAAATTAAAATGGATTTAAATATTGACTACGGTATCTATAAAATAATGAAAATGTATGGCTTGATAAGACAAAGCATGACAATGTCTTTATCTTAACTTAGGACCCTTAATTTTAGGGAGGGTAGCATTTGGAATTTCTCGGCTTTTTTTAAAGACATAAGAACTTCTTTCTTTTATTTCCATACCAACAGAGAAAAATCATGCAAGAATTCTTCATAAAATCAATTTTTTCACCACAAAATCTAATGGAATAATTAATGGAATGTGTAGACTAGATTTATACTTTTTTTTTTATATGTACAATAATTGGTATATCCTGAAAGACAGATAAGAAGAGAGTAGTCCACAGGTTGAGGTAATACAGATAATATAACTGAAGAGTAATACTAAACTAAAATGGCAACAAAAGGGAGAAAACCAAAAAATCAATACAAAACTGATATTCTTGTAAAAAATGGTAACATACATAACGTATTTATAGATTACTATAATAAGATGAAGGACATACAAGAGTAAGGTGTGGTTGTAATGAACTCTCCTTGTGGAATGAAAAAAAATGTCTTATATTAAATAAATGTGGTCTTTTTGTTTGTTTGTTTATATCGAGTTTTATGCCCCTTTTCAACAGTCAGAGTCATTTGAGGCGGACAGTTCACCTATCCATCATTCCTGGGAAGAACCAGTACTAGACTCCCATCCTCCATAAGCAACTGTCTACTTTCTCACATAAAGAGACATGGTCAGTAGCAGTGCTAAAACCCATGACCCTCTATCAGTGAGAAGTTACAGTGATTTGAAGTCAGCTACCTTAACCACTCAACCACTGAGGCAGGTCTGAGCATAATAAAGAGGCGGTCTTTAATTCTTGAGTTACTGACTAACAAAGGTTTAATTATACCAGTCCAAGTAAGTTTACCAAGTTACCACTTTTGGTTACTATTCAGTGGATCACATTATATTTATTTGATCCATATTTACATGTATAATGAATAGCACTAATTAATTTATTGGAATCATGGTTTGACAATGACGCCCAATGAAAATATAACTAAAAATTAGATTGACTTTGTATCGAAATATTATGTCACCTTAACTTTGTATCATTCATTTATTAAATTTCAACAAAAATTGTCGGTTCAAAATTGTCAGATTAATGATACTGCCTGAAATATTTTGTATCTAAAATTATGGTAATAGAATCTTGAGAATATCACAATTTGAAAAAAATATTCTAACACAAGATATTTTTTAATTAAGATTATGCAGTACATAATGATTTGTTGTTCAGTAGACACAACTATTTAAAGACAAGCATGAAGAGAGAGACATTACAAATTAAGATTTCAGATAAATCTAAAAAAAAAACATGATTGTACTGTATGTTATGGTAAATAATTTTTTTTACACTATTGGTACATGAATAAATGTTATATGGCACATTAATAGAAATACAAGCAACATGATATGCATTCAAAAAAAAAGGCTGACTTCAACCATGGAAATGTTAGTGTTATCATAAAATAAATAAACCATTTATCTTTAGCATAATTATAATATTAATAGTCCTTTGATATGTTCTGAAAAATATTTGTCAACAACAAAAACAGTAACAACAACATGAAAAACAACAATAATAAGGTGTCATGGGGCGCTCAGACATAAATATAAGCATTTCATTTTAGTCAATTGTGAATACATACACACCACAAAGTAAAAAAGTTATTTTTTACAAAATAAATAGATAAGCAGAAGTACAGGTACAATGTATATAATTTTTGGTTTGGTGTTATACAGCAGATCTGGAGACTAGTCTAAAATCCAAGTCCCTGATAGGTAGGCTCTGTCAGCAGTTATTTAAAATCGACCAATGACATGATAGCTTTCTGATTCTCATCTCTGAACGTAATGTCATAAACATTGGTGATAGAGATTTGAGACTCAGGCAGAACGAATGTACATCATAGAGAAGAAACCATGTGATTGGTTCATATAAAGACTGATTAGTATCAACCAATCAGATTCTCTAGTTTAAGGAATGGCTTTTAAGTTCAGAATTTAAATTCCAGCTAAATTCTCATCAAATAATTTATACAAGAACAACATAGTAATGACCAATATTCCAACACACAAGGTAAACAATCAGAAGGATAGTAAGAATAAAATCATTGTCACTTTCTATAGATGTTGTAATAATTTTAAATTGAAAGACAATAAGGAGACAAGGTAAGAATTTGTTATGGCTGATGTTGGCAATAAAGAGCCTATTGAATTAAAAGAATAAGATATATAATAACTACAAGACTGAATATTAACTGTAGTAATTTGGATTTACAGTCAGCCTTATTATTATGCAAACAAATAATGTTTGGATTGATTCCAGATAAAATGTTCAGACTGGCAGTATGAGATTCTGGCATGTCATAAAAAAAAAACAATGGCAGAAAAAAGCCATTGGATATGATTGTATTGTGCATTCAACATTTTTAACAAAACATATTACAAGATGTGTTCTAAACACAATACCCCGCTCAGGGTGACCTTGACCTACTGACCTTTTGATTTTATTGATAAGAATAAACAGACAGACAGATAAACAGTCAAGCCAAAAACAATATACTCCGATCTATTGATACGGAAGCATAAAAATATTAACACTGCAATAGCTCAGTGTGTGAATAATTGGTTTGGATACAAATGTATCCATAAAACATTGATCATTTATACGAAACATCTGAATGGATGTTTCGGAATTTCTGTCACCATGGAAACATGTGTGTATATTTGCATAAATGTTTTTTGATCACTTTTGCGGCATGGAATGTATTGATACATAAAATAAAGTTCAGTTGTCATCACATCCTGGTTTCTGACTCAACTCTACTGTAATTACAATGTTGAGGTCGTTTGCTACGGCAACATAAGGAAAGCCAATTCTGTCGTAACCTTGACATTGGAGGTCTGAAAAAAAATCAAATCAACATTTTGATCTAAAAACATTGAAATTTGATGATAACATTAAATTCATATCATGGTTTGTTCACTAAGTAGGCAATCTAACATTGTGCATTTGACTTTCTTGTAATTTTGAATGACAGTCACGAGTGTAACGTCAGAATATTAGATAATTTATTCAGTACATTACATTGATTTTAAGACTAGTTTCTCCTCAATCATAAACAAGAATACCTCGTCTGCTTCAGCTGTAAGTCAGACTAAGCTCAATTTTATAATTTGTAATACCAACTCTTATTTATGGTATAAAGGGGAATGATTTTAATGTTAAGTGCAAGTCATGGAATAATGATGTCTAGTATTTAAATTTCATACAGCAGACTGAGTGGTTGCCAACATATTTATTTAAATACCAAACTAGAGTGAACAAAAAGTGAAACTTAAACTCATTTTCTGAAAAATAAAAAGTGAGCCAAAAAGGCACGTAACATTGTTTCTTTATTCAAACAAAAAATGCATTTGAATAGGACTACTTATCCATATTTGGACACACAGATTAAAACAAACAATATTATAGAAATCTTTTAGAGAAAATTTGGAAATTGCCAAATATATGATGCATTTTTGGACATACTGGTTTTTGCAAGTCTATTATTACAATTAATGCTAAGTGTAATTAAAGGCATGGTAAGTCAATCTGTTCACTGAGCAGAGTCCAGTCTACCCTCTGAATTCAGACTAAATAGCACTTCAATAGATGGAAATCTAATCTTGCAATAAGCTCTGTTTTCATTGGTTAATATACAGTAAGTCAGCATAGTCTTGCAATATAAAGCTCTGTTTTCATTGGTTAATATACAGTAAGTCAGCCTAGTCTTGCAATAAGCTCTGTTTTCATTGGTTAATATACAATAAGTCAGCATAGTCTTGCAATATAAAGCTCTGTTTTCATTGGTTAATATACAGTAAGTCAGCCAAGTCTTGCAATAAGCTCTGTTATCATTGGTTAATATATAGTAAGTCAGCCTAGTCTTGCAATAAGCTCTGTTTTCATTGGTTCATACAATAAATACCAGTCTATATTTTTTGCTATAAGCTGTTTTAATTGGTTAATGCAAGATATGTCTGAATTTAAGCTCTGTCTAATCAATTAATGCAAAGGTAAGTCTTGTCTGCAACAGTAACAAGCGAGCCAGGTTATAGTAGTAGCATATAGCCTATAAGTAACATTTCTAGTTCTAGTTTTCAGAAAATAGTGTTAGTTACTTCTTGTCTAAATCTAGGAAGCAATTAGTACACAGATTTTGCTTTTAAGCATTTATGCAATTGTTAGCAAGCATGTAGCAATCAGTGAGATTTAATGCTAGACAGTAGTACAGTTTACTGTACGCCTAAACCAAGTAACATGTCAAGATATACACTACATGTAAGTGTATAATTGAAAATCAAACAAGAATCAAGTATAACAAACTTGTACTGAACTATAAACTAAGCCATACTAAAGATGTACATGTAAAGTTTTAGTATTAATTATAGATTCTTGTGATTAAACTGAAGCAATCCTATGGAAAACACAGAGATATATTATAGACAGCTTGATAGTAGTGTACACTTGTATAGACATAAAACTCCATCAACCAAATCCAGTAGTGCAGTGTGCAACATAACTTTTTTAAAATGATAGCCAACAGAGCTATTTGTAACCAGAAGGCCAAATTACCAATTTCTAAATTGGAAAAATGTGAACAGATTCTGAAAGTTTTGCATTTTTATGATGACAGATTTTCTGTGATAAATTGAACTGGTACATTTCTCAATCATCTTACTTTGTATTTTACCACTGGGCCACAGACTTGGAATTTGTAATACCCTAGGTATCTTTTAATAGCATCAGGCTATTGGGCTATCATTAATGTTGCACACTGTAGTGTAGCATGACCATGTAAGGATCTACCCAAGGTAGGAATTCATAAATAAAAATACCTTTAACTCTTCCTTCCTGGTCTTTTCAAATTGTACTTTTTAAGGTTAAGTGAGTTTTGGTTTAATTTCTTACGCCTACAATTTTCAGTGAGGTACAAACAGACAAAAGAAGAAAACGAAGCATCTCGGTTTAAATGCATTTCTTCATTATTTTTTCAAAGATAACAACCAAACTGACTAAATTGATTAATCCCACAGGACAGGGACATCTGAAGTGGATGACAACTAGCTTGATCTTCTGTAATAATTATTGTACAACAATATGTTCCGCCAAGTCTCAATCCTAGAACTCTCAATGAAAGTTCTATTGTCCGAGTTAACAAGGATTTTAAATGACTAATTTAAAAATATGTCATGCTACAATACTGAATGGAGACAGTTGAGAAATGAGTCACATGGTCACAGAATAGCAATTATCTAAAACATTTAAACAATAACCAGTATATAATACATTATAACGGCAAGATCACAAGAAGTCAGAACTATTAATTTTATTTAAACAAGTCTAGTACAAAGAACACAATTCAAACTTACCTTTTAATTCTAGCAATTTAAAATTTAACATTTTTGTAAACTTGCTGTACAATACACATATTTCAATAGAAAAGTGAGACAAGTGTTACTAGAATAACCGGTGCTTCCTGATAAAAAAATGAAATGGTCAAAGATGTAACAAAATTTAACTAATGGAATAGATTTCCCAAGCCATGTATAAATAACAACTAGAGTTGGGAAAAACAACAATTGTAAGTTACTTACTCAGCATAAAATAAACACAATAGAATATTGTGTGCATGGTTTTACAAGAATTCTTTCTATTAAGTTAATGTATGGAAGGCATGTCATTACATTTTCATCAAAAACCATTTGTTTAAATGCCTCTATTCAATCTGGGGCTTCCAATAGTATATAACAGCACCTTGGCCAACATGGCATTCTGCTGGTGAATATCACATCGTATTCTATGACTCACTAAGGTCAATAACTGTTTTATTACATGAATAGTCTTTGATTTGAAAACATTAAGGACAACATCCTGATTCATATCGAGTTTTAATGCATTCTTCGATAACCAGCAACATATATTAATCATAAAGGAAGATGAATATATTACAAATTACATTCCAGTTGATGATAATTGACCCGGTTCTATTTCTAAATGGGGAAATTTCGAAAGTTCCTTTATATATGATGCTACACCATTGAATATGACATTTATGAGTCGCAATGAATCAGGCTTTAGCCCAATCAAAATGTGTTTATTTAAAGATCATATAATAAACAAACCATAACACAATGAAACAGAAAGTATAAAATATAAATGAGAGACTTGCACATCAGAGCATAGACCAGTGAAAATAAAGCAATCACAGATAGAAATACATGTAGTAACATGTTGGAATAACTGTCACCATTACCACTGAGGCTTGACATAAAAAGATATTCAGAAACCAAGCACAAGTAACTTTGCTACCATCAGATAAAACATACAATGACATAAATGAAGCTGAAGGAAAAAATCAGAGGGTCATTCTTAATTCAATCCCATTCCCAGACATGCTGTTTCTGTCACCAAACCTTTTCCCCCGTATCCAACACCACAATGAATGTTAAAATGTTAGTTTTACCATCTCAAAGTGCATTTAGGTCAGGATACATGGATTAAAACATGAACAACCATTGCACATATTATTGATACTGAAAGTAAGATGTCATATCAGATAGAGAAAGAATACTTCATTGTACTTGTATAACCTGAATCTATTATTAAGTACATGTAACCATAAAATTCCAAATACTAAAAAAAAAATGTATGGGCATGTATCACTAATAATCAGGTTCATGTATATTATAGCAATACAAATACAGTAGAATACATGGGCATATATTATAAATGGATTGGCCTATGATCACACTTTAAGAGACAAATCTGTGTACCGGAGTAAACAAAGGGAGATAAGAAATACTGACTTATATGCACATATGGCCCTTTTTCAGGGGCTCATTTGGTCTGTTATACCAATATGTCTGTGATAACAAGAAGTCAGCGTTCACAGGTAATTGTTGTACACAGTGTTAGTACTCAAGAATAAACCCTTTTTTTCATCACACAGGGAATGGTAGATAAATCAATCAGCTAGGATTAAGGTTGGATTTCTAGACCAGGCTTTATTACAAGAAAACACACAAGTATGACAAGTCCCAACCAAATCTGAGGATCTTAAACCCAGCTATAATTGGTCAGACAAGGTTTTAATGTTAAAGGTCACTGTAACTATGACCTTGATCTTTGACATACTGACCTCAGGATCTATAGAGGTTATCTATATGTGATGACCAACCTCCCAACCAAGTCTGAGGAGGCAAGGCCCAATCATTGTCTATTTAATGGCCTGACAAGGTTTGGGTACGGACGGACAGATCTACTGAGGGACTGTGCAAAGCAATATGACCTCAGTACAAAGAATTGTGTGTGTGTGTGTGTGTGGGGGGGGGTCATTATTGACAGAAAACATTTTACTATACTATGTGTGTGTGTATTTTCTTACCCCTTTCTATTTACAAAAGATAAACAAGTATATGTTAATCAATTAAAAATAATAAATCACTATGCACAAAAAAACTCCGAAAAAAATTGTGAAAAGTCATGCATTGAAATTGTTTATATAACTTTGGAATATATTTGAATACCAATCATAATGAAAGTTCGGAAAAATTGAGAAAAAAATTATGTGCATAAAATAAAATATCATAAATATACATGTACAAGTATATTATATACAAAATATATATGTAATATAAGATATATATATTTCTAAGATACATTTCAGTGATGTAATGTAAGTGCTGTTGGTTGGTGTACATTTTAAGGTTCTATAAAATCATTTACAAGGGTCCTGAGTATATCATGATATCATGGAATAAATATTTCTTATATATAAACGTATGACACTAATTACAGTATATACTTACTTAGCTTTCATATCCGCTGATACTTGTTCTAATGTACGATTTTTTGTCTCAGGTACAAATGAGTAAATAAAGATCACAGATATTGCACATATTATGCCAAATAAAGTAAATGTCCAAGTTACACCTAGGGCATCTGAAAATATACATAATAAAAAAACTTCTGAATAAAATGGAATGATGAATATGGGTTCTATGTACAGAAGGCTTTAATTCAGAAGCTAGTTTGATCTCTAATATCATTAAGACAGTAAAATAATCGATGTGTTTCTGGTTCCTAACAGCAAACAGAAATATCTGAAGTACATTAAATTTTGTACAAATATATTTGGAGACAAATTGCACCACCAAAAAACGTAAGGAATGTTAAGAAAAAGAACAAAAAAAAAGAATTGCATCCTAAAGCAACAAATGTTCTTAGGTTACTGTAACTGTTAATAACCAAAAACATGACTACTCTTTTTCTAAGCAATAAATAAATTTTATTGTTGTCCATATTGTAAGAGAGGGTTGTTTACTTTGGTTGGAAAGATTTTCAAAATACTTACTCATAATATCAAGAAATGTAAAGGTAACAATGAGATTCGTCCCCCAATTGAACACAGTAGCTATGGCGATAGCACGACCTCTGATAGTGGCTGGAAATATCTCACTCAGAATAAGCCAGGTTACTGAAATAACAGTTTTATATATAAGTTGATATATTATGTATACTAATAATAATGAAACATTGTAGCAAATATAAATCTTCAATAAAATATGCTAGATTCTTAGCAACATACCAATTTTCATGGCATTCTCACAAGACAAACAAGAAATATTGAGGAGTTTATTAGTATACCATAGCAACATTTTAAGGTAAAATTAGTACTTAAAACAATGGAGTATGTTGTACTAAATTACCCCCAGCGCAAGGTTTCATAACTATTTTCAACCAAACCCTTCGCTGCATAAAATTGGTATTATGTAAATGGGGAACACCAAAAGTTGTCCAGTAGTTATTTTTGGCACAAATATATGCCATTCTGTTTCTTTTTTGTTATGTTTTGAATATATTTACGGGTTTTTCATATTTTGTATTATTATCTGATTTTGACTTGAACACACATAACAAGTGTTAGCCATTGAATTGAAAATACAGTGCAACCTCTCCAAAACAACACCCTTTGGGAGTAGCAACAGTATGTTGTTGTTGAGAAGTTGTTGCTCTACAGAGGTTAAATTAATAGTAACATTGTGCAGTGGGAAAAATCATGCCGCTGTTGGAGGGAGGTTGTTGCTCAAAGAGAGGGCTGCTCTGGAAAGGTTGTATTGCATTGTCGCACTTAGAAGTTTATACGGAAGTTCTTTAGTATGTAGTGAAAATTTCCACCTATGTGAAAAACCACCTAGTCCTAATACATTAATATTTGTTCCGAACAACAAAAAATAAAACAATAGCTGTGCTACAGGGTCTCAATCTTTCAATAAAGCGATATAAGCCAACTTAACTAACTAACAAAATAAAATATGAAGTTTCTTACAACTTATCATCTACCATATTAAATTCCTTACCTGGTCCAAAACTAAACCCATAAGCAGCCACATAACACATCAAGGCAGAAAATCCTAAAATTCTTTGTAAGGAAGAGCTATGACTCGAATTTTCTCCCTCAAGTGAGTTATTTTTAGACACAAATGAGTTCTTTCCATGAGAATGAATATCATCAGACCGGTTCTGAGTATCATTTAATGAAGAAACATCATTAGAGTCAGTAGTGACGGAACCATTCTGTAAAATGTGAGGATTTAAAGATGTTACACCTAAATCAGTATGATTCAGTGTAGATTTGTGTAGATCTTCTGGCGATACACTGAATGAATGATTATGTGTCAGTGTATTTTGACAGTCACTATGGTCAACACAGGTCTTGTTAGGAATACCAGCACGTTCAAAATGACATACAATGCCAAGTGTGAATATACTGAGTCCCATAATGATTGCACCAGTAAACAGTAACTTTCTTCTTCCAAACTTATCCACACATATCAGAGCTAACCCAGTCATAACCACCTAAAATATATCACATACTTTAATACCATACATGCAAAACATGGTTTTACGCAATAAAAGGTAAATCGGTTACAAGTAATTAATAAAGTACTTAGTCAACAATAAGTGTTTGTGAAACATGGATGCCCCCTAATGGCCAACTGGATATTTACTGACCTTTGACCTATTTAACTTAAAATCAATAGGGGTAATCTACATGTGATGACCAACCTTCCAACCAAATCTGAGGACCTCTATAAGGTGAAATCCTTATTTGTCAAAGGTTTTTGTACAGAAGGTCACTGTGACCTTGACCTTTGACATACTGACCCCAAAGTCAATAGGGGTCATCTACATCTGATGACCAAGCAACCAACCAAATCTGAAGAGCTTAGGACATATTGTTCTCTAATTATTGGTCGGACAAAGTATTTGTGCTGAAGGTCACTGTGACCTTTGACATACTGACCTCAAAATCTACATGTGATTGCTTCATCCAATTAATGTCTCACTGGGAAAGACTAATCATGATTCATTCAGGACATTCAGTTTCAACAACATCAAGCAGGAATATATCTGTACAAAACTGTGTATACAGCTTACCTTGATAACACCAAGACCAACAGTAGCCAGCGTAGCAGCAGAATTTGATTCAAAACCAATCTCTTCAAATATTGTTGGTGCATAATATAAAACGTTTGGTTGACCAGTGAACTGCAAATAAAACATTGGTAAATATAGTCATTTGAAGTCATTTTGAAATTTGACAGCAATTAGGTATCAAAATAAAATTCTTGACTCATTCTTGCTTCCGATCATTCAGCAAAATATGCACCTAATGTAAGAGGGCACAGGATTAATGATTGATACACTTTGACACAACAGAATATACATTCTGAGTTGGCCACCAATGTCTCCCTATCTTAACCCCATCAAAAATGGCATTTTAACATGCATGGGGAGAGCTAGAGTGGAAAGATTATAATAACACACCTCAAAATCTACAGTAGTTCCGAAACTGCATCAATGCGGAATGGAACTTTATACTGTCCAAGAGACAGTGATGACAGACAGTTATTCGGGCTAATAGAGGTATATTAAACTGTATACACATTAACTGTATTAATAACATCATCTTCATGACAACAGCATGGCAACAGTTGATTATTAACATTTAATTGACAGTGACAATGTACTATCTTGGGTATGACATCATCACAGCTAATATTATTGCTCTCATAAGACAGTGGACACAATTTTATTAGTATCATATCTAACACCAGTTACTGAGATATTGGTGTAATAACCCAGTTGATAACAAACATTGTACTGTTGTGTAATGTATACTGTTCTTAATTGATAGTTCAGTGAATCTGTTTTTTAACGGCCCTTATTTTCAACAGCTATGGTCATTTCAGATACATAACTCACTTCGTTCCTGTGATTTTCTTAACACAGTACTTGACTAGGTAGTTGGGACTGGACGCTGAAAAAGCATCCCTGAAATATGGAAAGTTAGAGCTGAGATTTGAACTCACAACCATTAGATTACCGTAATAGTCCTGTATATAACCACTAGACCACTGATCACCCCTCTTAATTAGTAGAGAATGTCCTTAAAAGGTTTGTATCAGGGCGCAAAAAAAACGACAATTTGCCGGTCCAGACCGAATTTCAACGCCTCGGACCGATTTGAGCAGCAGAAATGGGTTAAAAAATCGGTCTATAAATGGGCTATAAATGTTCCATAAATTTCATAAAATTCGGTCCAAATCGCATTGTACGTGCAAAATGTCACAAACATTCCCGTATATTGTTCGCACCATTCTAATTACCCCCAATAAACACGTCAAGATGCCTGCAGTGTTAAAAAAATGGGGGGGGCGACTCTGGAACAATTTTGATTTCCACTTTTTATGCGCCCTGGTTTGTATATAGCCTCGATTACATAAAATAACATCTGTTATCCCTAGCTTAGTCATTGTAAAGATCCCCGGTTGGTTCCAATGAAGGTCCTGGGAGACTGACAGCACCCCAATCATACAGGGCAATCCTAGATGGACTTTGATGATCTGGCTCAATCCAGCGAACATCACTGACTTCAAATTATTTTTTTATTCATTCATCTTAAAACATCTATGTCACTTAGGACACTTCATAATTCAACATAATTATACACTACCGTAAATATAAATATAACCAGACATATCATATTACAAACTGTTAAACCTGTATACTAAACAGCTTTAATAACACAAGCTTTTTAAATGTGTTGTATTCTTTGTACCTAACTTGAAAATACCCACATTGTGTTAGATAGTCTACATCTCCCTGTTTATGAATGGTATAGAAAGAGAACATTTCGTTGAGTTTGATTGCTTTGTCTAGGAATTCATTAGAAAATGATAAACACTATTTGTTTGTGTCCTTAAAATTAAACCAACCATTCACATGTGACATCAAATGTGCGGTTTTAAAGCTGTTAAGTATAGATGTGTACATCAACAACTGGTCTCGATCTGGTTTAAAACATCAAGGGTAGATGACTAGAGGATCATGAAAATTTTGATATCAAGGTAAGAAAATTGACATTTGTATTAGTTTGATGATCCAGTTTGTATGTTGCAGCATATAAAAGGCTTATCTGTTATCAACCACGTACAAGTTACATATATCTGACTTGGTGGTAAGTTTCTTATGCATTCTTTTATATATACATTGTACATGTACTATGTGACATAAACTTCCCTTTGCAATTAAAGTATGAGAAATATGAGGTAAATGAAGCCTGTAACTTTACAATGTAGCATATAAATATTTTCTTTATTTAGGGATGCATGTCATTTTTGTAAGATTTTGTTTATGAAATTGATGACTAATAACTGAGTACATCTCAGATAATTTAACATGAAAAGAAACCTGATCAAATAGTATGATTTCATTTGGTGTACATTACACTCTAAGTCATATTTCATACCATCATTACTATCATAGTACCTGTAGTACTGTCCGATTAGCTCAGTTTACAGGGCATCTGACTTGCAAGAAGTAGGAAGCGCATCGGGTACATTAATTTCCTCTTCCTATTACCTTGATGACATGAATGTGAGACCAACCTTGGAATACTTGACTTAGGGTGAAGCAAAGATTGGGTTAGTAAAAAAAACTCTGCTTGTCGCGATAAATTAATTTGAATAAAACAGTAGGATGAATGTGGCAGTACTGTACATTGTACTTATGAACTGGCTTTAATATTAATAACCCGATAAGCCCAGTCGACGGATGCCTTTAAGAATGATAAATTGTCATGGTCAATGAATTGTGTAATCATATCGAAATGATTTAAGTTACATATAAACCTCAAACTGCCCATTATGTAAAATATTGGAGTGTCTTCGGCGCTACGCGCCTCAAACGCTCCAATATTTTTCATAATGGACAGTTTTCGGCTTATATCTATCACAGAATTCCTTGAAAAAAATTACATACAATAAAATCCCACCTTCTCCAGAACCCACCATCCTTAAAGCAAACCTATAGGGGAAAAAATATTTCAAACAGTGTCCCAAATCAGTCCAAAGATAACACTGTTAGGCTTCCGTTGTGTCAATAAGGTGTTACAACTTTTAATATAATTTGTACATCATTTTAGGTAACAAGAATTTGAATCGGCATCTCATCACAAAGACACCAATAATTACTAGTAATAAGAAAACCAACATGGCTGAAGGTGAAGCAACACAGATCTCATTCAAGGACTCGTTCAGTAAGGGATCAGGAGATGCAGATGAAACATTTTGTGAACCTTGCATCAATGCTGGTAAATGGGTTGTCGTGGAAGGGTACTGTCAAATATGCCAAGAATTTTTGTGCACAAATTGTCTTGGTGTGCACAAGAACCAAAAAATGACAAAAGGTCATATAATCCTAAATGGGGATCAAATGCCAAAGGGACCAGGATCCAGTTCCAACCAAGACCTCTGTATCGAGGTCTGTACAAAGCATCATCCAGAAATAGTTAAATTTTACTGCCAAGCTCATGATGAAACTGGATGTGGGGATTGTATGACCCTTAAACATGCAATCTGTCACAAAGATAGGGTGCAAGATATTTCTGATGGTTTCCAAGCAACAAAAGAATTCAAGGTGATACAACAAACACTTGACAAGTTTCATACAGACCTAGAAGTAATAAAAAGTACATTAGATGACAGTTGGAAGAATCTTGAAGCAACGTACGACACAGCTCAACAGAAAATATCATCTTTTCGCAAACAAGTCAATGACTACCTTGACCAGATGGAGAAAGATTTAAAGGATGAAGTAGAAAAGTACAAGACTGATGATGAAACAGAAATAAAAAAGATGATTGCAGAGAATGAAACTATGAAATCAGAAATTGAGGACATACTTCAACGGATAGAGAGTAATTCTGATGTCAATGTGAACTCCATCTTTGTCATCACCAAACAAGCAAAGCAGAGACTGGATACAATGAAACATGATATTGGGCAAATAGAAGAATCATTAAAACAACAAGAAAACCTTGAGTTTCGCCCATCTAAACTTCTTAAAGACCTGGTATCAGCCAAAAGCCCTCTTGGACAACTGTTTAGGAGACCAAGCATATATACCACTGTCTCATACAAAGGAAACATCAATGCCAAAACTAAGACGGATAAGAACAATTGTTGGATCGATGACTGCATTCTTCTCAGTCCAGACAGGCTGGTTATTACTGATTGGGAAAATGAGAAGATTAAAGTACTGGACAATATCTCTGTCCTATCAACCTACAGCACATCTAGTGAACCATTCGGACTGGTGGCAATCAGCACTGACCAAATTGTTGTGTCACTACCAAAAGAGAACAAACTAGTACAATTACACATTACATCAACTAGTACACCAACAATTACCAAGATAGATGAGATTCACCTTAAGAATGATTGTTATGGTATCGCATACAAGGATGAGAAGTTGGCAGTAAGTTATATATATCCAGGTAGTGTAGACATCCTAGATATGCATGGTAAGATACAACACACAATTCAACCCAAAGAAAATAAAGCAAATGTTTTCAGAGGTCCATACTTCGTAGGATTTGGACATGAAAAAGATACAGTAATAGTATCAGACGCATGGGCCAGCAAAGTAAGGGTTGTTACATTTGGAGGAAAAATTATTCGCACATACACACATGACATAATGCAAGATCCATCAGGGTTTGCTTTAACTGGAGATGGTGTTCTGTTTGTATGCAGTGAAATAAATGGCACAGTACATGCAGTATCACAGGATTTCAAGACAAGTAAAATCATCATCCACAAAGATAAAAATATGATGAATCCTCACAGTATAGCATACTGTGATATCAATCATAGACTGTACATTAGTAACAATAGCATTGGTGGAGACAATAATAATTCTATACAATTGTATTACTTGAATGTATGAATAACATAGAGATGTAAGACATATTTTCCAGGTAACAAAGTTGAACCCTTCAGTGCATAGAAGAATTCTAGAACATACAAATCCACAATGTGCTGCTTCAATGAAACATGAAGTTAGAACCTGTAAATAATAGTATACAAAAACTGGTCATACCATCAGTTAACAGTGTGGTTTAGACTTTTTTATATCCTTGTTTTTGAACGATCTTGAAGACTGTTTTTTACATAGTGACCTAGGTGGTATTCATTTGTATCTAAATGAATTTTTTTATATTTTGTATGTATATGATATAGTAATATTTACTTATAGGAGTGAAGAACTACAACTAGCTTAATATTTATTGTGTGACTTTTCTGATAGGCTGAAACTTAAGGTAAATACATCCAAATCCAAAGTATTAACTTCCAAGAAAAGAGGACGGGTCTCAAGAAACAATTCAAATACAGAGATGATAAATTCAAACAGATTTACTGATTTAGGACCAACAGGTGTGTCTTCTTCTAAAGCATAATTCTACCCTTGATGAAACACTATTTGTACTGTATTACTGACCTTACTGTCTATCTATCTTCCTTTAATGCCAAAGCCCTCTCAGGGACGTAGGCATGACACGCGTCAAGTTGAGACAAAGAGTGTTAAAAGAAAGTAAAAGTGGAATTAAAATAAGATTGTAGGTATGTCTCACATCGCCTTAACTACTAAATGAATTAATATCAACCATTCTCATTCATAGAAGTGAAAGATGGAGACTTTTCCCAGATTTAGTAAAGTACGGAACCTTAAGGTTTTAGATAAACATTTTGAAGGATTATGTACCTTAGTTGTGTCAACATGCCTTTTACTCTTGAAAGTAAACATATTCAGTTTTACCCTTTTTTTAGCCATGGAAAATTTATATCGAGATCCACACCTTTGTATAAGATGCACAAAATATTTATATCTGATTTTGGATGAAAAATATGGGTCATCTACACGTCATTTGATTATGGCATACATGTATAATTTGTGTGAAAATGTTGCTTTTATATTTAATGGTACTTTTGCATTATCTATAATACTAATTATCATGTTCATAATCTGCTTCATTGTAAAATCTCTCCTTTTCTTTAATTGTATGATGTATTTATTCTGCTATAACATCTTAGTGGGCTATATACTTTGCAGGAATAACTTTTTCTGAATAAACAAATCCAACTTATGTTACAGTTATGACCTTGACCTATGCCAATGTTCATTGCATTTCCCTCATACCAAGTTTTAAAACAAAAGGCCAATGTTAATTAATACAAGGAGAGGAAACCAGACTGCCAACCAAACAAGAATGTAATAATCAAGTTTTGTAAAACCCATGTTATTGTCATCTTACTTGACTAGCCATGACAAGACTAACTCAAAAACTTGATACATGTAAAATCATGGGGAGGTTGTTAATCCTTATAAATTTTGAAATTTGTGTTAAAAATCTCAGAATGAAAATTTGATAGCAGATGTATACAATGTTGTTTGTGAAGAAGCATGTTAGATGCAAGATCAACTGTAAGGTCATCTGGATATTTGTACATGATTACTTACCATAAACAATCTGAAAACAACATAAATACAATCACTCCTTTGAACCGGACAAAAATAATTTCTTATAATGACTGCGTCGAAAACAAATTAATAAACAAACAAATGAACAAACAAAAGAAAAGAATAAACCTAAAACTGAAAGATACGACAAACAAACAGATAGATGGACCAATAGACAGGCAAACAAACAAAAAAAGCAAAGCCAAGTGTCATATCTTACCTGTTGAAAAAAGACGAGACCAACACCTATAAACAATCTTCCTCTCATACCATCTTGTACACTACATACATCCAAACAACTCTGGTTCTTAAATGATAAATAAATATAGTGTCACAAGTAACATAATCATTGATATTATGTCATATTAAATACTAACAATAACTTGTAGTATCATAGACCATGACAATACATTCAGCAAGAAATTGGATCTTGAAATTTCTCAATCACTTTTTCAGTGTTTTCAACTGTGAATAATAAATCAGAATTTTGTTGTTTGTTTTACAGTCAACTCAAATAATCAATTCTTGATTACGAAGTTTTTCCACACTACCATAAAAATAAGACTTCATTTGATTTAGATTCATGGAAAAGATGTATAGGGTAAGTAAAAGAAAATGCATTTTTTTTTTTTAAATTTCGACCACAAATATACGTCCAACATCTCACCTCTTCCGATGCCAGGGATACACGGATTCCACTGATTTCTTTATCTACTGCGTTTGTTCCACGAAGCTTCTTCAGGACCCTCGAAGCAGCCTCCTCTTTCTTCTTCAGCATCAGAAATCTTGGACTCATAGGAAGAAAGTACATTCCAATACCTTGTATGACAGCAGGTATGGCAGATAACCCAAACATCCATCGCCTGAAACATTGATAATTAAATGAACATTTTGTAAAACAAATGACAACTACAGAAACCATCTAACTGTTTTTGACACTTTTAACAGAATAACTATTTGTATGTTTTGAAGTGCAGGAAAAATACAGTCAAAACCTGTGTTTGCAATCACCTCTGACGACCTGTAAATGAAGGTCATTCATCTAAAATCCATCAACGATTATTTAGAACAAAATGACCCCTGAATAAAGGTCACTGTCAATAAAGGTCATATTTTGTCTTTCCAAAGAATGACCTATGTTCACAGGTTTGACTGTATTCACATTCCATCAGTTCTCTACACTTTTACAACAATATGCTATTAAAGTTTAATACTTCATATGTACTACTGTGGAATCATTAATTTTCATTGGGGATTTAATTTCGTGGATTTAGTGGGTCTACTTATCCACGAAATCAAATTCCCACGAATTCAAATGCAGAGATAAGGCATTTCTTTTCAAAAATCAAAATCCTCGAATTTATGTCCCCACAAAATAGCCATTTTAGTAAAAACCACGAAAATTGAACCCAACGAAAATTAATGATTTCACAGTATCTATGAATAAAATATCAAAATTCACAACCACTTCAATTACACAGACACTAACTATATCAAAACAAACCCTAGTAGTAATCATATCAATAACAGTCTGTCCACTTAGCTCAGTAGCTAGTGTTGGGTCTACAGACCTCAAGGTTACAAGTTCAAATCCTAGGCATGGTACATGTTCTTTGTAATGAATTGGTTCAAGACGTTTTATCTGATATCAATCCTCTATTACAGAGCTAAGTGATTCTGACACATAGAGAATCTAACAGCTACATGCGGAGACCAAGGTTAGTGCTGACTGAAGTACTGTTGAAATAAGGCATTAAACCTGACATAATATTTTCTATATCAATATGTAGACAACAATAACTTACCATCCATCTACTTTACTAATGAAGATAAAATTACAGAGATACGCCAACAATAACCCTAAGGTTATACCAAGTTCATTTAATGACACCAATAACCCTCGTCTTTTCTGTAATAACAACATGAACACACTAATTATGTTTCTTAACGGTTTTGTTTTACTATTTTATTTATTATATAATCCTATACTTCCAAATCAATACATGAGTTAGATTATTAATTGGTTATTATTAAAAAGAAATTAAAGCATAGATTGGTGAATTGGTTCAAATCAAAATTGCTAAGTAGTATTATGAGACAAATTTGTGTACATGTTTACTAGCCAACAAGAACAACATTATACAGTATTAGGAAAATACATACGGTAAAATGAAATTTAAATAGTCCACATTTGACATAAATATCTATACAAAACAATATTTTGTAAGTCAATAGCAAGTCACTCTTAACAAAATAAGCCTAAAAATGTCAAATTTTTTACTCATCATTAAAGTGATTGATAAAGAAATGAATTGATATGAGACTTATCAGATATCAGAGATTACATACAGCAGGAGCTATCTCTGATATATAAATACATTCACCAGTAGCTGACACTGATACAGCAAAACCAACCAATATCCTCCCAACAACCTGTTAAATACATCATAGTAAAATCTATATATTAACAATTCACGAATTTACATCATATTTTAACTATGTTATCTATTTTGTGTCTTATAGGTGCATGACTGAGCTACAAGCGATCAGGTTGTTGTGATCAGGAGCCATTTTGTACTCTGTCAAATAAACATTTAAATCAGTTCAGCTTCTACACATATTGTGAATGTTTAAGACAATGTCCTATTATTGGATGTGAGACAGAAAACCTTGAACAAATTCCTGCACCAGATAAAATATATCTGGGCCAAACAGAATATGTGTGACTAAAATCACAGGAATTTTTCTGGTTAGCAGGGCTAGTAATTCTCAGTTGATTTTTTTCTAAGCAGACACCAAATTTACTACAAATACTAAATATACAACAGGTTTTCTTACATTACATTAATGATATACTTAAATACTGTGGAATTATACCAAAACATACCAATACAGAAAAGTTTGGTGAGAATCCAAGAATCAGAGCACCAAACAGAAACACAACAGCGTTCACCATGATGGTAAGTCTTCTACCACAATGATCAATCAGGAATCCTGTGAATAAAATAATACTTTTCATTCTCTATGAATTTCTTACTATACAGTCAAGCCTGTGATAACAGTCACCTCTGAACAAAGGCCACCCTGTAAATAAAGGTCATTCTTTTAAAAATCGTCGCAGATTATTTAGAACAAAGTGCATTCCAAATAAAGGCCACTTGTCAATAAAGGTCATTCTTTTAAACAGTCAAAAAAAACGTCACAGATTATTTAGAACAAAATGCATTCCAAATAAAGGCCACCTGTAAATAAAGGCTACATTTTGTCATTTCCAAGGGTAGCCTTGTTCACAGATTTGACTACACATACACTTAAAATTCCCCAATCACATTGCAACATACTTAGAAATTTAAAGCTGTACCTTTATCTACAAAATCTGTTTAAAAATGCAGCAATTATAATTATCAACATATTAATAGATAATTCAATGTTCATGAAATTAGTTCTTCCGACACTTAGGTGTTAAAATTAATGTCCAAATTTTTCTATACATTAGATGTTTAGTGTTTCCACATACTGTAAAATAAGAATGCCATGTCAATTATCAACAATGGCAAAGTCCCATCTCAAGGAAGTAATAAAATACTAATTCTAGGGCAAAGACACATCTACATTTCAAGGGACAGACTCAATTTTTCTTACCTCCAATAAGAGATCCGACCACAGCCCCCATCAACATGGCACTGATAACAAGTTCCTGGTCTAAACATGACAGACAGAATACATGTCTTAGTTGTAGAATAGCCCCTGATATAATACCTGTAATCATTTCATTGTACATTTTATTGATTATCATAAATCATGTACAGTCAGACCTGCATTAGCAGTCACCTCAAAATAAAGGCCACCCTGTGATCAGGAATAAATGTCATTCTTTTAAAAAACATCACCAATTATGAAGAGCAAAATGACCTCCAAAAAAGAATGTCTATCAATGAAGGCCACATTCATTTTCACTGAATATTGTATGCATGCTTCTAGCATTTTCTTATTCTAATACCGTAATAATGATTTGAAATGGTTTTTAGGTAAAACTAAAATTTCAAGTCTGAGAATATCCAACCATGTCAAGAACAAAACCAATTGAGTAAACAATCTTCATTATTATTCTTTTCAGTGTAAAATAAAAATTATTTCAGTGTAAAAATCATATAAAACATGATACATACTAGTATATCACAGACAATGAGATTGTCACATAAAATGAATATCTATAGAAAATCACATGTAAATAAATCCAAAAATATTGTATTAAAGAGAATAATAATATATATATTAGGGATGTAAACGGTTAATCGATTAATCGATTAACCGTTCGTTTGTCCGATTAACCGGTTATTAAATCATTAATCGATTAACCGAAAAAAAGTAGAAAGAAGCAAGTAAAACATTTAATAGTAAATTATAGAAAATCGAAATTTTCAGTCAGTACGTGCGTTTTATCTTGTCAGTAAATTAGTCGACCAGAGGTGCGAAAAATACGACAGTTGAGCAAATTAACAATTCATTGACACTGACCTGGGACCATTAAACACGGTGACACGTATATTGTTGATTGTGAAATTAACTAATTGAGAAGCGATTTTGGATATACGAGTAAACTTGCTTGGTCTGGCACTTCCTCACAATTTGATAATTGTTTCACAAGTTATCATATACAATAAGTTACAATATCGTAAAAATCGTCTGGACGTATTTTAGACGCAGTAGTGATGAACAAGAAAAGCCATAACGATAACGAAACGTTATGCGGTAGACGAATTATAAGAAGCATTAAACACAAAATATAAATCGGCATTACACCAATCAACCAATCAAATGATCGTTGTTGTAAGCTCCGCCCAAATGTTCCAATTATAACCTGACCAAAACTGAGTATGAAACAGGCATGCCGTTATCCACTTTTTTGGTAAACAAAATAACTATTTGTTGCCATAATGTTATGTGTAATTGATCATTAATATATTTAAACGGAAAATTGATAAGAACATCACATTTCTGTTGTAAATATATTGATGAATGTACACATGATCGCATTTCGTGTAATACGTCGGTGTCGCGGAAACGTGTGACAATTCATATTTATAAGCACTTTGTACAATTAACATACGGTTAATCGATTAATCGTTCGTATGAACGAACGATTAACCGATTAGTAAAATCTTGACGAATTGACATACCTAATATATATTAATTATAAGAAAAACCTATAAAATACATCAATACTGAACACTTACCGATATCATAACCAAACAGTACTCCACCAAGGGATGCCATAATAGCAGCTGACATAATATAGAACCACGCCCATGTTTTTGAAGGGGGCAGGGAGGATGGTGCAACCTCATCAAAACCGCCATTCTGTTGTTCGGCCAATTCTAAAGCTCCATCATCCGAATCATGAGCATCATTGTTGTTTATTAATGTTTCTGTAAATAAAACAACACAGCTTTAACCAAACTTGTAGATAACACAGAAGAATCAAGGCTCATAATATAATCTATGGATGTATGAAAGATGGATACAATGTTGCTTACAATTAAACTCTGCAGACACATATTGTGGAAACTAGTAAACAAATAAATAATATGTTTGTAAATTAAAACATGAAAATACAAACTACTTCTGAAACTAACTACTGATACATTATAACTTTTGAGAGCTTGTACCAAAGGGGTCAAATTACTATTACATCAGAAGGAAATTTTGTTGACTATTAAAATTTAAATCCTCAACTTTTGATGTCTAATGAACACCATAATGTTTTGTATCTAAACAAATATGTCTCGGTAACTAACAAAATTAATAAACTGGATAAAAATCACTACATGAGTACAATACCCTAACTATATACAATTTACTATCTGAGCATAAAGCAACTAACTCAACATTATACAAGAGCCTAATTCAGCCACTATAAGGACCCTACAAAATATTTGAATATCCAATATTCCACAACCCCAGCAAACAGTTTGCTCTGTTACCTAGCCCCAACACAATTTACGGATAAACTGATAGAAATAAAATCCCATGTCAAATACTTATTTATACTTCCTGAACAATTCATGAATAGTTCAGGAAAAAATAATGTTTTTATGACTCCCTTTCTACAGGGAATTTTACAGACAATTAACTTCATCAAACCAATCAAAGACTTACTTGTGTCCGTATAATTCATTATCATATCCTCATTATAACACTCATCACCCATATAGAATTCATCACAATTTTCCTCAGTTAATGCAGTGTATGAATATCTTGGTGGTACAAACATTGTTACGATCACTTAATTGTTACATTTACACAAAATACATGTACTGACTGTATGTCTTACAACATCACTTTAAAGTTCATATGTACCAGTAAGATCTGTTTGTTTTTTTTTAACGGTCAGGTCTAATGGTGTTTTTCAACAATTTTTAACAACTGCCAGTTTACCTAACCAGTTTTCCTGGACTGCATGGCTGTCTGTTTAATTCACTTATTAAATATAATATGACACAAATAATTGAATGAAAATTATAAAACTTATAATAATAATTAATTTCGAATGTTACATTAATTACGACTGTTTTGGTGAATTCGGTTATTTTCAATAATTTTTACTCTTCGGAGCAATTTTAAAAAAATTATTGAGATTGTTACATGAGATATCAAACCGAACTTTCACTTTCCTATCTATGACTATATTGGAACACAAATAATCTATGTAACTATACTGATTACTGGTCACTCAGTGTTGACACTTAAATAAATAATTCAAAATTCATAAATAAAAGAGTTAGAAAAATTGGTTTGTTTTAATGAAATAAAGTTTATATTTTGTGATGTAAAAATTGATAAAAAGTATGAAGTATATTTATTAATACAATTTATAATGAAATAATTATTGCATAAAGATATTCATAGTATATAACATTTATTTTGTTCAACAGCTGTTATTCATAAAAAAAAAATGTAACAAAACTGTTCTTCCAAGTGAACATTATACTGACATACTTCCAAAACCTAATAAAAGAAATTATAAACTATAAATGAGTAAGATTTAAACTAGATTCTTCATAATTAGATGTTAACATAACTTAAGTGCAAACTCACTCTTAGAAAAATCCTATCATAAAAATAATGATTTTTAATTGCAAACTCTTACACTAAATGAATCTTAGATCATTTCAATGAGTGAAAAAAAAAGATAACTTATTTCATTTTAAAATTTCACAATAATAAAGAAAGTCATTTCACCATTAAGATAAATAAATAACTTAGATAGGAAAAATTAAAAAGATAGCTGTACCAATTACATATAACCTGACACGACAACATATCCAATAAAACAAATACAGGCAGATTATTCCTTAACAACTTAGTCATGTATATTATCAACTTCCTAGTTCATAAACCATAAAAGATTACAAGTGACAAGCAATCAATGGTGTTCCTTACACATGGACATGATGTTTACATAAACCATGTATATATCTCAGTCAGACAAGAGAATTATTGATACCCGACACAGAAATATATATACCATTCCTTACTAAGAGACAATACAGCTAATTTATGAAATAGCCCATCCAATTTATAATCTCACTTCATTTGATGGTATTTATACAAATGTATATTATTAAAATAAAAAGCAAGAGTATAAAGGATTTAAATGTTTAACTAACTACAGTACAACACTAGAGTCTTCAGGGCCGGTATTCAATAAACATCTTAAGTAATTTTTTAACTTAAGTTATATTTTTCCTTAAATTCGACTTTTTCCTTAACTCGTTTGTTGTACTATTATAAAGGAGGAAATCACAATAATATGATTTTATCTTTGTTCTAAAGATGCCAATTATGAAAATGATAATTCAATTTCACACTTTTGATGACTGATTTACAAACTTTCACCATGAAAACAATTTACACTTAAGTAAAAATTACGACATAAGTTAAAGAAAATCTTAAGATGCTTTGTGAATACGGTCCCAGATATTCAAAGAAATACTGAGTAGTAAAAAGTCATACAACACAAATACATGTATGCTTTGTTTTGAATATGGAAATAATTTATTTTCATGTTTCATAAAATGTATCCAAAAAAATTAATATACAAGTTCATGAATTATACACAGTCCTTCAGCAACCATTAATCCAGCTGACCAATCAGATTAGTCAAATGTTTTTAATTGTTGTTAAGCCTATTAATACTAACTGACTTTTCACTATTCGACCAATCACAACAGACCATCCACTTACTGTCTGACAAACTGACCACACACTTTTTACTAACTATCGTAACTGACAAACGATGTACAGACGTAGAGGTACCATATCATGAAATGATTATACATTCAGATCAATGATGGCTATGAAATGTGTACCTTACATGTCATGTAATCAATGCTTAGTAAAACAGATATTCAGGTATATATACCTATAGTAACTTCTAGTATATAAAGAGGTTATCAAACCAAAATTAATACAGCTGAGTGGAAGCATATTCATGTTTAATTTAAATGGCTGATCCAACAATTATACAGGACTGTGTTGGACTTGTAATCCAGCAATCAGGGATCAAATTTCTGTCATTTTAGATCATACCCTTAGACAGTTGAAATTTTCTGCCATAAGTGAAGAAGTTGCCAGCTCCATGTGAAAGCTAGGGCAAGTTAGAACTGGTTAAAATAAGACAGTTCAGGAAAATTAGTTACATGAACAGGCAACTGTATATAACCAAAATATTGTGGTGTTAAACCCACTGAATTAAAACCATTATACAATTTTAATGGTTGGTCTAAGAATTATACAAAACAAATTAAAGCAGGTTCCTGTTTTTATTCAATTCATAGATATGAGATAATAAAAGGCAATATAATGCATGAACTCTATAATTATACAAGCTTAGTCAGGTAGTCAAAGTTTCGAATTAATCATTATATTGCAATCCTGGCACATCTGGTACACAGGCAAAATTATATACATGCAGCTAAATAACACGTAAACATCTAAAAAATTGTAAAGTATAAATGCAATATACATACGGTGCATATTCCTAAAGACAATCAACTTGCTTGAGGGTGATTGAATCACAAAGTTTAATAATACAGTGTAATACAAACTGTTATTGTACAAAATGTAATAAAACTAATTAGAATAGCTTCCAGGTACATGTATAATAACATTCAATGTATACATGTTCTAGGCTGGTACTAGAACAATATTATTAAATACATTAATTAGAATATATTGAACCACTAGATGTCACTACATGTACTCGGTATCATTCATCTAACTATACAAACATCCTTTTACCCAATATATGAGTTGTGTTAATTACTTTTAATTACTGCTATCACCAAATCCTCTTCATAATTTACTAGTAAGATATTGACTTATTGAAATAATATTCATTACAATAGGAAACTCTCTATTCCAATCAGTGGCTGCAACGTGTATCTGTTGTTTAACTGCCCATTTGACAACTATGGTCATTTAAGGGCTGCCCAAGAGAGAGGGAACAGAGGATACAGGGAGTACTCCTATATCCCTTCTTTTCGAATAGTTATCCTGGTCCTTCGTCATGCCTAGTCAGGGCCTTTTTTCCTTCTATAGCAGGGGCCGTTAATAGGCATCTTCCCCTCAAGAAAATTCTTTAAAATCATGTAGTTTTCCCCTAAAATTCAATTTACATCATGTTTTTTCTTCCCCTTTTGCAAAAATTATGTGTTATTTTACCCCAAATTTAAGGAAAAGGCCCCTTCATCTACTTGTGAAAAAAATCCCTGCTAGTGTAAAGCATTGATACACTTCTCATCCTTTCAGATTATCTAAAGTACAGTTTTTGGGCTTGGTAGTTGGAATGGGGACATAGAAAGAAAGTGTCAATGAAATCATGCAAGATGGAGCCGAGATTCGAACCTACAACCTTCGGATTAGTAGTCCAGTACATTACCACCAGAGTAATTAGACCTTTGATCCACCTATGGGTTTAACACAGTTTTTCAATGATGTTTCAGTTATGTAATATTATGGTGGTTGGTTCCCCTAACCAGTCTTCCTGGACGGTATTCTAACCAGTATTTATTTACCCTTCCACAAGGAACCAGCAAACTTCTCCACACAGCGACAAAGGTGAAGGTCGAGAGTTTATAGGTTAAAGCATTTCTAAATGGACTCCTTATTATGATCAAAATTTAAATTCAAAATATGAGAAGTTAAAATTATGATTAAGACAAAATAGCGAAAATGAAGTGCTGACATCACAGGCTGACAGCAGCCTACTGTCAGAAGAGGATCTGTGAGTATCTGTGAGTAAAATGACAAAGACTAAAGAAGAATTAAGATGGGTAAGAAGAGAAATAAAACAATCTCCCTTCATGAAGAGTCATAAATTTATGTAAACTATCAAAGAGACATACCTCCCTCTTTATACTGTTCATCCATATTCATCATACTTCAAGTATGACGTGAGCAAATCCATCCAGCTGTTACCATCTGTACACTGCCATACAATGTGTACATTCAATGCAGATCTCAAACAAAAACATTCACGTCATTCTGTAAATTAGAATACTATAAGCTGTTTCCTTGGTGACAAACATGGATATAATCATACAAATAATGTAAGTACAGACAAACTCAAAAACAAAGACCATTAAAGGAAAAGAAAAAAAATACCAGACGATATATACTCATCCTGGGGGGGGGGGGGTAAACCTACTTAATTTTCAGTGGGTAGGTAGGAATTTATTTCTTTACGATTCAATTTTTATATTGAACTCAAAATACATGTCAGAATGCTATTTTTATTATAAAAAGTTAGGTAGGGGCCTTTTGATGAGCAGGTAGTGTAACAACAAATACAATATTTTTTAAGGATAGCCCTATTAAATGCATTGATATTTATAATAAATTTGTTTAAAGGAATGACTGTTGCTCACAAGGCTTTTTTCCAATCATGCTTGACAAAACAGAAATTATTAAACTTAGCAAGATTGATCTGTAAACAGAATCAATTACAGCTTTTTTATTTTTTTTTAATTTATGTGTAACTAATGAAATGTGATTGCTTATACAATGTAATTCCAATGAACTGATTCAACCTATTTATAATGCCTGATGATGATACAAGAATAATCAAACATCAATAATGAATTTATGTTGGAGATTATATACATAGAGAATGAACAATAATATCCTGCAGGTAAGATCAGCTTCACTCTTGTGAATGAGTATTATAGAAATATTCATTGTTCCTTATAAAGTAAAATCATTGTCATTCTTATAATCGCCGCTAGTGATTACTTTGATTGATTGCAAAATCCAATATTCTATAGAACTAGATGGGTTTAGCATTAGAACAAAAACAAGAGGGCCATGATGGCCCTATAAATGCTCACCAGGAGAAAAGGTCATTTGGAGATTAACATTGTTTAAGTTTTCTATACGAGTCTAAGTAAGATCAAGTGACCCATCTGGGCCGTTTTTTATCCCATGGCCATTATATAAACAGATTTAAAAGAGGTCCATTAGACAAAGCTAGATACCAAATATCTTAGCTCTAGGCCTTGTGGTTTCGGAGAAGATTTTTTTAATTTTCCTATATAAAATAGAATAAAACCCAGGGCAGGGCCAATTTTGACCCTGGGGCCATAATTTGAACAAACTTGGTAGAGGTCCACTAGACAATGCCACATACAAAATATCTAAGCTCTAGGCCTTGCGGTTTCGGAGAAGAAGATTTTTTAAATTTTCCTATATCAGGCTATATAAATCAAGTGACACCCGGGGCGGGGCCAATTTTGACCCTAGGGCAATAATTTGAACAAACTTGGTAGAGGTCCACTAGACTATGCTACACACCAAATATCAAAGCTCTAGGCATTGTAGTTTTTGACAAGAAGATTTTTTTAATTTCCTATATAAGTCTATGTAAAATCAAGTTACCCCCGGGGCGGAGCCAATTTTGACCCTAGGGGAATAATAACTTTGTAGAGTTCCATTAGACAATGCTACATACCAAATATCTCAGCTCTAGGCCCTGTGGTTTCAGACAAGAAGATTTTTTAAGTTTTTTCTATTTGTTGCCATAGCAACCAGAATTTATAATGAAATTTAATTTTTTGAACAACTTTGAAACGGGACCACCCAAGGATCATTCCAGCCAAGTTTGGTTGCAATCGGCATAGCGATGTAGGAGGAGATGTTGTTTTAAGTAAACATGGACGCCACGTAATCGTAACGACGCACGACGCAGGGCGATCACAAAAGCTCACCCTGAGCACATTCGTGCTCTGGTGAGCTAAAAATGTACTGATCTGTTAAATATATACATACATGTAGTATATTTTGTGGTTTTACATTTTTTGTTTAAAAGTGTTCTGGGATGAGCATGCAACTGCATACAGAAAGCATAAAATCAATTTGTTAATTGATGTATCAAATGATACAAAACAAAGCTAATTATCACAAGACAAGAAGATTTTTTTAATTTCCTATATAAGTCTATGTAAAATCAAGTTACCCCCGGGGCGGAGCCAATTTTGACCCTAGGGGAATAATAACTTTGTAGAGTTCCATTAGACAATGCTACATACCAAATATCTC
This sequence comes from Lutraria lutraria, assembly GCA_964023205.1. Lineage (NCBI taxonomy): Eukaryota > Metazoa > Mollusca > Bivalvia > Venerida > Mactridae > Lutraria > Lutraria lutraria. The sequence goes on from OZ026838.1 coordinate 5,077,694, forward strand.
AGCTCTAGGCCCTGTGGTTTCAGACAAGAAGATTTTTTAAGTTTTTTCTATTTGTTGCCATAGCAACCAGAATTTATAATGAAATTTAATTTTTTGAACAACTTTGAAACGGGACCACCCAAGGATCATTCCAGCCAAGTTTGGTTGCAATCGGCATAGCGATGTAGGAGGAGATGTTGTTTTAAGTAAACATGGACGCCACGTAATCGTATTGACGCACGACGCAGGGTGATCACAAAAGCTCACCCTGAGCACATTCGTGCTCTGGTGAGCTAAAAATGTACTGATCTGTTAAATATATACATACATGTAGTATATTTTGTGGTTTTACATTTTTTGTTTAAAAGTGTTCTGGGATGAGCATGCAACTGCATACAGAAAGCATAAAATCAATTTGTTAATTGATGTATCAAATGATACAAAACAAAGCTAATTATCACAAACTAGTACAGAAATCTTTGACATTCTGACAATGGGGAAACCAGAATGAAATCACTATCATAAATTTCATCTAACAGTGGCATGCATGACGAGAAATAAAAATAACTCTTTTCAAAGATTTTACCACATGACCTTGTACAATTATGACAATGGGTTCTCAAACAAAATCAGAAGAGCTTAATTAACTATCGCTCATCCTGGGACAAATTTCTCTAACATTGATTCAATTTAAAAAAGTTTATTCTCTCTTAAAGTCACAATATAGTAAATTTACATGATTGTATGTATTTTAATATTTTGTACCAAGTGGGCCACATGCTATATCCCTCCATTTATAAAAAGAAATTGAAAATCACTTCTGAATGTATGTCTTTAACTAACACAGTCATACAATTAAAAGATAAAGTATTAATAAATAACTGTTAAACTTGACAGTGAAATGATTGGTAGTGATAGGATTTTATAACATAAATCATTATTTATCCAGTATATTCTTCTACATGAGGTCTGTCCACTTCATACAATTAATTACACGGTACAACATTTGGTCTACAGACTCAGATTCCTCAGTTTGAATTCAGGACATAGTACTGACACAAGATTTTCATATAATTATGTAATACCAAAGTACCAATTCAAAGGGAGAAAACTCCAATGTCTTAAGCCTATGACCGAGTCTAAATCCCTTTATGCACAACTTCATACGCTGATAAACATCCCTGTATAATTTCATAACTCTGCACCAAACACTTTTTGAGATATGTGTCACATATGATTTTTATATATTTAATACTTAGGACTTACCGGTATATACATGTACATACATGGATTCGCAACTGCTAAAAATAGCTCAAACAATATCGAGAGCATCCTACAATCCATTGCAATAATCAACTAATTCGAAAGCTGTAAACGGGTATTTACAAACTTAAATATACTAGAAAACTGGCAGTTTGGCACGGGAAATTGGTTGGGATGCAACAATCTTCGTGAAGATACACAGAAAATGCACATGTAAGCATATGCCAGTGCCTTTTTTCTTCTATAATAGAGGCCAAAATGTGGTGACTTCCCAATTGCAAAAAGCCTCTTTTTTCCCAATTTGGTGAAAGATTTACCCAAAAATACAATGCTGAAATTCCCAATATGATGAAATATGACACTCCTTAAATCTATTTGAATTTCTCATGCTCTGTGAATAAAACTTATTATTTAGCCCTTTTTATTGAAATGTTTATATGAAATTGTTTCTTATAAAAAGAGTTAAAACCGATCAATGTAGAAAATATTCTAACTCAGTTGTCTAACCTTTCCCAATCACACAATTGAATTTCCAAAAATGAAAGGCTAAGGCCTCTTCCCAATTTTTGGAAAAAAGGCCAGGTGTATGCATTGAAATAAGGCATCAATCCAGCATTTCAAATAAGGAAAAAATGTTGCTTCAACTTCCAACATGGCAGACATTTAGTATCATTCGTTCATCTTCGGATATTGTCACTTAGTAAAAATTTGGATCATCACGGATGTATTCATTGAACTGTAAACATATGAGGATGAAATCCTGTTGAAGGCCGGCCCGGGGCATGCCCTGGAACTGAAGCGTCTCGAATAGCAATCAAATTTGTATCATTTTAATGCCTAAATCGATTAATGAAAGTCCTGTAAAATATTTACGAAATATTTACAACTCGACAATTTCGGGATCTGTCAAAAACAAAAACATCACGGAAAAAATGTCAACAAACAGTAAAATGGTAAGTATTGCTCATGCTGTATTCATTTGTGTGGTATCAAGTTCATACTATAGATCAATTATAAGTAAATATCAATGTTATGCTGGTTTGAAGGGCAGCGCGCACTCAGTTAAATTCTCAGACAAATTGGAAATATCGTTGCCTTTTATTCAAATCGACATATAAATACCGACACGCACGTAACAATTGGTTTTACATGACTGTGATAAACAACATTTTTGATGTATGAAAATCAAGATACAGCAGTTCCAGGGCGTGCCCCTTTAATTCATGTTGCTTTCGTGAATTTTGATTACTTCTCAATGTAAATACTGAAGTCGCGAATCCATGTGTGTGTGTAAGTCCTTGGTAATACCAAAATACAAATTCAAGAACAGATATTCCATAGTCTTCAGCCTTTGACAGAGTAGAAACCCTTATGCACAATATACTTCATCTTAATAAGACCGTTTGTGAAGGCTGGGCACTTTCAATTTGGCCTTATCATTGGTCTACATTTATGAGACGTACGAGCAATCCGTTCATAATTTTGTTGATGATAGATATGGGCAAGCGCAAAAAATACATGTCATGATATCATCATTCTGTAGTGTACAATTAGTTGGACTAGCCTTATTCTGAGAGATTGGCCCTTCCGAATTCGTTATTGAAATCGGCCTACCGAAAGCTGAATAAGTATACATATAAAGGCTACTTCGTCTGCAGTGTACATGAATGCACTGATAAACATTTCTCTATAATTTGTAAAGTTAGACATGATCAAAGTTGAGGTCATTAATCTAATAGAAATTATTAAGAAGAAACAATCAATTTAGTAACAGAATTTATTTTAAATTTATCTTAATGTCATTCTTGTAGGATTTCGAAGGCAAGTTAAAAATTAATAAAGAAGAAAAGTTCAGTGTTTACCTCTGTGGAGGGACAAATTTACCTGGACACCGTTCCATGCGTCTGTTGATCACGATGATTTAAAGGGTAAACCGTGCACAAGATAAATATCTAACGAAAAGTGATTCCTGATTTAAAATATTATTAAAAGGCGTTTTCTTTTGCTAAAAATTAATTGCAGAAAATCGTAAGTATCCATTTTTTATGTTCTACATGTACATTGAAAAAAAATCCTCTTTGCAAAATGAAAAACTTCTAGTTTGGTAATGCATTTGTTGACCTGTCCGGCTTCCACTACACTTGAGTTATAACTTACTTGCTTCTTGGCTTGCTTGGAAACGTTGACTGGTGTTGCGTTCATGAACTAAACGGGTAACATTTCTTCTTGGCATTTAAAGAATGTGGAAGCAAATGCACCAACTTGCTTTATTGTAATTACAATTCTTATTGGAGTCTCATCACATAATTATATTTATAATAATTTTTATGTAATTCTTGCTACATAACCTTAGTTTGATGTTGAACTTGATACATTATGTTGTTACCAATTCATTTACTTGAATCTACATTTGTTCAGCGGGTAACTCTTTTCATTTATATAATCAGATAGTGTGCATCATATGTCAAGGTCATTTAGTGTGGGTTTTCTTTGCAGTCTGAGGCACAGACCTAGCTGTGCCAGGCGCGTGGCCACCCCACTCAGTAGGAGTCTAAGACCCATCATTAAAACTCATATCTCAACTCAATGCAACATATCCAAATCAAATTAGCCCTGTTTCGCTGATGTTGTTTGGATGTGTTGTACTGAAATATGAGTTTAAAAATTTATGATGATTTGAATGTCACAGGGTTGAAATGGGTCTTACTCTTAGTGGACTGGATGGCCATGCGCCTGACACCTGTGGTCTTAGCTGGGTCTTTTTTGATTTTTTGAGTGACCCTTGGTATATATATGTATATACAGTCAAACCTGTGAACAAAGGCTGCCAATGGAATAGATGAAATGTGGCCTTTACTGATAGGTGACCCTTATTCGGAGGTCATTTTGTTCTTGTAATAGCTAGGAGGAGAAAAAAATGCTTGATGCAGGGTTCGAACCTGTGACCTCCTGCTTGCTAGTGAGTTGCTCTATCAACTGAGCTATTTTGGCTGGTGAATATCCCAGCCAGTATATAAATACAAATACTACACCGCTACATTCCTCCTTCCTTTTTATTTGAAGTATACTTAATCGCGAAAACCACAGCTATAGGTTCTTTTAGGTTTGACTATAACCCATGCAGCCTTTGCTTCATCCTAGCTCTAGGATTCCAAGGCTATAGTCTCACACTCATGGCATCAAATGTAATAGGAGTAGGAAAATAATGTACCGGATGCGTGGCTTGAACCTGTGACCTCCTGCTTGCAAGTAAGATGCTCTACCATCTGAGCTAATAGCACAGGCTGCTTGGTGAATATCCTTCATTCAAGAACAGATAACTCCATAGTATTAATTAGTCTTCAGTCTTTGACAGAGTTGAAACCCTTATGCATAACTTCATCTGTAGTCCATGCAACTAATAAGACTGTTTGTGATGGCAAGACAATTTTCGATTTGGCCCATCTTGAGAGGATGGCCCTTTCTAATTTGTTTGTGAGATCGGTCAACCGAAAGCAGTATAAGTAAGGCTACTTCATCAGTGTTCATGAATATGCTGATAAACATTTCTCTATAATTTCATCAATACTTTGGTGATATGTGTGACACAAGAAAGAAATGAAGATTTTTGGAAAGATTTTTTAACTAATTAGTGCCACCCTTGGGAAGGACATAGTCAAGGACTTATATACATACATGTATGTATATAAGTTCTTGACATAGTTGACAGCTGGCCTATATTTGGCAGTCACTTTGATCTAAATTATCAATGACGGTTTCTAAAGGAATTGCCTTAATTCAGAGGTTTGACTGTACATGATGTACCTATTCTTTCAGGCACCATATGATTGTAAGATGTATTCCAAAATACAGTTAAGCAAGTTGATACACAAGGGCAAGTAATCTACACTAACTGTTTATAATTATTTATACATGTATATATTTCAGTCGGTGAATACCTTACTAATTTTAATGCTATATATTATAAACATGTAATACATGTACTTAAGTATTTTTTTAAAATCCATTCAAACTCGATGGCATGAATAAAGCACATGTATGTATTTTTTAGTAGCAATTGAATAAGCACATGATTATATATGTACTCTGTTAATTGGATTACTGCGATATGACAAACTTATCACTATTTAAACTGTATCAAATAAAAAAATCTTTGATTGTTCATAGCTTCATAGTAATGTATGTGTAGTTTTTAACTGACTCATATTCTAACAAACTTACCATTTAGACTGCCAGGTTTATAATGACAATTTGTTTTGTTATTTCAGTTACAAGACTAGGATATACCAACATTCTGACCAGACATTACCATGGGGCTATATCCAATTATAAATTGTTACAAAATGATGATCGTAAAACTCAAAATGAGCAGAGAGCACCTACAGCCTTCCATAGAATGTCTAAAATAAACTTCATACCTGTCAGACTTCAAAGTGATTCTCAAAACCCAGTAACAGTCGAAGCTATAATCAAGGATTTAAAAAGTGTTAGTAAAGCACCATTGCCAGCCTTAGTGTTGGGTTTTGGGGGACTAATTCCTTTTGTATCTGCTCCATTGTCTATGATATGTACAGGAACCTTTGCTCTTAGTTTAGTTCAATCACAAATTGTGTATGGTGCTTGCATTCTTTCATTTATTGGAGGTGTTTGTTGGGGTGTGACGTTACCTGATAATCGGCCTATTAGTCCTAATATGAGAAATCTTGGTTACAGCGTCATACCTTCTCTAGTAGCCTGCCTTGCTCTGTTTTTTTCTCCTCCGAAAGGTCTGCTAATATTAGTAGTGGGACTGGTAGGAACTGCAATATGGGATAAAAAGTTGAATGGATATCCAGCTTGGTTCCTTGGTATGAGATATATCCTTACTTTTGTAGCTTGTCTGAGTCTTTTAAGCTCATATGTGTTAGTTAAGTCATCTGGACGGAGATCTAACCTAAAGTCAGCAGTTATTGAGACAAACAATTAGAAAATAAAACGTTGATGATTGGAAGGTGAGGAAGACCTAATTGAGGAAATCATGTTGCTTACATGTAGCTTGAAATTGTTTGAACAGTTTTTTTTGTAAATGTTATTGTTTTTATTACCAGAAGTTCACATTAGTGTTTTCATTTATAAAAGATAATTAAATAGAAAAGTTCAATACATACAGTATTTATTATTTTTGTCCATATGTTGTGTGAAAGCTGTTTGTTATGATTCACATTATTGTTACAATTTTGTATTCTTTAAGGTAATTCGAAATTGTGACAAAATTGTCGTCTGACATTTTACCTATGCATCCTAAAGAAGTGACACTGTTCAATAATTACTGAAAGTACTTAACTGAAATGAGTATTTATCAATAGCTAATGATTAAATGTACATTTCTGCAGCAGTAAAATAACATTTGATGATTAACAAGTATCTGTTATTCTCACCTGAACTTATGCCAATTCCATTTGCCAAAATAATGTATCATACTACTGTAAATCACTTTATATTTGCGTGATCTTTATTTCGCGTTTTTGCCCACCCTGAATATATTCGCGTATTTATGAATTCGCGTCTGAAGGCTCTTAATTTAAATTTCGCAAAGGCTTTGAATTATAATATAAATAAATAGACAAATAAAACGGGTTAAACATACATCATGCATTACCTGCAAAAATTAAATCGTTCAAACCTGTTACAATCAATACATTATTGAATATAGAAAAGTGACAAACTGTCCATTAATCCCTTTTGTTATCTTATGAAATGCGTTTAAATTTCCAGTTTGTGCAAAAGATCATTATACCAAACATTGCCCCCTCAGGCAATACGCGCAATGCTTGTTTGTTTTATGTGTTTAAGTCACACCAATTAGTACAACTGAACAAAACAATATACATGTAGTGTACATACCGACAAGTGGTAGTTTATTTATCAGTCTGTTATGAAAATTTGGGCACTGATCTTCCGATAGCACTTACGTTATATTAATAAATTTATGCGGATTTATGAATTCGCGAATAATAGCGAAAATAAAAACGTCGCAAATAATACCGGATTTACAGTATCAAAATAAATTTAAACTACAATGTCCAACAATAACTTCAATATGTCATTGAGGGTTTCCATATTTTAAATTTTCATTACTAAATGTTTTTCCATGCTTATTTTCAAATCTAAACACAGTCCTCAACTTTCACACAGTGAATTTTCTTCCACGTTTGTTTAGGCTACTGTGTAGTACATAGTATAAACACATGTGGGGAGGATTTTTGTAAAATGTGAATATTGGGGACTGTGTTTAGAATCGAAAATAAACATGGAAGAACATTTAAAAGCGAAAATTTGAAATATGGAAACCCTCAATGACATGTTGAAATTGTTGTTGGACATCGTAGTTTAAGTTAATTTTGATATTATGGTACATTATTTTGGCATAGTACTACCGAAAGGATCCGTTCTTGCTCAACTGATGCTAAAACCTGATCAAGGGAATTCCATGAACATCTTTAAGCCGTGAAAGATTATTAGTTTCTGGTTAACCAAATGGCCCATATTGTTTCCAGCAACCATAGACTTTTCGACAGGCTTGAGGAACAGTAAATCTACATTTTTCCTTTCATCATGCCTCAAAGATGTTTGCTACAGTTCGCTACATTTTGCACATAGACATATAGGCAGAATGAACTGATCAAGAGATTTTTTTTCAAACTTTGCATGATCGTAGCATATGATAAAGGGCCATGATATGAGCATGTAACCATGGAAACAAATGCCTCATTGTCATTAATTCTGCAGCAACAGCGTCATTTGGTAAGCAATATCAGTGGAGAATATAATGGACCACTTGATACAATAACTCATTTCATTGCTTATTATTATACATGTACACATCTTTTTCAATTATTGAAATCAAAGTCATGTTCATACAAATTATTTATGTCAGGACATACATGTAAAACAGTCTTACCCTAGGACACTACATGTATTCGTGTATTAAATTGTGTCCCTGATTATCACCAAAAAGCCATTCTAAAAATCACTCAATAAATACAAATCTGACGATTTTGAGTTGTTTTCATAGAGGAAGAATCTATGAAGTATCACTTCCTTGATCATGTCAGAGACATAGATAACAGAGATTGGCAACTTAAAATATCACGCATAATATCATTTCGTAAATTCTGTAGCAAGTAAAACTCAATAACTAGATAACATACATATATAAATTATACATTTTCTGAAAGTTTAAACATTTGACTTCAGCTGGAAATAATATCATATTACATTTTCTAAGTTAATTTTTAGCTATACCAGGGATGCTATACCCACCATAATGTAATTAGCCTAAAAAAATGATACCAGTAGATATATTTTAGAAAGATTGCATCAGTAGGTAGTATAAACATGGGTGTAATAAAACTATCAATCAAAATTGATATTTGAAAAACTCGGCAGCTAAAGTTTAAATAATAACATTTCAGAAAATATAAAATGTATGCATGTGTTAATTATTAGTAGGTAAGGAGTTTTACTTGCTACAAAATCAGCAATTTTTGGGAAAAGTAACAGTCATGCTTGATATTACATAGGTAATAACTGAAGTTGCTTATCTCTGTTATCTATGTCTCTGATAATGTTTTAATGCAATATATATGAGATCAGTTTGCTTGTGTAACATTCAAAGGTTCTGGCATACTGATTGAGGTACTAGCTTGCAGTTCAAATATTACTTTTTCAGTGTACATAAAGAGAAAAAAACGTTGCAGTAGAAAATACATGATACATATAACTTACTAACTTATTTTTTTCATTTTTATTTAAGTAAATTGATAAGAACTCGAGCAATTTTACTACCTGCTGAATCTCATTTCATTTCGGGTACGATATTTCCGGACGGTACGGAGTACGGACTTTATTCGCAACCAATAATGGTTGCGGAAGCTGGGTCTTCGATGACGTTACCTGTGTAAACAAAATGTTTGAATAATTTCACGCGATGTATAAGTGATGGATAATCTGCTGTTTAGATTTACATTTACACTTTTATGTCTCAAATGTGTATCTTGTGGAGGTAATATTAACTTGAATTAATAATCGTTAAAAAAGTTAACTTACCTTAAATTTACCTGTTGCGTTTTGTACTTGTAGTGGGGATTACAGGTGTTCCACGAGAATGGAGTGTACTTTTGTCATTTATTAGTTTCATTTCTGTCAACAGGATCAGTTTTATATGTTAATGTGGTGAACTTTCTGTGTAATGCACGCACAGAACGCCTATAGCTACTGTATATAGCTGTGTGTTGGCAGAATTTGTCTTATTTTTCTAACATTGAATTACATAAATTTATATCCATTGATTTTAGCACATTACATGTACTTTAAATTCAAATTTATTGTTTCATGCTTTAAGTGTCACTACAAAACATCATGAATGTTTTTGCTGAATTAATATAATATATTTGTGTTTATTGCAGACTGATTACGATTAGTTATTATAAATGATAATAACACCTATTTAACATCTTTCAAGGTATACTGTCCCTTCTGAACAATTATTTTTTAAGACACACTATATAATTGTATAATTTATGTATGGTACATTAAGGTGTGAAATGATACATATAGAAAGTACTGGTACATTTCTGAAATGGTACATTTATAACGTCCTGCACCCTAGATGATCGGGTCGTTGATGGCTGATCTTCACTATAATAATAGCAAAACGAATTTTCAAGAGAAAAGGGCATTAATTGTAACAACCAGGGATGTTACATTACAGTAACATATATCTACAGAGTCCTAGCTTGTTACAACATTTAATAAAATCCTTCAGAATCATAAATTATGTAAAGAAATGTGTAAAAATAAACATGTACAAAATCAATAAGATTTATACATTATTTAGATATAGTTGTTAGTACCGCATACTTCTGTATTGGTTTCAATAGATCATAATTATTTGGTATAGATATATATTGTTTGACAGACTGATAATTAGATTAAATAGTTGCTTATTTAAACAGATGGCCTTACTTACTGCAAACCAACTACAGCTTGAGCATTCACTATGCTAGCCTAACCTTCTGAAACAGCAGTCTAAATCAAAGTACTGAAAGTACTCATGGAAACTGAACTTACTTAGATTTGCACTGTATACATAACATGGAACGGGAACTAGTTAAAACAGTTGCATGGTGGATGTAGAAAAACGTAATACTTTAAATTGGTCTGCATCAAAATTCATGTGAGCAGAGTGAGTGACAGCTATGGAAAGATGAAATTTATATTGCTCAGTTTCCAAAAAGAATTAAGTTGATCATGATGGATTCCTAAGGGAGAGCTATAGTTTCACAAAAAAGGATGACAATACATACTCAGTGGATTGTTAGAACTGTAAAAATAATGTTTGAAACTGATTCTGTTTGAATGAAACTTGATGTACTGTGGAATCATTAATTTTCATTGGGGATTTATATAATTTTGTGGATTTCGTGGGTCGGCTCATCCACGAAATCAAATCCCCACGAATTCAAATGCAGAGATAAGGCATTTCTTTTCAAAAATCAATATCCAAGAATTTATGTCCCTACGAAATAGCCATTTTAGTAAAAACCACGAAAATTTAGCCCAACAAAAACAAATGAAAATACAGTATTTCATTCATTTAGTATTTTTACAAGGTAAAACATACATGATACATTGTGGTTTTTGTTTTAGTGTGTGACACCAGACCCTGTGTGAATGGTGTGTGTACTGAAGTAGGGGGTGAAGGTTATTACTGTACATGCATCCCAGGTAAGCTTATTTTCTTTTGGCTTAATGATGAACATTACAGTAAGTTAATGATTGTATTGAAGACAATTAAAGCTCAGCATATAGTTATCTGTAATGCTGCATTGATTATGAGAGAAATGTATGATAATTAATACATATTTAATATGAACATGGTTATTCCTTACCCCCCCCCCCCCCCCTATTAATGCATTCCCTCTCATTTTATGATGAAATTAAATATTGCGAAATTCTAAATACATTTGTGTTTTTGTACTTCAATAATCTTTTGAATATTTTGAAATGCAAATCAAAACATAAAAAAGATGTACATTCAACTTGTGAACAAAGGCTTGTGTGAAAGACAAAATATGGCCTTTATTGACAAAAGTGGCCTTTTTTCAGAGGTCATTTTGCTCTGAATATTCCATGAGAGTATTTAAAAGAATGGCCTTTATTTAAAGGGTGACCTTTATTCAGAGGTAGCCACAAACAGGTTGACTTTATGAAACTAAAATCCCAGGGTGTTTATTAGGAAAAACATGGTGTGTGCTGTTTACAGAAACCTTACTGGAGGATTTAAGTCTATAGTTATAAACAATGTTACAATGTTACATATTATAATGTTTTGTCAATCAGGGTATGGTGGAAGTCGCTGTCAAATTCCAAGATTATGCGAGTCTCATCCTTGTTTAAATGGAGGTGAATGTAAGGTCTGTGAAAATTATAAGTGTTGAGCTTCTTTTCTCTATTTTGTCAGAGTTTTTAGGGACCTTTTTTCATTGAATCTGGTTTTAGATTTAAGAAACTATAAATATAAATTCACAGGTTTTATCTGTTGATAAAAAAATGGCTATAGGTGCTTAGGCATTATTATAGTTACATTAAAAGTTTGAAACATAAACAGTTTAAACATATGATACACAACATAAGTAACTTTTGAACACTTTCATACTTAGAATATAAATTTAGAACATTTACAGTGCACACTTGAATTTTGTCTGAGGTTCAAGGTCATGAAGCTTGAATTGATTCAATTTTTTTACTATTAATTTAAAGTATAAAAAGTCAATTCTTGCTATTGTGTGAAAATGATACTCGTAATTCGTTAATGTTTACAATTACGAATTTGATGTCATTAACTGCATGTTAGGTGTATGGGACCACATTCAGATGTAACTGCAAGAAAGAATTTACTGGATATAGATGTGAAAAAGAATTACTGATGTGTGACTCAAAGCCATGTATTCATGGAAGATGTATTAATAAACCTGCAGGATATCTGTGTGACTGCAAAGAAGGATTTCAAGGTATGTATACACCGGTTCTTTATTTTATATTCTTACAATATTAGCAACATGGCCAATCAATAGAGCTGGGAAGAGTACTCGAGTATCGGGTCGAGTAATGCTACTACCCGGGTACAAAATTATTACCTGGGTACCCTTGAAGTAGAACACTCCATAATAAACTCGTTTTGATTTTTTAGCGAAAAAAACTTATTTGATTAGACCTAATTATATGTTTTTGTCAACCTTACCGAGCAATACTTAAGACATCTGTGGCCGATTTCAATATAATATTTAATTTACCAACGAATACTCATCCTGTATTCATTTTTATGCTTAAGTGCTGCTCCGACGAGTATGAATTATTGTTCTAATGGTCAAAATATTAACACAGATTTTTCTATCCATTTGTTTGCAATACAGTCTAAACTTTTAATTAACTCCATCAGTATTTATATATGTAACTAGCAGTTTACCGCAAGTAAAATCTTCGCACGTACATGTATATTTACCGTTATTTAACCCAATTTTAATTAGTAACGGTTGGCAAATTTGGGATGGGGAGGCTAGTAAAGTCCTGAACGTTTCCAGTAACGCCAGGCTCTGACTTTACGAACACAGGTGGTGGCACACGTACATTGGAAGACTTGGAGTCGGACACATGTAACTTTGTTCTGCTATATATGTATTTATTCAACTCAAGGTCGCAGATATTGCATTTTGTCATCTGTTTATCGCTTAGGAGCGTGAGTTATTGCCGAACTTTGCCGGCTTTTTGTGCAGTTTGGTTGTTTGCCAATCTATTTAAGTAATATATAGTGACAGGATGCAGGAATGATAACTCTTTTGAGATGAATGGCGGGTACTCGGGTACTCGCGGGTAATATGGTCACGGGTACCCGGGTACAAATTTTCTACCCGTCCCAGCTCTACCAATCAAGGAAATCCACCCATACATTATTATCTGATAAAACATGCTTGGCAGTTCCATTTACCCATTCTACTGTAACCTATAGTGATTATAATGGCTAATGATGATAAAGACAACTTGTTTTATACAGAGGAAGAAACCATCAAGAGCAAACTGAATTTGTTAATTGTTCTTGATGTTTACTTATCATTTGTTTGTCAGAAATGATGCCAGAGGTTGTAACAGAATGGTCTTTGATAATTTCACTCAAATAAGATATAAAATATTACTTTCACCAGATAACATGTCATCAATAAAAAAAACCCTTAAAGTTAGATTTATCAATTCAGCTGGTAATATTGGTGTTACTGTTTTATATTTAGAAACAATTTTTACTCTAATGTAATGTCTCTTTGTTTACAGGATAAAAATGATATTAAAAGGGCCATTTTAAGCAATTTCATTCAATTTTGGTTTCATTGCATGATACTTTATCATTTTAAAATGAAATAATTTGGTAATACATATTATATAATTATGTTGCATTGCTTTATAGGGAAAAACTGTGATATGAATATTGATGACTGCCTACCTAATCCATGTCAGAAGGGTGGCCAATGTTATGATGGTGTTAATGGATACTTCTGTGCTTGCCCTGTTGGTAAGACTGGTCGGCATTGTGAAAGAGACCAAATCTGTTCTAATGGTAAATCTTTTGACACTCTTCAATTTTTTTTTTCTAAAATTTTGTGAGATGAAGTTCAATCCTTTCACAAGGAGCCGACAATTTTTCCACCAATGGAGGAAAATTGACATTTGTCAAATTTTAAGGGTAGGGTTATGACCAGTGCTTCAATCACCAAGTTACTAGTTCAGCGCACTAATTTATTACCAACGGCTGTACTATTCTATGTATAATGTTATGGCCTTATATCTTTGACTAATACACTTGTAATTAATATACTACAATTTTGATATTAAGGTGATCCCTGTGAACACAATGGGGTTTGTATTCAATCAGCTGACGGGAGAAAGTCTTGTGTGTGTTTAAAAGGCTATGAAGGACCAATATGTGAGAAAAATGTAGATGACTGTCAAGATGATCCTTGTAAAAATGGAGGTAAATATTAACAGTATGAGCACTTACCAATTGGGAGATATTTCTCGGCTGTTCATAGTAACACATCAAACAAAAATTGTATGTTTTTCTTTTTTTCACAGGGGTTTAATGTCGCACCAGCAGCCAGAGTCATAAAGTTGAAGGAAGACCTCAGGCTTACACCTGGGTATAATCACTGACTTTCCATAAGCTATTGAGAGGTTTCTGGTCCTGGATGGGATTTGTATTCACAGCAATGAGGGTCTAGTGATTACTAGTCAGAGACCACCGGGTCTAGTGATTACTAGTCAGAGACAATAACCACATTGGCCCCCTGATGCACTAGCTTCTGTAAAGGAGACCTTTATTGGACTAAAATTATATCTATTGTTACAAAATATAAAACAAGAGGGCCAAGATGGCCCTGTATCGCTCACATGACAATCACTGTTCACTCATTAAAACATTGTTTTGAACCGGTGACCTAGTTTTTGACCCCAGACGACCTATGTTCGAATTTGTCTTACATATCATTAAGACAAACAGTCTGACTAGGTTTGGTGAAGATACGATCAAAATTTGACATCTACAGTGTTAATAAGGTTTTCCTAAGATTTGACCTTGTGAACTGGTTTTTGACCCTAGGTGACCCATATTTGAACTTGTCCTTAATATCATTAAGACAAACAATCGGACAAGGTTTGGCCAAGATCAAATAAAAACCATGTCATTTAGAGCTTTTACAAGATTTTTACCTAAGATTTGACCTTGTGACCCAGTTTTTGAACCCGGCTGACCCATGTTCATCCTTGACCCACATATCATTGAGGCAAACATTTTGACAAGGTTTGGTGAAGATCCAATTAAAACTGTGACATCTACAGTGTTAACAAAGTTTTCCTAAGATTTGACCTGGTGACCTACCGGTAGTTATTGACCCCAGATGACCCATATTTATACTTGACCGTTATATCATTAAAACAAACGATTTGACAAAGTTTGGTGAAGATCCAATTATAACTGTGAAATCTACAGTGTTAACATGGTTTTTCATAAGATTTGACCTAGCGACCTAGTATTTGACCCAAGATGACCCATGTTCGAACTCGTCCAAGATATTATGAAGACAAACATTCTGACAAGTTTTCATGATCATCCAATCAAATAGTGACAGTGTTCACAAGGTTTTCCAGCAATTTGCCCTAGTGACCTAATTTTACTACAGAAATTACCCATTTTCAAACTTGACCTACATATTATTAAAATAAACATTCTGACAAAGTTTCATGAAGATGAAGTCAAAACAGTGATTTCTAAAGTGTCCACAAGGTTTTCCCTTATTTGGCCCTGGTGACCTAGTTTTTGACCCCAAATGGCCCAATATCGAACTCGTCCGAGATTTTGTTGATATTAACGTTCTGACCCAGTTTTGCTAAAATTGAGCCAAAAATGTGGGCCCTAGTGTGGTCACAACAAAAAGTTTGACGACGCACGACGCTGGAAGCCGGACAGAGAGTGATCCTAATAGCTCACTTTGTGACATGTGAGCTAAAAATGTCTTAAATGTAAATATGGTCTATAGATACTAAAAAGACTTCAAGCTCATGAAATTGTCAGAAAACAAGATCTATATATAACATAATTTTCCAGGTACATGTATTGATGGTGAAAATTCCTACTCATGTCAATGTACTAAGGACTATATTGGAGATTTGTGTGAAGTATATGTAGATGCATGCTTTTCTAACCCTTGTAAAAATGGGGCCAAGTGTGTGATTGATGACACAATCCCAGATGGTTATAAATGCTATTGTGTATCTCCCTTCTCAGGTACTTCTATTTTATGTTAATTTATCAGTTGTTGGATACTCATTTTTTGTACGCTCATTCTAATGTTCCTATTAGTTCAGACATACATAATTATATGATAGCTCAATTTTCCAATTTCTTTACAACTTGATATTCTTCACATGTTAAAATTTAGCTTCAAGACTAAGAAACAGTAACAAAGTATCTAGAAGTTCTAATACAGAATTAGCTTCAGCTGATTTAGTCTTGATGTACTATTTTGAAATAGTGAAATTTTGTTAGTCTCAGATCTTGCTGAAATTCTTCTTTCACTTAATTAAGATAACTGAATTGTTTCTAAGCACCACTGCAGAATATACATATGTTTTATCTTCCTGAGTTGTCCATTTTGGAATATTAACAATTTTGCTGTTTCATGTAGGATGTAGTGCAAAACCATTGTAACATAACTGTAGATAAAGAAATCCATTTATAAACATTTTTGTTATCAAGCCTAACTATTTTATAAATGTACCTTTTTAGGAACTAACTGTGAGATTTTCAACAATATTGCATGTACCCTGGAAGCTTGTTTAAATGATGGCTTATGTACCCCTTTGGCTGAAAGTTTCCACTGCACTTGTCCCCTTCACTTTGTGGGATCCAGATGCGAAACTCCCGTACCATGTGCTAGTCAGCCATGTCAAAATTATGGAAAATGTGTACATAAGGGAGGTGAGGCATTTACCTGCGTATGTGCTGAACAGTATTACGGTGATTTTTGTGAAACACAGATTCAATGTGTGAAAACTGCCTGCCAAAATGGAGGGACATGTCAAATAACTGGAAATGTAGAATCATGTGACTGTCCACAGGGATTTGTGGGAGATTTGTGTGAAATTCAATCTCCTTGTTTTCCAAACCCCTGTGAACATGATGGCCAGTGTTCAGAAGTAGGGACTTTAGCATTTGAGTGCACATGTCCTTCGCAGTACACAGGGCTCCGATGTCAATTTGAAACAACAACACCCTGTGCAACAGGTCCTTGTAAGAACTCAGGGTTTTGTGTAGATGTTTCTGCTGTTGAGTATCGCTGTGTTTGTCTGGATGGTTTTGGTGGAAGTAGTTGTGAAATAGCACGAACTAGATGTCAGGATGACCCGTGCTTCAATGGTGCTTCATGTTTAGAGACAGAGGACGGTTATGAATGTCTTTGTTTACAAGGATATATAGGTCCACAGTGTGAACAGAGATCTGAAGTTTTAACTTGTGATATGTGTATTAACAAGAATAAATGTATCAGTGATGGCAATGATATTCTTTGTGAATGTATGGAAAACTACATAGGAAAATTTTGTAATGAGTCTTTGCCATGCATGCAGAACCAGTGCCAAAATGGAGCTGAATGCAGAAACGTAGATGAGGCCACATATGTATGTATTTGTGATGATAAAACCACAGGTACTTTCTGTGAAAATGAACTACCATGTGTAGATAATTTGTGTCAGAATGGAGCATTTTGTGAAAATAGGGAAGAACTTGGTTCATATAGTTGTATTTGTACTGTTGAATATACTGGACAGTATTGTGAAATTTATCAGCCATGTTCCAGAGCACCATGTATGAATGATGGGGAATGTATAAATAATGCTGATGGTTCATATTCATGCCAATGTTTAAGGTCTTATTCTGGAGATAATTGTGAGATTTACAGTCCATGTGGAGAAAAACCTTGCTTAAATGGAGGTTCTTGTACTGAATCCAATGACGGTACATATTCCTGTGAATGCCTGCAGAATTTTATTGGTTTGAGATGTGAAACAGCGAAGGACCCATGTGAGCTGGAGCCATGTAAAAATGGTGGGACTTGTGAGAATATTGATGAAGGTGTATACCAGTGCACATGTACATCGGCTTATGCTGGGGAGAATTGTGAAACTTATGTGCCATGTACTACTGGACCTTGTCTGAATGGTGGTCAATGTTTTAATGAAAAAGACACATATTCATGCCAATGTTCTTCACAGTATGTTGGGGGTAAGAGTTGAAAGTCTTGTCAAGTTATAAATACATGTTACTGTATTTTAGATACACAACATCGGTTTAATAGTCATATTATGTTAACCATGAGTATTATGAAAGATATTATAACTCCCTTAATTGTGTCATTCCATTTTTGTCAATGCATGTCCATTAATTGTTACCTTCATTTCTTGTATGTACCAATTTGTATGAAATAAGATTTATACAAAAATTTAATTACTATACTTGTGTAAAAGATTTCTGTGAACTGAAAAGCAGACTTTATATTTTAAAGTAAGCTAGGATTTGTTTGAATTAAAAAAACGTACAATAATTAATACAAACATTTAAAATGTATTCTACTATTTGGCCATTTTTTTTTAGCAAATTGTGAAATTCCTCTTCCGTGTGCATCAAAGCCATGTATCAATGGAGACTGTATGAACTCCCCAGATCAAACATCATTTACCTGTCAATGTTTCCAAGGGTATGAAGGGGCTGTCTGTAACCAGCGTATATCAATCTGTGAAGAGACCACATGTATCCATGGCAACTGCGTCTCAGAAGTGGACAGTACAAATTGTGTTTGTGAAAATGGATATAAAGGTTGTTGCCATGTACATGTTACAAGATTGATAAAACGTCGTCTAAGAAAAAAAATAAAGTTGCACTTAAAATTGCATAATGATATACATGTACAGTGTTAACTAGAATAACAGAAAAAAAACATTTTAATTGACAAAGCCATTTTTAATATTTATATTTTTTGACAAAAAAGGTCCGCAGACGAGTTCCAATTTTCTAGTCATTTTCGTTACGTCCAGTTTGAAAATTTGTAAAATTTCCTATTTATTAGGTAGTCTATAGTTTGATAATGCTTATAATGTACATGTATTTTCTATTTTTTGCATCAGGATCAAGATGTGATGTTAAAATTGGTGCTTGCGATTCAAAGCCTTGTGAAAATGATGCAGTCTGTGAATTGAGTGGATCCTCATTCATTTGTCAATGTAAACCTGGTTACCAAGGCAACCTATGTCAGGATCAGATAGATGCTTGCTTCTCACAACCTTGTTATAATGGAGCTACATGTGAACAGTGTCTAGGACCTGAATGTGTGCTTGACTTTGTGTGTCAGTGTCCCAATGGATACAAAGGTCTGTAATATATGTCTATGGTGTTGCATTGAACTGTATCATAATTAGCAACTCCAATGCCAAAAAAAGACATGCAGAATCTTTGTGAAAGTATAGATACAAAATGTATATGATCATTTAATAGTTTGAAGCTAATACTAATGTACGACATGCAGCCTGAAAGGCCCCAAAAGACTGAAAGAAAATATAATTTAACCTCATATGGTGACCAGCTCACTATAATAACCACCTTATTAGAACCATGCACTTACTTGGGACTGGATTTCAATATTTTCTTTATATTTCAACTTAAGACTACAACTGATTAAAGATAGAGGTTTATTGTAAGGCTTTTAATTAGAGTTGGGTCTTGATTTGGACGTTTTCTTAGTCTTTTATGCTGTACAATTTGTTTTAGAATGGTCTTTCTTCACTCATTTGACATTATTTTTTTGAAGGCTGTTAACTAAAGTTAGACTGTATATCAACAGGTTGTCAGTCAGGCATAGTTTGAACTTAATCATAACACAAAAAGTTGAACATGTACTTGAACATTTCAGTGGTACATGTTTGGTGCATACATCTTCTTTACAATTTTACTTTCCTCCTTTTGCTGTTTATATTTATTTGTTTGTTTGTTTATTTGAGTTTTACGCCCCTTTTCAACCATCAGAGTCATATGAGGCGGACATCGTTCCTGGGAAGAACCAGTACCAGACTCCCATCCTCTGTAAACAACTGCCTACTTTCTCACATAAAGAGACGTGGTCAGTAGCGTCCTCCTTTTAAAATTGAGTTCTGCTATTGTATCATTGAATTATTATTAATTATGTTTCTAATACGGTAGCGTGTACCTGGTAGTCATTTACATAATTATGTTCTTTGTTTATTTACAGGCAACAGATGTGAAACAACGACCTCAGCTTGTGATGCTAAGCCATGTTTGAATTCAGGATCATGTATGGAAGAAAACACCTTAAAGGGATACAGCTGTATTTGTCTTCCAGGCTTTGTAGGTAAGGTGAAATGTTTACTTACTTTATAATTCAGCTTGAAAATAATCTTGAAATTCATGCATCTAATTGAATATTTCTGAAACAACACTTTTAACTTGACAAATGGTACATGTACATGTATATTAAATGTACTGTTTCAAATCATCAAATCAACTAAGTAAGCAATATACATGAACTAGAACATCTCCATGTTAATACTACCTTTTGGATCAAACTGGTCTTATTAATCAGCTGGTCTCATGGTAAAGATGAAATAGTTATAAAAGAAATTTGTGCATTGAAAATTAGATTGAAAATAAACAGTCCTTATATTTAGGTGCTACATGTAATTAATATTGTGACCACAACGGAAAGTTTCACTGTTTATGTATGACAATAATTATGTTGCTTGACCTGTTTTAAGGGGCGAATTGTGAGAGTTCAGTGAATTTATGCAGTACAAGACCATGTCATAATGGTGGAGAATGTGTAGCTGTCACACATAATAATTATACATGTATTTGTGAGGGAGCTTACACAGGTAATATTCAAGTAATTTTTACTGAAAATAAGTCAAGTCTTGCAGGCTTTCAAACCTTCTCATCTTGGCTTAAATAATGACAACTCTTTGAAGCATGTTCTATTTATTTACATTTTAAGGAATTAACATTTTAATTCTTATCTTAAAGTTGTTAGTTTGGTTATAATTACTGCATGCATTGTTGGCCAAACAGTTAGAGCAATGAAATAAATTGTTCTCTTGTGTAGTTAATCTTACAACCTTCATAATTATGAGGCAATTTGGTACAATTTATGAAATTCCATTAGCTCAGCTTTCTGTTGAGAAATGAAAATTCCTCAACTATGTAAATTACTGAATACTCTGTATCACTGTGTTCTGTGATGTTTAACGATAACATTTATGAATGATCTCCAGTTCTTACTTTTTTGGATTTACAAACCCCCATGTATTAGTATTGGGATATTAAAAGCAAATATTTTTATGATTAAGCCTCAAGAGTGGCTTTTCTTATTTACAGGTCCACATTGTGAGACAAAGATAAAGAATTGTGTCGATCATGAACCTTGTAAACACAATGGAACTTGTAAGACTGATTCAATCAGTGCATATTGTGTATGTCCATCACAGTATTACGGGATCTTCTGTGAACATGACAAAGGTGAGGGTTTTTTCACACATTTATTTTTAAAACAGACCCTCATGTGTTTGATATAATGTTCATTTTACTCTCCCAAGCCAGTCTTAGTAGTCTTAATAAGTTCATACAGTGTATGACATGAAAATTGCAAGTTTGATTTAACGTGTAGGGCTGCACTATGAAATATTTCAGTGTTGAAACATGAATATCTCAATTGCAAAAGGTCCACATTGTTTAGCACAGTATTCAAATAAGTACCTTTTCATAGTATTCAGTTATTTCTTCAGTGAATTAAAACTTAATATTTATTTAGAGAGATATTTCTGTATTATTTAAATTTAATAAAATCTGTGAAGAGTTATTGTCCTTTTTTTCAAACTTGAATTATACTTGATATTTTTTAATCTTAAATTTTAATGTTTTTATTTCAGATGGTGAGAACATGTTTAATTCATACAAGTATAATAAAATACCATGACCATGCAGTTACTTTAAAACATGAGTTTGGTTGACAATCTCAAAATACAGTAACTGTTGTCTAATGAAAAAAAAGTTTAAAAGCTCATTAACTTAAATAGAATTTATTTACAAAAAAGCATCAGGTCGAACTTTTTATTTTAACAATCTGCCAAATTTTCAGATTAAACTTAAGTTAAATTGAACTCAAAATTGCTAGCAGGATTTGGTCTTATTTAAAATTAAGATCTTGGTAGCTAATCACCAGCATCGTAAAGTAGACATGATTTATGGTCATGGTTTTTACTGCATATGTACATTTTGTATAACAAATTTTAGTCCATTATACATGTACACTGATAACATTGATGCTTAATAAATTGTTGATCACTTGTAAATCATTCACTAATTCATGGTTAACTAATACTCTGTTATCTATTAATAAATTACACTATTACTCACTTACTCATTGTTCACTAATTTGTAGATCAATAATCCATTGTTTTATCATTCATTGCTTACTTATTCATTGTTCACTAATTTGTAGCTCAGTAATTTATAGTTTCATTATTCATTGCTCATTTATTCATCGTTCACTAATTCATAGCTCAGTAATCATTGTTTCCAAATTCTTACTCACTTATCCATTGTTTACTTATGCATTACTCATTAATACTTATTGACTGTTTAATTACCATCTATTCACATTTCACTAATTATTTATTCACTGCTCACATGGTCATTCTGCACTATTTGATGTTTCACTAATTTCAATCATCACAGTAACAGTGTTCATTAAACCCTTGATCACAATTTTTATTGATTGTTAATTCATATCATATAAAAGTTACTATAATATCATTCAGAAGAAATTGTACAGCATTATATAATTGACCTAATGTTCTAACTGTTTGGCTATTATTATTAAAGCAGGCTGGCCTGCATTACATTCAGATTCTAATTCTTCATTCTTGACTAGTTTAGCCCAAAACTGATCGGTTTATACTAATTTATGGTTTATATTAATTAATTGCCAATTTTGTCACCTTTTTAAACTAAAGTTCGATATGTACTGACTAAACTGTAAGTAAAATTTTACAATATTTTTTTTTAATTAATTAGGTGAGAACTGTATCAATTATCCTTGTGGTAATGGTGGAGTATGTTGGATTAAGGATGGTCAACCTGTTTGTCAATGCAAGCAAGGCTTTTCTGTAAGTATATAAATTTTGCTTGGCATTTAGTTTAATGAGATTTTCCCATATTATCTTATTACACTGAATGTCTTTAGTTTTCATGTGACAATGGCAGATCTAGCCTTTGAATTTAGACACAATTAAGTCCAACGCCAATGGCAAATGAAAACTTTTGATTGTAAATTTGAATGTACAATAGAGCAATTTAAACTAGTTAATTCAGGGGTGCAAATTTGGTTGAAACACATATATGCTAGTATGTTAATAAGATAATGATTGAATTATGCATTGTAGTACATTCTTTATATAAAAAAACAACAACAAAAAAAAACAGAAAATATGTGGTAGGTCTTTTGGTGACTTCTTTGTTAACAGTAAAGGCAAAACACGAGCATACACCTGTACGTAATGGGTAGAATCATTGACCTTTAGTGAGCTGGAAAACTTCCTCAAATGTTCTGGATGGGATATATGAACTCCCAGCAGTGAGGGGCTAGTGATTATTAGTCAGAGACCTTAATCACTCATCCACGGAGAGCCAAAGATTAAATTCGTAAAAAAATCACACTTGCATTAGGTTCTTTATGTTGGCAAGTTGAAAAGTTGTTTAGAAATTTGATCAATCAGATAGCCTGAGGTTATTGAGAGATGAGATTCAGTTTACCATGTTAAATAATGAAACTTGTACATCTTACCACGTTTTATGACTTAAGGGTGTGTACTGTGAGATAGAGGAAGATGTAGACTGTGAACTTTCACCATGTCTGAATGGTGGCTTTTGTCAAAGTGCTAAATGTTTCTGTCCGACTGGTTACCTTGGAGGTAGATGTCAAAGTGAAGACCCTTGCTTTAGTAAGTATCCAGAAATATGCTAGATACGGAAAACAATTTATTCACAATATTTGATTTGAGTTTTGTTATAGAATATGAATTTTTCCTTGCGTCCAACCGAAATTCTCACTAAAAATAATCAGAAAAGACTATTCTTTTTTCTTATAAGCACCTAATTAGAACAACCAAAGATTTTTTGTCTGGTTCTCAATATTTCCTTCATATTTCAGCTGATGAAACCACTTCCATAATAAGACCATATTTTATTCTCTTAGTGTACAGGTTTTACTGTACTTGTTGTAGTGTACAGTCTGAGAACTTATGACCTTTTGTTACCATTATGTTTCTTTCAGATCAACCATGTAAGAATAATGGTAGCTGTTCTTATATTGCAAATGGGTTAACAAACTATAGATGTGCATGTCCGACACCATACAGAGGTATACACTGTGAGGAGAGATATGATGCTTGTGCCTCCCAGGCCACACCTTGTCTTAATGGAGGTAGTTGTTACTATGAGCCAGATGCCATACAAACTCCTCTCTGTTCCTGTTTGCAAGGTAACCCATCCACGATCTAAGCCTTAATTTTCTCTAAAGTCTGGGACAAGTCAAACTTGTGTTAGACAAGTACAAAGTATGAAACAATGTATTACTTTCCTCTTAAAAATATTGTCAACTGTTATTTACAGGAGGCGAGTAGTACAGATTTGACAGTAAAGTGACTCATTTGTTGATATCTTATAACCAAGGACTCCTGGTCATAAGATTGCAGGTTGAGATCCAGTCAATGATCTGCTAGCCTACACTCCTCAGCACATCGTTATTGACATATAAATTATAATGTACCAATTAATCATTTGAAAAAGGGCAACTTTGCACTGAATTTATCAATTGATAAGCTTGTTTCTATTATAAGCTTGCTTCTATTATAGGATTTGCTGGAAGCAGATGCGAGATTGTAACTGGATAGTTGAGTTGTGTCAAGATGATACCTGTACACACCAGGTCGTACAGACAGAGAAGAAGTGATTTAATTGTACTTTTATGTTCAACAATTCTGCACAATATCTAGGGCAGGTTGTGTTCATTTTAATATATATTTTTGATCCTGTTGACATTTTCCTTAAATGCTATTTTACTGAAAGTGCACAAGTGTTCCTATTACTTATTGTTTGAGAAAAAATCAAGTTTGAGGGAAAATTCATGCATTAAGGACATAGAAGTGATGTGTTATTGTTTATGATGCAGAACATGTACGTGAATACTTGTGATGGTATTTTTTTATTTATTTCAGAGAGATCTAATTATAAATATTTATATTTATCTAGTTTATTTTTTAGAACTATGGTTGTAATGATCCCATTCATCCCTATTAAGCATAATACATACTTTTCTTAACATGATTACCAGTTTCTTCATTTAACGCCCCATTAGCTTTTTGAATTTAGCAATTCAGAACAATAGATGTAATGATAGTAAAATATAAGAAATGTATTTTATTTGCTCTAAAACATATTTACACAATGCCTTTCTTTAGCTACATCTCATAGAAATGTTGTCAGATGCTTTTTCATATTTTTTGCAATATCATTGAAAAAAATACTGTGCTATATTAAAAAAAATTGTATATGTACTTTGTCATTAAAAAAGAAAATTTTGGAATGTTTTTATTGCAAGTAAAAGTTAATTTCACTGATAAGACATCTTTCTAGGTAAAATAAGACCTACTTGAATTTTAACATCCAAAATGCTAATGGGGCTTTAACATATTTTACCATTGCTTTAGTTTATAAAATCATTTGTACATAAATCATTACCAAGTATATGTAATATATATTTTAAAATATTTCTGCTGAATATGAGGTTTTTATTATTATATTCTTATTATAATTTATATATACAATGTATATTATCCCTTGCCAGTATTATTAATAAATATAACCTATATAATAAGATATATATGACACTAATTTTTGTTTTCTCTTTTCCCACAACTTCAGCATAATGCATACAGTTGTCACATAACTGCAAGTTTATATTGATCCTATTTCAGATCATACTCAATTCAATAACCAACAAGACTGCCACTAATTATCTAGTCATTTTAGAGTTATGGACCTTAAATCATCAAAGCCTGGACCAATCAATATTTTAAGTGCTCGTACTTTCCTAATTGTTCCTACATTTTCCACAAACCTTATGATTTCTTTGTCAAAATATTGATCAAATTGTCCCATAAATATTACATACATAGTTTTAAGTAACTGCTCTAATTGAGAGTCCACCAAAAGGATGGTTAGTAATTAGTGGTTGTGACAAGTTTTGCTCTTTTGTTAGTTTGAATAATCAAATCAATAAATGTGAGATCAAGCTGTTGCTATAATGAGACTCAGATGGTCAAATCAATATCAGTGTATTTAATGATCATTGAAGGTATTGTTAGCGGTAGGCTACAATTTTATGTAAACTTGCAACAGATGGAAGAAATGATATATCAATAGATATACATGCACTTTGATAAACACAAAATAGTCTGGTTACAGTTTTATAGCAGACACAGAATGATAACAGGCTGCTTAAATAATTAAGAAACTGGGAACTCAGACATTGTTTTTTGAAGTCATACATATCATTAGATTATTATAGATATCTAGTGGTAAAAAATACATGAAAAAGTTGCACTGTTGTAAAGATTTATATACTCTTATTATACTCACACTTAAATTATAAGATTTTACTTAAATTGCTAAGACATGGACTAAAATTACTGACAAATTAAAGATAAACCTATAAGAGAATTATATTCATCCACAGTAAGTTCACAGGTAACTGTATCATAAATAGATTATAAAAATATGAAAAAAAAAAAAAAAAATGAAAAAATAAATATTTATTACTGTTTTTTTTTTATAATCTATTCATGATACAGTTACCTGTGAGTAAGTTAATCCCTTATAATGAAGAGATTTCTGAACAGTACTGTACTAGCATTGACAGCGTTGTTCTAGGTAAAAAAAATATTCTGGAGGAGAGGGGCATGCCCCAGCCCGGACCCCACCCGTTGAGTGAAACTGGAGCTCCCTATAGAGTTAAATAATTTTCTGGCTATGCCAAGGATTGTAAGATTTAAGCCTACATAGAGAGTAGAACAAAACTCACTCATCCAGAAATGAATCCTACAATAAATTAGTAAATAGATTTTGTATAGGAGCAACACATAAAGAATTGTTTTCTTTGAGTTATAACACAATCATGCGAAAGATGCAAAAATACATTCAGTAAACTGTAGAATGAAAAGTAGCTAGTACATACAGGCTAATAAATTTTGGGACAGTGGAAGATAAGATTTGTTTGGCTAAGGACTTCTTTAAGCCCAAGTTATAGAAGAGGAGACATTTAGAAGGACTCCTTAGTCAGTTTGGACATGACTAACTCTAATAAATTAGTTGACAGTACACTCAGTGAGTTAACTCCCTTAGATATAGGATATAATTAAGACTCACTCACTCAGTAGAATCATTTATTAGGTTGTTGTAATCGATACACCAAACAACAGCTTTTCTAACACACTTATTGACTCAAAACAAGACTAGAATAAATCAAAGTACTGAAAGTACTCATGGAAATTAAACTTACATAGACTTACACTACATCATCATCATCATTTCTAGTAATCACATCCCTCTAGGTAGAGTATTCTCGCGATAGAACTAGAACATGGAAAGGGAACTACTTATTGGTGGATGTAGAAAAGTGTAGTACTTTGGTCCACATGAAAATTCTGAGCTAGTGACAGCTATGAAAAGCTGAACTATATCTTTACTATATAAAGAAGTACATAGTATAGTAAAATGATAACAAGGCTGTTTAATTTTGTTTTGTAAATATTCTTTGAAAACAGATGAATTGCGTATAATACATAGCTAAGTCTTCAAACTTTTTGAATAAAAAAAGACAATGTAAACACTAATTTCCTTGTTTATCATAAACGGTGAAATACATCTTGAATATACATGATCGTCATGTTTACATATATGATATGTCCGTGACTAAGATGGCAGAACTTTTTTTAAGCAACATATAGAAACATGCTTCTTGTTGTCCGTCCATATTTTATTGAGTGTCTGGTTACCTTTGTTTGCCAGTGATTGTATCTGAGTCTGTGTATATTTACAGCTTAAGCCTTCACCTTCATGCAGTCGTAGAATGTCCCCAGTTTTAAATGACAGAAGTAAATTGAGTCCCGCTACAAGCAGAGATGTGAAAAGTAAAAGCTAAAAATTGATTTTTCCCAAAATTGCTAAAAAAACATTGAATTGCAAATTAACAATTTTCTAAGCTACTTCAGTAACATTATTGATATTTTTCATATCATTTACTTATTTTTACACATGAAATTAATTTTCCCAGTCATTCTGTAGATAAAAAACATTTCTACCGATGAAACCTTTATCTATTTTGTGAGTTAAAGAATTAATAGAACCTTTCGCAAACCTCAGAGGTGTAACCACTGATTTGAAAACTCTTCCGAAACACACATACAGGTTAACATTTTGAGAAATGCTCCCATATGATCACAATGATTGTATGGCAATGATTATGATAATGTCAACTATTATACCAGAGTACATGCACAGACACTTGGGGTTAGGAGCTTTAAAAAAAACAAAATAAAATTTAAAAAAAATATACAAATGTAAACTACTATATATTGTTGACGTTGAAAAATGTATTTTTTTCAAAATGGCTTATTTTAGGTTTTATTGATAGATATGATAAGTTTATGTGTTTGGATTGACAAAAATACCATTATTTTGTTTTTTCAAAGCTCCTAACCCCAAGTGCCTGTGAGTACATGTAGATACTATCATTACTTACGTATTTTTATAGTTTGGTCACATATCGATTTAGCATGTAAAACAATCTTGCTGAGGCTGTCTGCATCTGATGTTTGTTCAAAAACTGCTTCTAATTGAAACTTGTCAGTGTCTATCTCACTGCTGTACTCCCTGTTAAGTCTCCATAGTGCATTTAAATACAGTGGTGCTGATATCCCTGTAATAGAGACAAAATATTATTTTCATAATTCCAAGGACTGATATACATACAGTTTACATGTATATATTATAAGTCCTTGATAATTCCAACTATGATTCAGTAATATAGCAGCCTACAGTTTACCTTATAAGTTCTCCTTGATTATGTAATAGTACCAGTGCTTACCTAGCAAGAAACTGCAAACCTCTATACAAGAATCGCCTTGATATCAATAATTCAACCAGAGATGTATTATACGTCTCTGGTTTAACATACTTTTACACTGCATTAACGTTTAAACAAATACATGTGCTTTCAATTTGGGATGATTCTATATACAACGATGTAATAACTTATTTACCAGTTGGATCAAGATAAGCATTTTCAGCATCTACTTTGTCTTGTGTGACATCAAGTGCAATCACTAATCGATCATCATCTGAAACAGTACAATTCATATATATATATATACACAATGTGGTTAGTCACAAAAATTCTAAATAATTTTTCCATGTAACCCATATATACTTTTATTATATGCATTTTTTTCGTGACAGGCCCTTTTGCATATACATTACATTTCGTTGATGCGATATTACCGGGTGCTGGGTTTTAATCAATCTGTTCCGTATCCTAGACGCTTTAGGCGCTTATCAAAATCCACTCGTAATTAGCAGAAGACAACTTGACAGCAAAAGTTAACTAATGACGTCCGAAAGACGCCTCGTGATGACTTAGTTTCTTTAGATAAAGGTAAGAATTCAATCAGTACGAAAAGAACCGTATAATTCATATTGTTAGCATGTCTTGTGCATTCTAGCTTAATTGTCTTTTTTAATCATTGTTTTGTTCGGTAACAATATCACTGGGGGCCAACGACGTATCACGAGAGGCGGTTCGCATCGAAAACATGTGTATGTTATGCAACGAAATTTTATGTAAACAGTCTCTGGTTTTCTGACCTCCACATGCCATTTTGAAATGTTTGACCTGCAGGGGGACGAAATGTTATTTTTTTTGGATTGTCTTGTTAGTTGTTTTTATTAAGTTTGTATTTGCCGTTGTAAAATGCGTTTTCTGTACAATTATTGCGTTGTCATCCATCAAATTATGCCAGATTAGTCCGTTATTCTGTGTAAAAAACAGTTTTCCTCAAAATTATTGTGACATGAAACCCATTTGTAAAATATTTAGCACTCATGATACAGGCATCATGTCTGTGAACATAACTTAGCATCTCCCCACCGCTTATCAGATTCAATAGAATGTTTACACGTTAATTTAACATGGCCTTTCGCACTAGACAAGTGTGTATGGTGTCAACTGAAGTCTCTTTTTGATGTATATGTTACTAACAGAGTGTGTGATGTTTCAGTCTGAAGTCAAATGTGTATATCAATTAATATTTTGCAGTTGACAGATATCTATTTAATTATATTAACAGTTAAAATTGTTAGATGGTCTTATCTTTTACTAACTGCATTTTTACATAACAGATTTAGGCACATACTTATATAATTTACGAGTTTGTACAATTTAGAAATCTGCTGTTATCTAAAAAGTTTGATTACATTTCTTCGATTCGTTAACACCATTGCCCCATTCATTAGTATCTATAGCAATGTTGC
Source organism: Lutraria lutraria (assembly GCA_964023205.1). Taxonomy (NCBI): domain Eukaryota; kingdom Metazoa; phylum Mollusca; class Bivalvia; order Venerida; family Mactridae; genus Lutraria; species Lutraria lutraria. The sequence continues at coordinate 5,108,229 of OZ026838.1, forward strand.
ACCGTGCCAATATCCACCATTTGAAAAAAGGTGACCCAGTCTTGAAGACGTCTACGGTCAGTTATAATGCCGCCATCACACCAGAGCACGTCCGCACCACACTCGCAAAGTTCCTATCACGTCCTGAAAATTTTGATGGCCGTGGCAGGGACGGGGTCAAACTCGAAAAGAAATGATGCACTCAGGCTCGCACTACGCCCTTACAACGTCTTTGCCAGGTTATCACTGCGTCTATCACGTTGCCAGTAAGTTCATTACAGGTGCAGCTTCCCGTTGTCATCAGGTCTATTGCGTTAATACTACGCCCAAATTATGTGCTCACTACGTCCACGCAGACTGAACTGCGCTCTCCCTAGGTCCCAATAACGTCCTCATTGCATTCACTAGCTCCGTATGTATACTGTACCATATGTGTCCATTTATATTAAATGGTCATGATGGCCAAACAGAAGTCTTCTTTCTGCTTATAGTCATGCACTAACGCAACATAATCTAAGTTGCTTCATGTTTCTTTTTCTTCTATTTGTTATTTAGAAAACGGCAATTTCAGCACCCAAATGGCTTGTCAGGTGGTACAATAACAAAATGCATTCATTTGCTAACGTCCTGTCAGGACGCGGTGGGTGTAGTGCAATCGTTGCCCTAGTGTGATGGGGGTATAATTAGAATAGATGGGTTGAGAAACTTCTGTACATCCCGAATTCCGCTTGTTTCAGGAACAATTGGCAAAGGACAGACTTAGTCGGTGTGTTCACTTTAATAAATTTCCATATTGGTCTGTCACTTGTTACATTATTTGTAGGTATTAATTTTTCCAGTTTCCGTGATCGTTGTCATGTCGTCGATGTTGTAGATAACGTAATGGTCCTTCATTTTAAGCTGCATTGTGATATTTAGTTGTACCTCTATCATCTGCTTCCCTCATGAACGTAACGCTCTATATGCTGGAGTTTGCACAGTGTCATTGCGCTTCTAAAATGCTGGAGAATGGTGACTGGCAGTACATACACACCGCGTGGTCTGTATCCTGAAATTGATTTTGACTTCAGTGAGCAACGTACACATGAAGAGTGACCTTCGTTTAGCACCATACACACACTCTGTGAGAAACAAACACAGTCGTAGTATGCAAAAACCCCGTTCATATGTGCTTATTACACCTACAGAACATTTTAATGAAGACTGAATAAGTAAACCTTACCCAGTAAGTATAAGAAATGATACTCACGAAAAATATTTTAATGAAAAATCTACCAAAACAAGACTGTCTATGAACATCCCTAACTTTTGAGCTTAATTCATACGTAATTGGTACTCAGTTAACTGCATACAACTGTTTCATAGTATTAAACGTTTCTACTCACCATGTTTCGTGCTTGGAATATGATATTCCAGCAAAATACAATGTCACTAACTACGAGAAATGTCGTCCTTAGCTTTTCCCACGTTATGTGTACATAACATGTGACGTTTGTCGTTGCATAACATACACATGTTTTCGATGCGAACCGCCTCTCGTGATACGTCGTTGGCCCCCAGTGAATATAGTATGGGCTATATACAATCTGATTAAAATCATATTATCAAACTCGCTACGCTATCGAGTACATTTTGTACTTTAGTCACTTTGTAGATCTATACAGTACATATGAGTTATTGTCCCTTTAGATTTCTATTGAAGTCATTTTTCGAAGGTTTTAGAACTTTATTTTGTTGTTATATAACATGTTATAAACATAATATTTGACAGTGCTTCATGCAGAGCGTAAAAAAGTAGGGCCGAGTACCGGTTCACGTATCCAAGGACTTATATACATACATGTATGTATATAAGTCCTTGACGTATCGTATCGAATACCGGTATATAGGGTTCGGTTGATATAGCGTATCGAACGTTAATGCATCGAATAAATATCGATCAAAACAAAAAATGAATTTTAAAGACATGTTTTAGACCGTGTTTTGTGAAATTTCGTCAAAAGTTGTGACACATATATATAAAATCTATCTGCTGTCAACCACAAGAAGAATATAGTTGTTTTGCAGCTCAGCATGAGTGTTTAGCATGCCTGCTGATACAAATATCGTATCGATATTTTTTATCGATACTCAGCCCTAGTAAAACGTATTCCTGAGTAGTAGAGGCCCCCGGGTCTGTGGGGGCCTTCACACGCTGATGGCCTGTGAACATAGTATGAATCTAATCTGATAGGAAAAAATTAGGTGACACAATCATGCAATAATTTCAGATATTTTATATTTTTGAACCAAAGATACAAGTCTTACACATTTTCAAAATATGTTGTAAAATGATTCAAATGATTTAGGCTATAAACTATCAAACAAATGCCAATAATTTTGCATTACTATATTTTTGTAGCATCAACATTTTTAGCATCACAGTACACTGAGCAGATATGTATGATAAAATCTAATGCAGTTTTATTTATATAATGTTAACCTACTATAAGAAGGTAGGACTTTTTTGTTAACATTCTATGCTTGTACTGAAAACAGATTGGAAAAAAAAGAAAACAACGTTTTAATCAAAATGCTGAAGATTTTTTAGGGTTCGAGATTCATGAATGAGTTGCTCACATAACTGCATACCAACATTTTTTAAGATGGCCTTTATTAAATAATCTGATGTTATATCATTTGAATATTTTCCTTGCATACTTATGCTTGATATACGAATTATTAGTTGACTGCTGCTCGAGGATTCGATGGAACAGTCCATAGAACATTAAATTTTGAAAGCCATTTTAGTAAGCATTCAATGTTACTGTATTAGTATAGCTCTAGACTAATGTGAGTTTATTTGATTCATAAGTAAATTATACTTCACCAGTCATTGTCTCAGCTAAACATTTTATCCGATCAACTTGTACATTGTATGGTTGATTTTGGAAGCCTCCACCTAGCCATATGATTAACTTGCGTTCTTTGATGTCTCTGAAAAATAAAACATCCAACAGCATCATTCAATTTGATCCAGTTGTCCCTGGCCCCGAGGTTATACAACTTGAGGACAGTCTACAAGCTCAAATCTCAATTCACTTGACGATCAGAAATCAGTTGTTAACTTCTCTCATGCTTGCGAACTCGTACAAACACATGCACTACTCGGGTATTTGGTCATCAGATGTTCGCTGTGTCTCAAAACTCAGGATGTATCCCCTGTTCAAACACAGTTTTGATCTCAGTGAGGACTATATAAAAAACTAACGATCTATTCTTGACCAATTTCAATGCGGTTTTCACACACTTCTTGTAGAAACCGGACCAACGGTTGGTTATGTAAACTTTGTTCTTTAAACACCGTAGAAGATGGAACTCATTTCCTTCTGAATTGTGAACTCTATGATAATCTGAGATATGGAACGTTCAGTGATTTATTCAGTAACAATACACATCTCCCAATTAACGATATACTCGCACATACTTTGCCAATGTTCTTGGTTGTTTAAGTACAATAATACTATACTTAAACAACCAAGAACATTGGCAAAGTTCCATATTTGTGCTTAATTGTTATTCACGTAGCATGCAAAATTATTGTTGTTATATTTTTTGTCTGCGATTTCATTCTAACATGTTGTAAATATCCATAGAAAACAAACAAGTAACAATAATTATTGTAAAATATTATATTCACGATATAAAATTGCATATGATTGAAATATTTAAAACATCACATGAAAATTTATTTACAAAGCTAAATATGTTCTAAAGTAAAATTTTGACTATAAAGGTGGCTTATTTCTTATGCATGTTGTACATAATTCTCACAACTAAGTCGACATTCAAACGCTAAGAAGAAGATTACATAGATAGTGCATGGTATTTGCAAAGTATGTATGCTTTACTAACATATTCTTTTCTTTGAGAACGTTATTTCATAAATAAGTACTCCCCAATTTATCTGTTCATACCATTGCATGTTCCTGACATTTTGAATGTAAATAATAATTTATGAAACTTGGATTACATATTGATCCAATGGATCGGGTGCCTGTCTGTATTTTGAAACTTACATTTGTTAACACATTGTATGTTCATGAATATGCCACACTAATAAATACACTATCTATCTATCTGTAACTTATCGTCCAATAAACCAGGGATGCTGTATTATATGCAATACTAGGATAGCATTCCTGAATAAACCATGTACCAATAAAATGCGTCAACCTCACCGCAGGGTTCTCAATAAGTTTGTGGCCAACAGACCCAAAAGCTAGAGGGGGAGGGTCCAGGCATTTTCTAACAATATTTTATAAACTTTTGAGATTTTTAAAAGGCCCAAAAACATCTCTAAGTGGCTAAATTGGCATGCAACCTGCTGTTATTGAGAACCCTGTCACCGGGGTACATAAATTAGCACTATGTGGCAACCTTATTATAACTAAGATCATCTACGGTAATTCGGTGATGTGGCTGTACATGGTGTTTATAGTTTAACTATTATTGTTACACTCAGCTCATATAATGTTGAGACAAGAGGAATAAATGCATATCAAGTATTATCAACTGTGAACCATACTGTATATGATGATATTACAATATTTAAGGTGATGGTAATACATGTAACATATGAGTAAATACACATGTATATAAATTAGCAACTGTTAATTAATAACCATACCCAACTTTCGCGGACATGCTGATTTGGAAAATCGATATTATTTTTACATTAAACAAAGAAGGGGATTTTCACTATAATCGTCATAACTTTTATTCTATTTAAAATACGAAATTTGTACTCATCACAAAAGTTTAATTAATATTTTATCTTTCTAATGATGTATTTTTTATTATTTTGAATTAATGCTTTCTTCGACCCTTTTGCGTTTGAAAAAGACACCTGTCGATTCATTCTATATTCAATGTAAAAAAGCGTGAAACTGGTAGATTTTTCAATGAAAATTTGATGCTTTCAACATCATAACTTTTTCGGGGGAAATGTGATCAAATTTGTACTCATTGCATTCGTTTTGAAAATTTAATTTCTTTCACCATGTATATGAAAACAATAAAATAATATCTTCTTCGACCCTTTTGATGATTTTTAAAGCTACCCTTTAGATTTTTTAAGTTCTATTCGTCAATCGTTCGACAATTCTCGGATATTTACGTACGTTTACGGAAACAACGTGCATTTGGCGATGATCATATCTGCTGATTAGGTATCCATGTATATACAGTCACAGCATGATGCATTATACAGGGTAATAAAATTGGACCCGTTGAATCAAGTTTTAGGATAATTGAGGTAGAAGTTACAACATGGATGAAACTATAAGAATCTGTGAAATATTTGACTTTACTTCCGTATAAAAAGCAAAATCGATATTTAAAACCCAATTTGTTGATATTATAACAAAATAACATAATTAAAAGAATGGTTATCACTATTGTTAAAGCCCCATTAGCTTTATGGATGTTAGAATTGAAGTAGGTCTTATTTTACCTAGATAGATATGAAACTGACTTTTACTTGCAATAGAAACATTGGGTTTTTTCTTTTTTAATCACAAAGTACATATAGAAATACGGCACAGTATTTTCAATCATGTTGCAAAAGAATAAGAAAAACATCTGACATCAATTTATGAGATGAGGCTAAAGAAAGGCATTATGTATATATTGATTTAGAGCAAGTAATATGTATTTCTTATATTTTATTATTCTTTCATCTATTGTTCTAATGGGCCTTTAAATAGACGATGATATTTCATTAAATGAACTTTTTTATTAATTCATTTTTGATAATCTAATTATATGCTAAATATATCATTTTGGCATACGTCCACATGTCACTAATAAAAACATGTCATGAAATAATATAGATTACCTACTTTGTATATTTATTTTTTCAATGATGTGTATACAAAGGGTGGATAAACAAATCTTCTTTTTTAAATCACTTTATATGGTTGCTAACTTTACCTGTTTATTGATTTTTTATACGCATCTCACATTGACTCATAAATAATTGGGCACACCGAGTTATAGATACCATTTTATTTTCATATAATTAAGACGGATGGAAATTGCCATAAAAATTGCAGAAATTTAATGTACTGTTATACACCAGGGCCCGTATTTACAAACGTTCTAAGTTTTCCGAGTTGAGAATTTTCTTTATCTTAAATTTTGACTAAGACATAAGAAATTTCTGAGTTTTCATCTTAGATTTATTCTAAGCGTAAACTAAGACGGAATTATTCTTAGTTTGAAAAGAAATCTTAGTTTTGAAAATTTACCGGTGTCAGGGTTTTTTTCCACGGAATTTCCATACGTCATAGATTAGTTTAACCTGTTATACACTTTCTCAATTTTACGGATACGTTTGGTATTTTTTTCAGCCACAGATGACACAAATATAATTGTTGGTCATGTTTGCAGAATACAAATAGGTTCCTTACAAACAGTGTCACTGATATATCAATTCAAATTAATATGTTTGATATTATGTAATTTTATGAAGTATGCAGTAATTCGGTTTCAGCAACAGGAGTATCAACAAATGTAAATACTTAACATTAGAGCGGCATAACTCAAGTATCATTGATCGCTCATGATTTGAATTGATTCTTACTATGAAATATGCATACATGTATGTATTTTGTTTATTGTCTGATCTATTTCTGCTTGTCATATCATTACTCACAATTAGGAGATTTTGTAACAACAGGGGCTCAGTACAGCTGTAGAATATTTCATCCATAACTGAACATTAATGGTTAATAACAAAAACATCTTTCAGTTGTGCAGCATTTATTTCAAATTCATACAAATGCATGTTATAAAGTTTACTGATATCATTTGCTTCACTGAATTCATATTGTCATGGAGGATACAATTGCATGTTTACTGGTAGTTTCAAGATAACTTATACCTGTATCATACTCTATTCAACAAACCGTGCACAAAATAATAAATAAATAATACTATGGTTGATGATATACTAAAGTTACAATGATGTACTTGCGTGCATGTGCTTTCAGCAGAAACAAACTTTTCGGAATATGGGCATTAACAACAAGATGTAAACAAGGAAATAAAGATTTAAGATTATACAGTTGTCCTTGGATTTCATGTTCATATCAAACATTAATACAGCAAAACAGTGGCTGAATATATTTGCACCCAAAAGTGTTCATGCAAAGCAATGTTTATCTATCTAAATGTTTATCACATCAAAATCACATTAGGCACTGGTATCTGTCTTTACTAATGTCACCATAAATTGTTTCATGGAGTCCTCAAAAGAATCTGTGAATACAAAGAACATCATTTCAATTCATAGCAAGTCTTCAAAGTTGATAAACTCAGAAACTGATGCAGAATTATTTATAAAGAACCAAAATCGACATAAATAACGAAATACATTAAATGGTTTATGGTTTAAGGATATTTTAGTTCACATCGCACTGTCCTTGTATGACAATTAACTTTAACCAATATCTATCCAAAAATCGTACAATATCCCGCATATGCGCAAATGGTCAAATAACACTTACTTGTTGATTGTTCTGTCATAAAGTCCAATGAAAAGTATCTTGGATCACTGGCAATGAATTTCAAGTTAAGCACCACATTCTGCTGGATCTTTGCCTATCTTGTGATGGTAAATGTATCTTTTCACAGTATTTATAAGTGAAATTGACACGTTATTTTGACAACTGCTCCGCCCAAGATCAAGTCAAAATAACAACAGAAACGTGTTTAAAAGTTCATAATTCAAGAAATTAACCGTATTCTTCATAGATATGGACAAATAATGAGTTTGATGTATCATCCATTTTCGTTTTGTTTTTTATCTAAGAAAATTTCTTAAAGTTAAGACACCTCGTACCTTGACTAAACTTTTAAGATAAAAATCGTCGATCTAAGAATTTTTCTAAGATTTGTTTCACTCTTAGACAAATGTTAAGTCAAATCTTATAATGTAAGCAAACCTTGGCGAAAACAAAGATAATTTCGGTATTCTTAGATAATTTTTCATCTTAGTTGGTTTGTGAATACGGGCCCAGGTCTATAGCTAATTATCTTTTTTTTCTACTTCGTGATGGAAATAAATACTGTCTGCAACAGTTATTGAAGGTTGTAATGAATGTGGAAGTAATTTCATTTATAACTATTGAGTTTTAACCTACAAGACATGTGACACAGTGCAATATTTCTGGTTACTCAGGTTAATTTTGTCCCGCGACCCTAGACATTTTATTTGATCCGAGGAACGAAAAATCCTCTTTCTCCTATTTATCTTCCCACATGCATTCATGAGCCAAATAAAGTCCATATACCTACCTACCCGACTTTTAATAAGAACAGAACATTTTTTCACGCCAAGTTGGAATCATGATAGTTTAATGTTGATATAAGTAGTGAAAATAAATGTATTGTAAGCTAATGTGATTATATAAAGAATAGAATCAAATTGCTATTTGACTTAGTATACAATAACAAAATTATTACTTGGATTCTTGAATTTTTTCTTTTCATGATATTCGTATTAAATTTTGCAAAATTAATTTTACTGATGAAACAAATTAATGTCCATATGATACGTTTCTGTCCATTTTAATCAAGTAAAACGTACATAATAGTTGGGACATGCTCAAATCTTAGCAGAGTTCGAAAAGTACAAAATGTAGATTGATAGTTATTTTTTATTACAGTGACATGTACATACAAACATAAATAAGTATCACATATTTACAACAAATATATAAGTACCCGGCCCACTGGACCAATATGTCACCTGGAACTTAGCATTTATATACATCTCTTGACATATGATAACGTAAATTAAAATGGTATGATAGTTTTAGGAAAATACACAGAACTGTTAAAGAGAGATTTATAAATTAATATATATGTACAAATATGCTTGGGAGGCAAGACAGTTGATCAAGAGTACATGGCATTTCGTCTGCGATAATATAGTAAATACAATAAAAGACAGTGAAACATCGATTTTTGGATCAATTGAGATAACAGATTTTATCTGTTACGCGTGACTGACTATATTTCTTTATGACCCCTAATAAAATCAGAATAACGCAAGCAAGGAGGGTAACAATAGGTAGACTGTATATAAATCCCTGAATTGTAGTTGTTTCCCTTGAAAATTGATCAGATACTCGATCAGGCCATGTCGCCAAAGTAAGACATGTAAGGCAGGTAAATGAGAAGTATAGAAAAATGTAGGATTGTTTAGTTAGGATTGCTTAGTGGATTCTTTTAAAAATAGAATAAAAATACGTATAGCCGCTAACATCAACTAACTGTACCCTCTCATTGATAGAGGGCCGTGGATTCGTACCTAGCTACCGACCACGTCTCTTTATGTGAGAACGTAAACAGCTGCTGACGGAGGGTGGGAGTCTAGTACTGGTTCTTCACAGGAACGATGGTTAGGTGAACTGTCCACATCATATGACTGTGACTGTTGAAAAGGGACGTAGAATCCAATGAATATAGCCTACCTAATTTGTTGAATTCCTACGCTATAATCACCCGCGATTGGTTGCACGTTCAAAACATCACCATACGTCTTAGACACGGCTTCGCTGCACTCTTGTAAAAATTCTGAAATACACAAAGAGACTTATGGAGGTGGTCCCTAACACAGGTTTGACTGCATATATGTGTATGTGAAGAAATCAATCAGAAACGATTTGGCAACGAGTTTAGAAAATATAGAAATGTCGCATGCATACGGTAAAGGCTTTATTACTGCAGAAATTGTGAAGCAGTAATTATATCTTTAAACAAATTAGTGTGGGTTCACTGACTAAATATGACGTTTTTAATACCTTCAGATATGTCTATAGGAATGTAAGTAAGGGATTTTTGCTTCTTTAACAAGGCATCTATAAAGCTTCTTGACTTTTCTGAATTTCCGCTTCCCATCTCGACTAGAACACACGGCGACGGTACCTGGGCAACAATGTCCTATAAAATACGTCGAAATGTTTATCATTACATTATGATTTAGCTCGAACAATCATGAGGGTATTTTAAATATTGATAGTGAACGTATTGAGTGTCATTTTTAAACCATCGCCTCTCTCCTACAATCTTGCCGGACCCGCAATTGAAATGTCAATTACATGTACTAACACAATAACACAGTAATGGATCGAATACTAGTAAATGTACATACATTTGTATTGGGTTATCGATTTATTTATCGATTACATACGGTAAATAATATAACTATTTACCATTCAAACATTTTACCTATGTCTTAAATTACAAGACTGGAGGTCAAACTTCAAACGTATTTGAATGAAAATACTATTTTACGACGTCTACATATTTTCATCGATGCACAATTTTGGGTAGGAGAGATAGACGTTACAATAATATTTTTAAGTTATAATTACGTGTGACGAACATTATAAGTCAACAAACCAATTCTTTAATTCTATAGAATGGTTAACGTTTTAAAATATATGTCAATGTCATGTGGCATTGTTAATTTTCAAATCACGACATACTCAATGTCCTGAGTATATTGATGAACTCTTTAAAGTTTCTGATAACAGTTCGTATGATTTATTTTGATTATCTAGAAACCTAAATTTAGTATAGTTCAATTTTTAGGTCAGCAATGTTATTGTATACATGGAAGATCCCATTTGTACATATTTAGGTAATTACTATTGTAATATGCTATGGAGCAATCTATGAAATATTATATATCACTATCCTCTGTGGCGCAGTTGGTAAAGCGCAAGGTTTGTGAATCTTGACTACTTTGTTGGGCATCGCTTTTTATTTTTAACTTTTTTCATTTTTAATAAAAAGTTGACTTTATAAATATCGATAGAAAATAAAAAAAATTTTATTATGTTTATTTTTTTATTTGGGTTAGTTAGTTAGTATGTATCATTATTTTAACTAAGGAGTAATTACATAATAAGCAGAAACCGGTTTAGGTGTTTAGTATAAAAAATATTTGAAATTACTTTTGTACTCGCGATGTCATACAATAAAATGTATAAATGAAATACAAAAAAGAGAAATACACAAGAGAACAAATACATTCCTTTTTCCCTTTTCTCTTTATAATAATGAAAAAAGAAAGTGCCATTGACTGAGTTCGAACCTTATGCCACCTCATCCAATACACAATGACTCTGGTTCACGTGTATGTATGTGTATTAATGTAAGTTCATTAAAATAATTTTGAAAACTGTCCACTAATTTAAATAAACCTCTTTTTGTTTGTTTTCTCTTTTGTGTGACTCTCCGGTGTCCATATTGGACATCATCTTTTTTCTATTTTCGTGTAAAGAATCTCAATCCAATGCACTCTACTATCGTATTATGTTTTTATACTTGTTTATCTGTTTATGTTCATTTTCTGCATGTTAGTTTGACTATTTTCTAACAATGTCAAAGAGCCTCAACTAAAATGTTAATTGTTTACCTCATTTATTCATGTATCATGAAATGAGTGAATAAAAGTATTTTGACTTGACTTGACTCGTGAATGACACTTTACTACGGATTTAAAATGATTTCGGCAATCATTTTACAGTGGTTATCTTTACAATTGTTTCGTCCAATATTCGACCTTGACAATAAGACAATTGAACTATAGCACCTAATCAAAACACGTAACATTTTTATTAATCAATGATGATTGAATGGTTTATTTCGGTAAGGTGTAAATAATATAAAATGGAAATTTAAAATACATGCACAGTAAACATAGAATTACATACTTAAGACTATTAGTTTAAATTCTGCGAAACAAGTCAAACTTTCACATAGAACCAGTTTCTTCTGCGTAAAAGATTCATTTTCACTTTTTCGTAGTTTTCATGCAATTACGTCTAAATTTTATTGCTTTGGTGTTTTTGCATACTTTTATGTACACTGACAATGATAGATACATAAAACATACATGTAAGTAGCAAATGCGTGAAAGATACATAAAACATACATGTAAGTAGCAAATGCGTGCATAAATGTTATGTAGTATACATGTAGCTAACTTTAGAGAACAGTTTTTATAATATCAAGACTCATAAACCACAATATTCAATTCGCTAAGTTTTAATTACTGGACCGAAGAGGATTAACGATTGTAATTAATTGTCTGTTAACATTGAACGAGACGTATCTGCATGGCTACTTAAAATATAATTCAAATATTTTAAGACGGAGGACGTTATAGACAAGAAATATCCTTTTAAAAAAGACAATCGGTGTGTTTACAGTAGAAACTTTGTTCTTAGAAAACACTGTATATTATCTCATGTATTCAAATAGACCGTAATCTGGAATACAGTTTTTAGTGTTAAGACTCCAGAGTGAGATAAAATATGGTTTACATTCAACTTTATGCGTACTATAACAGTTATGGCTTTAAACACAAAATTAAGAGTTTAATGCTACAATTATACATTTTTTTCGGTAAATTACATTAATAAATGATATATTTATCTTATTTACTGTATATAAGTTATATTAATTATAACTGTTCATGGTTTAAAGGTTTTGATATTTAATATGCGGTTGTATTGATGTTTTTTCGACTTTCATCATTGCATTATTTTCAGATTTCAAGATTCTTTATTAATAACGTAAACATATATACATGTTTCTGGTTACATGATCCAATGAATTACATCAGAGACAGTAAAACAAATACTTATGGATTTGCCCTAAAAGTTTGTAGCAACAACGCTTTTAACCTATGAGAAAACTAGTTCCTACTTCAGCTGAAGATTTTGTATCAAACACTTAAAATCGTTGGTTGCAAATGTAGGTCAAAAGCAATATTTAGAAAGCATGTTGAAAAATCCGAGGCATTTGACGCAATTAATGTAATTTAAATAACAATTGTTTTGTTATATTCTTACATACAGAGTACTTATCGTTTGTTCAAAAAATACATGTACAATGTATGTACGTTACGTGCGATATGGATTCATAGAAGACAAATAATATTTAAGTGTACTGACAATTATGGTTTATTTTCTTAACCTGTAAAACTTGATATGACCAAATATCCGATAACGCTACCATAATTACCTACAGATATACATGTACATATACATGTATATAATTATATTGTGCGTATATACATGAACTATAAAGGTATAGGATTACTATATGTATGATCCTCTATAACATGACCTTTTGCGTATAAAAAGTTTGCTAAACAATTCCCCAGCAGAAATTAAAGTCTGTATTGTTATTGATTATTTCTTTGTACTGAAAAATGTTCCCGTTTAATCTTACAGTGATAACAATTAGGTTTTAAAATGGATCATAGAGTATTTATAGAACAGAACATAGAGACATACAGTAGATTTACACATATTATTATATTTGTACGTTATTTATCCTTAACGCTCGTCTTTCAAAAGCTTTAAATAAAAAACAACCAACTTTATTCAGTGTATTTATGTTATTAGTTGACATTAATTCGGTAAATCTCAGCATACTTGGTCTGGTAGAGTAAAATCTAGGTATGTACAAAGGGGTTTGTCACGAAAAAAAATATAAAATTTTTTTTTCCGTGTAACCCCTTTGAGTATGTATTGCCGTCAGTATATGGTTCACATTCTAGTACAAAATGGATTTCGTCCTCCAATAAATTATTTATATTGATGCACATAAACGTGACAATATCTCTCATTTCGAGGCACCTGTCTATATCGCCCTGATTCAATATTTTAATTGTGAGCACATAGTCTCAATTTTATAAGAACATTTCTAAACTTACAGTTGTTTATACTATACAACTGACACCAAATCTACGTCGTTTTATAAAACTAAATTACAACAACAACAACAAAAAATCGTACAAATAAGAATGATAATAATGGACATCTACTCACTTCTACATATTTAGATATAACATTGACCTCCGATTGATAGAAATAGTAATATTCATTATCCGAGAGACATCTGTCATTGAACAGGGAACCGTCTTTATCATAACGATACCAAACGGGCAAATATTTAGGGTTCGATTGCAGTCCCTCAATTAATTTTGATTTCACATCCATTTTAATTTAAGCAATAAAAATCCAACTTATATTTCACGTTATACAGTTGTAATTAATTTCACTTTCTAAAACATTATACACACAGCTGTACAGTAGATATAGACGCACAACGAGTTTATCTAAAGCGTATTACAGTTGTAAATAAAATATTGGAGGTACAAGTCGAGAATCAAAGCACTGTAAGGATTGAACACATTTACTTTTCCATAAAATGTAAGAAACGCGGCACTTAGTAATTAAGGTTAATCACACATACATTTGGATAAATTTCATCGTTTTACGTCTTTTGTTGTGAGTTTATATTAAGGTTGAATCATATTTAAAATTATACCTTAATTCTCTAGATTGTTATAATAATTTATTGATTTGTTAATATGTATGTACATTTTCCTGTTGTCAAAAGTCATATTGATTCAGAATATGTTAAAATGCATTTTGTATGTACTTCTGGTGTACTTTGTACAAAGCAAAATAAATGTATGCTCTGTTTTATGTTATATCCATTTTTTTGCGATTTTATTGTTTTTTGCCTCCTATATTTTCTTAAAATGTATTACCGGTATACATTTATTAATCAGTTATACCCTCATGAATGTTTTAATGCCATAGTTTAATGTTTGATATGAACTTTCTGTACATGTATGTCGATTGCTAATTGCACAGTGTCTTTGATCGTGTAATCTTTATAGGAGAGAGATACATTTTATTTCCAAAAGGCTAAAAACCCCACAAGGATACAAATATGCATCATATATGAAAAGGGCGCTTTGTAAATCTGGTCTAATATATACTCTTTATCATCGGACCCCTATCTAGAGGCTTAACGTTTGAATCCCCTGAAGAATTAGACAAATATTTCTAATAAGATGTTGATGTTGAATTTCTCCAATTGATGCGTATCTTATGACCCTAAACTTATATACATGTATATTTGACCAATGCAAGATTAAATAAATAAATATACGAGATAAGTCTCATGAAATGTACAAATTTCTGAATATTACCGAATGTCAGCTTAGTCAGCGGTCATCAAGGGGTACAGGTCAGGTCAACTGTCCACTGTAAATAACTGAAACACTTAAGCTAACATCGTTTAATCCAAGTCTAAATAAAACAAAATTATATGTTTGTCCTAACGCTATAAAAGTTTGACATGTTCGGTAGATAGAGAGGGAGATATTTTTTATATGTTGAACCAAGGCAAACAAACGTTTAAATACAGATTTTCTCATTTAACACACTTTAATATGACACTGGGTTAATTAGGTTAGACGCAGATACCATACTGTTTGATACTTGAAAAGGACTATTTGTGAAGTCTCGTGATGAAAGAAATATAACTAAAAGTTTAAAAAAATATTTGGATTGCAGTTATTTTGTCTGGTCGATCGCGTTAGGGATATCAATAATATGTTTATTATATGCCTCGTATGTAACAACTTCTGTTTATAAAAAGAATACGCACATATTAATATAAATATTATGAACTCCCCATTCCCATTCTCATTACAAGTATTTACTCTTTTTTGTCAAATTTAGGTTTTGTGAATATTTGATTATTTACTCGAATTAATTTAGACATATACTGCGAGCGGAGCTGACTTCATGTATTATATCAATAACACTGTACTTATATATTTTACGAATCTGCTCAATGTCAATCAAAAATCAATCAATAAAACATTATGGGCCTTTCTAATAATCTGGTCCCCGTTCCATGTTGCAGTGCACCAAAGGACAGACTCAACGAAAACCAGTTACCTTTTCCATTACTAGATAGTCTCCCTTAGGAGATTGTCGCTCGTGACGTCATTGCTCATGCGTTAAAAATATTGTTCATTTCCGGGAGCTATCATGGAAACTCAATAATAATTCGTCAATCTGATAATTTTGAGTCAATTATTAAGCTTTACACACACCATATCATAATTGTATAAGTCACTTATTTATGCACGTATTGAAACAAGACAGAAAACGGTTATTTTCATTTTAGGATAACAGACCCTAATACCAACATAGAGAAGTTAGAGGTACCTTATCCTTATGAATTGTGATACTTCAAACATAATTGATTAAATGTACAACATTTAGAATTATTTAACTCATGAACGTCAGTTATATTTGACATTATATTCAGTACTAACAAATACTCTCGACCCATTTCTGTGATTATGTAGCATTTTAAATTTCATGTTAATTGATTCATTCTATACTTCTATAAATCTGGTCCGAGCTCAATATAGTATGACGCTGTACATAGAAATCTTTAGCTTGGCAAATAAAATTGAATTTGCATGTTTATATAGATTTTCAAAAAAATTAAATGACTGTTTTTCTATTCGTAGGCCATTTAAAATACTAAAGCACACATTGTACATGCATCTCCCGAAAGTATAAGCGTTAACAACGTTTATTATTGCTATATATAGGTATGTCGGAGAGTGTCGGATATATCTCCTATTATTTCGGCGCAGCTGTATAAATTTGATTTTGACCTACATTTTTGGCATTTGGTTAAAAGTGTTGTTTTTGGACAGATGTCGTAATTGTTAGTTTATTGGTCCCTGGAAATAATGCAATCATGAATTTAACTATAATTTAAATATCAAAACTTTTAACCGTGCAAAATAAACTCAAGAGATTTGTTTATAGCCTTAACTGTTATGGTAATAGTACACTTGGTTTAAATGTCAACTCACAAACAACTTAAATAAATAAACAAACAAAGTTTTAAAAGAGCATGAGAATTGAGTCAGACAAGATCTCGTGCGCTTGTACGGTTAATAAAATAAAAAAACACGTATGCCAGATATGAGCAACATCTACCTGATAATAGATATATTTCTAATTCCATTACTATTAATTAGACCTTTTTTTGCTTACTTGTTACAGTTTTTTTCACAACTTGAGGATTTCCTGACATAACTGGTGAGAAAAAATGTAACCTTAACCACTAAGTACATTTTACCTAAAAGTCAATATAATTAATTATTTCCAGTAACAATGTGTCGCCATGCTTGACTATATATGCCAATGTCCGAAAACTGTACAGCCATATGACATTTATTTTGTATTGTATCCGATTGTGTGCCGATTTTCTTGTTTAAACTACAATTATAAGACAATTTAATCAAATGTGGAATGGCGTATTTAGTGATTCTTCAAGAGAAACACCTACATTTGTACTTCAAATATTTTTAAATTTTAAGTTCAATGCTTTATAGAAAATACCGAAAAGCTTTATGTAGATTAGAATGCAATATAAATGAACACATTCAACACTACTATTGGAAAACAACTACATAAATGTACATGTAATAATTTAACAAGAACTATCAGAAGACAGCGCGCTCGAATTTTATATGTCTTCAGTGTAATAAAATGCTTGATAGAGGAGAAAAATCTAAGTTTAAAAAAGGCATAACTCTGTTATGGACATTGTAGGTTAAATTAATTTCGATATTATGATACATTATTTTGGCAAATGGAATTATCAAGTTCAGGTGAGAATTATAGATACTTGTTAATCATCAAATATTATTTTACTGGTGCAGAAATGTACATTTAATCATTAGCTATTGATAAAAACTCATTTCAGTTATGTACTTTCAGTAATTATTGAACAACGCCACTTTTAGGACGCATAGCAAAAATGTCAGGTGGCTATTTTTTCACAAACTTCTGCTGTGATGATTCACCTTAACGGGTGAGTTTATATCAATTTTAATTTATCGAATTGCACGTGCAAATCGTGCACGCACTCGAGCGTTTAACAGCTTATTGGCGATTAGCCGCGTAATTATGCGACACATTTTGTCAATACACATTGTTTTGATTAGATTGCTTGCTGTGTAACATTTTCTGCAAATTTTATTTGAATTAAATTATAAATGAAGAAAATATAAAGAAAT
Organism: Lutraria lutraria; assembly: GCA_964023205.1. NCBI lineage: Eukaryota > Metazoa > Mollusca > Bivalvia > Venerida > Mactridae > Lutraria > Lutraria lutraria. Next base: position 5,126,188 of record OZ026838.1, read on the forward strand.
ATAGAAATGCGTTGGAACTTGATTTGTTTAGTATATGTGTCGCGCAACTTTTGTGTGTATTACATAGATTCATGGTTATAGTTCAATCGTGTGTTTTGAGCCGTGACGGAAGAATACACTAAATAAAATTGGGTATTTATAGTACTTGATCCAAAAGGGTTTGTCACGAAAAAAAAATCTTGATTTTTTCCCATGAAACCCGTATATATATAGAAGGGAAAGAACTTCGACAATTCGGAATTTTCCAACGCATGTTATAAACTTCCATGTTATTGCAACACAGTACAAACTATTTAACTCATACATAGTGCAACGTGTGGGCTTCTCAACACACTAACAGAAAATGTATACTTTTACTACCTTAAAGAATATTTTAAAGTCGCTATTTAAGATTTTTCACTCGAAAAATTGTCAAATTTTACAAAAAGACAGTCGTAAATCCGTTGTAAATTTCGAATTGTCGAAGTTCTTTCCCTTCTATATATATACGGGTTACATGGACATTTTTTAAGGATTTTTTTCGTGACAAACCCCTTTGACTTGATCATGTTAAAGTGTTCGGAATATCCATATACCCTATTTGACGTAGTAAATTCCTTTGAATAATTTCGTCACGTCTCAGAAACATGGTCGAGCTATACCTATCTAAACTTTTAATCGTTCTTCGGTTGATGCATATTTACAACCATAGGCAATCGAATCCGTGATTTTTATACGTTTATAGACGTTATTTTTCAATTTAACCCATCGAACAACGCAAACCTGTCGAAAGAAAAAAATCTTCAATTTTTTCCGTTATTGAGTGTATAAAAAACACCAAGGTAGCTTCTAAAAGCTGTCAAAACTTTTAAATTTGGGACACACTACAACGAAATCAAGGTGCCCGAAAAGCTCGTGCAGTTTAGAAGGAAAGCCGAGACGCACGCTTATTTTCGTCACTCGAGTCCGTCAATCGAAAAAATGGCGATTGAAAAATCACGGAATCGAGTGCCTATGTTTACAACGGAGTTTTTCATTCGTGCAGTATTCACAAAGACAAAGACCTAACACAATTTAGATCGCGTACCTCGATAGTTTTGATATGATATAAAGAATGACAATTTCTGATTCGAAAATGAGGGACTTTCCTGTGAAAATGCATTATAAAGGTTAGCACATTTCCACTCATCTCACTCTACTAATATTCCTGTTTGCATGCGGTACTCTTTGGTACCTTGAAAGTAATTATAAGTAACAATAAAGGTGACAATATTTCTAAGTTGAAATGGGAAATATTCTATCAAAATGCATGATAGATATGGTTCTTGTTCTTGTTAAATCACAGGAGATTGAAATTTTATCCATATGTCACTTGCTACATCAAATCACTCATATATGTATATATATAGCTTAATAGTGCGAGGCTATATCTTAACTTTATTCTGAGTCATAATTTCAATCTCCTGTGGTTAAATCAAGTTTCATGCGGCTCCCTTTAATACTTTTAAAAGGGGGATAATTCAGACAGGATATGATTCTTACTCACTGCACTTCTTCTCTTAACACTTTACCTAGGTTTCAGGTCCTTTGGTACTTTTAAAATACTAGTAATTGTTAGTAAACGTGATTTTTTTCCAATTCTAAAAGGGATAAATGTCAAAATGCATGATACAGTTATAATGGTGATCAGTACTCTTCCACTCATTACGCTCTACCAATATATCAAGTTTCATACAAAAAAAAACTTCAAACGTTTTAAAGTTATTGCAAGTTTCAACTGAAAAGTGTGACGGACGGACATCTGGACGGACGGGCGAACAACGCCAAACCTATATTTCTCCGACATCGCCGGGCGGAGGGTAAAAATCAAACCTTTACAATATAGGGATAGTTTTCCCCTTTCCCGCAATGTGAAAACATTTACGTGAAATCCCTAATTACGAACATTTCCTGTAAATAAATATGGAGAGTTATTCTGTATGTATGGTTTGCTTATATGACTTTGGTTAAGATTTGTTTTAGAAATGTGCACAATGTTGGTTCTTATTGTTACATTTGAGACGACCCGGCTCTACTACAGTGCGAACTCGAGATCTGATGTCCGTAACCGAATTTATAGTCGCTATTTTCATATAAGCACGTGGCTTATGCCTTTTAGCAAAGAAAGAAAGAAAAACACACACACACACAAACACAAACAACAAGCTAATACTGTAGTGCTTGTAGACAGTTACGAAAATAATCTCATGATTTATATAAAGTTGGCATACTCATGTTAAAATCTTATTAATCAAATACATGTATACAAATGTCAGATAGGGCGGCAAAGAATTTTAAACACTTCTATTCGTTCCCAAATATAAGCTATAAGACATACAAAAAACAACTCAGACAGCATAGGAAAATAGAAATTATATTTTGATTATAACGTACAAACAATATCATTATATTTTCTTTAATATCATAAACATACACTGGAAAGCATACAGTTAGTTCATTCAAAACAATAAATGTGCTATTTTGCAAATAAATTTCAATACAATCACTCCCTTTCCAACAAAACACAAAACAAGTGAAAAGAAGGTACATGTATAATCATAATTTAATATAACGAAGCCTTTAATAAATACAGAACGTTTCATGACGGCAGGGCATAAACGAGTACGATTTCAAACATTAATATTTACGTACATCGATACCCGCCGTTATATCGGCACTCGTAGCAGCCCAACGTAATGGTTAGCGTGTTTACTAGTACATTTTTGTATTTGGCAACTTGAACTTGACAAAAACTCTATCGCATTCATACGTACATCCTTAACTAGTCGAAGGACCATCCATAGATAAAGGCCACTTCTTAGTTTCAACAATAAGTTGTACATATATTGCAATTAAACAAACTGAGAAGTACATGTAAAAATGTGTATCTGTAAGAACAAAACCTGAAACTCTGATACACATTTTGGCAATTCTCTAAGTGTTTTTTTTGTGTGTGTGAGTTGTTCAACTCCACTTGGCCATCACTGGCGCGGTGCATGAATTTTGAAGCGGACCAAAGTGCTCGGTTCTCTACATCCATTTCCATGACATATTTTTGAATTCATAAATAGAAACCTCCTATATATAAATGTCAGCTCACCTGAGTACTTGCAGAACTTTGACTATTGACAGGAATTTTATGTTATATTCGTAAACTGTTATTATGATTAGGTAAGCATATATCTTTATACTGATTTCAGACAGATATCGTATAAATACCTTATCCTAAAAAATATAACGGTAATATTTACATATACAAGTTACATACATCAGTATCAATAATTCAATATGATATACATGTATGTCGCGTAAGTTGTAAATTAAGGTTAATATGACAGACATGGATAATTTAATAACTGCTTTTCGACATAGCGAAACCAATAAATAGAAGTGCGTGCGCAATATGCCCACATGTATAAAAGATCTTTATTTTAGGCATTTAAACATTCAATTGCAGACTTTTCAATATCCAAGCATGTTAAATAAACAAAGCTGCAGGAGTATTAGTTATTAAGCAACAGGAATATAACAACAACATATCAAATACAAAATACAATACAAACAATCTGGAAACCCATCTTTATACACGAACTAAAGCCAATTTAGTGAACGCCGAATTCCTCCAAATTCATACAACACATTCACAATATAACTAACAATGTATGTTGGCACGAACAGAATTCATGTAAAATTTTATGCAGACGACAAAAACGAGTAATCATCACAACATATATACGTCAGTATTGAATTAATTCGAAGGAACCAAATAATTAATGTAAGCATGAAATTGCGATTTTCGAATTCAGGGAACGTACGAGAATCCTGTAATACACATTGAACACTGTTTCTTGAACCTATTTGTATCATATATAGACAATAACCACGATTCTGAACTTCACCCACAAATGAAACAAACAAACTCTGAGAGGAGTGTTGGTGCACTTAATGAATGTAAAATCAACCAATGGAATGTAGCTGCTGTATCACGTGTTCAGGACGCCCAATCATACAACCATCAGTCATAACATTATGACGCCACGACTAAGTCTTACGTCACTAGATTACAAAAAATACTCCGCACAGAACAAAGGAAAAGGGAATGAGTCTAACTGAACAAATCCAATTACTGCATGAACACAAGTTTTGAAATTGAACAATTTAAACAAAAGTACTATTTCACCGTTCAGTAAAACATCCCAAAAGGGGTCACTTTGATGAAGATTTAGCAACCCCTTATCTGTAGAAAATATGAACAGAAATTTACATCACTTCCGCTGAACTTAACAGTTAAATAACTTATTTCTTTTTTTCTTTATCCTTTTTCTTGGACCCAAAAATACCTTTTCTAAGAAGACCAGATGATTTCTTTTCTTCAAACACAACCCCTTCAGAGCCGTTACTGGACTGTGTCGCAAAGAGTGGATTCTTTTTCTTGTGCGCAATAACATAATTGAAAACATTTTGCATTGAAGTGTCATTTCCCTTTGTACGCCGCGCATAAATACACATCAAGTAGTTCCCATGTTTTCCAAGCTTGATGTTGAACTTAACACTGGTGCCACTTCGCTCCATCTTTACGAATTCCTTGCAATCTTCGTCCGGTTCCCGCAACATGTGACAGGAAACTTCTATATCAGCGGGTGCTTCTATATCAATCTGCGTTTCTGTGTCATTTTCTTCCATTGTAATTTGTGCGTCTGGGTGGGATTTCAACTTCAGACCCAATTCATCGAACGATGAATAAGGACCTATTGTACCTCTGCGAGCAAAGGAGCGATTTATTTTCGGTAGCTCTACGGGATTAGAAACTTTTACGGCATTCAGAAGGTACTTACATGCGTGTGATAATGTTTTAGCTTCAGATGAGCGAGGTTTGGCGTAAATGTCAAGGCCATATTGGCCAAGTTGAGGCATGGTGGCTGTAACAGTAAGGACGTTATTCTCCACTGTATGATACACAAAAGGGTCCAAAGCCTTCTGTTCCACATTATTCATTTTTAATTTGACTACAAATTGAAGAGCCATTGGCATTCGGAATTTCAAAGAAATGGAATCTTCAACATTCATTATACCAGCCTTTGGATTTTCTGGCGAGTCATTACTGGATGTACTTCCGGTATCAGAAGACGAATCTGATTGGTCGATGAAAATTGGCAACAATCCAAAATGTCGGGTTGCCTTCTTTGGACCCCATTCCCCGGCAGCACAATCGGGCAATGGATGCATTTTACCTTTCAGAGATTTGCATCTTATTTTAAATTTACAAGCACATTTCAGTCTAAATGGAGAAATAGTGTCATCAGTTGTACCAATCTTATTGCTCTCGTCAATTTTATTCGCAAATATTTCGAAGTAGTATTCGCCAGTCGTTGGAACATGAATACTAAACATGGCAGTGTTATCTAGCGTGGTCTGGAAAACGAATCTTTCTAAATTTGCACCTCGGTAAGTTGCCTCTAACTTTCTTTCCGTGTCAGCAAATCTTAGCTGATAGTAGAAAACCAAATCATTTTCAAACGTTTCTGGAATTCGGATTCGAATATCGGCACCGCCTCGCTCGTTTGTCTCAATAACTGCCGGCATGGTACGGTCGAAACGCATTCCAAAATGGAAGAAAACAGAACGTACGAACGGAAGTGCTTCGAATTCTTCCAGTGCTATAGGCGCTTCAAGAAGCTGCCACTCTTTCTCCTTCGGCCAAAATTCTTGAATAAATTGATCAGGGTCGGCCAAAAAGTAATGTTCATCATACTGGTACCGTATTTTATCTTTGGACTTGGATTTTTCATCCTTATTGGATTTATCATCTTCTTTGACGCCATTTTCTTTACTTTTATCTGACTGTCCCCTCTTTCTGTCTTTATTCAATACCAAATGCCTGTAAAACGAATAGAGACAATCACTTATAATCATATAAAATCGTTAACAGGTAGATGCTACACAAATGCTATTTTCAATGCATATTTTAGATCTAGGTCCTGTTTTAACCGTTATTTTGTCTATTACTGTTAAAGACAGTAAATATGTTGTATTTCTAAAATTTGTTTAAGCGTTGTTCTACATGCCTTTAGAATTAAGATTTTTTATGAAAGCCTTCTAGAGAGATTTTTCTTGTTCCGGGCTGTTTAGAGAGATTCCACTGTATTTTTGGGTTTGAGTTAATATTGTAATACATATCATTATTACGAAGGTTTCTTACCGAGCGCCCCAATTACACTGTACCAGTCTCCAATCACCGTCAATTAACACAGCATTCCACGTGTTCTGGAACATTTCTGGCTGTATCTTCATTCCGGGCTCATAACCGACACTTTTGGAATGGCCCTTGATTTCAACACAGTGGAGACCAGCGTAACTGAAAACGATTATATAAACTTTACAACGGAAACCAGATATAGGTAGAAACTCACAATAAACATTTCAACAGCAGAAAAAGTTCGGTTTAAGCAGATTTTTTATATCGTCGATTTATATGACCAATTCAACGATTCGGAGATAAAAAGTGGCCCCTACTTTGTAAAAATTGCGATTAATGTCTGAGTTGACTCTTAAAACTTCAACATCCATTCGGGAGGCGGAGGGGGTGTTAAATTCCAATTATTTGCAGTAGTTTTAATAAATAATACAACGATTCTTTTCATAGCATATTTATATTTATTTATAACGTAGGCCTATTCACGTGAAATATATTTTTTTTTTAAAACTTAAAAATTACCTGCAAAGTCGCATGAACAGAACATGGTAAGTTTCTGTACCGTACTTAATACCACGTAATAAACCGAGAGGTGTGTCAGCGTTTGCTGATTCATCAAAATCCATAACATTAAGATCTTTTACAGTGATCCAGCGGAATATGGCCCTGAAATTTAAAAAAAATCAAAGTACTTGAAGTACTCATGGAAACTGAACTTACGTAGACTTGCACTGCAGCATGGACTGGTAACCAGTATAACAACTGCATGACAGTTTTTATTATAATATTATATTACCAATTCAAAGAATTTGACTTCTTTGTAAAAGGGAACATAATTTTTATTATAAAATAATATATTTTGAAGAAGGGAGACAACTTCAGCTAAAATGTTATAAAGTTAATAATATTGATGTGATTTATCTCCCTTAGTATAAAAGCTCTTATTTGGTATACGCATAATTTATGAAGATGTATCGGAAAATAATTGATTTTATGGAAACAATCTTATCACATTTACAATCTTATTACATTAGGTTCGTACAGTATGTTTGTTAAGTCAACATTTGCCACAAAATGATATGTTGTTAATGACCCAAATAAACAGAGACAAGCATGTCCAACAAAACAACGTTTGTTTCTGGTTCCCCGACGTACCTTATGTTTTGCAAACAACCGTAGACAAAGTTTATTAGGCCCGAGGAATAATACATCCACTTCCTCACGTTTTTACCTTTCCACACGCTTTCAACAGACAAACAAGTGTCCCTCCAGATGACCTTGACCTTTACTGACCTTAAAATGCACAGGTCATGTAGAGGTTGTCATGAGGAACCAACATATGAAGTTTGAAAACTGTAGGTGGAAGCGTTTTGATTTTATAGGCTAGGTTGAAGTTTGGTACAAACAGACAAATAAGTCAAAAACGATATGTCCCCGGGACCCCGATCTATTGATACGGGGATATAAAACGCTCCGACATATACCTACCTTATTTTAACGACCATGAAACCAGAAACAAACACTTAATGCCTTAATGTTCATCTACTTCATAGTTCAACTTATATTAACAATTTGTATTTTCGACAACATTCCACAAGTGTACTTTACTCTAGAACTGTTACGTTACCTGACTTTCTCTAAATCAGTCAGCAAACCATCGGTCAACTCATTCACTAGGTCAGTGTAAGTCATCTGGTCGTTTTGAGCCACCTGAGATATACAAGCAACATCATACATTATAATAGTTCAGTCGTTAAGACTGTGTTTAAAGTCACACCAACTTCATGTAGAAGATAAAATCTGACATTAAGGAGAACGACCTTTACATCGTGCCGATTGTTTTGTTTTATATGTTAAAGCATTTGTAAGTAAATAAATACATGTAGAAAAATGTAACTAAAATCTAACAGAACTTGATCATTGTTTCATGAAAGGAATTTAAGGACTATACTAGTACATTTGTATATCTCTATACGGTATTAAAGATACATTATATCTACATGTATATAGCATTATCTAACATCATATACAATGTACATTTACATATGTACATACGAGTATATACTGTATACGTCATTAAATTGGCGGAGCTAAAATATGGCTTTCTTTTCTAAATAATAATAAATATTGGCGGTGGTCAAGAATTGGCGATTTTTTTAAAATCCGCCAAAATAAACATCACTCATCGCCGTCGCCCGCCAAAATTAAACCATCATATAACCAAAATGACGCGACTGTAAATACATTGACTGGAAAATAAACCAATGACTTGGAAAGAAAATAAATGAAGTGCCACGGAAATTTTATAAAATTGTATACCTGGATAACTTTATCATCCAAAGCATCAAAGACATTTGGATCTGTGTATATCTCATTCTTGGTACAAACTGGTGGATGGGGAGGTGGTAACTCCGCCTTCTTGGTTTGCTCAAGCACCTCCATAGTCTCAATAATCTCCTTGACCACTTCTTCATTCTGAGGGTCAACCATTGGTGGCGGCTATAAAAACAAGACAGCAATGAATTAAAACCTGGTCTTACACGTGGTTCGTCACGGCCCGCCCACTCACAACGTGAAATGTACTTAATTAAGACATTTGGAGAGTGGTATGCTTTGGGGGGGGGGGGGGGGGTGGAGGGGTGTTGTATCTGTGATAATGTTCTTCGGTTGTTGTTGGGGTGATAATGTATTAATGTGAACGGACTGTATAAAACATTGACTGACTAACAATTTGAATATTGAGCATCTTTGGGAAAAAAACATTCTAAGAGTAAGCGATGCTTCCCAACATGCAAATCAACTTCTGGGAATTAAATGTTGAGTTGAAACAACCGAACAAGGGATCAAATAAATGGAAGCCAGTTTTGGGGAAGCTTATGCGAAGTATTAGAATACGTGCACTAGTGGGCAACGCAATGCAAATGAAAAAAAGTCAAACACTAAATGAACATATACGTAGGCTATATCAAGTGTCAGAACACATAGTGTATTTGAAACATAAACATCTTGGAGATGCCTTGTGGAAATGTTTGGTGTAGTAGCCGTGTAATTTCCCCACCCACTCTACTTTCTGTCTGATTTTTCGATACGTTCTTTTATCCGGCATAAGTGCATAAAAACAAAGTGGGTGGGGTAATTGTACAAGTAGCTGTTACATCACATATTTGTGAACCATTTCATTTTTCACAAGTATTCAAGCCAGTACGGGGTTTCAAATCGGTAACCCTTAAAATATGTAATATATAGTATGTGTATTGTGGTGCATTTTAACCTTAGGTAATTCTATATTACGTGAAAATCACGATAAGTGTATGTAATTATGTATATTTAATTGAATTTTCATGTTTGTCACGTATGAAGTTTAGCTACCGAAAATTCCGTAATAAACACCCCAGTGTGTGTGTGTGGGGGGGGGGGGGTATATTTCGGAATATTCTTTTATAACTAGTTGAGTTATTGCTCAAACATTTTTGGACTTATTTGATATAACCTGAACGATTATTAGAGTATTTATGCTGAGTCATGACTTTTCCTTTTTCCTACAAAAGGGTGGTGCGTTAATTATGGGAGGAGTGTTTATGGGGAATTTTGGAGTATGTACGTATCGTATATCAAATAAGTTTAGAATATACATCATTGATTAGCGGTCCATGTCTTCGGTTATGTAGCTGTTCTCTTGCCAAAGGGTGTATGCAAATTCGAACTATTTTGTGTGAGATTTTTTACGGACAATTTGTCAAAGTTTTATGAAATCGCAAAATGGATGAAACAAATATTAAGCCGGGTATACTGAATGGTGTGTTTTATACGTTGATACATGTGTATTGAAGTGCAAATATTTGACAACGAAAATTATGTCAATTTAATACGAAGTAAAAAGTCATCTCATAGGTAGTGAAAAGCTAATAAATATATTTAATGGAGAAAAGGGGCGTAGCTGTCTAAACGCTGTGAAGGCCGTGGCTGATGCTTTTTCAACAGCATTTGAAAAGAAAGCAAACAATAATTCGGGGGAGGGGTGGGACATGCTACGAGACCTCCCCGCCAGAATTCGACCAACTCATTGATTTAAACCAAGCCACTCCCAAGTCCATGGCATGCACGATAGCTGTGTTTTTCAACAATGTTTTTATAAAAGGCGTATACATTTTAGCAAGATTTGTTACTGTATGTAGACGAGCAGTAAAAAATCATTAGGAAACAGGCTTAATGTATTAGGAGTAAACATGTCAATTGATAGCCGTCTCATCTATGTCTTGTCTAAGACTATTCTAACCTATGAAATAATTTCATCCATCTACTTAGCACTAAAAAGATTAACTCCAATGAAAGCTCTACATATATACATAATATATTCCGGCATTTTTAAGATTTATAATTATAAATGCAAAACTCATCCACAAGATAATCAGTTCAGCCATGTTCGTATAATTCTAATAACTTCGTGATTGCCCAAAATTGTTTCATTAAAATCATATCCATCAATTCATTATGATGTCTGGTTTTTCTAAAGGGTCTGAATGAGTATATTGTACACCAACAATTACAAAATTTGATTTAATTGAGATCTGACACAAAAAACAACAACACACAAATAGTTGAATATCTATATATCCCAGAGTCAAACTTGTCTGTAACGCTCAGTCATTAGAGAACAGGGCCCCGTTCTATCAACTTGCGTAGTTTTGGATTTGAAGGGCTTGTCGACATGTATACACGTTTCAGAGAAATACTTAAGAAGGTAACTGACAACCAAAGTAATTCTTCTCCTAACCTAACTCTTATTCACGCCCATAATATTACTGTAGGTAAACAGTCCTTGAATAATGGAGACAAAGTCATGTTAATGCTGGCATGAACCCATAAGTATTGGTTATGTTAACCTTCCATCTTGAATTAATGAAAAACTGTTAATAAATGACAATAAGCCTAATTTAATCAGAAACAACAGGTGCTTTTTAAATCACAATTCCCGTGACCTGAAAAAAGAACAGGCCCTCTAGAGGTTGTCACGAAGAACCAATAAAGTTTGAAGATTATAGGAGGAAGTTTTGATTGACAATGACAATGATAAAGTTTGGTACAAACAGAAAGACAAACAGACAGACATGCCAAAAACAATATGCCCCTGATCTATCGATAAAGGGGGATAAAACAATCAACGAATTCGTGATGAAATCGAGCAAAACGAATAGAACGTTAACGTACCTGGGCTTCAAGTTCTTTCTCTAAATCTTTTCTAAGTTGTTCCTTCTTTTCAGCCAGTAAATCCAACATTTGTTCACTTTGTTTTGTTACCATAGAGGAAGTCATGTTTTGTTCCTTTTGTTTGAGTCTTATAGTCATTGATTCTTTCTTTTTATCTCTTTGTACTTTTAAAGTCTTCTCCAGTTCTCGTTTCTGGTGTTCAAATTGTACGGTCATCATCTGTTAAAGGTAAACACTGCATTTTTAAAAATGGATAAATAACAATATTAGAACTTTAAAATGTCCAGCAGCCGGTAAAGACATTGTGAACTGATACATAAAAGTGCAGATTCCCAATAAATAAGTTAGTTTCAGAAAATATGATTTTATGTCTGTTGGATTTTCAGATAATTGGCAACAAAGTGTTAAGGACGAAGAGCACAAGCCGGGAACAATAGATAACGTTTTATGTACATCGATTCAAGTTTCTTCAAGTATGATGTCAGTCGTCAACTTCATTCCAATAGACGAGGAATTGTTTCATACATCACACATGGATATTGTCAGATTCCAGGTATGAAATAGCTTTGCACTTACTAGTAACCTTTGTTCGGAGCATTGGAAAACGGCTAACTGATAGACGTATATAGGCGAACTGCTTGGTCAAAGGATCATTAACGTCAGTATTAGTCCCAGTTTCATTACCTTTCTTTCCCTGTCATCTACCTTCTTCTTTTTCTTCGTCATGTCCTTCTCAAACATTTCTGTAAGTTCTTTAAGTCTTACTTCCCACTCTTTGTTCACCTCATCCGCTAGTTTCTTCTTTTCCTTTTCTCTCTCCATTTGGAAATTCTTAAGAAGTTCATCTTCTTCTTTCCTGTGCTTAACTTCAAGTTCCACCTGAGCCTCCACAAGTTTCTTTTTATACTGTAAAACACAAAAATGATACATATAACAATTGTCTGTGCATAGTTGTGATTGTTGATCTTACATCAGTTATAAAGTGATCATATCAACATTAACACAATTAACTCTTTGACGACCCCAAATCTTACAGAGAAAACGAAAACACAGACTTGGTGATTTTGATACAAACACTGATACGAACTATTTCAGTTTTTTTTCTAAGAAATAGAGAATTGACGTTCGTGCTATACATAAGACACGGTTAAGATTAGGGATATAAATGCCCGCTTCTCCGCTATCTACACTCCTCTCCATCTTGGGCGGCCTTAAAAATACCATAGCAGTCGAATGGGCATTTAAATAACAGACAAACAACAATTTAAGACACGGTTTAAGTTCATAAAATTGTCTAAAATGCAACTACAATGTGCATTGTAGGCTAATATAAAGAATGATGACTTAACGAAAATGTTTACATTCAAGACGAATGCGTGCGTTTGCGATTTTCATGAAATTTAATCAGCTGTTTATTGACTTAATTGATATAAAGATATAAGAGAGTCCAAGTTATAAATTAAGTGTATGACGACGACAATTGATCTACATGTACGACCGAAATCATTTCAGTACAAGAAGACTTAATTGGGACCATTAGATAAAAAGGAGCTTTGCTCTGTACGTGGTCATTGCACTTTACCACTACATACTAATTAGATAAGCGTAATAGGACGCACAACTTTTCTTATCTGTTTTTTTTTTCTAAACAAACCTTTCGTACTTTGGAAGGACGATTCGTCCCAAATTATTTTCGTAATTTTTATTTTGCTCTTAGAATCTTTATGGTCGGCGCCAAATTAAAGGGACAGTCAGGTTACCATAGCCATGACTATATTTTCTGATCTAATGCGAGGAGATGTATGGCATCAATCGGAACTCCTCGGCGTTTGTCCAAAGATAACGGAAATGCCCGAGTAGTTACGATTGATATGACAAACATATTAAACAGAATATCATACTAAAATCCATTTATGCACAGCATAAATATTATTTGCATAATTCATTATTACGGATTCTATTATTTTTAGATTTGATATTGTTCTACTATGACAGTCGTTCAATCCATTGATTGATTGATTGATTAAGTACAATTGACTTTATTGAATAACTAAACAGGATATTTAAGCAATGAAATAAATACCATACGACGGGCTGTTGAAGGTTCTTCTCTAGGATATATGAATCATTTGTCTATATATAGTAGTATGATAAAAATAGTCCATCAAGTGCAATAAGATCGTAAATTGTTTATAGTTTAAGAATCTGAAACATTCCTATAGAGGTTATCTTATAGGCTGCTTAGGCCATCCCTAAAAATGTTTGTTTGCTTTTACCCTAACAAATGAATTATCAGTGGGTACATAGGAAGTGTTATTTAAATACTGTGGAATCATTAATTTTCGTTGGGGATTTAATTTCGTGGAATTCGTGGGTCGGCTCATCCACGAAATCAAATCCCCACGAATTTAAATGCAGATATAAGGCATTTCTTTTTTAAAATCTTAATCCACGAATTTATGTCCCCACGAAATAGCCATTTTAGTAAAAACCACGAAAATTGAGCCCAACGAAAATAAATGAAAATACAGTATGTTTTTATTGAACCCAAAATACATGTCAGAAAAAAGATTTACCCGAGAGCCATCCAGAAATTGGGTATTATGTGAGTATCTATAGCGTAACCACAAATATAAAAAAAATTATGAATGGATGGCCTAATTGGTATTTCTATGACTGGTCTTCTTAATTTGATCTTATTTTCTATAAACTGATCAGATTATATCGATCAACAAATTATTCTTATTTTTTATTGAACAGCAGGTATCTTACAGTAGAGTCGCTAGCCTGAAGGCTTCTACATTATGAGCACCGAGTTAATTGGTCATCAATATATCAAACGGTTCGAGTATTGATTTGACCATTTGCCGTTATCGGGGAGTCAGTAAAGTGTGTACAACAACAAAATGGCTTAATCGTAACTGCTTGTTTGTTGTATGGCGCGTCGACAACTAATGGTCACGTTGTTTGCATTTAAATAAAGGGAAAGCAAGTATAAACTTTGAAAATGGAAGATATACAAATAAGAAATAAAGGGTATGCGATGAATTTATTACTATATACAAATGTCTTCCATTTTTAAGTTGGACATATTCAATAACAACAAAATCGCATTTAACACAGTGCAGACCCATCTTCCCAATACAACTGAATAAACCAGATAAAATGGAGTAAGTTGACCTAAAGTTTGTGTTTTGACTGTATAGCTTGTTTCAATTAATCTAAGAAACTGACCACAGTGTCACTTGCTTGTGTCCCAACCGAAAGTGACATAATCTGGTACCGGAAATGACATAAGCTGGTACCGGAAGTGACCTATATTATTAAAACAGAATCAACTGTCAGAATGACGTGATCTATGGCTCTTCATCACATTTTTTAATTGTGTATGTGTATAACAGACCTTATAAACCTCGGAATATAGACCACTTGTGAATAAAGACCAAATACATTCAGCTTTTTTGTGGCTTTTATTCATGAGTTTCACAGTGTATTGAAATTTAAGTTTTATAGCTTCAAGCACTTATTTTTATTTGGAGTTGTTTTGTTAATAATTTTGTTCGTGTTTATCATTGATGAATAATAAGTAACGCATGAACTATGATGGATAAATTGCATTCATTACATTCGTCTTGGCTAATACCTACATACAATGAACTATATCTAGACTCACATTCATCATTAGCACCTGATGCAGAAGTTGTCTTAAAAAAATAAAAAGTAAAAATGAATTACTTGCTGTTTGTTAGGAGTTTGTATCACAGTAAATCAGAAACTGTCAATGCGTGATAATTTTATACTTGGCTTATTAAAAGGAAAAATAGTTGTTTCAGCTATTAAAGATTCAGTTTTTGTAATAATTGTTGAAGTTCAAATAGTACATGTTCGGTTAATCGCGCACTAGATGTAGGCGTCATCGTGAATAAAATTTGATTTATGTATTTATGTGTGTGAAATAAGATTCTTCCTTTTATATTTGATGCATTATATATCAAAGGTAAGTACATGCATCATATCAACAAATCTCCATGTTCGTGAAATTAAGGATAAGTCCACGTTATGGTCAATTTTAAGACTAATATGAACTTTCGGGATTCGGGAGGTACTGCGCGAATAAAAATAGGTGTCTCATAAGCCAAATTGGCTGGTCCTTTCAATAGGGGTGAGTCCGTGTGACACTTAGTCTAATAAACAAACCCTTTAATATTTACCATTCATTTAGAGATCGGAGAAATGATTCAATTAAAAACCATAACAAATTGTTGGGTTTCGAATCGGTCTGACTCAATTACATGGTTCAAAAGTGACTCTATAAAATGATAATAAAAAGCCGAATATTACATTAGATTACATGCGGATGGTAATAAAAGAGCAAAATAAACGTACGTATGACTTGTAAACCACAAAAGAATAACTTCTGTAATATGCATAGGGGAACTATAAACGAGATAAGAGTCATATGACAGTATCTTAATTCTTGCAGAGTTCCTTCCTGTCAGATTGATTATATCATCTACCTTATAAGTAAAAGCATACATCTGTTCTCATTTCTTGTTCATTGCCATCACCGTATATGGCTCTTTATCCTGTATGTACAGCAACGCTATGCGCCGATTAAAATAACTTCTAAAACGAATGAGATGACCTTAAGCAGTATTTTGAGAGCATTCTCCTAATGTATTTAACAAGTCTATTAAAAATGAAATAGAACAGGCTAGACGGGTTAAGTTAATATTAAATAAGAGACGAAAGTGTAAGAGACGAAAGTGTTGAAATGAACTTCCGATGGTGAACGATAAAACTCCATATACGGTCTATGCTTTACTACGGAACGATAAAACCGACAGAAAAGAATTTCAACACACACTTTATCTACAGCAAACAAAAAAGATACAATACAAAACTTCACCATGTAAACATGTGGGATTACGATATGATTGTTATTTTCTGTTTGGTTAGATTCAATTTAAAGTCGTGCAAACATGACCTCAATATTATGTAGGAATTATCGTTAATAGCGTATAAATTATACATCATTGTACATATATAGAGTTGCGTGTCCCTCACAATATTTCATGATTTAAAAATGTAGATGTACTGGTTTGTTCTACATTCCATCCAACCCTTACCTAAGCCGACCTCTGTCTTTAAAATACAGTCGTTCACAGTTAAAATGCCCTGGGATATGAACATTCATTTTGTACATGTATACATCAAAATGTCACTACATTCATTACATTGCGAATAAGGACTTGGTCGGGGATGTACATTGTTTCATTTTATCCGATTGTTCACTACATACAGAGTTCATTATAACCTTGCTATACCGTATTGCGTCTTGTTCGACAGTAGAATTAAAGTAGTTAAATAGAGTGGAATGTTTGTTTTATTTGTAATCAGTAATCTACTTCAATGGAGCGATATTACAATGTTACAATAGGATTAGGTATCCACTCAAAACTTTAAATCTCTCTTTGAAATAACAGTTCAAGTATAATAACTCAAGGCAATATTTCTTCAACAAAAGACATTAAATCTACACAATAACGTGATGTTCAATAAAAATGTCGAATTATTCACCCTAGTTAGTAACTTTTTCTTTAGTAGATACAGGATGAAAGTGTATACATGTTTGTGTACTTCTTATTAATACTCAACCGACACCTGTGTTGCTTATGTTAAATAGTAAATATTTGTCAACTTAATTTTAGTTTTATCTACATGTGAACTATAATCAGAGTTTTCAGATATATTCAGCTTTTATTCAGTTTTCGACGATCCAAATGCACAATATTTTTATAAGAAAAACACAAGCCTGGAAATACAGTCTCGCTATCAGTCAGTGTTAAGACATTATCCCTAATCCACCAATGAGTCACTGTATCAAAGCATATTAAGCTATATAAGTAAGGAAAGTAATCAAGGAATTCAACGACACGATTGGTCGATTCTTAAACTGAACGTATAAACAACCAATGAGAAAACTGACTAATGGGGCGTGTCTATATATCCATGTTGTACAGTGATAGGTTGATTTTAAGGCTTAACCCGTAAAAGCAGCATCATGACTGGTCGATTTTAAGGTATAACCCGTAAAAGCGGCATCATGATTGGTCGATTTTAAGGTATAACTCGTAAAAGCGGCATCATGATGGGTCGATTTTAAGGTATAACCCGTAAAAGCAGCATCATAATTGGTCGATTCTAAGGCTTAACGCATAAATGCAGCAATACGATAAGTCAATTTTAAGGTTTAACCCATAAATGCAGCAATACGATGGCTTAATCTATAAATGCCCCATCACCATTGATCGAGTATACGGCTTAACCACTAGACAACCAATCCGTGGCTTGAATGTTGAGACAGAACTTAAAACAAACAAAATCTGTTTAGTCACGCATTCAAATTAAAACCATAAAGGAAATTAAACGTCAAACACAATGTTTGTTCACGAGCAAAACAACAGTACACAACATGCATGGAAATTGCATTTTCAGATTTTTTGTAAATCATTTTTGCCTATTCCTGTACTTGCGACATAATGTCTGTTTATAGTATTCACTGGGGGAAATAAGGTACCTGAGATGACAGTATTTATATTTCCCCTATTGTGTCAACTTCATCATAAGACCAACTCAATACAGAAACGGAGCTTTTTGACCGTAACGAGGTCTTGACCCCCCCCCCCCCCCCCCCAAATAACACACTTAAAAAACGGAAAGGCAAGGCATAAACTTTGTATTACCTTTTTAGCCTAAATTCAACTATTAACACAAATATACTTTAGTATACTACCCGTAGGTAGAAAACAAAGATAGATATTTATTTCAAACTACAGTTTACATGTCCATTATTCGTCAATATATTTATTGTTGGGCCTAAGACAAATAATAAACTACCAAACAAAGTTTACTCTAGCACGAAGTTTTGACATTAAAATGATAAATTGCTAATTATTTATTCAGTGTTTTATAGACACACCATTTGAATTAATGAATTATTGAAGTATTCGTATTTAAGTACATGTGTATAATCCATTTTGTATCTCACGTCGTTATACCCGGCCTGGTTCTAAAAACACCTTAGAAAGTAACACGGCCGAGGACGGTGAGTTGCTTTTTATGTTCAGTCTTGTATAGCAGACATTTTACCTTCAAGATTTTGCAATAATGTCTTCAACTTAAATTCCAATGGATCGATATACAAACGTATTAGTGCTCATACGCCAGCCAGTCAGTCAGTTCAGAACTTGCGATCGAAAGGTCGCAATAACGACATCGCAAATTTGAAAATCACTTTTTGAATGAAATATCTTTTAACCTGATATCATTCAGTTCCGTTACGTAGTACGGCTCATCTGGTATTTAAATACATCTTGGAAAATTTATAATATATTATGTATGTAGATCAAGCGAGGTAAATTTTGGGACACCGTGTACAAATAAGATTCTATTTTCATACCAATATTCGTCACGAATTCAAGCTTTACGAACACTAAATTTAACTGGGCGGTTATGGTCTAATGGCCTTTGCGAGATATAAAATGTCAACACTCGAACGAAAATAATTGTTCAACTATCAATGGTGGGAACTGTGATCTAGTGTAATGTTAGATCCAAAACGTGACATGAAAGTGTGTCTTGATTGAAAAAATGATGTATTCTTCATACTGAATAGAATGGAAATTCAAGAAGTCGGAATGATTACATCTGTATTTTACACAAGCATTGGTCTTTCATAGCTTGGTACCTACACAATACTCTTATCTATTGAACAAAATATGAACTTGCCTTCATAAAGCGTGAGAAAATTCATTTATTAATATTTAATAATCTAAATGTGTTTAAAAGGGAACACACTTATAGGGACCAAGTCTATCTTTACATTATGTCAGAAATACAAGACTGTTTGTTGTCGCGAAGATAAAGACTTAGCTAGGATACCACATTTTCAACTAAAATATCGTACCATACGTTCTTTGTAAAAAGTACTGGTATGCAGTCCGTGAAATGCACATTTTACTGTCATCGGTTTACGGTGGTTTACTGAAATATACATCAAATGTTTGATGTCTAATTTTAAAAGAGCGGACTAAGTTTACACCAGCCTTACGTCGACACTTATCGCATATACTAAACTTAAACAGACAAAAAGAAGATGCTTTCCCAGCAGTATTAACACTAGCGTGTTTAGAATTAAATTCAAATCAACACAAAGTCCTGTTGGAATGTGATTGTATGAATTAATAATTCATATTGCATGTTTCAGGCTATAATCATACGTTAATTAACTATGTGTTAACGTTCGCTGGTCATGATAAAAACGTTTGGACATATCATGTCAAAATAATATCAGAAAACTTCATTTGTAATGCACATTATCGCGTTTTTGTTGTTCGAAAAGAATTTGTAAACAATTTCGTCTGATTAGTTCGTTTGGTGGCTCGTGTTGTTTTGGTTTAGTGTTGTTTTGTAGAATGAATGTTTAGTTCAAATTAAACAGCGTTCTAGTCATTTGTGTGTATTTCAATTTGTGTTTTACCAAAGCGCCAGGCTCCTTCTGAGTGGGCTGTTGTTTGAACAGTACTCTGACCATAATACTAGTATTATAATACTAGTATACCAATGGTTGAACTAACAAGTGTTACATGAGTCTGTAACTTGTTCCCCGCAAGTAACTGTCAAATCACTTGAGCAAGTGATGGTGGGTGCATGACCTGGGATATAATGTTTTCCATCAAAAAGTCGTAGAGAAGAAGTCCTGTCCTTATTAAGCTAAGAACGCTGGAGAGTCATTAAAGCATTCGTTTTCAGAGAATAAGACTACCGGAACGTACCAATTCAACTTGCAATTTTCAGACATTATTCTTGCAAACTTGTAAGGTATTGATTTTGCTTGCTGACTGTTGAAATATAAACCGTAAAAAAGATTTATTTTGTCATCAATTGAAATAATTGCTTAGCTAGAATACATTTGTTACAATTGCTTTATGTGGATGAATGGTACTGTGTATTTTTTGTTTGTGAATATTCTTCCGTTTCCGATCATTGAATAAAATATTCATTAGTTAACGCAAATTTAATGAAAACACTGATACGGTCACCATGCGATTTTTTTAAACGGAGTATCTGGCTTTTAACGTATACCGAGGTTTGAAAAATAAAAAGGTTCCCGGTGTTTATTACTATGCCCAGAAACATTCCAGTGATTAGCATCTGTAGAACGGGAACCAGTTAACGCAAATAACTGAACAATAGAAGAAGCACGAAACATGAGTCGGGGATTCATATCAGTTTCAAGGAAGACGATTTTATATGTATGTTTGTCACATGGTAAACCTACATAACTATTTGAAGTCAGATTTTAACTTAAAATGTGATACATGATATCTTTCATGTATCACATGTGTTTACACATCAAATACAAGACTCATAGCAAATACAATTAAGTAATGCACATCTTTTGTATGACTTGAGCTCTCGGTCAAATATGACATTCCCCGCCCACACAATATTGAACAACTTTAAAAAAAAATTCTGTATCTATTGTGCCTCTGTTCGATGGACATGCATGGTTGATTGTGACTTATTAAACTCATTATTTTGAATACATTTAGTTACATAAACTAAGTTGGTGTACTTGGTAAGGAGTATTAGTAATCTCTTGTGCTTCAAATTGTTTACAACATGCAATAAACATTGCATACGATTGAATAGTTGGACCCCGTCTTTCTTCAAGG
The DNA here is from genome assembly GCA_964023205.1 of Lutraria lutraria. Taxonomy (NCBI): domain Eukaryota; kingdom Metazoa; phylum Mollusca; class Bivalvia; order Venerida; family Mactridae; genus Lutraria; species Lutraria lutraria. The sequence continues at coordinate 5,147,347 of OZ026838.1, forward strand.
AAGTAACATGACTTATATATAGTTGGAATGTCACTTCCTTGAGTGTTTTGTTTAGATCTGAGATCATGGTGATTATTTATGATTGGACTACGTCCAAAACGCGTGCTGCTTAACTGTGTCCGACCAGAACTACTATATACGACAGTCTGGTCAAGTAATCCAATGATTCATCTACTGTGAAGGTCTCTTGTTCGTCCTTAGGGTTGCAACGGCTTTAGATCATATGCAATGTATACACAATGCACTAAATCGAAAGTTATACAACTTCTAAATATTTGCTACAAAAGAAATGGTCCACAAAATGGTGTTATTATTGCATCAAGTGGTATTAACGTCCGTTTTTGAATACTAGTAGCCCTCCAGAAAAGTTGTGTGGACTTAAGGGGTTTCTAGAAGATCACAACAACTTTTATCAACAGTTAGAACAAACAAAAAAGTGTGAAATCGACTTAAACAACTTGACAACACAACCGTGTCAAATAGGCGGACGAATCGACTAAAGCTTTTGCAACAGAAAATTAAGTGGTCGCCGCAGTTGATGTTACTAACGTTATCTAAGTGCATGTATTACGAAAAAGATAGAAAAGAAATAACAAGCTTATTTATGTAATATCACACAGTATTGGACATTCTTTTACACAATAATGCATTGTTAAGCTTAGACTTTATTATTGTCATAATGTTTTAATAGACAAGAGAGCATTATAAGCAGCAAGCTTAGACGAGGGGTTTTGATCGGACTTAAATACCTAAGAAAGTTTATTAAACCCAGCAGATGACCGAGGCGGACCATGACAGACTTATTAAACACAAACATCATGTCTACCTTGCAGACTGAAGATCATATGCCAAAAGAATGAACAAGACAACCATACGTCACAAATTACTGGACAAATACTCGGAGACTTTAGTATTGAATTTCAATATTATCAACAGAAAGTTTTCAAAGATCAAACTTCATTAATTTTTGTGCGGGTGTTCAGGTTATTTACGACACTAAATATACACAGGATGAATATATATGCGTCATTTACGTGTTATTATATATTAAGGGTGTTCACGCTTTGACTATGAAATGTATAAACCTTGTATGTATAGAATCTACATGTATGCTAGTATACTTAGCCAGTATTATATGACATTGAATAACCAAGACATGACTAAAGACAACTATCTTTAAATACCAAGAAACTTGAGTGATAAAAATCTCATTCAATGGCAAAACCACTTCACTACGTATCAAGGCACGTTATGCTTGCAAACAGTGACAAACAAGACAGAAGATAAAAAAATATGCAAATGGCAAAAAATCTTGTTGTAAAAGTTATCTTTGTAATAAACGTCGTGGTATCTACTTACTTTTGGTTGATACATATGTCCGGGCATTTTATCCTGGTTTGGCTTAGACAGCTTCTGTGCAGCCACTTGTTGTTTGATCCCAATAGCGTCTGGTGGAAGACTAACTTTCTGTGCCTCAGCATTTACTGCAGCTGTGTATTCGGCCGCTTTGGGTGAAGTCAGAATACGCTTAATGGCGATGGCAGACGCATCGTAGGAAGGTATTCTGACTGTTCCCGGCTTTCTGACCTGGTTATCAAGTTTCTTGCTCATTTTTCGGTAGTTCTCCTGAGCTCTGACGGCACCTCTAATTCCAATAGCGGCCTGGCCATATTTAGCAGCTCCCACTCTAGGGTAGTGATTGGAACAGTAGACCTCGCGATCATTGGCATCCACTTGGCTTGAAAAGTAGTTTTTCATTGTTAAATGCTGATCGCACTCCACACATTTGAAACAATGCTTATGGTACATCACCTCATGGACTGGTCCCATTTTTTCCGCATGATAGACTGTGTCCTTACATCGATGACACTTATGGGCGTCCAGAACCGGCGGACGAAATATGGAGGACAAACGTTGGAACCCCCTCTCAATGGATTCGGTATCAGCCGAGGTCGTCATGGCAACTGTGTCTGTTCTAAACCAAACTCAAGTTTTATTGTTTTAATCCAATGTCTGAAAATAGATGTGATAATTCATTAAGTCCGTGACAAACTATATGTAGAGTGCAATACCAGAACTCTTCCCTTAAGCATTTCATTAGTTTAATGACTCTGTTAATCATAAGTTCAGAGACCAAGGACAACGGAACATATCAACATGTCTATAGTGACAACATTGAATATCTGAAATCACAACGAATTCGCACCAAACGTTTTACTTTTACTATTTCTATGCCTGATATTAAGCTACGTACAGCCTGTCTTAATTAGGTGAGCACATGGTCAGATGTTGAAAAACTTGAGATCGGTCACCAAGCTCAAATATCATACCTCGTTTTTCAAAGTTATTTAGGGTAAAATAATCATTAATTATATCAATCATAATTTATTCAATCAGCAAAAATGATCTTAATATTAAATTTAACTTTGAAGCATGCTGGGTTCTGTTAAAAAACGATACTTAAAAGTTTTTTAACCCCGGAAGGTCCCAATTCGAGCTTCAAGCGAAATCTCCCATTATACGAGACTAATATAATTGACTGATGATCGTTTCTTCTCCACCATAAATTCAGACGTCATAAGGGGAACGGCTGACTGACCTAATTGTCGATGATTGTGAGTACACAGATGGCGCTTGTTAGGTCAGTTGCCTGCCATATAAAACTGAAATACTGTTAATGCACGTCGCTATTAAACTCATCCAACAATACACGTCAGTAACCACAAAGACATCCGCAACATAAAACCATAAAATATTATTGTGTTTTCAGAAACTGATTGTCAAAGTCACATAGAATATCAAATAACTTCACACATACGAATTTAAAACTGCGATTTGTTACCAATATACTGGTAAACTATACAATCCAACACTGTTTGTGGTGCATCAAGTTGACTAACTATCAAAATATGACGACATTGTAGATAATAATTATGTATGCATAAATAATCTCATAAATTTAAACAGTACAAAATGATACACAAGAAACAGCCCACACCAACCTGACCAAAATATTTTGATCGGAATAAAAGATCGGAGTCAAGTATATAGGGTACACGGGGTGTTAATAAAATATCGAGAAAAAATAACGCTGTTGGTCGCGTTGATACAATATTATATGAGTGTGTGAATCTGCGATTGAAATAAAAAAAAGTACACCATAGTGTGAGCCTGAGACCCATCGTGAAACAATGATTTAATATGATGGTCCTTTGTGACCCATATTTGACTCAGCAATGTATTTGAAATAAACGTAGTTTCAGACAGTTTCTTTCGTGTTGTCGTATCTGAAAAGTTTATCTTACCAACTGCCTAATTTACTAAAATTTTCATTCAAGCGCGAACTCAATTTTAGCCATAAACGAAAAATCTTTGCTGTGTTAGTTGAAACGGTGATGCGTAATGATGGTAAATGATTGATGTGAAACTAGGCGAATCGTTTTATGTATCGAAAAGTGTTGGTATATGACAATACAATTTAAAATTGTTATGACGATAAAGTTAGTTATGGCACGCCGTAGGATGGTAGCTTCGTAATTTGATAGTCACTTCAAAATTGTTTAATTGTAATAGCGATAATGTTGCAAAAAGTTATGGGGCTTAGAACAAAAATGACGTGGCTAAAGTTATACCACGAAATTCTTTACTGAAAAGACCAGTCTGTCAAATGTTCATTAGTTCGTCCGTCCGTCGGAATAATGATTAACAAGATGCCTATAATTACTGAGTAAGAACGATTTCGTTGAATTGTTTTGTAACGATAAAAACTAAACTATGTATGTTACTCCGGTTACCATATTCTGATCATTCAGCTTTACCAACATGATGATTGTACAAAAATTGTTAACCATGCCACTCGAATAGCAAACAGTCAGCATCGTAGTCATACTCCCAGTACTTTGATTGATATACGCTGTAATTTATAATTGATATCGGTGGTGTGAAAAGTTGCCGAATCACGAAGGTATGGTTTAATCACGTATAAAATGTACACATACTCTTTTGAAGATATCAGTTAATCCCAGGAGACTGGTAACTTTAAATAATAAAAGCTTAAAAGCTGTGTAGAAAACAAATACACCGTAAGTGATTCACTGGTCTGCACTATTTGATTTCTCGTAACTTACTTTGAGCGTACTTCTGTTTAAAATATGTTCATTTAAATACACTCATGTTAAGTACGCAATCTTGTAACAAGAAAAAAAACCAATGCTTCAATACGATAATTGTCATTGAATTCCACTCGGTCATTAAAATGTTATGTTGCATGTCTATTTCTAGAAAAGGGGGCACATTACCGAAACAGTTATACAGGCGTAATCGATAATACTTAAGAGCCATGTTTTTTATTTAAATATTTCAAATTCTTTGCGTCATATAAATAAACCATCGATGAAAACAACGCTCGGCAGATCTGGTTAAGCAAAATGGTCTTCGCTAAGACAAACGAGTTCTCGTTTCAGTGGGATTAATGCTTTTTTCAACAAGCTTCTAGTCCGTTTTACGAAGACTGGTTAACCTAAGCAGTTATCCTGGACTGTATTCTGACCAGTAACAGCTTACCCTTCCATAAGGAGCTGGCAACTTCTCCATATATGGAGGAAAGTCGATATTTTGTCAAATGTTCGTAGAAGAGTACGTATGACCTGTCGCGACCGTAACTGAGACTCGAACACGGATCTCCGAGTTGCAAGTCCACTGGACCACGGCCGCGGCACCGAGTAAGGCAAACGAAGAATGTTTGAATCAACGCGCTTTTAACTCACAAAAAATCAAAGCACTTAGAGTACTAGTGACCAGAGAACTGGAAGCTACCGGATGGCTTCATAACACTGATAGGATTAATTGTGTTAACTATTTCAACAAAGAGTTTGATTTTAGATACATGTAAAATATTGAAATTGCTTGTTACAGTCAAAAGTAAACCGAAAGTAAACAGCTGTCGTAAATGATGTCGTATATCACGAAACACCCTGTTTAATTGTGTATTAGCAAAGAAGTAAAATTACATCGGCCTTCGTAGACTTAAAATGTATATGAAATCACTGCGCGCAAGAAACCTGTCAAAGTCTCTGTATTAGATTTTTGGCTGTGACGTCAAATCTCCTTGTAGGTTTCACGACTCATGCGAGAAAGTCTTTAACTGATATTTCTGCGCTGGTATACCTGATATACATAATGAATATAAGAATATTTCGTCTTTAAAAGTCTAGATACTAGTAGCTATATATGATCAGTTTACTGAAGAATTTTTTTTTTTAAAATGTAATAGAATAGTACAAATACATTGATATTTTGTAACTGTGTCTCATGTATGACGTCATCTGAAACAAACTCAATTGAATGAGATTGAAGAGAAATATGTTTTCAGTAAATGACATGCTAGACGATTTGTGTCTTCTCTGATCAAAAGTGGATCTGTCATGTAAAATGGGACATCGAAACATCAAAGTTGATAAATATTTGAGCGCATAAAACGTCCATTTTTGGGAAGTAAGAAATGATTCCCTTTTCAACCGCATTTCCTAGTAACATACCTAAAATCAGTCGGCTTTATCAGATTTCCTTGCTTATACATGTAGTACGTAATGCAAGGTTGGTGGTTATATTTGAAAATTGAATCGCTGTCAGTTGACAATGTGTAGTATATTCTCATTTCCGAATGGACCGTATGTGCTGGATTCAGAGACTATATGAGTATGTACAGATAACAAGGACATGTAGTTTAACACCAGTGAGCGACCATGCATGCATGCACTTCAATATTTAGTTAACCTTCCGTTATTATAATGACTACTTGTTTTCAGAACGGTTAATTATCAATTAAATAAATTCTATACTTTTCAACTTGTTGATGAAAATATCTCAATGTGTAAACCATTCGATTTGGTCTCAAAGTTGATTTTGATATCGAGTGGTTCCTGTGTGTAATAACATGCAAAGGAAGAGTAGAAGAAATGTGATACTATCCCGGAATACAACGTCGACGAACAGTCCCGGTTGGTACTGTTTTTAATCCCTCCATGCAGAAAAATACAGCCGCGACCGTAACAACACGGATTTTACCACCCTTGGGGACCCAACCTTTATGTTGTTATGTCATAAATAAAACAAACAAATTCTACAAACACAATGCTGTCGAACAATCGATGGTATGCAATATTACGCAAATAAAATGTTTGTCGGTTAAAACACAGTATGTTGTTTGGAAAGAAAAAAGAACACATTCCTGAATGAAATTGATCTTATGATGACCTACAGAATACCAGTTCATGTATTCACATAGGTAAAACTACTTATGGGCGTGGTCCCGAAAGAGCTTATATCCTCAATCAGCACAGAAAACATTTATCAGGCTTTGGCAGTAATTTTCAGTGAATTTAACTATGAGACTAGAATGTTCCGAAATGAAACAAGTTTGTGTAACGTTATTCCACGATAAAAAATGGACTTTAGTAATAGAAATGGTCAATTCTAAAAATAGCAGACTATCCACACAATTTGATTATTTATTCATGTTTGCCTTGTAATAAAAATATGGAATACAGAATAATGAAATAAATACGGATTATATAGGGCATTGAGACGACAACAATGTATCGAATATCTTGGTAATTGTTTAGCCTAAGCCTGTTCAATAACCAATTAACTTGCTTGGTAACTTTTAGTCAATTTTGTAACCGGTTATGATAAAAGCGTTTTAGCTGTACCAAAAATAACCATAATAGAAATGAAATATTTATCAGTCGAAAAAGTTAAACCGCCCAGTAAAAAAAATCGTCCGCTGATTTTTATTAATAAGAATATATCCCGACACTCACCTGTGCTAACGTCGTTGTTATGTAGACGAGCCAATCATGTGCGCGTCACCATATTGGGGTTTTATCCGTGTGTCACTTTTTATATATTTACACAAATATGTATATCTCCCTGAATTCCACAAAAATTGTCCATGAAACACCTTACTCCGTCTTTGAACAGCAAACTGTCTTTTCAACGTGTAGTACAATACACCTTTTCATAGGTGACTGAGCAGGTAAAATTTCGGATTAGTCCAAACATACAGTAGAGGGAAATATTGGTGTTTTCTGAAGCGTTGCAGACGACATAAAGAACGACTATTGATTCATGCAGAACGTTATAAAATCCAGTATGAAATATTACGTTTCTCGTCTGCAAACGTAACACATACCATCGCATAGCTTTAAGAAGGCGTAGCAAGAGACCCGTCTTAATGAAGATAAATATTTATTTAACATAATGTTGAATATTAATTTAAGTTTCTTTATAAGTTTAAATAACGATATTAATCAAAACACCTAAATGGCAGTTACTTTATAGTTAGACTCATCGTGATTTTAATGACTAAAATTCAACATATTTAAGATAAAAAAAGCAGACGACACAAATTCAGTAGAATAGAAAATGAACGAAAATAGGCTTAATTTTGATTAATTTAGACTGAAAATTAATAACTACGAAGTCAAAAATCCTTCCGTAACAGCATACCAAGTTAGACATAAGTGGTCATGTATGTATCTACATTTAAGTTAGCAAATAACGGAAAATTTCGATATCAAACGAAATTATCAGTATATTTCAACAGCAGTCTTGTCTTAAAGTAAACAATTTAAATCTGCATGACAAACCAGAACCCCATCTTCAATTAATAAACTTCCAAAATGCAGACTGTTGGGGCATAATTAGTCTGGTTCCCGTTCCATGCTGCAGTACACCAAACGCTTTGTACAGACAGAGTCAACGGAAACCAGTTTAGGGTAATAATTATTTACCAATTACCTCCCTTGACTTTAATCCGCGACTTCAACAGCAGACGACAATTAAAACAAACGAGCACAATTAAGACGTCGGAAAGCTAAGTGACGGAAATTTCACATATACTGACATTCCTTCCTGCCCATGACGAAAACAATGCAAATTTCTCCACCTTAATTTGCCGACAGTCGAGTATATCGAGTTAGCATGGGGGTTAAACTCAGAGGCAAATACCCGTACACATCAAGTGCACAAACAAATACATTTATGTCCCTGTAACCATGAAAGTTTGAACCAAACATGCACTAAATAATTGCTATAAAAAGAACCAGGACTATTTCGTCAATTTGATGAATTGTTTGACAGATCTATGCAAGAATATTTTGGAAACTATATTTGTGAAACTCTTATATGACGATACAGTTAAAAAGATGGAGGAAAACAATACATCTTATCTGTGTGTTTCAACGTTAAGCGCAAAAGTTATCCTTGTTTGTGTATTGCTGTCAAAATAAGACACCGCTTGATCGTTAATTGCAGATGACATCTTTTGTCACGTTCAGCTGTGTGCAATGAACTAGGTTACGATAGATGTAGACTCAGTCGGTCGAGATGGGCTTTACCAGTATTAGGAATTTTGCAAATACGCACATTATGTAGGTAAACAGAGACGTAATATTAGATCAGATTAATTTGATTTTAGTGAATTATGCTCAAAATTAATTATAAATGATTCTATCTCTTCAGTATCATTGAAAATTACAGTACTAAGTATAGCTCAGACATGCTCAAGGCTGGGACCCGTATATTGGTCCCTTGGTCCCATACTCAAGGCGACAAGAGTTATCACCCTTACTTTAATCATATTTCAATATCAATTTACTGGTACAGTGCTAGATATGAACAATAAATATCCTGCGAATTTAAAACAAGAGCGCCAAGATGGCCCTATATTGCTCGTATGAGAATTATTGCTTGCTGGGAAAACATTTCATAAAGACCGTTGTAATCAAGGTTTTTACCTGTGTTGACCTGATGACATAAAGGTTTTCATGCAATTTGCCCTGGTGACCTAATTATTAACCCCAAAAATGACCCATTATCATATTTGTGCAAGATATTATTAATACAAACATTCTGAAAGGTTTCATGAAGATCTAGCTAAAATGGGGTCTCTATTGTGTTTACAGGGCAAAAGTTGACAACTGAAAAAAGACTGGTCACCAAAGCTCACCCTGTGCACTTAGTGGACTGGTTGAAATCTATTTTGTGCTATTGAATACTACAACAAAGGTATGTTCGTGGTTAAAGTACGTCATCATTACTGAATACATGTACTACTTTATCAGGTGGCAATATGTATTTCTCTTGCAACGACTGAATATTTTTTCCATCTTGTCCGATCTACAGAAGCTAGTTGCCAAAAATGCGAATTCATTTTTTTTCTATTTCATGAAAAGAAAAAGCATATGCCTGTGTCACTGCAAACATAATTTTTAATGACACATCATTATTAAATTCTAGAAATGTGTCTGGAAGACATGAATGCCTCTACTGAGAGCTAATTAAGTCAAAAAAGGGCCACAACCCCTGTGAAAATGTTTGGATTTTAAAAGAAATCGAATTAGACCTCCATTTTATTATTATACACCTTCATGTAAAATATGACACCAATCCATTAGATATTAGTTATCACTAGGTAACAAAAAATTGAACAAACGAACGTACAGACGGACACACAGACGGACAGGGGTAACGCCTTATATATGCTCTTCCACCATTACGAATGGGGGCATAGAAATGATCACTAACCAAACAACCACACAGCCAGTGTTTTATTGAACTTTCACACTGACATCATTATCAAAGTAGGCCGAATGAATAACATATACTGAAACACATTCTTGGAAAAAGAAGTACCGTATAACTATCATATCTATCAACAAAATTTGATAGCACTAGCTGGCTTCTTTTTATTTTTAGCTCACCTCGCACGAAGTCTTAAGGTGCCCCGTGTCCATCGTCAACATTTTGCTTGAACAACTTCTCCTCTGAAACCACTGGGCTAAATGTATTGAAACTTTATAGCAGTCATCCTCGGATGATTGTCCATCAGATTCCTCAAATCTGGTTGATCCATGAAGACTCTAGGTTGCCATGGCAACCAAAAGAAAAACTTAATATCTTCTTGAATTCATTGAGGAAGCCCAGAGCTACGATTTTTTGGTAATTAGCAATGCCTGGTGGACCTCCACCAAATAATGACCTCTGTGTCAAAATCGACCCCGCTCCAGGGGTCACTTGAATTTACATACGCTTATATTGGGAAAATCTCTGAAACCACTGGGCCAAATGTATTGAAACTTTACAGCAGTCATCCTTGCATGGTCCTCTATCAGATTCCTTCAAATTTAGGTTGATCCATAACGAACTCTGGTTGCCATGGGCCTAGTTTTCCCAGTATGGCTATATGAAGAATTGAAAATTGATGACCGATTTCAATATAAATATCACACAAGTAGCCCAATTCAATAAGCATTCAACTGGAACACAACCTGTATACCTTGTCCAGGTGAGCGATACCACAGGTGGCTGTATCAGTGTTCGGGCCACACACAAAAAATCCCGTCACTGAGCTCAGTGACGGGTTTTCTTTTTGGTGAACCAAACACTGATACAGCCACCTGTGAGCGATACAGGGCCATCATAAACATCTCACAGTTTTCTGTAATAGTATTGCAAAAACAATTTTCAATTCACCAACTTTTTGGAAGGATGAAATAAGTTACACATACAAATCGTGTCTTTCTAAATACATGTATTGTCAACGTCCAATATGTATCAGGAGGCGTTGTAAAGTTTTGATTAGCAAATTTTATATATGTAACTATTTCATCAAAGTAGTTGGAGAATCATCTATAAAACACCATCAAGTGATTCAAGCTTATACAAATAATACTGTCACTTTTATTATTTCCTTGGTTAACTCTGGATGCCAAATGAAGTCGTTAATACCTTTCATGAATTTCGGAATATCAGGATATTACACTTTGTATTAAAGACCTGACATATCTTATCACAATTTCTAAAGACCATAAATTAACAAGGACGCTTAGTATGTATACAACCAGATAAAGCCTTTTAAATTAATAGTGTCATTCTCCTTTGTAAAAATGTTTTGTGTAGATTAGAAATAGTACTGATGGATCCTCATGTCATGTATTTCAAGATTAGCAAAATAAAGCTTCTGACTTGAGAATCTATACTGAAGGGTCAAAATTACTATAATTACTGGTATATCAATAGGAAATTGTCCCTTTAAATAATAATCAGCAAATGGTCATTTTTTACCTTCAACTTCTGAGCACATGAATGTTTGATGTTATCATAGTTTCATTGACATATTAGTTATATAAAATTTACAATCAGACATTTATACCAATTAGAATCCGCCTTGCTGTTTCTGTATAAGCAAATGATAACCTGCCAATTCATTATTCCTACATGTTGAGCTGTTTGCTTTGGTGAACAAGGGACTAATAAGGTGTAATTTAGAAATACTGTATTTTCATATATTTTCATTGGGCTCAATTTTCGTGGTTTTTACTACAATGGCTGTTTCGTGGGGACATAGATTCGTGGATTTTGATTTTGAAACGAAATGCTTTATCTCTGCATTTAAATTCGTGGGAATTTGATTTCGTTGATGAGCCGACCCGCGAAATCCATGAAATTAAATCCCCAATGAAAATTAATGATTCCACAGTATACAGTGCGTTTCCATAGACTAGTAACATATAATCAACATTTAATTTTATTTTCAAAAGTACAACAAATACATTACACCACAACACATTGAATAATTTTCATTATTTCATCTGAAAAAATGAAAAACAATAAATAATATCATATTAATGTACAATTATTTTCCTTTTTTTGGCACGAGATCACAAGGCAATTAGAACATTGGTTATGTGTTTTTTTACAAACTATATACACAAATAAATATGTATAAAATATTTCAAGCTCAATAAAAATGCTTGAAATATAAATGGTGATAACAAAATAATTGTTCATTGACATCCAAGCTGATGATTATTTAGTTTGCAAGTTGCATTGTGAGTTTATTTTTCAGGCTGAACTTAATATTATCAAAAAAGGCCAAACATAAAACTGCTAATTAATTAATCCAAGGAATAAATGGATTTAATTGGACAAAGCTTTTTTTAAAATCTAACAAAGAACTTGGTTTAATATTATACATAACCAAATTCACAGACATATTTTATTTAAAATCTGTATTTCTCTAAAAATTTGTAGAATTTTGCAAAAAATATAAATATTTTCATTCCTACGAATTTTTTCCTGAGAAATAATATGGAAAATAAATTAAAATGTGCATAAATACAATGAGACAGAACAACTTAAAGTTCTGTAGCTTTCAATAATGCCACGTAATACACAAGTTAAAACAAAAATACATATACAATGTGAAAGACCATCGGGTTGTATGTTTCTAAGACCATATTAAAAATGTACCTGACTATATCGACCCTGCCGTTATATTTGACTAAGGTGGCACAAAAGAATAATAATCCTCAATAAAAAAAAACGCGACACTAAAACTGATAAGGCCTAAAAAAAGGTTTGTTTCTGGCTACCCAACATACCCTAGTTTTTCCCGGCGACCATAGAAGTTTTATTAGGCTGAAGGAACTTTCTCACTTATTTTACCTTTTCACAAGCTTCAATGACAAATCACCATCCTATTTTCCCTATTTCAAATGAGAATGTAACCAGAAACAACCATTCTTTTATGTCTAAGCCAAAGCCATATTAAGTGACACCTGAGAACAAAAGCAACAAAAAGGAAAAGATTAAACAAGGCTTTTAAAGCACAATTGGTAGATTCATTTCCCATTTTATTCAGTCATCACTATCAGAATCATGTTCTTATGACTACGAGTGCAGTCTTCACGTTAACCCACTAGACCGCAGCTAGTAAATTTCATAACGGGCAAGTGAACTTTCTAAAAATTGTGTATTGGGCTAGTAGTAAATTGTTTATTTTCAACAGTAATCATGTAGTTCAAGCTGGTGCTTTAAAAGATTGGAACACTGAGTGGATTTCCTTCACAAGTGACTAGGTTGGACACACCTAAATTCAGGGGTGTGACTGCTCCAAGAGCAAAAAGGCTGAAATACCCTAACCCCACCCCTCATTACTAGCAAACACATTATGTTTGAGTAGGTTAGTCTGAATCTAGACCCTTTTGTTTCAATGATTTTAGGACAAAAAAGAGAAATCAGCTGAAAGGAGGAAAATCACACCCCTTAAATTTAAAGATCTTTCATACATCCAAACTTTTTGGAATCTATTACCATATTTATCATGATTCCTGGTTGAAATTTTACCTGAATTAGTTATTTAAACAAAAGAGTACTGTGTGATAATAAATAGAATAAAGCAAATAAAATAGGCATTTAAAAAGTTTTAAAAAAAACATCTGATTAATGATGCTGCATACATAATTTTTCAAAATACTACAGAATAGATCCTGTAAACTGTATATTCTCAAGTCCATTAAAAAATCCAACATTTATATTGACATAAAAATACTCATAGCGTCATTTCTGAAGATCACTACTTCAGTGCTGAGTTCATGAAACAAGTACACTCAAACCAAAGATTACACATCAATCATTGACAGTATCTTGACTTGAGATTTCTCCTAATTTTTTTAAAACCCAGACTGTCATGAAGCTGTACTTCCAAATTTGTCAAAATAAATTGAATTTTGATTTTATTCTGGTTTTATACACGTTCTCAACAATATCTTAATAATTTACTATAGCAGTTAACACAACCAATCTTCCTAGATTCTGTACCAGCACTAATATTGTACCCTACAAGTTACTACCAACTCCACATCAATGATCAGCGGTTGAGGTAAATGGCATATAACACAATGTTTTCAACTATATCATGATATAGACAATAGAACATGAACCACACCCAGGTTTTGAACCCTTACAAAAATTCATGTAACTCTCAAACAATTATTTAAGTTTAAGCAGACAGGCTCAAACTAGTTGAAATACTCTCTGGTCATCCTTTCAATCACATCATTGATTTCAATGACTTCTTTTCAACGGTGAGATCAAGTGGTCAAATAATTACACAACTAGTCACAGTAAGTACACTATCACCAATGCTTCGGTCGTTTCATCCCTGCTTCAAGCTCTACAGTTCCTGACATCATTTTCTGCTTTAAGGACATTTTATGATAAAATCTAAGTACGTCAGGATCCGAGCGCACACATTTCTTATCAAAGTCAAGTACTCTTAAGCCTTCGAGATTCTTTGCACGAGACAAGGCAACATATGATTGGCCAGATTCAAACACTTTAGATAATGAGATTTCAACACAGTCTAGTGTCATGCCCTGAAATATAAGTGTACATGTATTAATTAGCATTGTAACCATTGAAACACTTCTGAGAGGAAATTCCATTTGAATCATTATCAGTTATAAATAATAATAAAATACACAATATCAGATGACAAATGGCAGAATGCAGAGGATCCCATTAACCTCATTAGACCAATGAGATATATGGTCTTTTATCTTGTGAGCAATGCATCGTATCAAAGAAAACATTTGTGCAATGAAAAAACTGAGCCCGCAATTGATACCTGATAGTTGCAGTTATCATGAAGAAAATGTTAATGCAATTATTCTTTTATTTGAATACCTGATTATGTTCAAAGAGTCTAGAAAGAAGGGATAAAACTTGAGTTTTGTCTCCCACTTCAAATTTCCATGATTATTCAAATTTACAAAGTTGGTTATGGGAAGATGATACAACGTTGTATACCGCATATTCACTTATATGCCTGACAAATAAACTTATTTGACATAAGATTTAATTGAGATTTGAGCCGGAGACTGATCAAGTTTTATAACCTCAAACCATGTTTGCAAAATCTCAATAAAGTTTTATATACTGATAAAACAAATTTTATACCTGACTTTTGTGTATAGATATTGCCCAGGCAAGTTTTAGTGGAATCTGTTTTCGACTAATAAAAACACCACCAGCTAGCTTGAATGTCCAGCGAAGTGATTTAACACTGATTTCCTGACCACACATGAACTTAACAATAGGTGAACCTACAACAGAAATATACAGTATACTTTCCCCTGACTTTTCACTGCCTGTGGGAACCTTGTATAAAGCAAGACTGTCAGGCATTAGTCTTCTGGCAAAAAAATGAATTAGTTCTGGTGAAATTTTTAGAATAATGCCATTACTGGGTCTCATGTCTAGTGGGTTTTTATATTTTGATTGGGAAATCAATAAGGAGCATACAAATAACAATACTGAAGAAAATTGGTCAATTGTTTTTCACACGTAATAGTACAATGATTGAATGTATGCTGTGTATTTATATAATTGTTGCATCTTATAATGTTGTAACTTGACTTTTCATTTCTTACTTTTTTTTCAATTTGTCCTTATTACCGTTCAATTTGTAAGGTACATGTGGGATGGATCCCCAACCCTCATTCTACCATTGATGGAGACAATTAAGTTAATATATATATACGTTGCTATGTACTACGTAAATTTTGACTCCATTTTATTATTAATGCCCTGATGAGTCAAATGACGAAACCGGTTGGCGAATGAAATATATAATAATACCTATGGAATGTTAGTTATTTTTCATTATATATATATATAGATATATATATATATAAATAAAAGTTAATATTTTAATGAAGAATTAATTCAATAATTATATACTAGCACAATATAACATAGCAGACCGGTAATATTCTTTCTAGTGACTAAGTCAAGTAATGTTTTCATGTTTTCTGACCCACTGATCGTAATTTGCCTTTCACAAACACTGGTATAATAAACAGTGTAGATATAAATTAGTTTTTTTATTGAAAGAATTATTTTCAATAATACAACATACCCTCTCCTTTTTCAAATCCTATCACAACTCCTCTAGCGCCATTTACTAAGCCTTTTGATACTTCTACATTCTTGGCCAGCATCACCTGGGCACCGATCTTAAGTTCTAATGTGCTGGGAACCGGAGACAGGTTATTGATTTGTTTGGTATACACTTCATCACTGTCCATGGCGTCATATGTTTTAGACACACCTGTGTACAGAAACCAAATGGATAATTTTACAAGAGAATATGATACTGTGTGTGACTATGACATTTTAGATGCACCTGGTTCCCCTGTTCACAAGCTTCATATGATTCTGATGTCATAATTGATAAAACAATTGATCTGCAAATAAGAATCAAGTAGCTGCATGAACACGGCATCTGAGGCATAATATGGAAAACATTTACACCAAAATATGACTTTCAGAAACAAGTCCTTTAATGATAATCAATAAATTTATTAACAGATTATCCATCAGTATGATAATTAGCCACATAATTATCCTGAACTGTTTTAGAACTTGGATGAATCGTCTCCCTTATTTAATGGACCAGTTTGACTAATTACGATCGGTCGTAAAATCTAGTATCTTCATAGGAATAAGCTATCTAAATAAATAAAATAATGATGTTGAAACTTTTTCAGTTTGGACTTTTTATAAAATAAAAATATGCATCAATTTTACCTGATAATTTTTTAAGTTGAAAGTTATTAATTTGGTTGACATCTTCCTTATGAGTACAAAGTTGAGTTGCTAGGATTCCATCTTTGTGTATATTATTCTGTGCTGTAGCTCGTAGTGTTGAGTATACAAAGTCTGGACACCTGAAATAAAAATTTAGAGGGATAGTCTTTGTGGACACAAAGTAAAAGGCAGATTTTCACTTTTAGAAAAATTGCTACCTCAATTTCAGGAAATATTACTAGAGTAAGTGCTCACATAGAATAACTGTCTGATACCAAATAATTGACAAGAGATGATTTATATGACAGTAGCCAACTGATGAAAAAAAATCTGGTATATTGTGCTAGGTGATCTTGACAGACAACATGGGATGAGTACTCTGTGAGGATGACGTATAATAGTTTATAGAATATTTAGGCCAAAAATAGTGACAGCAAAATAGTAATATTGTTTACATTAAATATTCAAAATCAGTACTAATTGGTAAAATCAGTACATATGTAGTAATCTTTAGTGACAATTAAATATTGCGAGCCTGTTATCTTTTGTCTGGTCCAGTAATGTTTTTAAGTATGTCAATCATCTGGTCGGACCAGGCAACAGTCCAGTAATAATTCATAATGAATGTCTTTCACATGCACAGATAATAATATATATTAAACCTATGTCCATACCTTCCCATCCTAATATTTTGAAGGACATCAATAAAATTCTTATCAGACTGTCTTTTAACCTCTGTTAACTCAAGTGTCATTTGTATACATTTACTCCAAGATTTAGCCTGAAATAAAAAGAGAAATATAAACATTATTTTTCTTCCAATCAAACAGGGGTGTGATAAATCGGATGGCAAAAAAAAGAGGAAAATACAATGCATTGAGCTGGGGGCTTTGGGGATGCTAGGGCCCCAATGGTATCAAAACTGTGGAAATACGCCGATCTGCGAAAAAACGGTGAAGTGCCTAAAAAATAAACAAGAGTGCCAGAATGTCAGTAAATATGCCTGTCAAAAGATTTGGGATACTATGAGTGTATTAATAATATATCTTTTTTAAAAATAAGCAACATTTGTCAGAAACGATGGTCAGCAAACATCAGGGTTCATTCTAGAATCAAAACTAGTCGGGACTATGTCACACCCAGTAAGGAAACATGCGTCATACTGGAAAAAAGTGGGGCCCTAGTAATAACTTCTTTCAGAATGTCTACACAAAGTACTAGTCCGAAAATTGTTCGTGCCTTCGGTCATTGTATTGTTCTCTTTATGCTTGATGCACAAATTACAGTACATATACTGTTTGTCTTCGTATCAAAGCCACAAGTAATTTTTCAACCACACGTTCTGAAGATTGATTTGCCTTTGCCGATGTCTCACTCGCCGATCTTGTGTTTTAGGGGGGCTATTGTTGAATGTCAGTCGAAACAGTTACTAAATTGTTGTTTTCATTGCTCAGTTGTGCATTATTTATTTGTTTATTCATGAAAAAGTCTTTGATAGTACGTAATTGTTTACACTTCAACATTTTGACTACGCTACCAAACGCTTTATAATAGAAGCGTAGTGATCGGATGTGAAAAAGCTGTTAACCAATCATCTTGCTTGTTACATATATCCTGGAACTCAACACGCTTGATGAATAAGCGTTCTACCAAGAATATGTTCTCTATTCCGGAAAAAGACACGCCCGTCGTCCGCAAATACGGACTGAATATGCGCCATTTCTTATTTTTTTGCTTCATTCCCCCAAGGGCACAATCTTGAATGAACCCTGAACATAATCACCAAGTTTGCTGAAGATTGGTTGACTTGGAGGGTGGACGCTTTTAGTCAATTTTCAATGTACCAAGAGACATAACTGGGGCGTTAGGCTGGTTATCAAACTTGACTGAGATTTCATGCCCATAAACATTTCCACCAAGTTTGGTGAAGATCTGATTACTGTTTGAATAAGAGAGTGGAAACTGTTGTGGACGCCCCCTATTCATGTTCTCAATATCTCGTTTTTCAAATGTGCATATAAAAAGGTCAAAGAACACTAAATTTCAACTGAAGACCAGCACACACTAATACAATATATATACACAATAAAGTCCAACCTGAAAGCAAAATTTCTTTTTATCTTCTCCTTTTGTCACTGGAGGTAATTGTAGAAAGTCTCCACATATAATTAACTGTATTCCCCCAAATGGCTTATCATTTTTCTTGATTATTCTGAAACATAAGAATTTTTTCAGGTAATTAATATGTTCAATTTACATGTTTACTGCACGCTGCTTGAATTAACCGATGAAAGCGTATTTAGTCAGTAGATAATGTTTTTACGCAAGTCAAAATTTATTGTTTACCATTCATATGACAAGAATGAACTTAACAAGGTCATAGGTAATACAACTTGAGACTGATCTCATTTTTGTTCTAAACACATCTCAGACCAATATGTACAAGACTCGAAATTAACAGTAGTAAACTAGCAAAATGCTAGTGCAACTGCAAAATAGATTTGGCTATTCATTTTATGACCACTAGTATTTTTTTTCGAGTGGAACTGAAAATGTCGTAATAACTTTATTTTCTTATGCAATACAATTGCATTTACATAAAATACAACCTATTTTGTAACAACATGATGTGAAAAATTGCTAGTGGACTTCAAATTTTGCTAGTTGAAATTTTGTGTACTAGCAAAAAATTGCTAGTGGCAAAAAAGTTAAATTCGAGCCCTGATGTACATCTGTATATTGGAATATTTGTAAATAAATACCTTCACCAACTGACTTGCGTACCGAATATCACTTGAAAAAAACAAACAGTATAATCATTTTTTCATTAATTATTCTAGAATATTGAACACAGAATTTAGATTTGAGCTGGGAGGTAAACCTCAGGTTTTATATACTTATTTAACCCCTGAACAAACCTTGCTACTGTTTCAAGTTTATCAAAGAAATCTCCATCAACCATTGATATTTCATCTATAATCAAATGGTGACATTTTCTCCATTGCTGGGCCACTTGTTGTCTAGAAGCCAATTCAATACATTGCTCAATCTCTGCTTGGCCTGATCCAATACCTAAATCAGTAAATGTAAATTATATTTTAGTATTTTCACCATATTTGAACTTTAAGAATGTACTAAACACTAGTCACAAATAAGTTTAACAAAATATGAAAGTATGAAACTTTTACATCCACACAAGTACAATTTTGAATTTTAGGGGAAAACTGCATGATTTTAAAGAATTTTCCTGAGGGGAAGACGCCTATGAACGGCCCTGCTATAGAAAGAAAAAAAGCCCTGACTATAATGAATAAACAGAAGGAATTTCTTCCAGACTGTGAATTAAATGGCTTTGCAACATTAAAATTGATGAACAAAAAATAAACAGAAAGAATGTATAAAGATGCAATACACTATTAATCAATATTCAATTTAAACATAATCAGGGGCGTTACTGAGATAAACAGACAAAATCTATTCTAGATGCACTATTTGATGTTAACAAGGACTTATATACATACATGGATTCGCAACTTCCGTATTAACAGTTTAAAGTAATCAAATCCCGCGATAATAAGACGTGAATCAACGGGAATACAAGCTATTGTTTACAAAAGCAAAAATACGAAAAAATCCGTGATATCCGAATGATAATAATAGCGAAAATATTCGTGGTATTCCGAATGTTTAATCTCGGAGACGAAAGGATTATAATAGATGTCCGCCATCTTGGAATTTAAAATGTTCGACTGATGCCTTTTTCGATGCTTATACTTAAGACTTTGTGGATTATAAATGTATCTCAATATCTTTAAGGAATTTGTTGCATCATTTACCAATTTCCCGTGCCCAATCGCCAGAGTTTTATTAGTATAATCAAATTCGTAAACACCCAAATACAGCTGTCGGACATTGCCGAGTATATGGCAATGCATTGTGGGATCGCCGAACGATATCGTTTGATCTATTTTTAGCAGTTGCGAATCCATGTATGTATATAAGTCCTTGATGTTAACCATCTTTTCTTGAATATTTTTATAATACAAGCTGCAGCATTCAATAAACCTATATATGCCTCGGGTGGCATGCTTTGATGAAACAGTAAAAATCTAGTTAACCATTAAACCTCATATGTGCCCCTGCCTCATTAGACACCAAAGGCATAAAAAAGTAACTTACCTGCAAACTGGTGAAGAGTTGTTCCTCCGATATGACATGCAGCAACTCCAGTACTTGCTGTGGCATAAGTGTGCTGAGGTGGTAGGGCACCTGCAATGAACAAACAAAATGTCGAACTTCAATTATATTTATAGGCAAAATAAAATTAAAAGCAATTTAACACTACCAGTAGTAGTCAAAGTGTATGGCAAAATTCACATTTTAATGGTTAAAAAAAGTGCCCAAGCATAAGTCGGCATATAATTGTAGTTTGTATTTCTTTAGAAAGGTTTAACAAAACCACTCAACTAGCTTATAGTAAGTTATACTAAAAAGTTATGCATGTACCAATTATTCTCCTCAGAAGAAATGATTTTCCAGTGCCAGCACTCCCTGTGAAAAATAAACTTCTACCACTTTTGATACTTTCAAGAACTAGTGTCTGTTCTTTGGACAGTTTAACTGGGTTGGTAATAGCATCTGGTAGACTTGAATCTCTTAGTCCTACAATAAATTAAAGAACATGTATTTAAATTTTAATTTTAACGCAAATACTTCAAGGAAAAAGTACTGTTTAATTTCTAATAGGAGGAGGAAAATATTATTATTATTTAATAATGTACCTGATGCGGGACTTGATGCTCTGCCAACTGAGCTATTCGGGCTATTAATATTACAGCCAATTTATAAATTTCATACAATACTATATACCATACTGCTACATAGTACATTCCTCCTTTTACTCACATTGATTAATTGCGATAATCACAGACTCTGTCTATAGACTTACCTATAGCCTACATACTAGCCTTTGCTTCATCCTAGCTCTAGGATTACAAGGCTAGTCACACATGGCACCAAATGTAATAGGAGGAAAGTAATGTTTTTAAAAAAAAAATTAATATCAAATCTTATTCAATTGTTCTTACCAATTGCACCTTTGCTGTCAGCAGAAATAAGTTTTCTTGCCATTTTACTACCAGGTTGCATATTTTCTTTCTCGTCCAGTCCTCTTTTTCTTTTCCCTTTTGGAGTGAACAAATCAGACTGTTCTGCTGCCTTGGCTTTAGCCTCATTAGCCTCTTTCAGATCCCTCATAGTTAAGGGGCTAATTTCATCAAACGTCCTTGGTTTATCAGATTTCCACTTCAGTCTCTCAGAGATGAAGCCCTTTTTTCTCAAACATTCAAGTTTCGTTGTCATAGTTTTTAAAAACATTATCAACTTATCAGGAGCACAGTTTGAAATCATCACTTGTGTGTTGTCCTTCGTAAGTTTTATTGTAGCCTTACCATCTTTAACAAATTTCTTGTGAACTTGAATGTCTCTTAGTGTGTACTTCATTTCTCTTTTGTTTGGGAAATTGACACACAGAATGACATCTCGGAATTCATTTCGACCTAACGAAAATGTCACATTTTTGTGCTGCATCTTCCTCAGAGTTTCACCTTTTTGTGACAGTTCTTCAAGAGTTGCTGAACATGTTATTGTATGAAGATCCATTTTGAAACTAGAGAGGAAGAAAAATAACATTCAAATAATATTTCATCATTTATTCTTGTCTGCATTATAACTGGGTTCGAATAAATATGAGGGCGAATCCGAAAATGCATTGCTAAAAAATCATAACGATTTTATAATTATCAACTATGAAATACACATAGTTATCATATCATCTAAACGGATATAGTAATTCTAAAAAGTCTTTTAAGAGATTTATTGATGTTTACTTACATTTTATAGATTCTATTTTCTCTTACTTCATTGACACATTTTGAACTAGACCGTGTACGAAACGTGTGTACTCAAGGACCAATGAAATCGCCTTTGCCAAAATGAATTATCCAATGAAAAAGCGCTTAAGAAAGTAAATAAACATGGTGGATGGGTAAAGATTTTCAGTATGAGAAAATATCCAATTGACTTATTTATCCACCGATGATGACTTCTTTTTCATGACAATGATTGTTTCGAAAAGGTATACATACTGTGACTATTGAACTTTGTCAGATAGTGTTTGTCATATTCATGATCGTCGCAGTAGCATTAAGTAACATGTTTTCGCGACAGATCTATCTTCATTTAAGCAAGTCTATGCGTTTCCTATTTAATTAAATTGAAATACAGTGATGGCCAGATTTTGTTTACACGCATATCATCTTGTGCCAGCCTGATTAAATATTCAGACAATGCTTTAAAGACTCTAGTTCTGGGTCCCATAACTAAATTGGTCTTTTTTATTTCGTCTTGTTGACCATTTTAGTTATGGAATTGTCCTCTTACAAAGTCAACAGCTTAAGTGACGCTTGTTCATGCGTCTATTGAAACAGATCAATTTACATGCTTTCCGGAATGCTACGGACTTGATCCAAAGCATTTGCTAGGACAATTTTGAAATTAAGGGTAGTATGAAACATCGGCGAAATATTTGATAACTTTCGTCTGTTGAAGGTATATTTTTGGTCATATTGATAGATTATACTATAATTCATCGAATTGTACCCAAGTTTTACGGAAATTTGTGCATTAAATAGGAAAACGAACGCGACTCAGACTGAGTCGTTTACCTGTTAGCTTTTAAAGAACAAGTGGCTTTGACGATGAACTGCAATGCAAACGTATCATCGTCAAAGCCCCTTCGACTATAAAGACTCTAATTATCATATATTATGTATCGACAAGGGTTGCAGTAATATGTATATCGCTGTAATAAGTATAGCCACTACACCCACAAGTTCGTGCCCATTAATATTCGAAGTCCGCGCATGCGCATGTGAAATTACCGTGGTTGAACCAGATCTTACTGCAAGTGCCCGTATCATAACAATAACTGCCACATGTGTGTCGCCTCCTAACATTAATTATCATTTAATATCATTTCTACAGTCAAGTCAATTTATCTTTTATACAATCATGTGGATTCAACTCAAAATTAATACTGCATTATAATTTTATCGCATTTTAATCCATTTTATATCTTTAAACACAGTTTTGATATTTCTGCAGATGATAGCTGGTCTGTGCATTTGTTGGACCTCGCGATAAGTCAAATGTTTAAACTTTCAGAAAATGTGTAATTTATATATGCATGTTATTTGGTTTTTCAGTTTTACCTGCTACAGAATTTACAAAATGATGTGTGATATTTTGAGTTGCCAATCTCTGTTATCTATGTCTCTGTAATTATGTATATAAAGCAAAAATCAATACGGCCTTCAGTGTGTCAAGAATTCAAACAGTTGATATATGATTTTAGATGGCTTCATGATTGCATACTATTACTGTCATGAATTCGAGCTAAGTAAAGAATTAACCTTGCGGTAATGTGTATATCCAGGATATATATTAGCCATCTGTAGTCTTAGAATGTTTGTATCATTAACAGGTCTATAACTTTGAAATAAATACAATGAGTGAGGGGGTAAAGAAATTTGGCTGGAAAAGAAAGATTGGTTCCCATGTCTCAAAAGCCGCATCCACAACATTTGAGAAGGAAGCCAAGAATGATGAGGATGTATCTCTGGACAACAGGGATATTGATTGGTTCACAATGACACCAGTGAAGAAAAGGTCTACTCTGAGTTTAGAAGATGGAAAGTCAAAAGCATTCAGGTTGACCCAAGAAGGTTCATTACTGGCATCCTCGGAGAGGTATTAATTTGATCCATCAGATTCTTAGTTACTGGATCCAGGCCATTTGTTTGATTATGCTTTAGTATATATATTTTTTTTAACCTTTTTCCTTGTTATAAAGTAAATCCCACCCCCTAAGGCTTTGAGTTTGATTTAAAATTCTACAAAGATGTTAGATCATTTGTTGAATGATTCCTTCTCAGTACATTGACTCATGGGTGATTCAGATCAATTTGTCGTTCATTACATTCATCATTGTCCTGCTCATCAAGTTCTACTGACTGTATTACATGCTTTTTTTTTTGGTGAAACCATGCTGTTTCGTTTATATTTTTTTTTCAATTTACAAATAAATTACATACACGAAATTATACAGTTTATAAAATAGTATGATAATATGAAAGAGTATTATAATATGAAACTTTTAACTAAACACATACATATAAATATGTACATCACTCAAAACTGTTAGGATAAAAGAAATACAATCGTAAGTTATTACAATGTGTAGAATACACATTTTATTGTCCTATGTTGAAACGAAAATCATAGGATAATAAGATGTATTTCATTTTACAGTAGTTCAATTACATTGTAGAATTGGAAGTACATAATAATTATGAAGATATACTATTTTCCTATTACTAAACGAAAAAGGTATAGGATAATAGACTGTATTACCTGCTTGTACATGTACAAAGAAAATGCTTTATATTTGAAATAATTTGTTTCTCTTTATGTATAGATTTTGGGAAGCTTTGAAAAAATGGGATGAAGCTTTGTTATATTCACCTGCGGATGAGAAAATCCATGAAATGAAAGCTCAGGTACTGTATTATTGTAATAGGATCTCAACTCCAAATATTATCTCAAAATGGGGCAAACAGATTGTGTTAGTCCTATATTAAACATAAATTTTATATTTTGCATTACTGTGTTTATAATATTATTTTGCAAAATTTTGCATGAGAGCGCATGCTCTGGACAATGTTTCATTCAGGAAGCTAACCTTTGGTTTTATGCAATAGTAATTTCAATGTATATGGATTAAGTTAAATATTTTCTGTCATTTTTCATACACTTGAATAATTGATATATATTAAGTTTAATACCAAAAACAATAATATTGGAATCGACCTGTACATTTTGATAAGCAACTATATATAGAAATGAAAGGGAGATAACTTAGGAATTAAAAAAATCACCAAAATCAAACATTTCCAATGTTTAAAGGTGAAATACATTCTTGTTAAATATTTTTATGAAAACAAGAGAGGAATGTTTGAATTCGGCCATCTCTGTTTGAATCATTGAACAATGGAATATAATGTTAGGGACACTTCAGTCTGATAACTTGGAATAATCTGTATCATGAATTTTAAATTACTGAGACAAATTTGTTAAAACTCTTTTGAGAAACTCTGTAAGGTTATGGAAACAATGTGATTTTACTTTTATTGAAATTTATGTGGCATTTCTTGTCCGATATAGCTTTATATACTTTAAGTAAGATAATGTACATCTCAAACCATCCAAAGTGAAAAACAAAGGAATTCTTTTTGATGCTAAGTACTCACTTCAATAAATAAGATGTTTTAAGTATGGGTAGTTGGATACTTGCTTGTATTAAGTACAGTTATGTACTTGTATCAGTATTTGTTTATATGTGGGAATACCATACTTGTTGATAAGTTTTATCCATGTCTGTAAACTGTTAAAGTGTATTGATCTATTGATTTTCATTATACACCCAGATATGAAATATTTGGGAGCTTTATTGGATTTACGCTTGTCGGGCAATATGTCGGTCGGTTCGTTTGTCTGTAGACAAAATTTTTCCAGACAATTTCTCAGCAACTACTTACAGGGTTACAATGAAATTTCACTGAAGTGATGAATTTTCACTAAGTTATAGCCCTTTGTTTTTTGTACAGTGTATATATGTTATTGCAAATTAAGGACGAGGGTTGTTATTTAAGTTCATAGACTTTTCATATAAAAATGTTGACTAATAATGTAAACATCATTGGAAACTATATTTAATTGCCCATCAAATTGTGCATATTACTTTTCGTTGCAACGACTCTTACAAGTATGTTGAAAATAACAGACACTCAAACAGAATTACCTGACCAGACTCGGATTGCGACGTTAATATTTATTTACAAAAGGACTCTTGGCTTTTTCCGCAAGTAGCTGTTGTGCAT
This sequence comes from Lutraria lutraria, assembly GCA_964023205.1. Lineage (NCBI taxonomy): Eukaryota > Metazoa > Mollusca > Bivalvia > Venerida > Mactridae > Lutraria > Lutraria lutraria. Next base: position 5,173,782 of record OZ026838.1, read on the forward strand.
ATCTTATTCCTTTTCTAGATATCTCTATTAGGCCAAGGGCCCTTAATCGAAACCCTCCCCCCCTAGCGGGATTTTTGTACACCTATATATTTTTGAAGCTTAGGGTATATGTTAACAAAATCCGGTTGTTGGACGATTAAGGGATGCTGGATAAGCAAACGGCCGGGCTGTTTCCATGGCAACCAGCAATATTTCTAAGATTTAGCTTTGTCGTAATAAATACGCAAAAATGTCGTTTATTTCAGTTATAAAACATACAAAATAGCTTTAAAATATGATCAATATAATTATTATATCCCAGGCATAGTTTGTTATTGATTTGCTCATTTGCATATTCGTGAATATTAATGAGAATCTAAAAAATGGGCTTAAATTTGTTAAAATATGACCTTATATGGCAAATGAGTATCATTTGTTCTTTCATTTTTATTTGAAAAGGTTTTAAATGACTAATAAATATTCGGAGATTGTTTATCTATTCATTTGCTATTCAATACACTCATGGTATTACTTAAGTATAGCTAGAAAGTGGGTGGGGTAAATTGACCCCAAAATATAAAAACACCATTGTTTGATAAATAAATGGTTTTATGACAAATGACAAAGTAAATTTGCACATACTTATTACAACAACATACTTTATGTACAAAATTGTTTGTTTGAAAGCAAAATACTACTGTGCCTGTGTCTGCTTTATACCCCCCCCCCCCCCGAAAATGGGATATTATATATATCACCAAGACACAGCGGAAATATCGAAAGGATCATGATAAACTGAACAGTTACTACATTTGTCGCAATGTTATAAGTTCTTTATCAACAGTCTTATATTACATTTGTTTGTAATTAAGACTTATATTCAACGACATAGATATGCGCAGTAGCAAACACTTGCATGTTAATGTCTCATTCTGAATAGCACTATCACATACTCTCATGGAATCACAAGCAGGTTTTAGGGTCGGAATGGCTACGATTGGCCACATATTTGTACTGCATAGATTAATTAGATTTAATTATTAATAATGCACTTTTAGCGATTGTTCTAAAGCTTTCGATTATTTGGTTTGCCGAAATATATGACATACACTTTATAATTCAGGGCAAAGAGGGAAGTTATATAAGGTCATTAAGTCCATGGATGTATTATCAAATTACAACCAGAGTAAAATTTAATAACGAGATCGGCGAATTATTCTATGGTCATCTTGGACTAAGACTGGGGGAAAGCTTGTCGCCTTTTCTATTTTCCATGTACCTTAATGGTCTGGATGACCAACTTTTAAACGGAGCAAAAGGCATTGATTTACAGGTTTTATTAATGTAAGCCAAGGTCATCGTGGTATTTGCTAACTCATCAGAACTACAAAGTAATCTTAACATATTGGATGTATACTGTGACCGTTTGAAATTTACTGTTAACAAAGATAATTAATATATTCAGAAAAGGAGGGCGTTTGCCAACAGTTACCAAAGTTGTGAATAGGAAATCGTTAACAAATTTATGTATCTTGGAATAGTGTTTTCATCTGGAGGGTCCTTTGTAGAAACGCATAAAACTTTAGCTGACCAAGCTCAAAAATCTATCTTTACATTAAGAAAATGTCTGTGTAGATTTCATAACATAACAATAAGGCACTCTTTAGAATTGTTCGATTAGCAATTGAAAAATTTCACACTTAGTATTGAAAACCTTTATTATGAGTAAAAAGTAGCACACAAAAATGTGTGTATTTTATACACGGAGAATTAGGTCGAATAGATCTTCTCACTAAGAATTATGCAAGATATAAACTTTTGGTTGAAAGTTACTAATAAAAGCGAAAGGAAACAGATAAACATAATACATGTATACCAAATCATGTTTAAAGATATTGATAAGAAACCGTACATCACTAATTGGGCATATAATGTTAAAGATACATTAAATAAATTAGTATTCTCTGAAGTGTTGTACTCACAGGGTGTATGTAATGCTAAACTATTTCTGTTATTGTTAAAACAAAAAGTTGAAGACATTGTCATGCAAGAATGGAATAATCGAGTACAAACGTCATCTTATTCCAGGGTTTTTAGGGTTTCTGCAAATTTTGACAACAGCATGTATCTAGTTAATGTAAATGTTAAAAAATTGCTCATAGCCATGACAAGATTTAGGCTTTCTTCTCATCCTTTAAGAATTGAAACAGGACGTGGTTTATTTATCAAGTTTCAGGCCATGTTTTCATGATTTTTTGCCATTGTCTTTTGAAAAATACGTACATTGTACATGCAATGTTTATCCACTTCCTCTCTTATAAACGACAACTTTTACTTTGAACAGCTGAAAATACTTTTTAAAACTCCGAAATCCAACTCAATTTTTAGGGCTTCCATAATAACGGGCAAAATGTTAGCTGGGACCATTATACACGCATGAATATTGGTCCCAGGTATCAGGGAGACTATCTCACCCTAGTCTCCCTCTAAGCCAATCCCTGCATAACCATCAGATAGACTACAATTTTCCTTGCTGTTTGTCATCTCTACCTTAAATAATGCAGTTATCATTTTCGTGTTTAGCATTAATACATGTTGACATTGTGGGATTTTAATAAAATGATCACTCAGTGATATTGGTTTAAATCTAATTACATGTAAATGTGTCGTATTTCACTGTTAGTTATGTGAACTACCTACTTGAAACTGAAACAATGTTGAAAATTGACAGAACAGAAAGAAAACAAAATTAATGATATTTGTAACTGGCCATTGTGACGTGTGAAAAATCATTGCCTATCGCTTGACCGTCAATGACACACTGATAAATGGCTTCATGATCACCAGTATCATTGAGCGAATATTGCCTTTAGTTAGTAGATTTATTATGAATATTGTCATGATGGTCATTTATTATCCTGCATCAACTATTACAGTGAATATTGTCATGACATGAAATTTTCTAACTTCCTGAACTACTGATTATTTCAATGAAAATCACTTCAAATGTGAGGTATGGAGGTCCGTTGTTGACCCTACTTTTGTTAATATTTTGCAAACGACAAAATCTATTTACGGTAAGAAATCAAGCTATAGTGTTCTTTCAATCGTAGCCTATACAACCCTCTCAGATCAAGAAAATACACTAATCTTTAATCAGGTTCAAGTCTGTATGCGTGACAGCAATAGATTCACATGAAAAGTACCATGCATTATAATGCTTGAGAAGCTTCCTTCTTCATTTCTACACATACCCTTTCTCTCTCTTGATTTATACAGTAATATTATTTTCCCATTGTGTTACTGTCTAAGTTTTTTCTTTTTGTTTTCTAATTTATTTTTACTTTTTGATCACAAGACCCATATCCCTATCTCTGTATGATTTAATCTTTAATCTATTTTATACATACCAATAGTTAAATTGTTTAATAGTTCTTGAAATTTAACTGGAAGTCTATCCAAGGAAAAGAATTTAATTAGAAGTTCTGTCTTCCATTCCAATCCTTTCCAAAATTGATGTAAATTTGTGTACAATTACCTATATGTACAATGTATCATAGACAGGAAAAATATGTTTAAACGAATCGTAGCCTAGAATCAACTGACAAATAACAAAGCATTATTATGTGCAGTAATTTGAAATAGTTGATGGATGCATTACATATAAAATGTATTTCAAAGTAACCAAAAATAATAAAAGTGTTAAGAAATTGTTTTTTTGTTAGCTCATCTGATTGATCAGGTGAGCTTTTAGAGTCGATGAATGTCCGGTGTCTTCACCAATCCTAATAAAGGTCTTTGATGAGATTGATTATGGGCGAAATTTAATTGGTACATGCAGTTACCCTACGGGCCCTTATATGAGATGAAAACTATATTACCTGGTCATTAATTAAATTGTCTTTGTTCTCAGGTAAGCGATCTAGGGCAATCTTGGCCCATTTGTTTAAGATATTATCTAAATAGTTATATCCAGTGCTTTCTGCAAATTGTTGACCTATATACATGAATAACTGAAAAAATAGTTTTTACCCTTTTCTACAGTTAAAAGGGACATAATTCTTGTTATTTTTAGTTCAGAGTTATCTCTTCCTTTTCAAATATGTATATTAATATAAAATATAATAATCTTAAGCAATGTGGGTTGAGAACTTGGTCATTTTGGACTCCATAATCTCATGTATACAAAAATTTAAAAAAATGAAATTTCGAAATCAGGGGGAGATAATCAATCGCATACTGTAGGCTTAATCAGCACCTATATTTCGTCCAACAAGTGACATTCGATGGGGGATATATTATGCTTTACAATGATATATGTGTCATAAAATCCCGCTAGGGGGGGACCTAGGGTACAGGTAGCCCATACTCTATATTCAGTTCTACACATTTCCGATGATGCTGTACCCATTTCATAAGGTTTCTTGGTACCAATGCTCTTTGTGTGAATGTTGAAATATCCAAATCTTCTAAAAGAGTTCTTTCTGTTGATCGTCTATCTGTATCAAGCCATATATTTCCTTCACTAGGAATGGCGAGTATCCACACCTTTCATCGTCCTCAATAGAATCATGTCCATTCCTAAACTGTCCGTGCCATTTGAATACTAATGTGTGAATACACTTTGGTTTCATACTGCTGGATCTAATCTTCTTTAAAGTTTCTGTAGTTGTTTTTCTTAATCCTACTCAAAATGTGATCACCGCTCTGGTTTCGACATCATCTGTTGATGTCATTTTCTCATTGAAAAACAATGCGGATCTGATTACTCTTTTCCTTTCACAGATGACTTTCCTTAATGTATTATGTTCAAATTTTATGGAAATGATGTCATGACGTTATCAGTTTATCTCAGAAACATACAATTTTGTGCGGAAATTTGACATAAAAAGAAATTTGAAACTTTTTTAATGTTAAGATTAACATGCCCCAAGTACCGTTACATGTGTCATTTTCTGGGCTATTTCTCAGCACCTATGTGCAGGTATTCAAAAAAAAAAGAGAAAAAGAGACTGTTTTATTTCCCTTTGTAAAATGTAACAATAACTGTGTCAAGGCAGCATCTGGGGGTATTCATCACCTTCAGTGATAGCTCTAGTTTTACGTGCAGCTGATCACAATAATAGTATATTCCTACTTCCTTCTGTAACTATCAAAGAAACTGCTTTATTTTTAGGCTTTGATGGAATTGTGTGAAGTCTTCCCAGCTGTACAGGCAGCCAAAAAAGCTGTGGAGAATTGTCCTACATGGTGGGTTGGTCACCAAACTCTTGGCAGAGCTTATCTTGGTTTAGGGGAAGTGAGAATGGTAAGTTAAAGATGTTGATCATCAAAGTGTTGTGGCTTTCATAAGGCCAAACTTAACTAAATGGGATTGCTCTTAAAGTACTGGTAGGCAGCAAAATAGGATTCTATTAGATACTGGTTCAGAAATTTGTTTGGTTCAGTCTAATTCACCTTGCTCCTGAATAGAGGTGCAATGATATACCGGTATATTGTGATACAGTGTCAGACTGATACATACTGCGGTATAACACCAATGTACTGCAATATTTTCTTTAATAATTGAGCATATAATCCATTTAATTAAATGAATGCAAACACATTTTTATGCCCCCGCTATTTGAAGAATGGTGGAAGGGCATAAAGTGTTACCTCTGTCCGTCCATCCATTTAAATTTTGGTTTCCGACAAGGACTTATATACATACATGGATTCGCAACTTCCGTATTAACAGTTTAAAGTAATCAAATCCCGCGATGATAAGACGTGAATCAACGGGAATACAAGCTACTGTTTACAAAAGCGAAAATACGAAAATATCCGTGATAATCCGAATGATAATAACAGCGAAAATATCCGTGGTATTCCGAATGTTTAATCTCGGAGACGAAGGATTATAATAGATGTCCACCATCTTGGCATTTAAAATGTTCGACTGATGCCTTTTTCAATGCTTATACTTAGACTTTGTGGATTATAAATGTATCTCAATATCTTTAAGGAATTTGTTGCATCCTGTACCAATTTCCCGTGCCCAATTGCCAGAGTTTTTTTTAGTATAATCAAATTCGTAAACACCCAATTACAGCTGTCGGACATTGCCGAGTATATAGCAATGCATTGTGGGATCGCCGAACTATATCGTTTGTGCTATTTTTAGCAGTTGCGAATCCATGTATGTATATAAGTCCTTGTTTCCGATCAGTAACTGAAGAAATATTTCATGGATTGGTTTCATATTTTACATGGAGGTGTGTAATAATGATTGATTTCCGTTAAAATCAAAACATTTTCACAGGAGTTATTGCCCCTTTTTGACTTAGCTCTCAGCAGGGGCATTCGTGTCCTCCTGACACAGCTCTAGTTTAAAAGTAGTGTCCATGTTCGGTGATCCGTTGCTTTTATTTGACTCAGTTATTTCTACGTTTTGTGATCAATCTATCATCAATGAGAGTCAGAGTAATTTCATCTTGCATTAATGTAGGGTTGATTGATCTGCATTCTAGTTGATATTTTGTATTCTAAACAAATAATTCTTTTATAGGCTGTGCAAAGCTTCTCAAGAGCTGTACATCTGAATCCTGACAACAAGGAACTGTGGGAAGAAGATTTAATGTGGGCGTTCTCGTTGCTGCAAAAACGGCAAAAACTTGAGGATGAAAAGAAGAGAGTGATAGCGGAAAATAAAACTGGTGTAAAAATTATGGAAGTTGCTAGTGATAATAATGAACTTAATGGCAATCAAGAGAATGTGATAGATATCTATAAACATGTACATAAAGAAGCTAAATCAGACAATAATGAAGGTGTAATTGGAGGCTTGCCGAAAAATTATGTTCAAATGAGAGACAATGAACCCACTTAATAAAATTTTTGTATTTACCATTTTTTTGTCCTTTTTGTATTAGATTTGTATATGTTGAATTCAAAAGAGCGGTGTGAAGCTTGAACTATAAAATTGGTTGTCAAAATTTGTAAAACCCTAAACTAAATGATAAGTATGAAAAAGTAATATATTGTGCTTGTCCCAGACATTGGACAAGAGGTTTATATCTATTACAAGATTTGTAATACCATACACAGATAAATTACAAAATATACAATATTATATCACATATTATAACACTTTTCATCAATATTGTACTACCATACACCAATTTATTGTATTGTAGAACTATACACCAATATTGTAATACCATACACCAATCAGTTGTAATACCATTCTCCAACTGGTTGTATTGTAATACCATACACCAATATATTACATTGTAACACCATGCTCCAATTAATCCATTACATCATACTACATGTGTGCATTAATATTCCAGTGCAATACCATACGATGTATATCTGCTATGATTGAAATAAAACTTTCATTCAGTGAGGTGTGTGGAAAATCCTGTTCAGCGGGTTAAATGCTGTTTTATCAACAATTTTTCAGTTGTATATGCCGGCCAGTTCACCTTACCAGTTTTCTCATCATATGAAGGAAAATACAACATTTTTGTCGAATTTTCATTGAAGGGTAAATGACCTGTCATGATTGAGATTTGAACCTGGATTACCAGGTTACAAATGCAGCACACTGGACAGTGTGGAAAATCCATCTGCGTAAGACCATATTTATGTACACAAACAAAAGGCTCAAATCTAATTCTGATTATAATTGAATGTACAATGTATTTCATTTTGATATTTAGAATATATTACGTTTAATGAACATTACGAAATTTCACATTCATTCTTATGTTATAGAATTGAATAGATGGGCCTGTTGTTGACGCGCCTAAAAAAAAAGAATAATTTAGTTGTCTGACGCCTACACAGGAAATATCCAACGAAAGCTACAGTGCGCATGCGCATTCCGGAAGCATCTCGGCATCCTGTCAGCTTCATTTTGTCCTTTTCGGTGACATTTCTTCAACAAAATGGATCCTCAAACATTTATGGACATTGCGACGAAAGTCACAAAGTTAAAGATGTATCCATATTTCGATATAGCACATTACACGTTGATGTGTATGGCTGTAAGAGACGATATATCACCAAATCAACCGGCAGGTAATATACGAGTTGTCTCCCTTGTTTGATTAATAAACTGATTTTTTAACCGGCCTTCCATTAAACTCCTGTAGTTCAACTAATACTGAAAGTTCTTCCTTTGCAATAACAGGTGAATAAATTGTTCACTATATTGACGACGGTTTAAGCCAAATAGATAACAGACTTCTGAGCGCGACAAATAATTGAATTGAGGGTCACTGCCGGAGTGAAACACAAAATCCACTTGCCCTGAGGCTTTCTTTATGTAGCAACCCCAGATAAATCGATAATCTGATTATCCAGTCAATAATTGAGTGGAATTTTCCAAGGGACATCAGGTTTATTTTACCAATGAACCCTTTTAATGTCGATCAATTTTCACCAAAGTTATATTAAATTATCGTGGATGTACCGGTTTTCGAACCCCTAAGTCTTTAACTGGAGGTTTCTCTATCAACTTTAGAAATATTGACTAACAAATCAAGTGGATAAGTAACAATAATCTATTACGTACAAACCTGCTCAAAATAATCGCCGCATTCATCAATTAACCATCTTGATACTCTAATATTCCCCACAACCCTCGGATACAAAAGACAAAGTGGAGGCCATTTATGAGCACCTGCTTTCGAACCTTTTGCAAGAAACAATAGGGAATAGTTTACTTAAATTGCTCCACAATAAAGTAATAACATTTTTATTGGTTTTTGCCTTTATTGAAGAATTGTATTAATTTGTAAGCTATATTTATTTGTTTATGACGCATATTTTCACTTGACAGTAGCGAGCGCATTGTTTACAAACTAAGCATCGGTGCGCGTGCAGTGATGACGTCACACGGACTTGCGCATGCGTATGAACGAGCGTAAACAAAAAGGTTCGAAAGGAGGTGGGGTTCGAGAATAGGTGCATAGACGATAATCAGAAATGAATTATCTTTCATATGCTTAAATTTCATTTATAAACATTCTCAAACAATAACTTTATCTATTAATTAATTGTTTACCAGTCGTAAAGCAGTTAACGGTAAATTCACAGCTTACCGCGTGTATGTTTATCATGGACACGGTGTAGTGCAGATGTGTGTTTTCAAAATAAGATGTGGTGACGTTGTCATTCATGAATATTTATGAGAGAAAATATTCAGCTACAACAAGGCGTTACTTCCGTAAAAATCGAACAAGTATTATGTGCGGGAATACGAGGCGCCGGTATACAAAAAAAATCCATTGGACACCATCATGTCATTACTGACTACAATCGTAACTACTCAGGCATTTCCGTAACTTAGAAATATCCCTCGAACGTAGGTGTAGGGTTACTACTTTTTCAACACTAGGTCAAAATTACAGACTTTCATACATGTTAATCGTTCACGATTGATAAAAATTAAAATGGGTATCAAGTTCCCAATGAAAGAGAAACAGGTTATTTATCATTATATTATATCTTATTGCAGTCCAACTACTCTTATGTAGGAAATTACTTTATTAGTCATTAGTATGCAATGATTAGTATCATATTGAAATGAATGAAGATGAGGATGCACTGATCATGGCGATTTCAAATCAAAACTTTGGTTTAAGGACCCATTCCGTTAAAAATAAAAGTTTTTTTAAACAATATATCATTGTAAAAATTGGAAGTCAGTGACACTTATCTTTGAAGTCACATACTTTAAATCAGGGCTCCAGATAAAGGGCGTTATTGCATAAATACGCATTAGTTTTCAGCGTTTTTTTCCGCCTCATTGGGAACGGGTCCGGTACCAATCAAATTGGGAATTTTCGCGTCGTGAAAAGTGCCAAATTGGGAATTTCATGTCGCGAAATAGGCAAATTGGGAATTTTATATAAGGTGAATAAATTACAGTTTTAGCAAGTTACATGAATAATTCTGCTGTCTTTTAATAAGTTTTATAATCTAGGTTACTTCTATTATCTTGTTACATATGTTTATGCACATAAAAATGTGAAAATAACATTGGATCACATTAATTTTATTGATAAGCAAAAAAGTCAAAGTCATCATATTGATGTAATTATACAGCATGTTCACATGAAAGAACTTTAGAAGTACACTTCTGGGCCTACCTTGAGAGAAAAGGTGGCGGGGCTTAAAAAAGGGAAAAACAGCATACATATCTACTCCCTACATTTGATAATCAATAGGTTATAACCTTGTTGATTGCAAACAAAGAGCTTGCCTACTTTATTGATCTTATTTATCAAAACCTTTTTTCAAGACCATAAAATTCTACTGTAGGGGGTTTAGGAGGATAAACATTCTATTTAGTCAAGGGACATGAGGTCAAATTTGGTCCAATGTCAGTCCCTCAAAAAACAGGAGTATCTGACACTCTTGCTTCGCTTGTGTATTATCCCTGTGAAAAGTTCACAACATGTTACATTCTTCAATTTTCTCATAAATATTATTAAGAGTCAGGATTAAGAGCCTTAGCATTGCATGGAGTAAGGTCTACCTGGTTGTCATGCTCTGCTGATCGTGTTCTGCCCTAACACTACACGTACATAACGAAACAAGTACGTAACTTCTCATTTTCGACCCGAAAATCGGTTAACACTCTCAGCAGGGCGCAATAGAGACATGAAGTCAAAATCGTTTCGACGTCTGGAAGTAGAGCCACTTTCTGTTTAAGTTTTTAGCTCACATGTCACAAAGTGACAAAGTGAGCTATTAGGATCACTCTCCGTCCGGCGTCGTGCGGTGTGCGTCGTGCGTCGTCAAACTTTATGTTGTGACCACACTAGGGGCCACATTTTTGGCTTAATTTTAGCAAAACTGGGTCAGAACGTTAATATCAACAAAATCTCGGACGAGTTCGATATTGGGCCATTTGGGTCAAAAACTAGGTCACCAGGGCCAAATAAGGGAAAACCTTGTGAACACTTTAGAAATCACTGTTTTGACTGGATCTTCATGAAACTTTGTCAGAATGTTTATTTTAATAATATGTAGGTCAAGTTTGATAATGGGTAATTTCTGTAGAAAAATTAGGTCACTAGGGCAAATTGCTGGAAAACCTTGTGAACACTCTAGAAGTCACTGTTTTGATTGGATGATCATGAAACCTTGTCAGAATGTTTATCTTCATAATATCTTGGACGAGTTCGAACATGGGTCATCTTGGGTCAAAAACTAGGTCGCTAGGTCAAATCTTATGAAAACCATGTTAACACTGTAGATTTCACAGTTATTATTGGATCTTCACCAAACTTTGTCAAATCGTTTGTTTTAATGATATAACGGTCAAGTATAAATATGGGTCATCTGGGGTCAATAACTAGGTCACCAGGTCAAATCTTAGGAAAACTTTGTTAACACTGTAGATGTCACAGTTTTAATTGATAAAGCTTTCAATGCAGGAATATGTTTTTGTTCAATTACGACCGTAAAAAGTATATTCATTTGCATGAATTCACCGGAATCCTTGATGAAATTGAAAAACAAAAGTCACCTCAGTGATCGTCCAGAGAATTTTTGTTGAAATATAGTATAATACCTTGTTAATATAGTAATAAATATTTTTTTTTTTTTTTTTTCATATTTTTATAATCTATTCATGATACAGTTACCTGTGACACCTCATTGATAAATTATATATTTTCAAGTTGATGGGAAATTGGCTCCAGTATTCACAAATTACATTACTGTATTAAAAATCGTTTAATTAATCCTGTCATAAAACCATTTACCCCTGTGAAATAGTTAAATTCGTATGAACTACTCTTGAAGTGTACAAGAAAAATTCAAGAAAAATTCATATTTCCGTGAATTTCATTCCGAAGGGGTACAGTAAACACTTAAAAATCTTTTCTTAGACACGGCAAGTTCTGATTATTGAGGTTTTAGAGTAATCTGTATTTTAAATACTACTTCTAAACATTGCTGATGTCAGTGTACCCACTTACTTCATGTTGTAAATTGTATACTTGTATTGAAGTATTCCTCTTTTCATCTGTTATTTCAAGTACACAGTGATGATGCCTCAAATAAAAAACTGGAGACATTCTTCAGCTTAATTTGTTCTAGAAGTATTTAAGAGAGCTTCTTTGCTGTAAGTCTTGTAAATGTTAAGCTGTTATTTTTTTTTAGTTATTTATGCTTTCTGTTAAACATTATGGGTGTGTTCTGTACTTTAGTCACATTCATTTTTGCCTATTATTGTGTGTGTGTGTGTGTGTGTGTGTGTGTGTGAGTGTATTTGACTGCAATAATTAAAAACTTAATGTTGAACACTTCTACATATATACTGACTTACTCTGTTGTGTGGATTTAAATGTCGTAAAACTTAACATTGAGGCCACTCTGATATTAAGACTACGTCTTTATAGAGACCAGTCACGAGTGATCATTTGACTTAGGATTTCAAACAATGGGTCTAGACAGATGAATCCCAACAACTTAACCAATAAACAAGTCAAGAGTGAATGAATCTTGAGGTTAAAATTCCAATAGTCACATTAAATTCTCAAGAGTTGAGGCATATTAATACATTTTATGTTTCGGGTACATTTGTACTTGGGCATTTGCAATCTCTACCCAGAGTTGTCGTTCCTTTCCAATCCACACATACCTCTGTCAACGTCTCAATGTCAAGATTCTTGGCAAACTGCACTCTGACAAATAAACATGCTTTTGTATATATTTTATAATTATTTGTTAGATGTTATAATGAAATATGTCATATCGTTTCAGAAAAATGCTTCATGTTGGTCCGTTATGAGCTGTGCCATTAGAGATTATTTAACCTTGTAACTCTAAAACTAATTTAGCGGAATAATTGCGAAGTAAACAATTCAAAACGTGGATAATATAACGAAGGGATACCAGGTTCGGATGTCAGTTTCCCATAATTTAGTTTTAAGTATGCAATTCTTTTCCGATAAACAAAACAACACAGTCTATGTTAGTTTCTTTTTGAGGTGTTGTCACCATTTTTAAATCACGCTTCTGTCATTGTGAAGCCGGACTACTTTTTAGACGTTGACAGAGGTTAGTGTGAGCGTATCAGGAACAACAACTCTGGGTAGAGATTGGGGCATTTGATGGACCCCCCCCTCTCTCCCCACCCCCCCCCCTAAGGATATTATGTTCATAATGTACATCCTTTCATCTTGTACTCATGTTAACAAGCAAAATAATAAGACATTTCCTGACAACTTTTAGAATAGCATGTAATTGAGACCATTGTTAAGACTGTACAGAGAAATATTATACATAGACGATTAGGGATCATTTTACCTGTGTTAAGACATATTAACCAACTTGTTAAGGAAAAAGGTCACCGTTGTGGGTTCGAATCTTGGGATACTATTTCAGTGTCCCTATCCCAACTACTGAGCCCTGGTTCCCTACTGTGTTGGGAAAATCACAGGAAACCGATGTGGCCTGGATAAAAGCCGGGACATAAATGCCCAGTTCTCATGTACCTTCTTTCCCCTTGCTCGGAGGTAGCTCTGGAATGACCACAGCTGTCGAATGGATCATTTAAACAACTGATTTATTAAAATACTTTTATAACTTATAAATAAGTGGTTAAAATCCCATTGCAGTAAGAATTGCAAGTGTTAGTTTCAGTTAAATACCCAATACAAAAAACAAATGATCCTTGTCTGGCATTCAGTTCTTTCAACTTGTTGTAGGTAAAGAGCATAATTGGTGTATTTTCTTTGATTGTTAGTTGGTAACTGCCAAATTGTTTGATTATTTTGTGGTCAGTCAGGTACATCATTGTATCTTGCCTGGTGCAGTGTGTGTACTGGTATACATGTAGTATTAGTATTGCTTTGGTCTGTATTTGCACTTAGTGACACAGTTAATCAGAAGTTGGATGTGAATGAAAAGCAATACTCCAATTAAATAATGCAAATTCATGTTTTGGCATTTATCAAAGTGGAAATATGTAGGCTTGCCATTGCTTCAATACGGTTTTATGAAGCATTTTATCCATGGAATACAGTTCGAGGGCTCAGCGCAACACTGGCGTAACTTGTTCTTATTTCAGTATGAGTTACGACACTATTGCTTATGGTATTGTCACACTACAACGCATTAGCCAAATGTATGCCGACATGTTAGAGTACGCTATTATATTATGTTGTCGAGCGTCGGGGCCTTAAAAAAATTTGTGCATGCACAAAATTTTCAATGTGTGCCGATCGGACATTATGTACATGTATACATTAGACGATCAGTATTCATTTGTTATTCGAACATTCGCCATACACTTTCAAACGCTAAATACGTGTTGGTAACACGCTAGGATTTTCGAGAATATGTAGGTAGGAGCGCTCCAAACAAACTTATTTTTATTTTCAGCCTTATGGACAGCTCTTGTTTAAGAATGCCTTTCAAGCTTGTATCATGTGTAGTTGGTGATAGTAATAAAATCCATTGTTCATGTTACATGTATATGGATGTATGGGAAATGTTGATATGATTATTAACCATTGTATTAATTACCGTAGATCATAAATTTGTAAGGATTGTTAGTTGGTCCTATTTGATTTACCTGAGTTAATCGATGAATTGACATACATGTACCGGTAAACTTGATAAAGTCAGTATTAGCTAACCTCCATTTCTCTGATTATGTTTAGTAGTGTCTGGCCATCTGTTGTCTAGGTCTCTAGGATAGAGGTGCGTCTGTCATAATAATATAATTCTCTTTCTTGTTTCCTCTATGTCAGACCTCTGTGAAATACTGTTAGTTTTGCACATGTACACAATCGTGGAACACACATGTGTCTGTCTTCAGAGATTTTTCACATTTTTGTGTGAGCAAACCTGTTCTGGTGGGATTGGGAATATTTGGTTTGCATTTGAAAAATATTTTAGATTCAAAAACTGGTAAATTGAGAAATCATGAGCCATGGAAGAATGCAAGGATATATTAATTATTGATTGATTACTGAAAACCAGCTCTTATTCTTCATTTCTCTTCCCTTTATGAATGCAGAATCCATGGTCAAAATGGCCTGGCCAAGTATCTCCGTCCACCATTCTTTATTAAGATAAAAAAATGTTACTTTGACATACTTCTACATGTATATAGAAAGAAGTTATTATGAGTGGTTCACTCAATGATTCAAGTTACATCAAGAACTGTGTGATACTAATCTTTGGAATGCATTGTTATAACTGTTCAATGATGTGAAGATAATCATACCTGAGTGTGTAACTAGCATGATAAGTAATTGATTATACACAAGTAATCATGTAATGTATTAATTGTTTTATTTGATAGTATAAAGTACTTTGATCCTTAGGGGGAATGTTCATAAGGATTGCTGCTTAATGTCCAGATAGCAATAGCTGGGGTGTTATATCTTGATTTCTGTGAACTTCAGAAGTTTGTATACTAGGCTTAAATCAAAATTGAGTTTGTTTGCCCTTTACCGACCGACCCGAAAAAATCATGCCGACTCAAAACATTTTATTTCAAAATCTGGGAGAACTTTTTTTCAATATTTGGGAAAATATACATGTACTCAGTGCTTTCGATAAACAAAGTACTTAATGATGGAAAACAATCATGTGTGTTAAGGCACTGAGTACATGTTTATGGCTTATTAAAGCACACAATAAATTGTTATATGGTAGCAGAATACATAAAATGACCATAGAATGCTTCTAGATAAAATAATAATTTCATGCTAGGTAAAAATAAAATAAAATATTTTTCCTACCTACCGACCCTCTTCTAAAATTCAAGTAAAGTTTTTCTCCAATGAGAATATTTGACTGTAAAGACCAGTAATTAAATTGGTGGAAGTTTTTTTATCCTCTGAATGAAGATCAATTTTAAATCTTGATTGAGAGTGATTTTTACCAACATGCTTTTCGTTTCAATAGTTTTTCCACAATATTGCAGTTATGTCAGGGGCTGGTTCCCCTAACATGTATACCTGGATTGTATTCTAGGTCACATGTAGGAAAATCAACATTTTTATCAAATTTTCATAGACTGCTGCGACTGTGATTCAAACCCAGATTGCCAGGTGGTTACAAGTCCAGTGAACTAACCTCTGGACCACAGCTGTGTCCCTCTCAAAGTTATTAATTAATTTAAATTGATTTATATTACTTTAACCATTTCAATGTATGTCTATAGATAAGCTGTTTATATATTTATAACTAATAGTAATAGTTCATCAATCAATCAAATTATTTAAGAAAATACAATACTGAAGCTTTAGTTACAGTGATGAATTATTTTTTATATACAGACACTGTATGTAAATCAATGTATAACAAGTATGTACCACAATATCAAATGATAAGGAGTATTTTGACATTATGCAGGCATCATTTCCAGGTACAGATGTTCATAAATATAGTGGCTTCTCTCTCTCTAAATTACAGTATATTTGCTGACATTGCTGTAAATCTCTGGTGTTTTTGTCTTATGTTCTTGTACCAACAGAACTGTTAACATGTGTTTATAATATTGTTCAGTGGCCCAGCTGTGAGACCAGGGATGAGATATGGTACTGAGCCTCTTACTAGTCATAGGCAACCAGTTGTTAATGTTAACAGTCCACACATTAGCAGTAATTAATTTTTTATTCCAAATCATGAATGCTATTTAATACATTTAAGATCATTAAATTAGTTTGCTTATTCATTAGTCACTTAATTAATTACTCAATCCTTGATAAAAGAAATTAAGAATACCTGTTGTACGTCCCAATAAAGGGGCCAAGTGTGCTTAAAGGCTCTGATTTTGTATCCATTGTGGTCTCTGTTCACAGGTTTGTGTATAACATTCTTCAAGTAATTAGGTAATATGGTAGTAGAATTCCATATTGATTACGAAATCAAGGTTTTAAGAATTGGCAAATTTTCTTGATGATTTTAACAGATAGTAAAGATATTACCCTCTAAATGCTAGTTCACATTGTTGATGAAAGTTATACACCGCCATAGTTCTATCACATTCACAAGTCTTCAAACTGTAGCATAATGATGTAATCTCATCATCTGTTTATTATTTGATATTGTGACATGTGCAGTAATAGGGAAATATGAGTAGGTTGTTTATCTGGCTTATAAGTAGAACACTTGCTGTAATTGTTTTATACCCTGTAGAGTTGCCTCCCTTTTGTAGAAGTAATTGACTCAGAGATAACAGGAACATCCTATCACATCCTATCAGAATTCTGCCTGTATCAGGGTTCTCAATAACAGCAGGCTGCAGGCCAATTTAGCTGCTTAGAAATGTGTTTGGGCCAGTTAGGAATCTCAAAAGTTTATGAAATATTGCTAGAAAATGCCCAGACCCCCCCCCCCCCCTAACGGGCCTGTTAATCTAGCTTTTGGGCCTGTTGGTCACAAACTTAATGAGAACCCTGTGTATATGTGTATCTGTTCTTTTACAAACCATTGCTAAGATCTCACCTGAAAAAATGACCTCGAAATACCAAAAGACGTCGTCGAGATTCAAACCCACTAGCCGATAAATCAGAATGGTTTGGTTGATCTTTAATGTGACCTTTTTATGTTAAATGTTTTGATTTGAAACATTTTTCAGGCTCACAGCCATTTTACAGAAGACATCCATTGTCAACATGGGTTTCAAGTATGCTGGTATGTTTCGCAGGAAGTATAGTTGCCAATCTACTTCTAGGAGAGCCAGCCATCACACCATTCAAAGATCACAGAAGCATACTTACTGCCACAGCTGTATGGTGAGGTTTAGTTTGATTCTGTTCTGCCATTTTATTAGCTCCTATGAGCACAAAGTGCTAATGGTGAGCTTTTGTGATTGGTCATTGTCCGTCCGTCATACATTGTCATGTGTACCTTGTCAGCTTTTGTGTTGCAAACCCAATAGAGGCCACTTTTTAGCTCACCAGAGCACAAAGTATTCAAGGTAAGCTATAGTGATCCAGTGATGTCCATTTTACAGGGACGTTTCTTGCATGAAGCTCTGCTAAAGTTGTTCAATTAAAAATTCTTCTTGTCCTAAACCACAGGGCATAGAGCCTATATATTTGGTGTGTAGCATTGTCTAGTGGACCTTTATCAAGTTTGTTCAAATTATGACTCTGTGGTCAAATTTGGCTCCACTCCAGGGGTGACTTGATTTTAATAGATAAACTTATTTAGGAAAATGTTTAAAATTTTCTTGTCAAAAACTACAATGCCTAGAATATTTATTGTGTAGCATCGTCTAGTGGACCTCTACCAAGTTTGTTCAAATTATGGCCCTGGGTCATTTGATTTTGCAATTAGTCATTTTTCTGGTGAGCGATATAGGGCCACCATAGCCCTCTTGTTTAGTTAGATCTTAACAAAACTAGGTCAGAATATTTGGATTGATAAAATCTTGGACAGGTTCGAACATGGGTCATTTGGGGTCAAAATAGGTAAAACAAAAAATCTTGTGAACACTCTAGAGGTCACAGTTTTGAATGTTTGTATTACAGTAATGATATCCTGGACACATTTGAGCATGGGTCATCTGGGGTCAAAAAATAGGTCACCATGTCAAATCACAGAGAACCTTGTCAGTACTCTAGAGGAAACAGTTGTGATTGAATCTTCACCAAACCTTGTCAGAATGTTTGTTTTCGTGATATCTTGGACTAGTTAGATAAAACAGGTCATCTGGGGTCAAAAATCAGGTCTCCAGGTCAAATAACAGGAAATCCTAGCAGGGTTCCATTAACAAACGGCCACTTTAGCAGCTTAGGAATGAATTTGGGCTGGTTAGAAATCTCAAAAGTTTTAAAAATATTGCTGGAAAAAAATCTGGACCCCCTAGCAGGCCTGTTAGTCTAGCTTTTGGGCCTGTTGGTCACCAGCATATTCAGATCCCTGCTTAGTGAACACTCTAGATGTCATAGTTTTGATTGGATCTTCCACCAAACCGTGTCAGAATGTTTGTCTTGATGAAATGTGAATCAAGTTCGAACATGGGTCCACTGGGGTCAGAAACTAGTTCACTTGATCAAATCACAGGGAAACTTGATAACAACAGACATCATGCCACATGCTCAAAACAATGTTTTCATCAGCAAGCAATGACTCTCATGTGAGGGATTAAGGGCTGTCTTGGCCTTCTTGTTATTTAAGCCGCAATATTATTACCGGTATCCTGCTTTCTAAAGAAAGTTGGGAGAGAATAGTCTAGAGTAGGGGTCTTAAATGATTGATATAAATAATTAATTGTATTAATTTTAAATTAGATCTACTGGTGAAATAGCCGTGTGTTGAGTATTATAAGTATGGTGTTTGGACTATTATATTGGTTTTGATAATATAGTGTGACTAATGTGTTATAATCAAACAATGTATGTTGTAGTTTCATTGTTTAGATTTTTCTACTTAAATTCTTAATTATACTTTAGTGTGAGAGTGATTGATAGTCTAGCTATCACCTCCTTAATATACAATTATGTTATTCTGTGTAGTAGGTTTTGGAAAATGAACAAAAGTTCAGCTTCCATAGTCGTCACTCGATTGGCACGCATGAATTTTTACTTAAGTACATTGTTTTTCTACATCCACTATGCAATTGTTAAACTAGTTCCCATTCCTTGTTGTAGTGCAAGTCTGTGTAAGTTCAGTTTACATGAGTACTTTGATTATGCAAAGGAAATTTTCAATTCAGTCTAAGAATAATGGAAGTATGTAGAAGAACTGGTCAGTTAGAAGTTGCTGGTTTACAACAAATTTAAGTGCTTCAGTTGCTTGAATACAATATTTTTGGAGATACGTCTTCATTTTTATTTTTAAACAATTTTTTTTTTTTTTCCAGGTATCTTGTTTTTTACTCGCCATTTGATTTGGTGTATAAAATGGCTAGACTTCTTCCGTTCAAGTTGGTAATATGTGCGCTGAAGGAAGTTCAGAGAGCAAGCAAAGTGTATGCAGCTGTCAACCATACTGCCAAATTATATCCGAATGCCTATATAATCATAGTTATGATTGGCACAATCAAAGGTAGGGTGAAATGTATCAAGTTGTCTATGGTCATCAAGATATAACATTAGATCAAATGCCACTTCTTAATGTATTATTTGGATAATTCGAATTGGTCAGAATTTGCATAATTATTGACTCCTCCCTCTTTATTTTGCACTCCGCCTTTTACTTGGTTGTTTTATGATCAACAGTGTAATGTATTAGATAGCCTTTGTTTTTAAATGTGATCTATTCTGCGTAATCCTCATTATTATAACCCCGCAAACGAAGTTTGAGAGGGGGTTTATTGGAGTCACTCTGTTGGTCGGTGGTCAGTCGGTCCGTTGTACCGTCCGTCCGCATAAAGTTAGTGGAGCAAACTACTTCCACATTTTTTAAGCTATTTCAATGAAACTTGAAATATGTTATCACCGTATAGTGTACTATTGCAGTATTAGTGTCAAAGAGGCGGCGGGGTATTAGTCACCTCTGTGACAGCTCTAGTTTACATTAAATACATAGAAGAAACATGCATTACCAGGCTTTCTTTATGCCAATTTTGGGTTGGATATTCGGGCCCGTTCCACATCTAAAAAAGTGTATATTTCTCCCCACTGAGAGAAAATTTCCCCATACTAAAAATTCATTCAAGATATTACCTAATAAATTCCCGAATTTAACATTTCACAATGTAAATTTCCCCTATCAAGGACCTGATAACTGTTCCCGTAAAAAACAAAAAAAGGGCTGATTATGAATGAGAAAACTGCATAAAATTATGCACATACAACTTTATCTTTTCATTAATTATTAGCACTTATTCATCACTATCAATTCATCTAGCCCCACAGCCTGTCATTTACCAGTACTTAGCTCTTTCACTAATTGCTAATTTTCCTAATTAATGGTGCATCCTATCTCAATTAAGAAAATAAAGAATATCTTTATAGCTGAACAATTTAGATTAGTAAATAAAAATGCATGTTGTAAAAAGTACTTAGTTCAACCTACGGTGCAGTGATATGTTAACATTTGCCTTTCATCTTATGCATTAATTGTGTTTTTAGCTCACCTGGCACAGAGTGCCAAGGTGAGTTTTTACGATCGAGCTATGTCCGTCCGTCCGTCGTCAACAATTTCTTTAAACAACATCTCGTCCTACTAAACCACTAGGTCAATTTCAACCAAACTTCACAGGTGTGTCCCTTGCTTGAAGCTCTACCAAAATTGTTCAAAGAATTCCATTCCATGCAGAACTCTGGTTGCTATGGCAACCAGAAGGATTTTTTTGAAAATCTTAAAAAATCTTCTTCTCAAAAACCACAAGGCCTAGAACATATATAATATTGTATGTAGCATTGACTTGTGGTCCTCTACCAAGTTTGTTCAAATTATGGTCCCGGGGGTAAAAATCCCCCTCCCAGTTTTCTCTATTTTATATTGGAAAATTAACAAATCTTCTTGATCAAAACCACAAGGCTTAGAGCTGGTATGTAGCATTGTCTAGTGGATATCTACCGAGTTTGTTCAACTTGATTTATATAGGCTTATATAGAAAAATTGAAAAAATCTTCTTGTCCGAAACCACAAGGCCTAGAGCTTAGATATTTTGTAAGTAGCATTGTCTTGTAGACTTCTACCAAGTTTGTGCAAATCATGGCCCCAGGGTCAATATTGGCCCAGCCCAGGGGGTCAGTTGATTTCAACAACTACTTGACAGGTGAGGTAGATAACTTTTTACCATGACAAGTAACTTCCCTTGATTAAATTATCCCTTAGTGTTACGATACTCAGGTGAGCGATACAGGGCCATCATGGCCCTCTTGTTTCTTAATTTATCCAAGTCCCTAAGTATTATTGTAATGTGCTGCTCTGTAAAGTTTGCATACTTAATATTTCAAATTGTTGTCTTCCTAAAGGTGCTGGAAGTTCACTGATCAAGAATTTCGAGAGATTGATTCGTGGTGTCTGGGTACCTGGAACAAACGAGATACTCCAGCCATCTTTGTAAGTATCTGAAGAACTGTTTCACACATCTGTTTGTAATGTATCCATCAGTGTTGTTTCTCGTACATGGTTCAGATTACATAATATTGACATTGATAATGAATAAATTCATTTAGTGATCTGCTTTTATGTCGTCCATAAATATCTCCTAGTCTCAAATTAGTTGTAGGCTACTGGGTATTGTTGTTCGTAAGCTGCAACAGTAGGACTGTAGATAAAATACCTATGAGTTTGTCTTTTTTCTTGTGTACTACAATATTCAAGGTAATTTTTCTTCAAATTAAAAGCTAATTTACTACGTCAAGATCGTTTGTCATTCATGTATTCAAGGAGGTCATTTGTCTCCTAACTATTATTGACATTTTCCATCATCTAATCTGTTAAATTTAAGAAAGACATTAAAAATTAAACAAATAAACTGTGTAAAACTTATATTAAAATAGATTGATTTTATATCATTTCAGTGCAACGAAGGCATGTTTGGTTGCATCACTCGTATTTTTGATGGAACGTCTCAATTACATACAAGCTCCTCATCCTCTTATCTATTTCGGCGTAGTTATATTCTTTGTATACTTCAAATTGTCGGCATTATTGCTGGGTATTCATGATCCATTCGCACCATTCGAGAACTTGTTCTGTGCAATATTTATGGGTGGGATGTGGGACGCCTTGAGGCGCGCAGTGGTGAGAGAGTCTAAGCCGCAAGATGTTGACGGCCGCAGTGATATCACAATGAAAAGCAAAGAAGACAAGAAAAAGGATTAGACATTTAATTTAATTAGTGTTGAATTACAACAATCTGATCACCTCATTTTGGTTGACAGATTCATGTAGCTAAGTTGACTTTCATGACATTTGTAAACCAGGATTCAGTTGTTATTTTTATGTGTCATTTAGGCATATAATACTTTTTTAAACAAGATTGGTCACTTTAAAGAATGTAGATTTTTTCCCAAGTGAATCTGAATGTAGTATTGTTTTTTTATGATTTTATTTTCGTATTACACTCATATTAAAAAGACAAGAACAAGATGAGACTTGAAATAGAAGTAATCGTCTATTTACTGTTGCTGTTTTTATATGCACATTTACAATAGTTTCGAAATTTACTTATTCTTGTTACTCAATACAGTTTATTTTGTTCTTTTTTCTCTCTCAAAGTTCTTGATTTTCACATGAAAGATAATTATGTTCTTGTTTTTTACTGTTTGTAAAATTGTTATATGGTCACTAGGGCCTGGAAAAAGGGTTTGTTGTCCTAGTAGAATAAGAGCTTTTTATGTGTTGGGCTGGTGAAGAAACCAAGATTAAAAAAGAGTTTTTCTGTTTAGTGAGAATATGAAATTTTGGTTTGATTTTCTCTGTTTGGCAACTTTTGTTTTTATAAATATCATTTTGCTCAACAGGTAAATACTATTTACTACAGTGTTCTCAAGAAGCCCAGGAGGCCCGCTATATTGTCTTTTTTTCACAAGCCTATCGCCATCTACTTTTTGTAGATCAAAAAAAATTCACACCAAAAAAAAGAATATGTGAATAAAACTCGCTACAATCTAAATTAAGCCTTGCTACTCAAAATTTTCTGGAGAACACTGTACTCTCTGGGTTTTAAATTTGATAAATTGTCTCCCTTTGCAATAGTTCCTGCCACTTCAAACTACATTTGAGTTAAACTTTAGTTTTTACATTGGTATGAGATGATCTGATTGAAACACAGTAAAAGTAAACTTAAATTATTAAACTTACAAAGAATTTACATTTTTTGATAACATTATACAATTATAGAATCTCATTTTTATCGGAGTTTGTCGGTTATTCACTACATGTTTTGTGTTAGAAAAAGATTTTTATACAAGTGATCAAATAGATCAATTTTGCACATGAGAAGAAAGAGTCCACTTTCAAATATCCATCAGCATATGATGTATTAGATATTGATAGTCTGAATAAAATCAACTTTGTGTTAGAGAACCACTTTTATTAAACGTTATTTTTTTTTATTATTGTGTGATGATCCTTATTTGGAGTTTTTTTTAACAAACTGCTAAAGTTTGAACATGAGAAAAAAAATCTAGTCTTTGAAGCGAATGTGGTCTCTTTTTACAGTAGTCTCTAATTTGCATGGTTGATTGTATGTCTAAACTTGGCCTATTGTTCATTCTGTTGTAGCATTCATATATATCATGTATTCTGACTTAGTTTTTGTGTAACTGGATTATTTACAAACCTAGTTTAATATCTAGTCTAATATTTAATCAAGATTTATTTTTTCTATTTTTTAGGACATGCTCAGTGTTTCAATGTTGATTTTAGTATTATTTTGGTTAAATGATGTTAAAGTTTGATTTTTTTTTCTGCAATTCACTTTTTTTGTCAATTGAATTATGCATTACACATACGTGTCCAAACATTATTATTGATATAAGTATATCTACTTAATAAAAAGTATTATAAATCAGTTAAGTTTCTATTAACTATTGTACTTATTTAAGTTGTCTCCCTTTGTCTACAAACTTTCTTATCAATTGTTGTTATAATTGAAGGAAGCTTGATTCACTGTAGCAAAAATTGCTGACATTATTTTTACTTGGTATATAAAAAAAATATGACTTACGTGCAATAAAAAATGGTTGATATATGTATAATTCGAAAATTCATTGAATATATATGAGTTAGTATTTTATTATTTAACTTCAATGACATGATGCCTTACTGCAATAAAAAAAAAATATTTCTGTTAAAGAGTGTACTTGGCGAAAACTACTCACATGATGCAAAGTTGTAGGGTGTCGAAATTTGATATGGAGCGGTTGGATTACAATTTTCCCTGTCTGCTTGACAAATTATTTGTTGAAATCCATGAAAATAAAAGTATTATATTTTACAATTGCATTTTTAGAAATAAAAAACCATATGACATCTTATGAAAGAAAAAAGGAATTTCTATATAATCCTCATGGACCAAAACTTTCGAGTTTTAAAAATCAAAAAAATGAATGGTAATATAGTATATAGCAAGATTTTAGTTGCAATATGTAATTGAGGATAAACAGTTGTGGTTTCTACGCAATTTTTTAAGTATTTTATTACGCAATTGTTAATCTTAGCTTTTGTTAATAATTTGAATTATATAGATCTTGTTCTACATATGGAAATTGTATGTGTTGTGTATCTCCATATTTCCTGTTTTTCTATCATAATTATGTCACATTTTTACTTCTATCATTCGTTGTTGTATTGTGTCGTTTTTTATCCACCTATATTTTCGTCCATATATTCAACAGTTGTGTCACTAATGCATTTTTTGTATCTGAAATTTTACGCTATACTCAATGTTTTTATCGACATTTAAATGTGTGGCCACCAATTTTCAAGTGTATGTTTCATTTTTCAATGTATTTCACATTTTTTATTGGCTTTTACGAATGCCTAGTTGTCCTGTATCTTCTCTCCCTTCTCTTGGACGGCTTTGAAATGACCCTAGTTGTCAGATGGCCTTTTGAACAACAGGAAAACATTGGCTTTTATACATTATAAATAAGACATTCGGTCTAATGTAATCTGGTCCGCCATTGTGTATTTTATTTAGTTCATTTATGATGCCACTATGATCGTGGTTAATTAGAGCTTTGCTTTAATGTAATGAGGCCTGAGATTGTTGTACCTTAGTCTAGAATTCTGACTTTTATCCTGTCTAGACTTGGAATATTGTGATAAAATTGGCCTGTGCAATACCTAGTTGCCTACAACTGTTTACATATATCCTGATATTGTACAATTTCATATTGTTTTGTGGCCTAAATTTTCAATGTGATTTGCCTTGAAGAAACTGTCACATTGTCTGACATCTTTTGATCTGTTTTAGTGATGAAATGCAACATAAACTAAATTGGACGCTATATTGATTGTTTTTTTCTAAATTCAATGTTTTTGTTAATAAATGTTGTGTTCTGTAAAATTATGGTGTTGTATAGATATGAAATATTATGGAAAACATATAAGATATGCAAATTCACAAATGATCAAGATCAGTGATTATGTACATTATTACATTTCGTGGTTTGAACTGAGGTAATCTCTATTTACTTACAAGTTAATGTATGATAATAATAAAGTTTATTCTTAATAAATATAAACCTACTTGTAGCATGGTTGTGTTTTGCCAACAATTAAAACATATGTACTAGTATGGCCTGTTTCTGTATGTGAATGATTCTGTTCTATTCAAAGCAATACCTCACCCATCCTAGATTAAAACGCTTTCAGTGGAATGCATATCATTTAAAACCATCTTAAAATTTTACTTTTTTCGTTGAAATATTTGTCCATTTTTACATACAGGTATTTTGGCATGATAAAGATCATATCAGTATTTATATTCAAATTTAAGCAGTCATACATTTCTTTATGCAGATTTTTACCACAGCATTATCAAGTATCAGTAAAACTATTTTGATATCATTTTGTGAGGAACATTTTTTAACCTCCATGTTGTATGTATTTCTTTACTTGAAATAATGTAAGACTGTGTGCAGGAATTATCCATACTGAGTTTGGAAAAAAATGAACAAAAACCCACTTACATAAAATCTCATTATACAGAATTGTGGTGGCAATTGTAATATTTATATATTTGTTTTTCTGCTTTGTTTACTTTGTTATTTTTAAAAATGCCAAGCTGTAAATAGGAATTTTAGTTGTTTTTGCTCATTAATTTTGGGTCTCATTTTTCAGCTGTTGTTACAGAATTGTTGGCTGATGATCATGTAGGATACCTTTGATCTCAAGCTTGAGTGCTGTCTTGTTGTAATGTGGATTCTTTTTACCGAAATATCATAATTTTGAATGAAAAATCCTTGATTTGCTAGAGAAAATAAAACAGTTGTTTTGCATCATCATGTGACCTTATTTAGTAGATTCATCGTAAAAGGTCTGGTCAATATTAAAAGCAGTGTTAATCATGTATATTTAAGGATTTTATTGATTGAGTCATAGGATTTACTTGTTTTTATCTTGCGCTGTAAAGAATGAAAATAGTGGATTTTTTTTAAAGAGTTAAGACAGTTTTACATAGACCTGATGTTATGTCGTGTGTTTGTTTTTGTTATAACCTTATAACCTTATTTCTAAATACTCAGAAAGTAGTTTAGTAGATAATACATGTACACATGTAGAATATATTAAATTATACTTCAGGAGGCAAAGATGATGTCAAAATACAGACAGTTTGCGACAATGTGTTTCATTAACCTGTAAAGATGGAAAATCATTTTTTGATTTATGGTTTGTTAAGGAGGGGAATTCTGAGTAACTGTTTATGTAGTTGGAACAAAAAATAATTATTTCTTTGTAGGATTTCAAGTCTGATCAATAAGTGTATAGTTTCATGTAGTGGCCGCATTGTATATCCATAAATAGGTTGTAAAATTGGATTGTGTCAATATATTGTTTCAATCTAAAATAGTCATTTTTCATTGTTTTATTTTAAGAAAATGACATTTTTGTTTTTGACCTGCATTTTTCATAGGTTTTTATCCTTTTTTTAAGTCGCACAAAAAGTGTTTTTTTTTTGTTAAAATTTCACAGACAATTAAATGGTACTAAAAGCATTTATTCATTCATTCATGATAGAAAAATCCTAGAAACAAGGGATGATTTAAAAGTATTGATTTTGCCTTGTAATAATTATCACAGAAAAAGAGTAATGGTAAAAAAGGGTTGTTTTCTATGTTGTTAAAATGTCTTAGAAAAAGGGGATGGTACAAAATGTATTGTAAAACTTTGTGTATGTAAGATTTAAGAAAGGAAAGAAACTTGAACATTTTGTAAATTGTCGCCAGTTATAATGTGGAGAGTTGTTATGGAGTTGTTTTAACCTATTTTGTACATTTAATTGCTTTGTCTTCCAGCCAGAATAAGAAAAAATAAAATTTTACCCTGTGTTCACCTAAATACTTAGTTTTACTTTCTAATTTCCTGTATATGATTATGAATTTAATTAGGTAAGGCTTGAAGGAGAATTGTTTAAAGTTTCCCTGACTACAATATATGGTAAGTAGGATGAATAACTTCTAATTTTTTCTACACTTTAAATTTAGTGGTCTGATGCGTTGCCAAAATAATGTTCTTTAAAACGGCAGGGTTGGCGCAAAAAAAAATTAGATTCGTTGTGTAACGATAATACTGGTAATGTAAATGATGATAACTTTCTGGATTATGAACTAAATCTAGTATCTTAAATAGCTTCACCATAGCCTTAGAACAGAATCACGGCTGCAACAGGATCAGTTAAGCTGAGATAACATCAACCAATGGACCTGGACTGTGTGAGATTCAAACTTTTATGTTGTGTAACAGTAATTGGGAACCAATGAGTTGGACTGCACGAGATTCAAATGTGTTATGATATGGTGTAAAAGTAGCAGACATGGGGCAGATAACTTGAAAAAGTGATCAATTAAATGAATGTACAGGGATCGATTAAATTCATGACTTCATAATTTTCAGTTAATTTTTTTAAACACATTGTAATAAATTCTAAGGTGGTTAACTGTATTTAATTTCTGTATGGTAAGTAGATCAATACAAACATAGATCAGTGTGGATAACCCACGTGACTTTTGGCGTCAGTCACAAATGGATATTGCGAGAAGCACTTGTCGAGCCCGCTGGTGGTCAGCTGGACAAAGTCGCCACAATGGCAGTTGCATGTCTGTACGTTAGTTGGTTAGTTAGTCAGTCCGTCCGGATTTTCCTTGTCTAGGCTATATCTCCCTTCAGCATTGATAAGCATGGTCAAGGTCACACTTAGAGGTCAAACATCAAAAATGAGTATTATAGACCTTGTCAGGGCTGTATCTCCCTTATGCATTGACATTTTTTAAATCACTTGGCGTACTTGTTAAACACAATGAGACGGTGTGCAGTGCAGAATAACCATGTCTGTAGCTCAAAGGTCAAGGTCACACTTAGAGGTCACACATCAAAAATGAGTATTATAGACCTTGTTCGTGCTGTATCTCCCTTATTCATTGATATTTTTAAAATCACTTGGCATAATTGTTAAATACCATGAGAAAGTGTGCAGTGCACAAAACCCAAGCCCGTAGCTCAAAGGTCAAGATCACACTTAGATGTCAAAAAAGTAATATAGACATTGTCCGTGCTTTACCTCCTCATGCATTGACATATTTGAAAATGGCTGCATGATGCGTTGTATCCTGGGCAACAACCAGGTCAAAGGTCAATATTACTTTTTCGGTCAAATGTCTTGTCCTCGTCTTGGCTGTACCTTCTGTTTGCATTCAAAGATTTTGAAATAACTTAGTATAAAAGTTTACTTCAACGAGATGATGTGTCATGAACATCACCTATGCTTGTAGTTCAAATGTCAAGGTCATAAGCCCTCTTAACAGCTGGTTAGACATTTTGCTCTTGGGCATCTATTTGCACGAAGTTAGGAGAGAAGAAGCTGTAAGCATTTTACTCCGATTTTTATTTTCACGACAAATAGCGCATGATCCACGTATAGTTGTGATTTCTTTGTGCTCTGTACAGTTTTCTGTAAAATTCCAGCCAGGTGAAAAATATTCTGGCTTCCTGCAGTATCCGAAACACGAATGTTACAGAAAACTGTACATAATACAAAGAAATGACAATGTCCATCTCCCTGATTAGATTAAATTGTTTGATTTAAAAAATAATCATAAAAGTATTAGAAAAACAATCATAATTGCTACGCGCCTCTGACACTCCAATATTTTACATAATGGACAGTTTTCGGCTTATTTATATCACAGAATAGCACACATTTGATAGGAAAACCCGAATCACCATGGCAAACTTTAGCCCCTAAACAAATGGTAAGGAGCCAAAAAAAGAACAGTGTCGTGAATGTAGTTTTCTATTCATACAAAACTTTGTTGAAATAACTTTGGTAACTAGTATTTTCTAACAGCGAGGGAGGATGTAACCATGCTAATTATCAATAATTATTCTATAACAACAAGGACTTATATACATACATGTATTTATATATAAGTCCTTGATAACAATAAGTTTGAAAAATATTCCAACTTGACTCTCAGATTTGTCATTGAACTGAACTTACACAAATGTTTGAACAATTGCTCAGTTTTAATTCACGATCAACCAATCTTGTCGCCATCTTGATTCCTTTTTCATTTTTTAAATTTAGCAATATTCGAGTGTCAAAATGGTACACATATGATTCAATGTACACGTATATCCGATGCATTCGTGTGTTTGTATAGCCCAAATCGTTCACGCCTCACGGACTATTTAGAAGAGCGGGAAAAAATAAAGCAAGCTTCACGTGCTAATCATGTTTCTTGCTAAATGTCGTCAATACTCAAAAAGCAAGAAAAACATACGGCAGAGTGCGTTAGAAATTTCGATATCATCTTTATTATAATCTATATCGTATGTTATTGGTGAATTTTTGACAGTAGCGTACGGAAAAGAACAACAATTATGTGCATTTTAATATCGTGTACTCAGATATTGTTGGTAAGAGTTAACTGCGACTATTATCTATTTGTTGATGCCAGGCTATGTAAATAATTAGTGCAAATCAATTGAATGCACGGCAGAACGGTTTTAATTCTTATCATTATTTGTGTGTAATAATAAGTTTTATACCTATTTTCAGTACGTATCATTTTATATCATACTGTAGTTAGAATCCTGGCATTTCGTTGACCTGTTACCCAAATTCGTGTACAAACATAAACATTTTCGCAGTGTTTTCACCTTGGAAATATCATACTTAAAACGTTGATAAAACATATAATTAGTATGAATTGTTTTGTCTCGATTTTGGCTTTTGTTCAAGTATGAGCGCAGTTACTAAGGACGAGAAAAATGCATTCACTAACCTTATATAGCGCAAGGTTATGAAGTATTTCTGTCAAGACGGTCATTTTCTGTCTAGTCTACAAATTGTCATTATTATGTATTTATTATTTTATACCGATTTGTAAGTTTTTATTGACATCGCTAGCGTATACCTTTGAATTTTATCATTTATAGGAAAGTATATCCAGTTAGATCATAGAAGTTCAGGCAATGCGGAAGAAATCGTCTTTCATAGCATCGTATACATGTCATTCTCAAGGCCATTGCGCACGTGATATCATCCCGGCGGTGTAAGGCGTTCAAGAAAGGTAAGCTGCATACATAGTGGACATGTGCACATAATGTACACAATTATATATGTATCTTAAATATATAACTGTATTATATTTGAAAGGCTAACACCAGCTTTGTGATTTTCAAGTATTTGCCATTGAGTATTTAGTCAGGTTACATGTCGCCTTTTTCTGTTTTCGTCATTGTTTTTTTAGTTGGTATATTGACATAAAATTGACCAAAACAAGTCTGTTATCCAAGGCTGGTATTTAAACATGTCCTTATTTCATCAGAAATCATTAGGTTATTTTTTAACACAGTAATATGAAAACCCAGGACGAAGCAAGCAAATATTGATTGAAGGTTTCGGACCCGCGAAGTTTTGGTCAACTACGCCGACTTTAAGCATTTGACTTAACGGTCAGTAAAATATATAGTCGCCTTTCTAATCGACATTGGAAATCCTAGTTGGCACACATGCCTAGGAAAATCGACTCTAGTCCAACTTATTAGACTGTTTGTGACGGCAAGACTCTTTCGATTTGGCCCCGTCCCGCACCGGCCAAGAGGATTCGTTTATGAACTCGGTCAACCGGAAAGACGAAAGGCCGCTTATGCTAAACACGAATATTTTAAAAGCATATATTTTATCTGTGATTCAACATCACTTGAAACGGTAACCGGGTCATGAGAACTGAAGGAAACCTTCTCCTAGGACAAACATGTTGTCTTGAGTACGATCATTTCGTAGAAGCATATTATTAAGATTATTTTTAAATTATTGTGCAATTTTAACATGCGCGCGATAAGTAGTTAATACATGAGATCAAAGGAATTGCGTTTATAGCTGATTTACCTAACAATAAAACAATCGCGGCACTCACGATTTAATGTACATTAATGCGCATGCGTCGAAAGAGAGTTTCGCTCGCAGCCAAGATGATAATTAGGATACGAAACGGCTTTGTGCTGTCAGGATGAGCTGTGCCATACTTATAGCAATACTTTTTCAAGAACATTTATTAATGACGCATGTTTTATGTTTATTTGTTTTTGTGCAATTTGAGAGCAGATTTCAAGTTCAACTAGTGCTTTGTATTACCGGGATAATGATGCGTGTTACCCGTCGTGGTTTGTAATGTATGACAGTCTGTTATATGATATTTTTGAAAAATCATTCCAAGCTTTAATCATTTCTTTAAATGTTAGCTTCATGACATTCATTTCACGGTCATCAAACCGTCACATAAAGCGAAAAATAAGGGCCACGCATCTTTTATAACCTGGAGCTACTTCAAATGGGATTACACAATTTGCGTGTCATACGAAATTTAAATCTGCAACTTATGCATGATACATACCCATCTTAATACAAAGACAAATTTTGGATTTCGTATGGAATTAGTAAAGCTTTTTGTATTATGATTTTAAATTGACAGATTATCTGTCACGAATACCGACGACAGAAAATGTGGACCTTCCTTCCATCAAAGTACATAGCAAACGGTACTATTTTTATTTTTATCAAGTGGTATGCGAATTCTATGCCAGATATTTGTATAATACACGGCAATAAAAGAAAAGATCTGTTTGCTGAAGCATTTTAAGCGTCCATACTGTAAACCGAAAAACGTGTCCGGAATCAGGACGGAATTTCAATTTTTTTAAGTAATCCCTTTTTAGGGCCACAAATTATTTTTTGTCCATAAAGTAAATGTTGGAGTCGCGTTTATATACTAAATGTTTAACATCCCTAATACTGACGTATTTGATCGATGCTACATATTTACGACACATTTTAAACTTTCGTAAGAGTTGTTGTCATTGATAATCTTTTTAGCTCACATGTTTATATGGTGAGCTTTTGTGGTCGCTCTTTGTCCGCCGGTCGTGTGATGTGCGTCGTGCGTAACTTTTGCATCGTGGACACAATTTGTTTCGTTCGATTTTCACAAACCTGGGTCAGAACGTTTGTATTGACAAAATCTTGGATGAATTCGAACATGGGTCATTTTGGTTAAAAAATAGGTCCAAAATTGAAATTAAATGAAAACCATGTGAACACCCCAGAAGTCACTTTTCTGATGTTTTGATTGGAACTTCGTCAAACTTTGTCAGAATGTTTGTCTTAATGACATCTCGGATAACTTTGTCAGAATGTTTGTCTTAATGACATCTCGGATAACTTTTTTAATGTGTCATCTTGGGTCAAACATTAGGTCACGATGTCAACTCACAGGAAAATATTGTGGACACTCTAGAGGTAACAGTTTTTATCGGATCTTCACCTAACCCTGTAAGACTGTTTGTCTCCATGGTATCTTGGACTAGTTCGAACATGGGTCATTTGGGGGTCAAAGTTGAGGTCATCGGGTCAAATACACGAAAACCTTGTGAACAACAGGCCTCATAACCAATGTTTTCATAAGCAAGCAATGATTCTCATGTGAGCGATAATGGGCTATCTTGGCTCTCTTGTTTCTCTAATCTTTGAAAAATTGGCTTCTTCCTTAGACTTTACATTTAAGTCAAAATAACTCAAAGGAATATCATTGTCATCACAAAATCTCATGGTAAATCATTTTCTGTCATGGAAACCTATAAAAATTATAAAAAAACATTTCCAAAATCTGTCCGCCCAATTTTGAGATTATAATATTTGAGAGTTCGGGTCCTAATACCTTAATACTAACTGGATACATATTAAGCTTCTAAAAGTGCATTATTATGTAATAACCTCTTGGCACGTGGGTGTACGTAATGAACGGCAAAACATTTAGCAAGTTTCAGAAATGATGTAGCATTTATGTTTCTTAACCTTGTTCTTTTGTTTTGAAGTCGTTTTGTCTTTTACAAAATGTTTGCGTTCACGTCATTCTAAACTTGGTCATTCCAAACGTTACGCTTGTTTTCTTTCACGACGCTAAACGTGGTCATTTCTGATACAAAACGTGGTCATTTCCCAAGCTGTAGGGTGGTGACTTCGATTCAATGTACATGTATAATGTTCTTAAAACATTAGTTTACATCAATCCTCTTTTGTACCATTTCTATGTCTTTGTTGTTTTATTATCTTAAAAGAAGTTTACAAGCTTATCCAACAACCCTCGTACATTCTGTTTGCTCTCCTATTGCGAAACATCCTTTCCACTTTTTCCGTTCATGGTCGTGCTAGCGTGTCCCTTCACGTATCTCTTGCAGCTGAACGAAAATACCCAATGCTTAAATCAACGAGAATTTGAACTTTTGTTAGGTAATACCTTAATTTGTATGTTTCCTTTTCAAGTTAGTATCGTGAAATTCAATTTTTTTAACGTATTACTTACAAAGGTTCTCACACTTTGCTCTACATGGTCACATGACTAATACAGTAAAAGCCAAGAAACCCGTTCTCCGCCTGCAGGATTGGGCTAAAGTTTGGTTTTCTGAGAATTCCGATTTTCGATGAATTCTTGATAAATCCCCCCAAAATGGGACTTGAAAATCGTTCGATTTTCAGGGAGAATATCGGTTTTCAGCGAGTCCGTTTTCAGGGGGAATACCGGTTTTCAGCGAGTTTCGTTAACAGGGATTTACTTTATATGTTTACAAATAGTAGTACATACATGTATAGGTTTGTGTATTTATTTATTGTTTTTTCCGTTAGTTGTCGCCACCAGTCAATGACGACAAAAAGCATGCATTGCTTTTATGTCTAGTAATATAATTGATTTGAATTGACATGGAATATGACGTCCTTAAAGTTGGATTTTCAATCGTATGAACTGAGTGAATCTACAGACTTACTTATTCTAAACGAATAATATTTTGATTTTGAAAAATATCCACCAATAATATATAAAATATTTTTGGAAGGAATGTATTACTAGTATGCGCAAATTGATTCCCTTGTTCCTCAGAATGAGTCATGTGATGCAACTGTGAGATTACTTAGGAATGAAATTCTGTTCTATTAGCTTGTACTGGTGATACTTTACATTGACATTTTGTACAAATTAGGTCATGTTAAAGTTTAAATTGCTGCATGGTTAGATGACATTGATTCCCCTGGTGTTCTCTCAACTATTTGCTTCTTCATAGCCTTAGGGTGATTGAAATAAATTCTAATCTAAACGGAACCTTCGATACCAACTTATAACTAACTCATTTAGTGCGAACGTATTTAGAAATTGCGGAAAATATTATCTTCAATATTTTTTCTTCAAGCTCGAGATTTTATTTAACTGTACTTTGAATTAAGAAATTAGCACGCGTATAAATCATAATACAGTATGTCTTTGATTTGAGATTTACCAAATATGTTCGTTGTTCGTCCAGGAAAAATATATTTGTATATTTTTGTTTTAGTTGGTTTTTAAGCTTATTTAGTTGCTAGTATTTTGTCTGACATTCGCCGGCGTGATAATTTTTTTCTCCTTTGCTAGTAAATGCACAAATAAGTTATTTAATGCACGACTGCACGTGTATGGTGTTATCGTTTGAAATTCATATAATTCTATATATACATTGTACCGTTTAATTACAATTGAGTGCATCACAGGGTTCAGAAAATGGTCGTGTTTTGGGTTACCCGACTGACACAAATTTTGGCACACACCCTAATTTTTTAATTCCAAAATCCAAAGAACGAGTATATTTGGGGACGAATCGTATCTCCAAAGTACGAATTCAGCAAAAAAGTTACCACCTACCTTCTTCACTTTCTTTTGGTTTTGTGATCGTGAACATGACCTTTTCTGGTCTAATCTTGTTGCAATATCCGAACAGAGCCTTCTAATTGAGGTGTTTAAGACATAACAACGTGTGTATCAGTAAGCCAATGGCGAAATTAAAATATTTTGAAATTACTTTTTTGTGTGAAACTCGATAGCTTTGTACTGAATTGTTTTATTTGTGTATTTATGATATATAACATAAAATGTTAAAATCGCCCAAAACAAGTTATAGATATTTTTCGTGATTTATATATTGGCCTTCGAGTAATTAAGAGCCCAAAATACAAATGAATCAGATAGATTCACTATTTCAATTCTAATGTTGCCAAACTTTAGGTTATCAATCGTGTGGAAACACATCAATCACATCTTGGCATGCAGCTGAAAGATTTCACGTTAGTCTTTGAAAAAATGATATTACGCACCTAACTGATGTGTACATAAGATTAAAAGAACTGTGGCACCATAATCAAAAGATGATACAATTTATCGGTGCATTTACGATTTTTTCAAAGATCTATAAAACCCTTCACTCCAGGGTCGGATTAAATTGTTCGTCGAATCAAACAAATTCGGGGCGATCATTCCGGTCAATCTACTTCCTTGATGATGGTTACTACTAAAATACCGTACGTCCGGTATCATCCGCTGTTTGGTGATTTATGCAACGTATTAATGTTGCGACAGAGCCAACCATTGATCGATAGTTGAATATATTTCACCGAAAACAAAGGCTTCATTAAATTGGCGTTTTACCTCATAATTTATTTTTCATATTTTCCCTCTAATCATTATTCATGAGCCTGACAAACGTTTCTCATTAAAGGCTATGCTTAAAATAATATGTCTGCGATACCTCACTTTGAAGTAATCGAATAAAGAAAAATGCTTGAAGTGCCAGTTTATATGAATAAAATTGTTCGGCCGATATATCATGAAAACCCTCATGTACTATGTAAAATAAAATATTTCTCACGAAAAACAGCTAAATTTTATCTGTTTGCGCGAGATGGTCATTTTGAACGGCCTGTGTTGTTCTTTCACAGCGCAATTCAAATCGAAAAAACGGTCGTTCAACGAAGAAGTTGCGTGAGTCGGACTTCGATAAATCAATTAAAGATCTAGTGCTAATATTGCAATCGTGTTTACATGTAATTAACCTTTAATTTATGCGCAGTTCAGCACCAGCTTTTTTCTTTGATGATCATTTTATGACCACCAATTAGCACCGTGCTTTAAGTGAGGGAGCCTTGTCGGAGAACTCCAGATTAAAATCTTGGTTTGTTGTTTTAGCTTTTTTATCAAGACCATTTATCCAGTGTATATCATGTTTTATTAATTTGTCCGTATTAAGATAGTTTATGTCTGAATGAAACGCCATCACTATCGAGTGTTGGCTTAAACTGTCTGAAACAGTATAAAGAAATTACAGCTATGCAATATTTTCGCCATATTTATTATCCGATTTTAAATGCACCATTATTAATTATAGTTAATTTACGTCCTTTGGCGTCCTTTATATTCGTTCTTAATGCTGAACACTATATTTTTATAGTATAAAAGTTAATGTTACTGTTTTAGTGGTTATTTTGCCACGGTAGGTCATACTCTTCTATGAAAAGTTGACAGACATGTTGATTCGAAGGGAAGTTGTCGGTTTCTTGTTCATGGAAGGGTAAGTTAATACCGGTTAGAATATAGTTGAGGAAACCTGGTCAGATGTACCGTCACCTATATACTAGTAACTTAAAGGTTGCTGAAAAAGGGTGTTACACCCATTCAAACAAACAAAGAAACTGTTTTTATGTCATTGGTGATCGTGGTCCTGATGTTGCTGCTTCTGACGCTGCTCACATCCAATTTTTTTATTAGAATGCAACACGAACAAACTTTTTTGAAAGTGTAGACATAAAATGGGTCAAAGATTTGAATTAGCTTTTGGGATCGTTAGATTTATCATTTTTATAAAGAAAAAAAACAGACTAGCGTGCATTAGAAACGATTCGAAGTCATTATGACGATTGGTAAACAAAATAAATTCTGTGGTGAGAACTGAGTCAAGCTTTATTTACAAGTGCCGTAAAACCCCTAAAAAACCTTACCCCTATTTGACCGGTTCAATCGTCCGGTTTTGTGAGAATTCCGGTTTTCAGAGAACTTTGATAAATTCCGAAAAAATCGGGCTTAAAAATGTGTCAAAATTTCAGAGAATTACGGTTGTCATGGAGTCCGGTCGTCAGGGAGTCTGGTTGTCAGGGAGTTACTGAACTTACTGTATTTATCTAAATCACCATTGTATCGACAGTATCATAGAACAACGGTTCCCTATTAATCAATCTCTAATGTCTGCGAGCAAACTCAGGTTCCGTACGTAAGCTCAATGGTCTAACCACAAATGGCGTATTTTTCATATTTGTCAGTGTCGCAGTTTATGCATTTATTTATGTTTAACTGATAAATAAATAGAAGATAATGTACTCTCTTTAGATTTGAGATTTTTTAATGTGAACTTAATAGTGACAAATATTTGGATAAATATAGTTTATTCTAAAATACTAGTTAATTATCATACATGATCATCGTCTTAGCTAATGTGTATTAAGTATTTCATTAATTCTTTACAAAAATAAATAACACATCTGCAGGCTTAGAGTGAAAATGAATGCAATATTGCACATAATCCTATGACCTTATAGAGTATACTAAATGTAATACATAAAGCTCTATACTTCTGATGTAATGTAATGTATGCTATGTTATGTTTTTACCTTGTTGTTGATATAACCTATGTTGATAAAAGAGGGACTTGCGAACTGAACAACATCCCTTACATTTCTTAATTACCCAGTTAACCATCACTTGACATTATTCCAAGGTGAATGACACGAATGGCCAAAGGGTCTTCCACAAGGAATTCGTAGTCCTTTGAGACGTTTATATCAAATTTAATCTAAAATGTAGCTAATTATGGAATAAGTACAAGTTTTTGTTGTTGTCATATATTCGATTTTCACGAGAACAATCTGTCTTTTTTCCTCGTTAAATGTACATTCACATTTCGTGCTGAGCAGTCGTCAGTGTTACAAGGACCGTCTCATGGGGTATTGAAAAGCTTGTGCGGGATTCCGTAAAACATAGATTGCCTTGCGTGATAAAACTTCAATGGGCTTGATTTTTCTTATTTCGTTAAACCAATGTGTGATTCTCATAGATAAATGTCTATGATGGATTTCTTTCTGTGAAGAAGGTAAACAAAGCGATCCTAGGTCTCCTTTCAGAAAACGTCCAGCCTTTTTTCTCTAGTTATTTGTTACAGTAATAATGTACAGTCAAACATGTGACAGCGGTCACCTTAAAGGCCACCCTGTGAATGTAAGCCATTCTAGTATAAGCTGTTATTGGTAATTTAGAGAACACAATGATCTCCGAACAAAGGTCACCTGTCAATAAAAGTCAAATTTTGTCTTTCACAAGGTGTTCCTTGACTTTATATCAGATAGATTATTGTCAATCGATTTTTTGTTCAGGGATTTGAGAGTTACTTATTTTACTAAATCATTTTACTATTGTCTATTGGGTTCATTTTTTCGGATCATCTTTTTTTGACCGAATGCTTGTGTTAAAATCCCATCTGATAGAGTCAAGTGTAGAAAAGCCAGTGTTTTTTATACCAAAAGTTACCCTGTCTTATAGTATACTTGTTACTTGTCTGCCAGCACCTTATTAAAGATGATCAGTAGTTACTATGAACGAATTATGTCATTCTTCATCTTGTCAAGCAAATAAAGAAAGCAAATAGATTTTTTCAGCTTTTTTTTAAATTTTACATTAATATTTTCAATGCAAAGTTCTGCTAATGATTTGAAAATGAGTTGACTATTTTATATAGATTTTGAAACAGTGCGTAACAGATGCCAACTTCCTTTCAACTGAATTGTGCTCAAGAAAATATGATTTTCTCAAATCATTCTTGCAATAACAGACAGCAAAGTTACTTTAATTAGCCATTAATTGGACGGTAGAAGTGCGCAGATCAATGTTAACAAATTGAATATCTCATGATTACGATGAATTAAATAAAACAGCTACCATTTAAATTGATGTAATTGTCGATCATTGGCCAAGATCATTAACTTTCCGATGTTTGAGTAGCGCATACGTCTCAATCTAACAAAAATGTCAAACGATTGACTATCATCTAAAACATAAAGAAAATCAATCATTGGACGTCGCGAGTTTCT
Source organism: Lutraria lutraria (assembly GCA_964023205.1). Lineage (NCBI taxonomy): Eukaryota > Metazoa > Mollusca > Bivalvia > Venerida > Mactridae > Lutraria > Lutraria lutraria. The sequence continues at coordinate 5,213,857 of OZ026838.1, forward strand.
AAATTCGATCACTTAACTGTCTTAATGGGTGGGATGGTGTACTGTATTTTGTACAATAAACAGGTTATCAATATGTTTCCCCGTGTTTTCAAAGGACAAAATGTACTGCGAGATATTAAGCCACGAATGATCCATTGCCGCGCACCTGGTTAGAATTGAGATAATTTGTAAATTTTTTTTTTTTAAATCTATGAGCGATGTGGTACACCCAGAATAAAGCAGTTATAATCAAAATGCAATTAAAATATGATTATTAACTTTCTGGTTTGTTGAACAAAGGCGGTCTCGTTACGAGAAAGAAATTTACCCATTAATCGGAAACTAAGGGCTGATAAACCAATCAACACATGATTAAAATCAATCTATTATGAACATCAAATATACTTATCGAAACTTCTAACGCACATATTTTCAAATAACTCAAATATTGACGACGTTTGAATTCACAATTCGCACGTGCCACATGCGTCCTAAATGTCCATAAACCTTGAACGATTTTAACGATAACATTACACAAAAATATTGGATGTATCTCTACATATATATGTGTAAAACTTTAATAAAAACAATATTCGACGACTGAATCAGGACTGTAAGAATTTTCGTTATGTAAATTGTTTTATAATTAAATGCATGTACATGGCTAATAATATATTTCCATATTTCGATAGTTACGGATCTACATCTCAGTAATATGAACAAGTTTTTGTGTTCATTTTATTGTCAGATATGAATTCCAAATAGAATCGGCTTATTCGTCTTGAATTGAATTTTGTTATTTTAAAGTGGAAATGGAATCTAAGGTAAATTAGTCTATACCATTTTACAGGTATTGACAGTAAATAACTGGTTCTTTCTCGAGAAGATAAAAATCAAGTCATTGCGGTTTGGGAGCCCACGAACACGATAAAGGTCAAATGCACCGTAAGCAATGAGCGTTATCATTCTGTAAGTAATGTAGCCAATCAAATCAACGGATTCATGTTTACAGACACCCTTTCTTTCTGTGAGTGATTGCTTTTCTGAAATTAACTCATTTAAAAGCCTAATTCAAGTTGCTTTATACCCCACAATTGCACCAAATGTTGTGCCAAGTGCGAGTTCCCATTGCGGTAGACGATGTTTCCTTATAGACTAACTCCAATGCATTGTAAATTTAGAAGAAAAGGAAACTTAGCCTTTTCAGTCTAGCCACGGAAGTATAAACTTTCTCAAACAATATCTGAAACTCATTATAAATATCATTTGTGTATAGAATCTGAGATTCGTTTCCATTCGAATTTCTCATGCTCCTAGTGCTGTCTTCAGCCTCTTGCTGTCCCATAAGTATTGTAATACATTTACAATAATTCTCTGACGATTAACAATTTCCTTGTATCGTTGTCGTCTTTGGCTTTATGACAAATGTCTGACTGTTGGCGGTGTCATTACGACACCGTTTTATTAAAATATATTGCATTGTGTTTGCAGGCATTGGTTCGTTTGTAAACATAATCATTTTAAACGTAAATGTCTGTTTAATTAAGTTTTAAGTGTCGCTTGTGTGTGTTTGTATGGTTCAAATTTGCAAAAAAGGTACTGAAGTTTCATTACGTTTATTAGATTAGAGAAAACGTATTACCAGCAATGACGCGCAAGTTTTTTTCGAGTTGACTACTCGTGAAAGCGTTACATCAATAGAAAACCAAATTAAAGCTTCTTGGCGATGCAGACTTCTTGTAATAACATGCCTATGTTGCGAATCTAGATGTTCCATTTTCGCATGTAGAATGTTTCCCAGTCACAAACTTGTGTATTTATACAACACCATTTCAACAAGTTTGTTAGCTTTGTTGTTTTTAAAGTATTGAACGTGTCTTGGAAACGAGTGTTGTATTTGGTAAAACTTGACAGACGGACGTCCAAATTATGTTATCAAAACCAGAATTAATGCATATTGATGTATATAACAACATCGCGTACTTCCAATGTGAAATATTTCAAAAACTGAATGGGCATTTTTAAATGAATAGAAGTTTTATTGTTTTATTCACGGTAGCTGTGTTACAATGCATTTTGCATGAACGATAATCTCCACCTTATGTCCTCCATGGTAACTAAGTGGTGACGTTTCTGGTTCTATTTTCACGGTGTAACAAATTGTTAAAAATTTGCAACATTTGATAAGGCTATTGTTATGTTAACTTCTTTGTATTTGATGACGTCATTATTATGATGTCATATATTCACGAAACATTCATAAAACACCAGAGATCAGTAATGAGCGCTTATCAATTATTATGATCAAGATCATAGAGGCGCTTTCGTGGATCTCAATCACTCTTTGTAACAGAAAACAATAATAATGAAAAAAAAGTGAACACATTTAAAATATTTGGAATTTTAATTATTCCTACCACTTAACATATGACACAAACAACAAAATGCACACTTATTTAAAAGTCTCAAATATACTCTTACAAATCACATTTATTTAATACTAAAACATATCCGAGAAACAAGTGAAAATTGTAATTCTCGTTTTTAAGGATAGCTTCTTTTATCTACTTTACAACAAAATGGAATAATTTGTCTGTAAAAAGGGAATACATAATTATCTTCATTTCTCGTTGTAAAATTCTCTATTAGCAATAAATATTGTCAGTCTAGATGACTTATAATACAATTCTATGAATAGCAATTTTTTGTAAGGATCATTGCTATTGGTGTACTTTTGCTTAAGTTGCTTTTTTACATTGGCAACAGCCAATCAGAATCATCCTACTGTCTCACCGAATCTACTGTGCGCGAGAGTTATGAATAAAAGTGACACTATTCACAATGAAGTCTATGGTTCTATTTCAACATAACGAGTAACTATTTTTTCATGGCTTTACATGTTTGTGCATACACAAAGAACATAAAAAATATTGCGTAGTAATATACAGATTCAGACTAGAATGCGTTTGATTCGAACACTTTTGACGATCAGATACAATAAAATAAGAGCGTCGTAAACAAAATATGCAAACAAAATGGAAACACGGAAATGATACCTATAGTACAAAGTACAATGTTTAAACTGATTATTATGAACTATCTAGAATCGTTTATCCATAAAACAATGCATCATAATAAATATATGAACACATGTGTTACACAGATTTCTCAATAATACGGCTTCATTTCTATTGTTAATCAATTAAGTGAAAACTGATATACGCGAATGAACTACATGTATTTTGTTTTAATCGGATATATAGACAAGGCAAACTTTGTATTTTTATCTGGGTTGACAAGAAAATGATGACACTAACTACTTAGAAAATGTGTAAGTTAAAATGCACTGGTAAGTTTCGGGGTAGGGGTGTTTTGATGTTTTGATCATATTGTCGGGTACACAGGCAGTAGTCGGGTATGGTTATTTCAATATTAAGTTCGCTTGACAGGATTATAAATTTATCCCTATACATTGTATATGGTTTCAAAATCGCATTATATTGAATTAAATACAATAATTTGGCGTTTTAAAATGGTGATAGTATATCAAAAAATGACCGAAAAGGAAAAACAATATACAAAAAGACCCGTTAAATACATTAATGTGAGACATAAGATAAGTGCGGATATTAACAAATATGAACAAAAATGAATTGAAGTAAAAATCTGATGAAAAATAAAATAAATAAAACATTTATTACTTGAAATGCGAACAGTTAGGACATACTAATATATCAATGTCAATAGTTAATATAATATGTCCATGAAACCAAGTGTATTTCCATAGAGCACTTACTAAGAAAGCAACCACGTGGTGCGTTAACATATCGCTTCTTGACCGACATATATATACATGTATGCATCTTAGTATTTCATATAAATAATAGATATGCAGAATACGCCGATAAAAAAGCCAAAAACGATAGTAATAAGTAATGAGCAATATCATTGTCCAACAATTTTTAACAGGTTTTTAAATAATTAATGTAAGTTATGTGTCTGATATTGTTATCATTCAGCCTATATAGAAATTATTTTTACCGTTGGCCTTTCATATTTTCCAGTGAATTTTCACAACAGTCGTTTTTGACTGATACATTTAGTAATGAAACTAACTTTGTTTCAATCGGAACTTAACATACTTTAAATCTATAGGAACATGAGGGAAAGTGGCATGAATCCTTAATTAATTACTGTGTCCGACATTGATTAAGTCTAGCAGGCACCTAACTGTTATTAAGATGAATTATTTACATGCATGGACTACTGTATTTAATGATCGCAATATAGTTAGTCAAAAACAACGTCTGGCAAGATTAATAATAATGTTAGTAAACATTTGAAAAGGCACGGTAGTTACCTCCCTTTAATTGGTAATTTTGTAAGTTCTAACTTAGACCGCTTAATAGCGTGTTTTGAATCGCTAGCAGCCGGCATGAGGCCAATGTAAACGATCTAGAGAGTAGAGGACATAAAAATACAGTCTCGTAATGACAATGAACTTTTTAAAGATTTGAATGAAAAAATGGATTTCTCTAAAATACAGAACTCTTCCGTTTGAAGGAACGAAATGTAGCAGGCATACCATGAATGTAACACATGACGTGCACTCTATAAATTGTTAACACATATTCAACAAAAGAAAAAAACATAAACAAACAAATATATGGTCAAGTTTGTGGCTTAAAGAAGACAATGAATCGAAGTAGGAAAATGTCTCATATTTTGAAATATAGACAATGTTTTACGTAGCGAGCATTAAAAATGAATTAAGGTAATATAAACAATGCAAAATAAACGATAATGCTATGAGTTATTTTGGCATTTTTTTGTACTCGTATTTTTTTTACGAAACACGATCGTCTAGAACTGAAATACTTTAAATGGCCGAAGCTAAGCTTTTTGATTCATGTCTCAAAAATGTGCACCGATATTATTAATGGGGATCGCTGATCAATTAGAAATCAATCATCGTCTATGACATCATTTAGAAACAGGTAAACATACACCTGTATACCACGTGACCAAACAACAATCACGTGTCACTGGTTGGCAAACAAACTCGCAGCATATTGCTCGTAGGAATATTTGCCGCACAGCTTTTAACGTATTGGGACAAAAAATACGTGGAACAGAATAAAGGTCGATTTAGTCTACCCTGTCTCACTTTAGAAAAGAAAACAACACAGGACATAGTGTGTAGTCTAGTTGTTAATGCTGAAGCGACCCATCAGGTGTCCCACGGATTTCAAATGACTGTTCCCCATATTCAAACACGTTCATGAGCGACCCTCAATCATCTTTTTCAGTCTTTTTAGGGTCCATACTGTTAGGAGCTGCAAAACTTTTATCCATAATCTTCAACATCTCATTTAGGTAATTTTGAACTGATGTTAGGGCAGCTACCACGGCTGGTGAACCAAATCCGTGCGTAATTAAACTAAAATGCGATAAGTGTCTCTGTATATTGGGTTCCAGGATTATCTGAGGTCTTGTATTACCGAGCGGTGATCTGTCTTGGTTTAAAAGGTCCATCAATTCTTTTAAGATTTGCCTGAAAAACATAAATGTAACAAATGAAAAAAAGCAAGCAGTTAACATAAATTCTAAGTTAATGAGTGTCGTAAAAATATATCGTCCGAATGCTTAAGCATAAAGCTGGGAGAAATTAAGAAGGATATTAAACCAAGTGTTTCATGTAAAATTGATATTCTCGCTAACATACCGCGCAAAAACTGTGGTGATCAGAAAACGAAACAAGAAATTCGTATTTAGATTTTTGGTAATGACCTAAAGTTCTCAAAATGACGAAGCATGCTTTCCTGTTGAGGTTTGTAAACATACTGTTGTAATGTTGTAATTTTGCAGCATGCAATACACAAGTTTTTCTCGCGAAAACATTTGAACTTACTTTGTGGCAAGAATCATATTTTTTCTCGTCATTTGATCCGTGGGGTCAGAGTATTGTCTTGTGTTATATTCGGCACATTGTCTTGATGGGAATTCTGTCTCACACAAGTATCCGAAATCTCGTGCTAACCGAATAGCTTCACCTGTAAATACATGAAATACACACAGTTAATTATGTTCCAGAAACACCCATGCATTCCTAACCGCAAACCTACCACAACGTTGGTTCAATAAATATATGTAATGATATTATAACTAAATAAGTTTAAACCATACCGAGCCCTTAGTCGGTGCACTAAGATCGCGTAAGATTTCGGTTAAACCTCAAAGTGCCAAATAAAAATCGGCAAAGTCATTGAATTGAAGTCGGGCACTGCACTTTATTGACTGATATATGTTTTTGCAATGTGACGCGATATAAAACAGTGGTGCAGCCTATCAATGAAAAATAACTGAAATCGGAAAAAAACTATCGGGTCAAAATCGGACACTGCAATAATTCGGACAAGTCATCGGGTCAAATCGGACACAGCCTTTTATTGGTTAACCGACGTATCAAAATCGGTTACTCTGTAAAATCGAACAAAGGTCTGTAAATCTGGTATTTTCAAGATATCACATTACATTTGAAAATATAAATCCTGGCAATGTGGCTTATGTAACACATGATATATAATCGCGGCGAAAAATCTAAGTTCGACATAACGCTTATAATGAACCTCAGTATTAGGTAATAATTTAAAGTAGTAACATCACAATCAAACAAAATCCCTACAAATCGTTTCTTTGATCCTTGAAGAGCATGCTTTCACAGGCTAATATTTAAGTAATTAAACAAGCTGGAGATTAAGATAGCACGTGATTATGTGCAGAAAAATAGTTCGACGCGAAGGAATTTCAAATTCCTAACCGGAAGACGAAGCCGACTGCAAAAGTAGTTTTGGTTTAATTAAGATAAATGACGAACAGTGGACATTTCTCAATCTTAGATGTAGGTATTTTCAGCATATATCAATTGTCTGGACAAGTGTGAATACCTAGGGCCCCTGTGCGATTTTACAAGAGGCATGGAACGCCTGTACGAAAAATATCTGATTGTAACTTTATAGAGCCATAACCGACGCAGCGGGTATGCTGAGCAGATTTATAAAATTCCCTTTGAACATATATATCGCTTTATGAATGTGCATTAACAAGATTTGAACATTGTACGTAGTGTTAAGCGGTAAAATTGAGCGTAGAAAATGATTTGTTGAATTACTCGAGTTATGAAAATAATTGCTTCACGCTTGAGTAACACTACTCAGAACACGAATATTAAAAATATATTAACTGAACAAAACGGCTTAATTAAAACATTTCTCGAATCTTGATAATTGAAATACAGATGTGAGCGTATAGTTGAAGTTGGGTGCAAAATTAGAGTATCAGCACAACATGCACATGATTCTTTAAATCCCTTTCCCACCCAACCAGTAATGGCGTAGCGCAATATACAGTCACATGTTTCTAATTAGAATTATTTTATGTCGCCAATGTCGTTTTCGCGAGGTATTACGTGTTAATAACTCGCGAAAGAGTTTGGTTTTAATTACTTAATCCATGTAGAGTTGAGTATCGTACATTTAGTGCAAACTTTTAAACTTGTATATGAAAAATCATACATGTACTAATGTGTGTTTTATTGATTAAATAATCACATGCTTTCGAAGAAGTGCTTGCGTGACATTGTTGGACTTAATGATTGTCCAGTAAAAAGATCGTGCGCGATACTTTTTTGAGGTTTCTGTCAATGCGATTGATGGTTTGTTTGTTTGTTTTAAACATTTTAGTTAATTAGCAAGTGTCTATTTTAAAACGTCATTTGTTAAGCAAATGGGATAATTTGTACAATACACACGCACGTGTACGATTATAAAAATATTAAACATGACTTTAGACTACTGTCTTAAGAATCTTATGTTGTTTAAGTGCAATATGACGAGTATTTAACAGAATCAATTATCGATATCATCTGACGATTTTTTCGATTAATGTAAAAAAGTGCAGGAACACACTTTCGACATAATCTTTTGCTTAGAAACAATCATAATTATAATGTTTAAGCGCATGAAACAGAATGAAATGAAAGGAATATTTTTCAATAAATTATATTGACATTACATTGTATCATGTTTTGATTGTTATCGTTTTAAACGTAGATAGGACGGTGCATGCTAACTATTCACAATCATAACAAAAATCGTAATGATTTTTTCATGCTATTTATTTATGATGGTTGGTAAATATTGTTTCGAAGTTAGTTCAGAATGTACTCTCTTTGTTGCATAAAGATAAAAATATATCAAATATATTGTTTTAATTCATGTGCAGTTTGGTAGCTGTTTTTAATGACTGGGCTGACAAAGTGGTGAATCTTTGATTTTTTAATGAAATATGTTTTCTTTCAAAGCAGCGCCATAGTGTTTGTTCGAATTGTCCTGGGTGGCATTCCGTATTACAAGTCAATAATCTGTTTTCAATACATGTAATTTCACTGTAATATTTTACTTAATTATTTGCTTGAATAAATAATGTTTATTGATTTTTTAAAGTTCACCTGTTGTTTGTTTACATTTTAATGACTTCTTTTTAACTTTTGACATTGCTGATAAACAACAAAACGTGAAAAAACTGTACATGTATTACTTTTTAAAGAGTTTTTTAATCATTATCTTAATTGGTAGTAATTGTTAGAATGTTAATGATTAAATGTATGATTTAAGTTAATGCATAACTTAAAAGTAAGAAATAATAATAAAAAATGAAAATTACAAAATTAAAATTTGATATTATCAAGACTTTTCGATGCAAGGTTCGTGACTTGTGTTTTACGTCAGAACATCACGATGTGAAACCGGACACTGACATGACAAAATATATTGTTACAAAGATTCAAAATAAATAAACATAGATGGAGCCATTTTTATTATCAAAATAATACCCCCACATTTCGAACCTATTTTTTTTTCATACATAACATCGCCAAGAAGTTCGGATGAGTCCAGTTACATAAATAAACAAAACCACTCGGTTGCCATTCAAGTGTCACTAAGATTCAAACAATAGAAGCCGCAGCACACATGATCTACGAATCGAAATTCCTATCCAGTATAAATACGAACTCATTCGCAAATAAATTATACGTTTGTCCTTGTGTTATTTATATTAGATAAAACGAGGCTGTCAGTCGGAAAATGGGGGTAGTTACGGAGACGTCACAAAGTGACACCAGGGTGATTTTAACAAAAGCAATAATGCTGGACATTACATTTGTGGCTTTTGCTCATTTAGAATTACATCCATTCAATGACTTCTAACATTTTGTTGCGTAACACAAACAACATTAAATTCTCATAAAGTTGGCTATTTTATTGAAGTCACTTCAAATTCTGAATTGGAAGTTTTTCGGTGTATACTAGAATCATCTAGTGGCAGTAATTGGCTACTATAGTTTAATTTAGACTGGCTAAGTTTCCATTAATTCATTTTGTTGACAACAACAAATCTGACCAACAACTTAAGGACAACGTTGTGTATTAGTGCAAAGAAAGTAATGCATCGAACTCTACCAAATGTTTTCCAAAATCTATTAGTCATATTATTTATAAAAAAAATATTGTTCATAGAAATATTTTGAATCAAACATTGATTTGTTCTTACAATTGGCATTTTTAAGTCAATTTAAGGTTTATTCAATTAAAGTATTATTTCTGGGGGTAGATTAAAGCTATGTTCACATGAACGTTAGTATTTCTAACAGACTAGTATATCGTATCCATATGAATGTAAAGATTGTACTTTTTGATTACTTACCCTCGACTAAAGAAGTTAACAAGGTGACATTGGCTGCCTTTCTTCGCCCAGCAGGCAAATTCATGCCCATTTTGTCTAATTTTTCTCGCAGAGATCGACCTCCGTTCTTTGATTTTGCCCTGAGAATAAAAAGAACACGAATCATTACATTTAGTGCAAGCATTCGCCGCTGAAAACAAGTCTTACAAAACAATACTGAATAGAAATCTTGTTCGACATTTTAATATCAATATAAATTATCCAATTACTGAGCCATTAATTATACGCACTCCTTGTATCACCATTTCTCAACAAGGTCTTTGTTACAAACTTTGTCATTTTGATATCTCCGTGGTAAGAGACCTAACCGAAAAATATCACTTTTCTAAAATACCATACAATTGGATCTTAATTGGATATTCGTAATTTTGAATTTTAATACAAAAAAACAATAGTTTTAGATTTGCAATCGTTTTAAATCTTCCGTTTTCGCCTCAGGCAAAGTTTCCACGGATTCTGCACAAAATCACACAGTGTTTAAGTCTCTCATGCGCACGAAACTCCTACTCGCGTTTTTGTACAATTTAATAACAACCAAATTCGCAATTCTTGAGAAAATATAGTCAAATACCATCAATTAAGGGCAAAAATCTGAAATCAGTTTCATAGAATTTGGTTCAGTGTTGATGCGAAGCCTATGCAATTTCCCAAACCGGCAAAAAAGGTCTAGTGTCAGGATAGAAAACATGAAAATTTGTATCTAATTGTTACGAGACGTGATTTCGCAGTAACACGTCACTTGAGAACTGAAACTTGGGATTTCCACTGTCGAAAAGTGAGAATTTACGCCGTAGAGACGACAAGCGCCACAAAAGCCTCCCGACACGAGATTGTATATACAGTCGGAGACATATGACTCGCCATTGTTCACCAACAAGCAAATTCTGTAGATTACAATGAGATCGCATCGACTGAGGCACGAATGCTAATTGGACCACGCCTTGTCGATTAATTACAGGGCGCAAAAGTTACGAATTCGAGATGATTTGAATACAAGGAAGAAAGCTCATCGTCAAGAAAGAAATTGTGAAGTGTTTCTGAATTCACCTCTGCGTGCCTGCCTCATAATCTATTTCACTTCACACAATTTGTTTAGATAATTTGTCAAGAATGTGATGAAGAAAATGACTGATCAGAGGTTATTAGAAAAACTAAACCTATCCGAACTGAATCAGAAAAACATGACAACACTGGGATTGGATAACCACTGGCAAACGCTCTAAGAAACTAAGATACGTGAAAAATGTAAACATGCTAAAAATAAACACTGGCAATGAAGACAGTTGCATACTCTCGAACAAGATATTGCGATACAAACCAAAGCTATGATAATACCCAAAAGGAATGGAGGTAACATTGTAAAATACCAAGAGCATTAAACATATAACCAAAAAGCTTAGAGCAAGAACCTGTAGTGCTATTTGATGATACTAATATAATTACAAATTTCCTGGTGATTTTTAAAAACTCGTATTAAATATTTGAAAAAATGAGCCCACATATATCACATGGTAGATGTCATGCGTGTGGGTTTTTTTGTTTTAGTAAAAGAAAGAGGGTCAGGGGAATGCATGTGGAAGGAGACCACACTTCCAAGCCACTTCAATACGACCATACATTGGAAACATGAACAATTAAAACAAATCAGCTGAACATTTTGAGCTTATTTGGCAAGCTTTTATATTTATCTACATTACTTATGTACACTCTATCTTTTAAGCCCACATGTGCAGGGGGAATGCCCAAAATGTACAAGCGTACAACTTATCTCTCTAAGAGAACAAGATTCTCACACGTTGATTTTCTAAAGCAATGTATGCGACGGAGTGAAAACAGAGAAAACCAATAAAAAGTAAGTGTTAAAATATGCATATAACTCTACAAGAAGGGAAACGAAGCAACAGCCAATCAGAGAGCAGCTTTACCAATAATCATGTAGGCTGCGTAAAAGTAATCGCAAATTGGCGTATGCACGATTAATATAGCCCGAGGACAGGGCAAAAAGTCTAGAAAGAATTATTGAAGACGAGCAATTGAAATTAGAAAACTGAGTAAGATTAAAAGATGCCAACATTTGACAAATGAGCATTCGCTCGTTCTGGACAACGTTGGAAAAGAACGGAAGTAATTGAAGGCAGTTCAGAGGATAATCTGACGACTACTTTGCCAAATTTAAAACGAAACTGTTCAAGACTATTCGAATCAGTCTTTATTAAGCAACCATGCCTCCCTGAAACTGAAACAATTTCAAAAATTCTGAAAAATAAAAGTGAAACACTTCTGCAATGACGCTACTTTGAATCTACTTCCGACAAGACTAAAATCCGATTCATACAGTCGGATTTGACATGCTTCTTTTAAAAAGAAGGATGCCAAAACTTCAGTGTTACTGGTATAACAATGATTTAAAAAAAAAGAAAATTCTCAAACGCAATACCTAATAAGTCTAGGTAAAGTCGATGTTGCATGAACTGTGAATGCACTAACGATGAAGGCAGAACAAAGCTGTGCATGTTGATGGCATACTTATGAAAATAATTAATTTTAGCGATATTGTGGTTAGCATATACGCATATTAGCCAACAAAAATAGCTTCGTTGGCATAGTTCACACAGTACAAACAGTGGTACGAACAGAAACACTGTTTTAATACAACGTTGCTAACAACAACCATATGTGGAGCAAAAAACACGGCAGTGCGCATGTCAAGTTGGCTACGCACCGCTGTGCACCAGGTCAATTCACCGTATGGTCATGTAGGTGTCCAGCCTAAATTATGTCAACTAATACCTCAAATATTTGTAGGATAGAGTAAATGTCCAAACGAATGTCAAGCTTAAGTTTAACCGCCATCAACGCGAATATAATTAGAACGGACATACAGGTATTTGTGCGACAAAACACGAAGTGATCCGAATAACATCAAGGACCAGAACAACAAATAATAAAATTACATTTAATACACGGTATTCTTTTCTATAAAACACTTTCCATGTAAATTACAGCGACCATGAAAGGTATAAACGGATTGTTAATTTTCATTAATTACAAGCGTTTTGAAGCCATGAATCAGGCGCCTGCTCATCATATAAACACTCGGTTATACATTAGTATTAACATTTTAATGAACTTTTTATGAAATTGATATTATCTCAAAAGAAACCAGAGATTTTTTTCTAAATGCCACACATAAACGGGTAGCACTTTTCCGATAACAAATAACAAAAGCGATCAATAGCTAATGGGTTTTAAACCAGTTTAACACCTGAAGCCTGCCCACCTAGTCGATATAGAAAGACATCTTCATCTAAAACGATGTTTAGATCAAAGTAGCGCGGTTGGAGTCTTCATATTTTACAATAAATGTATAAACTATAGAGACTTTAATGAAGTCTTGGTCGTACTGGTTAGATTTAGTCGGCCTGATGGACTTGTTAAGAACACAAGCAGGACACCTGCCGGGCATATAAAAGGGACAAACTTGCCAATTTTGGTCACTTGAAAGCCGTGTCAGTCACTTAACATAGTGCCCATGCGTGACGTCCGGCATGTAGAAGAGAGTTTATTAGTCCGGTTTTGATTAACGTTAGCAAGAGGGTGAACGACAATGAATGATAGATAATATATCAGACGAGGCACATGGAAGTTATCAACAGTCTCAAATGCGTTTGCACTACACCTATATGGTGACTATATTCACATTTGGTGTCTTATTTTCAAACCACGGGTGAGAAATTTGAGCGAAAGTCTCAGACGATCATGACACCTTCGGAAGAATTGCTTGATTTCATTTTTTAGCTTTTGTGACACAATTTACATAGAAAACTTTAAAACCCCGACCTATCTGTTATTTTTTTTGGAATCAAGTACGAAGTTCTCGCCCTTTTGAAGATCTCGTCCAAAAAGAAAAATGTTTCACTGCCAAGCTAGACACATCACTGAATCTAAGCCAACATGCGTCTGATCCATCCCGATATCTTTGGTTTTATTTGAAGAATCCCTATACCATTGTCACTCTTAGTCGAGCGATTATCGACGATAATCGGCAAGTTTCCGTAGACTTTGTTTACAGAAGGGGGAGAATCTTGGATCAGCCAGATTGTTTTTCTTAAAGTCTGACTATTTACGGAATGTCCCTATAAATAATACGGCATTGTTGTTGAACACAAAACAGCCATCACGAAGGATGCTAATCTTAAATGTATCTGCGTACATCCAATAAGTGAATACCGACTCAACCATGGTATTGAATAATCCAGATACTCATAGTGGGGAATAAAACGCTTCGTAGAATGAATAAAATAGCGGGGGCTTCTCTGCTCAGCGTTTGATGTGCTTAATTAAACTCTCGAATTAATTGTTTCTAAGATGTTTGCTAAGATTCAATGCGTAGGACAGGTGTTCACACAGACAAAACCCTGTATAGTTGGAACTATGGGGGGAAATATACACACGTAATATCCATTGTATATTGACATAATATTTGATTTTTTAATGATTCTGATTACACCACACATAGACGTAATTAAGACAATAAAACAATTTAATTGCTCCGATTTGGGTGCGTGAACTTTGTATTAAAAAATCCACCTAGGTCCGGATTTTTTGGGGTATGGTATAAACCCCGACTACACGTTTCGCACACACCCGGTTTAGGATAAAATCCGTAATCAACCGAATTATCGTAAAATCTTAAGGAGACCGATTTAATATTCGTTTAAATATTTTTTCTGTTGATTCCTGATCTGCCACTTGGCTAAGAATATATATTTTTATGATTAATTACCACATAAAATGTGCACTAGATTAACACAGCCCAAGTCAATGAATTAGCACCGAGACCCAAGCCAAAAATAGTTCATTTCTTCAGATTACAATCAATAATATTCTAGTATACGTAATAATCATTATACAGACGATAATGTATGATATTCCACGATTTATTCTGTTTCCAAATTTGTTCATAGAGCAATTGACTGGTTGAGATGATACGCGTGTGATACAAACAGAAAACAGACTGGTTGTCAATATAACGAGCTGCAATAATGAAACCCAAAACTATGAAACCAGCGACACGAATATTACCATTGACCAGCAAGCGGAAAAATAGGGAAGAAAGGAGACGAATATTTAATTGCATTTCGGCTCGTGTGTAAGGTCATGTTTGGAGAGGGGCATACCCTTTCAGGTCCTTAGAATAGCTAAAAGGGTATCATATTCACATGAAAAGGGGACAAGCCTACTTGATATTTGCAGTATTAACACCCAATAAACTAACATTCTTTTCATTTTTAAAAGGAGAATTGTAACTATCCTTCAGTGAATCAGTTTCTTGGATGAATCATAGCATAAAGTGTGGCCCATCTTAGTGATTGTCTAACTATTTTCTATGTCGCCAAGATTTGATTTTATCAGACAAGTTAAGGGGCATCCCTGCTTTTAACAGCGACATAAGAAATGCAACGTTTTAGTTTTAAGTGGTGGTTGACCTCGCTGAGATTCATGAAACTTGTCACCATGATCAATTTGCGAGCACTCTCTAATTTTCATAGAAGAAGATTTAACACCACGAAATATAAAACCTTCATCTGACCGTGGCTGTCACCAACTTAAAGATGGGGATAATTTTGTGTACGAAAACGATGAAATGCTAGTAACAGCGTACAAGGGGCCATGACAAGTGTTAATACTCCGTAACAAAAAGAACTACAATGAAATAATGTTGTATTTATGATTTTCTGTATGTGGAGTAGCCGAAACACTTTATGCATGCATATTCCGTGAACATGACGATAAATAATGGGTCGTTTAAATGATTTGCTTGATATAAATCAAACAATTTTATTGCTTAAATTTGTCGTATTTCTAAGTGAAGTGGAATGAAAATAATGCATGAAAAGTTTGAAGTTCAATGCAATATAGCGTTAATTCTAAAACAAAACATTTTGTTTCAGTCAATAAAACCTTAAATAGTTCAAATATTTACCTTCTTAAAACGCCACCTAGTAACGATGCGTTGAGACATTCAGGGGGAGATAATCGCCGCTGTACTTCTGCGACCGTGACTTTGTATTTTGACGTTGAGCTTAGAAGTGAAAGACGACCAGGAACGGAACAGAACACGTCCGTAGGGGCTCCCCCAGATAGCGATGACGTAATCATTAACTGTTTTCCATTTTCAATTTTGGGTCGAATACCTGTTAAAAATGAATCATACAAATTAGACGAATACATAATGCATCCGAAAAAATGAAATATGTTTTGCTGAAGAAAATCTTTATAAGTTGGATGGATTTTGAGTCATTATGATTAATATTCAGTATAACGGATTTCACATATGGTCCATTCAACCTGTTACGATATAATGACAAAAACAACAACAACAGAGTAGTCCTCAAAGTGGGAACTAACCGATTTATATTGAAGGTGTTGTTTTTTCTTGCATCAAAACTTTAAACATAAAACCCTTATTTAGAATTTGTTTTCTGTATTTTTAGGTATTGTAAATTTGTATCGTTTCTTCGTATAAAATGTTGCTTTTATAATTATTATCGATTGAAGCGATATAAAATGTGGACTCAAATCATGTCTCACCAATGAATAAGGATACTGATAATTAATAAACCGGAATATCTTATATGGCGCTCACTACACTTCAAACGTTGACTTGGTCCTTGATGATAATTTGAAGAGTCAACTAAATTTCTTTTTAATGTTATAATAAATTTGACTCTTCGGTACAAATTCTCATGAGTCAAAAACATAATTTTATTAATTTCAAGAGTCAAAATGTCATTTTAGGGGCCAAATGAGAGCCCTAACTTTTTTCTCTAATGGTGTGTGACTATGGAAAATATCTTGAATAAATGTGTAAAAGACTTAACTAGTCAATAAAGGTTAGGTTTTTGTTGTGGTTCAAAATTGTGGTCTGTTAGGTAAAGAAAATAAAATAATCCCTGTTGTTTGTGAAGTTGAACATTATTCATGGTCCAATATAGAGCCTTAAAACAGTCTTGTTTATCTAATGAGTGTAAGCAATCACGTGACCAGAAAAGGCTTATCAGTTCAATATAAGGATTAAAATAAAATGCAGATACTAGTATACTCCGCACTGTAAGTGTACATTTTTACAGTTACATTACCTTTGAAAATACTATATGCCATATTGACATTCAGAATGTAGTAGATTATATTTCATATCAAAGCATACTATGTCAAAGTTCTATGTTTTATCCAAACTCTTAAAGGAATTAGCAATTTTAACGCAGCACGAAATCCTAAAAAGTTTTAATGCAAAGTATGTCGTTATGTGGCAGGTATTTTATAACCTTTTGATATCCTAGGAATTTCAAAACTCCTTGCAGCCAACGTGAGGAATTTTCATATCAATTCCAGGTAACGTACTAAATCTATATTGAACAATACTAGTATCGGTTGTCTACAATGTAAAAAAAGGTAAAATAGTTATAAAAGACCAACATTTCAGGGAAAAAATAAAAAAGCCGGGATTGTTGTTGACAAAGAAACAATCAAATCTAATAGAATAAACGGGGTTTTAAAAAGATGTAGAAATTAACATTGATTTCTGTTTTGTTGTTGTTCAGTAAATATCTCAAAGTTTCAGAAGTAAAATTATATTGCCGTCTTCGAAAGTTCAATGACGGTTATTGAGCTTCCATATTAAGAATGATCATTTAAATATAATTACTGCGCTGTGTTAGGAACGAAACAGTTTGACTAATTTGATCAGAGCCGATATTCAAATCATTTTAAAAAATCACAGAATTGTAAATTTAATTGCTTTAGCGTTATAGGATGCCAGTTTGTCATTGAACTTGGGAGATTTCAGCACGATTTTAAGAACAAGGGTTTAATTTGGAAGTCTGATAAGAGAAAAACATATACATAGTTGTGTAAACAACGGCTAAATTAATCTCGATATACAGCGTAAGTCATTCTTCAAATAAATTAATCACAGAAATGGTATTTCAATGACAAATTCAATTATTCATGAATGGATCACTCTATTACATGACTAGAACAGCGAAAGCCATACATCTTCGCGGGGAAAGGCGAGACTTTGTTGGTGATCAGTTTCATATTTTCGGATCGTTATGACAAGATTAGACGCGAGAGTGTGAACCGGACAGATCAAATTAACCGCCGTTCTCTAAACACAATAATTTGGAGAGAATTAAAACTTGATCAAACCACTAAGCAATAGAGTCCAATAGGAGATCCAATTGGCACTCATTAGATTTTAAAGCGGTTTTAATAGAACAGTCGGCTGCTAATTCAATTGTCTATTTTCATCTCGCCTCGCTATTTGTCTCGAACTGTCTCGGAATAAAGCAACAGAAAACGAACATATCGGAAGGAACAATACGATTATCTTAACACTTAAGACCATGTTCTGTAAATCACTGACATGGACAGACTGGTTGAGATGGAAGAAATCAATGTATCCACCGAGAACCGTAACTGATTCAATACTAACTCACCGGAATTACGCGAAAACTAATTATGCAGATTTTCGGATAGTGATTAATGGTTCGGATACCTGAATGGCTAGGGTCATTGTTCATGCCAAATCATCCGTAGTTACTCCACAAAATGAATGAGTTGATTTAGCGTTCGTTACCATCGTTTTGATTTATTCCAAAAAGGCGTAATTTAATATTTTGGCACCTCAGATGATAATTTGTGTCCGTTCATGTAACGTTTCTAATTAACCTTTATGTAACAAAACCCTTTTTAACCATTTTAGAGACTAATCCATTTACTTTTGAAGACAAGGAACTGATAGCTGATTTATCATACACAATCGTTAATATAATATGAATTGTGTAATTACTGAAAGAATATGTTAAATGTACAGCGTAAAAAGTCTGACCGTATTTACTATTATTATGAATACCCATTTGTTTTGTATACCATTGTATCATATTTTTATGATTATTGTCTAATAAAGTTTAGATGAGTTGAGCAAAAATCTGGTATTTAAAGAATATGAATTAATATATAATTGATATATTTCATTTTCAGATAATTATGTCACAGTGCTTTTATCGTCGCGAAAATTCATCATTATATGTAGGCATTGAACAGTCGATAACAGATTTGTAAATATCAACTGACATAATTTGTCAAAATGTATGAAACTGAACACAGGAATTTAAATTGCTATTTCAAAGAAAATTACTGCTATTCTATACCTGGCTTAATGACATGTTATATAAATGATAATGTACAAGGTTTATCATTTTAATACATAATATGAAGGTTAAGAAAGATAATATCGTCATTAAAAACACAATATGATTATACGTCATAATATTATAATTAACCCAAAGAATATTATGTAACGAAAACGTTTTCAATTGCCATTAATGTCTCTTTGACAAAAATATCGCAATCGTTAGAAACTGACTCCAGACATAGTAAAGGTACACCACAACTTTTATAATTACACAAAACTGAAAGAGATAACATTATAAAAACCAGATTTAAAATTCAATCAGTCAGTATATTATTTCTCAATATCAAAGATGATTTATTCTCCACATATATATCGCCAGAACGAATTAATGAGATGAAAAATGAAAAAGGTTTCATAATCTACATTGCGTAATTTTTCTTCAATCATTTTCCCATCCTTCGAATTGTAGGGTGTTTTAATTGCGCGAATCTAGTGCCTGGGAAAATGGATAATTAGTACAACGTGGCCTTCAGGTACTACGTTATGCTCCATGGTAATTATAAAACATGTTTTAATGAATCCAAAAAAGTATCTTGTAATTATGAGAATCTATTTTGTGACGAAATATCAATTTCTCCAGATATTGTAAAGTTATCAGTTATTTCTGCAACAGTTAGAAATTTCAGAGGAATTGTTTATTAATTTTTAATTGCATAGACGGAGTTGACGAATTACGATATTGTTTTCGTCCATATCTTAAACCCAACCGGAAGTTCCCACAGTAGTAAAAAACGGACAAATGGACAAACGCGCCGACCCAACACCTGTTAAAATTTATACTTTCTATCAAAGAAAGCAACAGAAACTAATCTTTTCATTATTATTAGTCGTGATAATACAAAAGATCAACAAATACGAGAGCAATCTTATTCGGCTTATTTATCAAGCACCCACTCCAAATATTTGCAATCTGGTGTAACACAAGCCTAATATGACCTGACGGGATATAATGTTTGTTTTTTGTATTAATTGTGGATTAAGATAGACATTTATATAAATACCAAAAAGCAGAAGTAACAAAAACTGGAAAAACGAACTCTAAATAAATTGAGTCATTCTCGGATAATCCGGTTTTCGGACATCGACGCAAGAAAAATAAACACGCAGAAAATTCATAATGTGTTTTGAATGGATTGTTTACAACACAATATTTGTCTCAATTAAAACAGTAATATTCATTTCCTAAAACGATTTTATGTTTCAGTCCAGTAAGTTAAGTGGTTGTGTGAAATAAATTTAACTTCAGATAAAGAACGAAAACAAAAAAAACTATGATTTATGTTCGAACAGCTATTGATTAATACGCGTATATGTATACCACAATTTTCGCATATGTGTGCATCCACTATGGTTGATGTTTTAAAACATGATTGAGATTTCAAAGTTTAATGTCAATATAGACTTTTCAGTCGAGATGGAATTTCTGTATTATTCCATGATAGATGTACATTAGTATACTGTAAGTCTGAAAGCACTGTGTTTTTTTTTAATCAAATCAAATATTTACCAAATTGGGAATTCAAAAATGCTGAATTAAATACTTTAAATGTGTTAAGCGATAAATTGTTCTAAGTACATTTAAGCGACATTTGTCTAAGGTAGACATTATAAACGGTGATACATATACATACAAAATGGCAAGCCACCACTATGACAAACTAAATTAAGATATAACAAGTGACATCTCGTTCACATGATAACATCGCAAATGAATTCATAAGCTCGTATTAAAGTCGTCGAGCGCGACGATTTATTTCCTTCAATTTAGTTAACAATGGTTGTATTGAGAAAAGAAACACAGCCAGTGTGTTTTATACCGGTACAATAGATACATAAAGACAAGAAAGAAATGTGTAAATTATAATGATCAATCAGAACTACCTGACATATCTACGGTATGTAAGAAACACGCAGTTAAGCATAAATGGAAACAAGTTTCGTTTATGCCCTCATGATTTTAGAGAGGCGAGAAAAGTCTATGTCTGTCTTTATTTCTATACAGATACATTAGTTTTGCTTTTTATGTTCTTGGATGATTATGTAGTTATTAAACTCACGTGCGTATATCGTACACGGTCATTTACGACGATTGCTTTGTCGTGGTCATAGGATTGACAGTATTTATAGCTTACATTCTAAATGTAAAATGCTTTTCTGTAAATACGTTTTCCCTACACTGTGCTGTCGCTGATACTCGCTCAATAACAACCATTACATTAGTTTAGTTAAATCCACAGTAAATTCATTTCCAAACGAATAAAGAGAGGCAATGTGTGAAAACGATATTGAAAATCACATTAAAAGTTTGTAATTGGATGAATCGAAAGCGACATGTCGTAGACTAGGAATAGAATACATTGCCTTGGTACCTTTAGAACATTGTCCTTTTGCTTGGAAGGTTTAGAACGGCAAATGTTAAGAAGTAGTATTCTTACGACTTAAAATCCTCAATCGTGCGAGAGCACACCATTTGAATTCGCTTTTATATAATCATTAGTAAATGTAGATGGCGGTCTAAACAAAGGAGAAAAACGGCTTCAAACCAGGGGACTGTTTGTTGCCAGTAATCAAGTTAACTTAAACACAAATGTTCATCAATTTGTCTGAAATCGCCAAAACAGTTGTATGATGTCACCGTATACTTTACGTTCATTAAGATAAGATGTCAACGGAAGAATATTTGCGATTGTGCTTAAGGCTAATTATAGTAAAACCATACGGTTGCCTTTGGGATGAGCCTTCGGCAATTTGTCTCTTTATGCAATGCTCATATATATACAAAAACATATATAGAACACAAAACGTTACTTTAGGCTACATTGTACTTTTCGCTCCATTCGTGAAGGAAAACAATTCGTTTGCGACAGTTCCGTTTCTGGTTAATGACTGTTGAATTAAATAAACAGTTCGCAAGTATGAAAGGACTGTTCGTTGCGCTTTTTTAAAGCTTTTATTATTCTTTACGAGCTTCGGAAGGTGTGTTATTGGTTGCAGAAATTTCATTAGTTTGTTCTTGAGATTAATTTCGGAGTTTTCAACGACAGAAAGTCAAACGGAGTGAATTGGTTTGGACTAATCTAATATGGCGTCACTATAATGCGCTGTGATGCCGGAAAAGTATGTCACGGTGGAAAACATGTTACGGTTCCTAACGGGTTTTAGCACAAGCAAAGACCTGTGTTTACTTTCTTTTTAATATCTAAGGATAATGGAGGAAGGCAAAGTTGAGCTGTAAGCTGCTCTCTTACACTTAAAAACTCACGTAAAATAAAAAACTAAAATTTTTAAAATGTTGCTGTTCTTGGAGTCGACGGATAGTGTTTTTATAATTGATCTTCGGACGCTTTGGAGTTTGGCTGTGGAAACTTATTTTTATTACGATTTTTAAATGAATTTACAATAATATTAATTTTTACGTGAATTTACATTGAAACTTATTTTTACATGAATTTACATTGAAACCTATTTTTTACATGAATTTACATTGAAACCTATGTTTTACATGAATTTAAATCGATACTAATGTTTACATGAATTTAAATCGATACTAATGTTTACATGAATTTAAATCGATAATTATTTTACATGAATTTACATTGATACTATTCTTTTCACGAATTTACATCGATACTATTATAACTTACATGAATTTATACTAAGATACGTTTCTGTTAACTTATGTCAGAAGATAAATGCTATTGTGAGCATTAATTGATACAAATATTGTAATAATATTGAAAGGTTCATTGTACAAAATTGTAACTTTATCACGACAGTAGACTTACTAAATATGCTAAAATTACATTTGTAACGGCAAAAATGTGATAATTGTTGTATTATAAGCGAAAATAAATTTACACCAAATTCTAATGTTACAAATGTTAACATCAGCGTAAAATAACTAAACATTTTCTTGAAATATAATATTTTTTGTTAAATATTATCTTAATTTTGATTACATGTATATGCCTATATTATTATATTGATAAAAATGTCAGTACTCACCTTTTCTTATAACTGACTGATTTTGGTCCATATACGCTCCTGTGTCGTCCATACCCTGCAGAAATAAATAAAATAAATAAATAAATAGTAGATCAGGGGTAAAAGGCACTATACGTATGAAACGTAAGAATATTATCTTGTTTAAGTGCTCAGACAAAAGCTAGAACATACAAAGATTTTGAAATTAGGAAGAATTTGGTGGATATTTTTTATTTTTATATCATTTTCATATCTGTGGACAGATTCTTTTTTTCTTTTACATTTTGTTTGTTGATGCTGAATTTATATCCAAAATGGGAAATTTGTCGGCAAATTGGTTGATTCGTGTTTCTTTTATTTTTAGTTAATGGAATCATATAACGGTAGATAGAAATGTACATATGTACATAGTTGTTGGGCGTCATGGAGCATAGACCTATGCTATCTGATGATTTGAAATATAGTAGTCAATAAAAACTTTTAGTACGTTAAGTAAAAATAGACATACTGGCACCTCTTTAATGGTGACCAATATGAATGTAATTTTCATTTCGAATAAAATGAGTTTAGTCGATGACATAAAGGGTCCTATGAGGGCCGCGTGTAGAAATGATTGTCCCTTGTGAACTCTGCGTTTTATCTTAATATTGTATCCGATTGATATCAATAATGAAGGATATGTGCTGAAATCATTTAAAGTTGCACTAAAAGAATCAATCCATTGTGATATAACGCCGTATGACAAACTGGTACGGTATGGAATGGACTTTATCCTGAGCGTAATGTATCCCTACTTTGGGGAACGCTTGGCATTTTCAACTTTGTCTCTTTCTTGACAAACGTCTTAATCAAGAACAGTTTTAATTTCGAAAGTTCGACCCATAGGTCAAATGTGAAGCATTAGATCTAACACGAGTTGTGTTATGTCCTGAGGCTATGTTGTGACACAATTTGGCGCCGAAGTATCGCACGTTTCTGTTCGGTTGAGTCTAAATTCCCGATTGCGTCCACGGTCTTTGTGTAATTCAGAATAAAACATTATGTCAGTAGTTCTAAATTATGTCCTTTGTTTTAGCATGGGTTACAGCCGTGCATCAAAGCAATTAAGCGCTTATTAATATCATTGTATTAAAGCGTCTATAAATCATGATTACTGATGTGAAAAAATCATTAAAATATGGGGAACGAAATGTCATATTTTTATGGCTGGCTCGTTTCACGTGTGTGTCGAACCATCGAAAACATTTGCAATCGGTACGATGGGCATAGTAAGTTATTTATAATTATTTTCTGTACAGACCCAGCATTTGTGAATCGGGGCATAACTTGTGGTATCTCGTTTGATAGATTGATACGTATGTAGCGTTTATCGCTATGACAACGAAACGTGAATGTCATTTCAAACCCGTGTTATCATTTGTCAAACCTGACGACAGGTATGGACGGTATGGGTTCATGGCATGACACAGCTTACGATCTGGTACCGGGAAATCGACTAAAACAATAACCGACAGATGAACTAATATCGTTGTCGTCTATTAATCTTGACGCCATATTGCTGTATACGCATTAGCGGTACTTGTGCCACGTTGCTAGCACACGTTTGCTCAGTGCAAACCAAAACTCATCAGCTCATATCAAACCGTAAACAACACAAAAAATAAAACAAAAAAAATAACACTCATAGAATCATTGTACGTTTTAGTATCACAGTCTTGTTATTTTGTTAAAAAAACACTACGACAAACTAATTTCATTCTCCAAATACTGACTGGAAACCAAGCTGATTACTTTTTAATAACAATAATTGCTAATAGCAGACGACCAGCGCTGATTTACTTTCATGATTTTACTTTCTAATTTTCAGAAAATCTTAATTATTGAAATTGCCAATAACCCAGGTTTCTCTCTTTGTACAGCCATCGAAAACAATTTGAAAGTCCCATCAATAAGTGACTGCTCAGAAATTGTCAAAAATCAATCCGAAAACGATGATCTACGAATGTCAACCAAGCAATCTCTTTCCGCGAAGCCTCGGGGCTGCCGTTTTTCTAAGACACGCCTAAAAGAGATGGGCGGGAGAGATTAGTGTGGACTTTGTTGAGAGTGTTTTGCTCTCTCAATATTTCACTATTTCCATGCGCATTTGTTCAATAAAATCGGAGCCGTTTGGGCTCGTGAAGTTACAATAATGATAAAATAAGGAAGTAAATGTCAACTTTGTTTACAGTCCGTTTTGTGATATATTAAAAAGGTGTACATAGTAGCACAACAAAGCCACTGTTTAAAGGACAATCTTTATCGACGAAGTTAAAAGCTTAAGAATTAATCTAGGAGTACATTTAATTGTTGATGTTTGATATATTTCTAACAACATTTTAGAAATTATTTGTAACTAATTTCACAGACATGGCATAATCGTTTATAATACATAAACTGCCGTAAATGTGTATTCAACAAAGATTAGAATATCATTACCACTTTAATTAAAGAATTTATTCATCTTTAATGGATCGAATTCATTTTGTTAAAAGGTCACGCATGGTCTGTTCAACAATTTCCCGTAAACTTACAACAAGAAAAAATACTTTTTAAGCAAACATTTTATTTAAGTTGCAATAAAAATTGAAGGTTTTTCGCCAATCTCTGCACAAATCTTTTGACATGAACAATTATTTCTATTTTTTAGCAATTTCGGCAACATTTGAAAAATAAATGCCTCCAAAGCTAATGAATAACCCATAATAAATTTTATTTTCAAAATTACGCATTGTCACAGAGATTATAAAAAAAATAAAAGTGGCAAAATACGTTCGGTGATCGATTACTTTATATACTTTAAACGCATGAAATAATGGTTTATTATAATAAAATATTTTCTAGACGTTTAACGTGCATGTTCAATACAGCCCGGTCTAAAATCAACAAATATTAGCAAATAAAAAATATTCCTATTTAATTATTTCTTTCCCATGCGTAAGTCTTCCATAAAAAAAACTTATTGCATAACGTATAGACATGATATTTTACCTGATGCAACAATAAGCAAATATTTTTTATGAAGTAATTATCTCGTATATAATTACTCCCTTTGATGTGTACACTTATATATTTTATGATAGAATTATTATCTATATTAGTCTGTATACTGCGCCGAGTTATTTGCACCAATATCAGCTAATAAAGCTCTCATACACTGTATTTTTTACGCACAAAATTATGTTATTTTTACATATCACGAACTATGGAACAAATAACATATTTTCTAGTGCCTTCTATTATTATTCCCAATAGCTTTAGGTGCATGTTGAAAATTTGATAGAAATTCTATTACCATTACCAAATTTGTTGATATTTGCACAATTTTGTCAGCGTTGCTTTCATGAACGGAACCTACATTTATTTTGACTTATACAAAGAACACCATCAGTACAAAATGCATTTTAAATAACATACATACGAGGTCACATCGAATCAATATGATTTTTTTATATCAGCAAAATGTATATAATTATAAATAAATAAAAATGTTATATCAATTAAGAAGATAAACATGTAGTTCTCAATATGATTTTAAAAACCTTGTTATAAACCTAAGACCGTGTCTTTGTTAATAAAAGTATGTGTTGCATTTAATTCGTTTGCCATGACCCATTTAGCTGAAACCGTGCATGGGTACACCTTGATACTAATAACGTTATCACTGTCATAAAAAATGCATGCATGACTTGTTTGAGTCCATTATTTATTTTATATTTGAGTTATTAAGTATAAGATGTATCATTTTTATGAGTTCAGTTTGAAACTATTTACATGTTAATTCGGGAAATACTATATCATATCAATAAGATTTCAAGAGATACATTATAATACACGTGAAAATATCGCCTTTGAAGATATTCTTGTTCTAACCATTACGCATAAACAACTTGAACATCATCTATAAACATCTCATCAGCATATATGGACTTTAATATTTTTTAATGATTTTCGTCCTCTTTGTTATGCATGTTACATAAACAACAATTTAGGTCTAAAAGTTCAATCTATTTTATATGAAATCAATTATTAAGGATATTACACATCTAATCACAAATAATGCATACAGAAAATCAATTGTAAAAAATGGTAAACAATGAATTCCATTTTTTTTTCTAAATTCTATACATTTGCAAGTGTTTTAGTGAAAGCTTTTAATATATTCAGAGAAATCATAAATAAGCATTCCTTTAAATCACCATCCTTCTTGCGTGCGTACAAATGTAAAAATATAACTTATTGCGTTGAAAGCAAATTTAAAATTCTGAAGATGTATGTTATTATTTTTGACACTCTGACATAAGTAACATATTTAATAATTAATATGTAAAATAATTCCGCGTGTATACCGAATCACCCAAATTTCCTCCATAAACAATAGTGAAAATGCATCCGTGGTTTGTAATAATATATAAATATTTAATTCAGTATTAATTTGGTGTGGTTGATACCGCTACGAGAACACGGTACGTGAATCCTGTTTCCTAATCGAAAAAAATATCGCGACATTTATTGCATCGCAGCTCTTGGTCGGTGTATCGCCCGAGACAGCCCGTTCCTGTTCGCACTATGACACAAATTGAGCTGAGAAATAAATTTACTGATAATACATCGTAGCTAAATAAGATTTTGTCAACATTTCACCTATTGCTTTCAAACGGTAGGGTACCAATTTTACGCCTTTATGAGCAAACAAATTAGAAATAAAATTTCTTAACCTTGGATAAACGGAATATAAGCGATCAGTTGGGTTTTAGCTACATTAAATTTGATATTAAATTAAACTGTGTGGTCCGACCATTGAATTGTATAATAACGATCTCGGTAAAGAGTCAAATATGAAGGGTTATTTACAGAATGGTAATTTTAGTGGCATGTAATTTTTTGTGAGTGTAAAAAACTCGCGAAACGGCATGCACGAATGAAATATGACGAAACGTTTTTTAACAGTTACAGAATAAGACCAGGGCACTTAAATTTTTTTATTTAGTCCAACACATCACTTAAGTAGAAGTGAAAGGTCAGAAAAATGTATATTAATATGTAAATTGCACCTTTGTGTAAAAGCTATGGATATTAGCGAGCCTTGTTATTTGAGAGTCATTGTATTTCGCAATCGGAGGTTCAATAATGTGACAAATCGGCTTGGATTTCCACAAATGATTTTCTCTAAATCGAATGAACTGACCAGGGGTTCACAGCAACATATAATCGTAGGGGAATATCAAAAGGTTTATGAACGGGTCAAAATCCCTTTAATTCTATATAATTGGAAGGCCGTGGAAACCTCAATATTGACTATGTTAAAATCACTAACGATTTCATGAAAAATCTGATTTCGTAAACATTTGTTCAGATGAATGCTAGTTAAGGGTGCACCAAAGATTACAGGGGATAAAATCTGAGAACTTGTTGAAATCATTCAAATTCCCAAAGCAGAAAGAGATGTTTCGTCGAGAATGCTCTCCTGTGCGCGGAGGAAGAAAATGACAGTCAATGTGTTGATGATTTTAGAGTGTATGCTCCCTCATGTAATTGTTTATTTTTAAAGCACCAACAACAACAACAATTTTGGATACAATAAATTGATCGAATGGGAAGAATTTTGCTTCTATGAAATATTATGTTATTTGTTTATGACCAGTGTTGCTTAATCTATGAATAAATAAGTAGTTTCAATAATTATCAACTTCGATACTTTCTTACCCCCCCCCCCCCCCCCCCCCCGAAGATGATCCCTTAAATGATTTCTTAATGTCATATACATGTAATATAAATCATGAATGACAAACGTTAGATAATATGGTGCATGCACAGTAAACCCGCGGCGTTCAACGAATACTAGCCAGCCAGTGAGTTCGTAAAAAAATCTCAAGTTGCCTTTTGCGATCCAATTTATGTGTTATCGAAGATAAATAGGATAAAATATTCCGCCAAAATAAAAATCCTAACGTGCATATTAATTATAGTCAGTAGATCGTTCTCTGAAATAAGTACAGTGTTAAGTCGTAATTAAATTATTAATCGTAAGAGTTTTGTCCTTAGCACCTGTCGAAATCTACGCACATGTGATATATTAAACAGACTAGTACACGGTACTAAACATAATCGTAACAATATTTTTTCATTCAAATATATTTATATTATATCAGGAATTTGTACGATTATCTTACACGATTGACGATAACAGTGGGAATATATATTTCAATAAATTTCTTTTAATGATAGTCTTCAAAAAAGATGTTTATTATTCGATACTTGGGGTTTCTAACTTGGTATGGTAATTTTACAAAATGTGATGATAACCAAAAAGAAACGATATACAACATACATTTATCAATTGCCAAAAAATGTATTTTTTTAAACATATATTAATTCCTAAAAGCGCTATCGATGCTGATAACAATTTGTATTTTTTCTTTCTGTTCTACGTGTAAAATTCCATCTATAAAAAACAAGAAAATGGGGCCATTTTCTTATTGTTGGTATTACAAACGAATGTCTCTATATACTTGACAAAAAGTTGGCCGAAAAAAAAACAGATATCAAAATGCAGTTCCCAATGAAATGTTTAGTTAATGTGCGAAGACAGGTCAGTCGATATCAGAGGTCAGCGTGAAATGTTTTGACTTATTTGAGTCAGTTTTCATAAACAGTAAATGATTAAATTAGCTCGGATGTATATGTAAGTCCCGGGTTTAATTTGGTCGTATTTTCTTTTTGCGTGTGGTGCGATATGACACGGTGTGACACTAATTCGATTATAAGCGTCGAAGAAAAACTGGACGCATTATAAACAAATGTCACCCTGTGCAACCGTCTACCGGACATGTAATAATTTGATAAAGCCGCTCGATTTAATTACGCGCAAACTCTGCCGACAAAAACGAACGGTTTTAATAATATTTTTCACTTCAATTTTAAAATAACTTCGTGAGTTCGTAAAATAACTTTTTAAATATTCGGAACAACGGTATATACAAGTTATCAATACATATTTTCAGTCGTATTGAATGGATCGTTTTATGAATGAAATATTTTCAAGGTCAAGTTTATTTACTTCCTTGGTAGTAGTTATGTTACACCAAACGAAACTATGTTGCCTGTGGGCCTAATTCACAAATGGTTATTGTATAGCGGTATAGACTACACAATTGAATGCATATTATATCATGCCTTGGGGGAGATATTTGTCAATTTTCTACCATGTGACACGCTCCGAAAATTGTGTCGCAAAATGTCCTAGGGATATTATGTTTTGTGTGCACGATCCATGATACTCTTGCTTGTTGAAGAAATGAAAGTGCATTATTAAAGGATTTGCTTAACAATAAGATAAATAAAAGACGACTATGCTGCAGTATAATCCCCATCTTCTTGTCTAAATTTATATGTTTCAAAAGAATGCATATATACTTTATTATCCACCTACTTGAAAAGCATAACAAAAGACGTCGGGTCAAACGCATTAAAATATTTCTTGTTTAAAGTACTTTTCTCATAGCTTGTTCAAGCCAAATGTAGAAATATCTTATTGTTAAGTGTTTTGCACTGAAAATGGATATCTTTGTTCAAGCGTAAGAATGTCTAAATCGTGAAGGTTACGATTTAATCACCAGACACGATGCGTCCATTTTATGTAATTATATATATGATTAATGTGCGAGCAAATCTCACAGTGCTGATCGGGTTTCAGTCAAATGGAATGGTTTTTCCTATATTTTTTCCAAACCGAAAAAGTGTCCTTTATTGCGATCTCCGATATAATGTCTGTATGAACTGGTCACGCGATGCGATAACAATAAAATTGTATCCTTTCCGGAAAACTACGACGTGTACAGGACGCCGATGATCGGATAAATAAATGAATTCTTTTCACTTACAATATTTAATAATCACAATAATGAAGAACTGTATTTACATATCATTATTTGAACTTTTTATTGCATGTTAACCATGTGATATGTTATTTTATATGTTTTTGTAAATTATTAGATATATGTACAAGTCGTAATATACTTTTGGAATCAATTAAGGATATTAAAAGCGGTCTAAGTATTGTATAAAAAGTACTGAAAGTGTAAGCATTTGTAACTTCTTTGCGTTAGTTTTCAGCAAATACTGTCATTTTTAGCATTTAAACAGCCCAATTTTTCTATGCCAAAAGAACGAAAATAAAAAAAAATACTTTCGAATAACAGGCACTTTCCTGCATCAATGCCAAATGTAGACATTAAGGTGCAGACAATAGTTCCAAACGTCATAACAAACTCGCAAACACTCACACACACAGACGTAATAAAATCTTCTTTGATGTTTCATCATGTGAGCCTACTAACTGAGCGGTTTTATTTTAACAACAAATTTATGACCTCAAAAATATTGAATAAATCAAGAATATGTAAGGTTATGTTATATATATAATTAAAACCAACATTATTAAGTCAATAAAAACACTGGGTTTGTGGAACGATTATTGAGAAATCTTGGATGTTAATCAGCATATTTACCCTACTGTTTTATTGATTTTTTCTGATTTAGTAAAAAAATCATACAGACAAGAAAAAAATGTCTTATGTTTTTTATTTGATTTCCATGGGTATTATTTGCAATCATGCGTATAATGACCTATGTAGGTCGTGTCCGGGTTTAATTTATTTCTTTAAAAAATCTGACGTAACTTGGTTCATTTTACATTCTTTGTGTCTTTCTTTGTTTTGTAAAAACTTCGATTTATCTTAAAATGTCACTGGAAGTAATTAATCTTCCAGCGTCTATACATTCCGAACTAATGTGAATATATCATATAAAACCAGCTCTAAAATGCAAGATTTAGTTTTCGCATCATTTATCAAACATTTTATCCGCCGTGTGCGCATGCGCGTAGTTAAAATTATTTTGCATCCATAAACTATGTTGATTTTTAACCGAAATCGAAAGGCTGACTGGTTCGTGATAATAATCTTCACTAAACGTAATTTCTTTTTTGTGTGAAATGAAAACCCTTCAAAATCTTAATTTCAATCCGAAATGTTCCAATTTGATTAATGAATATAATTTATGTATACATATATATGTATACACATCTTTTATAAGTAAACTTACGTTTTCTTTTTTAAAAAGACCATTGTTAATGTCAATATTCAGTTTATGATTGTCTGACTAAGTATCAGTTTTACATATTTTGTTCACTTCTGGCCAAATAAGAAAGGAAAATGACTATCAGGGAACTTCTGGCAAAATAGGTTGACTGACGAGAGTTAATAATTAATAATATTGTCAGATGAAGATGTTGCTGGGGACACCATTGACGTTGTCTCATAATCTTGTAAACAAGGGAAGGGATGACAATAAAAATATAGGTTTAGACGTATCACCATAATATATATCCCCTTAATATTTATATTCTCGAAGTATATTTTAGTTGTAAGCCTAAATCCAGCTAAACATTCAATTAATAGCTTGGGATGGTTGAATTATGATCATCGGTTAAGGAAAAAAATAATGACTATGTCAAAAGATCTTTGTAAGAACATGGTTGAGTATTTACGTAGGTCTGATGTCAATTTTGATAAACAAAATACAAGAGTAAAATATGTTTTATCTGTCTTACCTGATTGCCGTCATCCATCATATTTCCGCCGTGTATATTTAGCAGGGAAGGGTCTGTGTCCCCATATCCGATAGATAAAGGGGCCCGTGGTACCAAGAGGTCAGTTCGACCCATTCCGCCATAGTCCGTTCTATTCCGATCATGGGGCTGGAGTCCGCCCATATTATGAATGTCATCTCTGTGTCGTAGAACATTTCGATCCGGAAGCTGGTGATAATGTTGCTGAGGGGGCTGGAACCCACTCAGGTGAGAATAGGGGTCAGTGTTCACGGCGTGAGGATGAAACTCTACCGGTTGTTGAGATATAGGATTGTAGGGGGGAGGAAAGTAGGGCGGTTGAAAGTCCGACGTCGGCGTGTGCGATAAACGCGGTGCCGGCGGGAACGATGCTGCCGTTGACACGGTCGCAACTAACTGTCCAAGCCCCGCGTGTGACCCCAAGACATCCCGTCGTTCCTGAAAAGAAATAACTCCATGTTAATTCATTGTGAATGAATGAATTCTATCCCAGTAGCTTGACGTGACAGCCATGTTTTATGTCTTACTTACTACACGATTTTCTCCGTGTATCACTATAAAGTCTATTTTATGTAGAACACAAACAACATATCCACATATGATTTGCTTTACACTTAAACGAACAACACAAAATAATTGTGCATAAATGTGGATGAACATTCTACTATGATGTTTAAACTACAACTGTATACAATCATATCATACATTTCGCGTTACATTCACGAATAGACAGAGCCCAGGGCAAGATTTGGGAGACCGAGTATAAAATAGGAAAAAACGAAGATGAAAAAACTGAATTCTGCCCGGCGGCAGTATGTGGTCCTCGTTTATTAACGAGACATTTCTTCGTTCGAATACTTCAAATGTAAATAAATACAACATGACTAATGTGAACTTAGTTCACAATATCCCTAGCCACGGGAAATATCGGAGTGAATGAAGTGTAACTCCGAGAAAATAGTGGAAGTATTAATGTCTTTGTTTATACAAAAGAACTAACGGTTATTTAAATACATTGAATAAAACGTCAGTGCGAGAAAGTAATGAAAAAAGATCATTTAGTTGCAGTAACATGCAGTAAGTATAAACATCAATGTAACAAGTCGATTTATTAAGTTTGGTATTAATTACAGACGTATTTTTACAATAAAATAGACACATTCGCTTGTGAAATCAGTTAACTAAAAAAATACCGATATCTGTTTATTTAACAAAGTCACGAATGTTAAGACAAGCGAAACACCAGCGTTAAAGATGAGCAATGAAGATATAGCAGAAATAATCAATGGCGAAGAGACTAAAGACAAGAGACAATAAAATAAATGAGAAGAAAAGTCCACCTCAATCCCGTGTTGTGTGTTTCCATTATGGTCCACGATACCATAAGCCGTTGGCATATTTTCCCGTTTATAAAACGATGGTGATACTCTATCTAATTCAGTTAATACTCCGTTTCCTTTAATCACACCATTCTCTATACCGATATTTTCATCCGCTACTGAAGTTAACGGGGTAGAATCTACGGGACTTAACTCTGTCGTCATCATTGGTCCAGTCAACCCGCCAGGGGGTGTACCTCTGGACGTCACAATAAGCCACCTACGGACACCACTTCAAATAAAGAATTTAATCCTGCCCACAAGTACTGATTACATTTCCTACAACTCACAAAGCCAAACGAGGTTGAACAATTTCTTAACAAGTTTGTATGTATCCAAGAATAAGTAAATCTCCCGCAACACAAAATAAACTAATTTTTAATTCGGCTCTTGGTATTTATTTTCTACAATAATCCAACACAATATATTTCATCCAAATATATTACTTAAATCGGAAACTTAACATCAACTGACCGAAGGTCAGAAATTTCGACGTATCGGCGACAACTGTTGAAAGTAAAACCAAACGTACTATCACATAGCCAGAAGCTAAACGGACTCAAAAAGACCTCGAGCGATGTTCTATTTCTGAAGCGCGTCGAAGTGGGCGGAGCTTCGCGCTCCGGCGAGCACTAATACCAAAGAAGAGAGCGTAATGGGTTGGTACTTCAGACTGTTTTCTCAGTTTAATGAATCGACGGTTTGCCTGATTGGCAGTAAAATGTATAGTGTACAAATTACTCAGCTATCAAAACAAGAGATTTTATTTTCCACGGAAGCTTGGTGATAAGTCATCACGAGCTGATAGAAACTGCACTAAGATTTAATTTGTCTAAACCAACACTGAAATTAGCGGAAAGGGTTAATGAACTTCAGGAAATGACCGGAAAGTGATCAGCGCTAATGCCAGAGAACATATATATTCTCTTTCAAACAAATCACCAATCGGAAAAGAAAAATGCTAAACGGAAGTTTCGAACTTGTCTAGTAATAAGATTAATCTCTAAATGATTTATTCCGATACACCAATGCGTAGGAATCAGTTTGTCAATAACGACTTTTAAACAAAAGCCCAGTGGAGAATTGAAACAAAAAAGCTTTCTAACGTATACATGCAAATGTATATATATTTATATAAATCATGAATATAACTAAATATTCAAATCAGTATGAGTTAATTATTGTATAATATACATTTGAATAACTAATTTATACCAATTCGTTTTTATGTGAAAAAATATCTAAATCATTTCATCATCAGATTATTATTCTTGTAATAAATAATTTAGCGAAAGCTACCCTTATAAAAAAACTGTCAGAATCTTAAATATATAAAATATTTGTTATGTTTTCTTTTGCTTTTTACTTCTAATTTGTAAAGACTAAATCCCCTTATGATAGAACTGGGAGTAATTTTTATCGACTATTTCATTGCTTAATGCAACCACAATTGCACAATTCCATTTAGATTTATTTATATTTTTATCAACAAAATCTTCGATTGAAATAAAACCATGATTCAGCTATAGGTTACAGCATAAACCATATATGTTTTTTTGTCACTATGGCTTATGAGTTAAGCAATACAAATATGATACTATTGAAATATGTATTTATGTTTGTTTTTTCTCTAAAAACGATGTATTTTCGTGTCTTGTCCTCTGAGACTTACATAGAATCCATAAAATACATAATGCGTATTTATGTCACTATGATCTAGCTACAATTTTGTATATAGAGATTACAATGAAATTATATTAAGATCTATTATAATTTATAGAATAACATCGGATATTTTTTTATCCGCAAATTTGATTTAATTTGATAATATTTATATTATATCTATAAAACTTCATTTTTAGATTATACGATATTTTATTTCATATCAGATTTTTTTTTCATTACTATTTATTTTTACATCCTGAGTATTGTTTAGTCACGTGGAATGTTATTTGGACTAAATATTCATGCAACAAGAAGCAATTATCAACATTTCAGACAAATCCTTTAAAATGATGTTAAAGGGTTCTTGCTAATATTCCGGGTGTTGATTGGAAAACAAAAGAAGAAATGGTAATGTAAGCTATGCTAGGTATTTCACGGCGTTAAATTATTTTTGTCGTCAACTTTTCTTTTCATTAGGAGACGTAATTACGTGTCATTTACACGATTGCATTTCATACATAGATGTTAATTTTTACAAAGGGCGACATACTGGCGAGGTGAAGAAAAATATCTTCTATCAATTTCAACAAATATCGATCTTTTTTAAAGTAGTCATTACTCCATAACAAAGACAAACCAATTGAATTAAATCCGCGTTCTTTACACTTGGGGTTTACGTGAAACAACTAAAGATTAACTTGCATTGTTGTTTTAGCCGATTGGAAAATAGATTTATAGACATAAGGTGTTTTTAGTTCCTGTGCAAACAATCACCAAAGCCTTCCGCGTGATTTCTACTCGACTGTGTTACAATTCTCAGCATCAACGCACCAATATACGCATGAAAACGCGCGAACCAGTCTGCAATATTTGGTATTGACGAATTTAATTCAACAGTTGATCTTAATTTATATGGCCGTCATCCATTCTAGCGGATATAATACATTTGTATTAAAAATTTGGCCGTTTCAACAAACCAAGAAATGCGCAAAATGGTGTTGAAAAAGCAAAAAAACGGATACACATGGATTTCCCTAATTCTAAAGTCGTGGATATTTCCATGAAGTAATCCATCTGCACGATATTTCAATTTCTACAATGCGGTTTTAATCGTATTAAATGCTGAAAGTTAGCGAGAAAAACGAACATTAGAAACAATTGAAAGTTTCTAGAATTGACCTCAAATGACTTGAAAATACGAGAAAATACCGAGTTCATACTGATTGGCTGCGAATTCCTGCATTAATTTTCTGAAACTTAGATATATCGGAATATTTTTGTACACAAGAAGAAATTCCTTTTAGAGTCTCGGGGAAAAACTAAAACACCAGATCAGAGATTTATGTAGTTTTAAAGATATTTATCATCATAGATATTTCTTCAAACAGAATATTTTATACTATAATATACGCACTTTAAATCCCTATGGATTGTAAAATATTTCTTTCAGATATATAATAAGTATGTAATCAGTAATACATAGAATGCGGACAGCAACGGAATAGTTTTTAAAAACATCTGATTCTTCACTTTAGTATATATAATAAACTTAGAACTAACGATTCATGGTTCCAAATAGAATGGCAATCCACTAGTATTTTTTTTATTAATTTGAACCAATGAAAAGGCCGTCTTCTTATTATTTTTGTTTTAGTTTTAAAATCCTGTTATAACGGGCGATATCGAGTCAAATCAACAGGTGTACAAATGTAATGTTATTTTGATACATTTTTCATACTTGATTCAGTACTGATTCTGCGTACTTATATAAAACTTATAATTCTATCGCAGTTAGCTACTCTTCTGACATAAATATATAAAAAAAATAGGTTTTCGCCACCTCCTATGTATATTTGGAGAGCACACCAACCACGCCGCGCATTCATGGCGGTCTGTGTAAAATAAAAACATTTTTCTCCGTGTAACAATTAGCCAGAAAGATTCTAATTGCCCCGATCTAACGTTACAAAATCACCATGTCTTCGCTTTGAACTTAGGAATTTTTATTCGCAGTATGTATTGGGTCTATTAAGCTTACGGTGTGTGAGAAAAACAGTGAGATACAGGGGGTGGATGGATATTTCAAGAGGAGTTAATTTCATATCTATTTCCGCATAAGTTGAGCTAATCCTTTGGCGATTGCGCAATTAATCTGTCAACAAGCGACCAAGTATGAAAGTGTTTAGAATAGTATTCGAAGGTGAATACATTATGACAAAATGGATAGAAGGCTTACGTCTATAGAATAATTAAATCCATTTGTATGGAGTATGGCTCTGCCAGCACAACTGTCTCAAATGAAAGAATGTTCGTCTGGAATTCCGTTGAATCGTTTATTAAGTGGACGACACTTGAACATTTCTTAGAAACCGACTATGTCGCTTATAACTGGCTTTCGCTTTACATAGACAAAATTTCACCACCAAATATATTATTATTTTACTCAGGGATTTTCCACAACGTGTAATTTAAAATCTCTATGTCGACACATTGTTTCTGTTTTTGTTTGCAAACATCTCAATAAATTTTAAACAGAGTGTGCACAGAGCTTCGAATCTGCACAAGCTGGTCCAGTCTCTAAGATACTTTGTAATATAAGACCCGCATAATAATACGTAAGTGTCGCGGTTTTGTAAAACTTTGTTATCGTCCATCTTGACATCTTTTTACCGAAAAGAAACCCAATGAAGCGAAAATGCTGGTAAGTAACGAAATGATTTAAAGTGGAATGAAAATTTATTGATGGTAACTCTTTGATTTGTTGGTATTCCGGATTATGTAGTTCTCATTACGATATTAGACATCCGGGCGACTGTCGCGTAAGGATACAATATGGCCGGACAGATGTAATCATGAATACGGACCTTGTTTTTGTTAGACTTGCCACGGTTACTGACGAATGTATCGTTGCGACATTAAGACGTATTTGATGCATCTGTATTAGAACAGGATTACGCGGCTGCAAATAAATCACGATTCATGGTTACCTAGTATTTCATTAGCAGAATTATAAATACTGGTCATACCACAAACGAACCAATAAAGACGCATGATACAATTTATAATAGATTACTCAGTCGCTTCGTGGTGAAAAATATAGATATGTTTTAATTTTGTATATGAAAGCATCTTGAATATATTTCCAAAAATTAAACGATGATCGTAAGGTATCTATCTTATCGAGATTTCGTCGGGGTCAATGACAATCGGCATTAGAAAATGAACAGGATTGGACGTGCCCTACCCCACAATAAAGTAATCTTCATAAAAGTCACTAAGTAAATTAATCTAAGGAGTTAAATGCCATAGTGAAACACTTTTTATATTTTCTCTTTTTCACTGGAGTAACAGCCACTGTCATTAGGCGACTTTTCAAGCCTTTACGGTAGGGGAAGAACCCAGTGTTACACCTTGGTAAAAACCACCGACATTCGTCCTATAGAATGTGAAATTTGTCTGATCCTGGGTATGATTTGAAGTTAAGGGGCTTGGGATTACTTGTCAGAGACTTTATCTACTTGACCATGGAAGCTCCCTTTTCCACTTTTTAACCCCACACTTTCATTTAAGCGGTAATGTTTGAAATTAGTTATACATGAACGACTATGGCCAGTCCATTTCATTTTTTAAGAAATCCGCACATGCTTGCACCAAGACGACTATGTAATAATAATGATTTGCAAGCGTCATTTCTTGTCAATAAATACATAAGTAAGTTAGTACAATGCAGTTTTTCTTGATATTAAACACTGCATTATTAATGAGTAATTACTTGCAAATTCCGCCAACTTCTTATCTTTATTTCGTGAAGTCAGATTTTACGACAACTCTTTTACGACACTTCGGATGCACGAATTACGGCAGACGATTGTTTGTAAATATTCGTATGCTGTGCCAAAAAATCTTCAAAGCCAAGCGTTTCGATCAGCCCTGCATTGGTTTAGATTGTATTGGCATGAGTTGCACTCACAAATTTATACCCAGAATGCACGCTTTGCAGCAACTATTTTTAATACCTGACGGCGCAATTAACACAAAAAAACAAGATGAACAAGCATATTTATGCCCTTCGCGATGCCATTTTGCCAATTTTATACCGCGAGTTAATTGATCGCATTCGTGTGTACTTACATTCTAATCACCTTAGTTCGCGCACAAGTTAAGGGACACAACAAGGAATAGGTGTCTGGGGCGACTTTGCGAACATGAGTAGAGATCAACCGCGTACGATTGTCCGATTAAGGATGAACTTGTCCAAATCCGAGGAATATTTTGTTGAACTTACAGTCAGCTGGAAAGCGAACTGACCTCCTTTTGTTTGTTTGTTTGTTCGTTCGTTCGTTCGTTCGTTCGTTCGTTCGTTCGTTCGTTCGTTTGTTTGTTTGAGTTTTACGCTCATTTTCAACAGTCAGGGTCATGTGTGGCGGACAGTTCACCTTAGGAAGAACCAGTACTAGACTCCCATCCCGCGTAGGCAACTGCCTACTGACGCACATAAAGAGACATGGTCGGTAGCTGGGCTCAAACCACGACCCTGTGTCAGTGAGATGTTACAGTGAGTTGAAGTCTGCGACCTTACACACTCGACCACGGAGACGGGTCAGACTTGGCCGGAGAATTTCATAGAGTTCAAAAGAGTTTTAGAACGAAACAAGGTCAAATTTAGTTGTCATTGGACCGTTTAATATGTTGAGTGACATCTGAACTCAAACACAATATTACGAAATAGATCTAGCAAGTTCAGAGAAATCCTTGTATATTATAAATACCTAGTTTCTTCATATGAGCGATAAAAAAGAGAAGCTTGCGGGCTTTACTACTGTCTGCGAACTTTTTAAACTCTAAATGACTTCTTTGATATTATTACTGAAGAGAAGAAATACCTTGTTTAATGGAATTATAGCATCAGACAGTGATGCAAGCTTCCTTACTGATGAACACCATGTAAAATTAAGTGTTCTTATTTCCATACCTTAAGTACTCGACATCAAAAGTGTCTTACCTATTTATATCAACTTATTGACTTAACTATGTAACTGTGCTATGAAGTTCAGATGATCTTTAACCTATATTTTTTATTTCACTATTGGAAAACGTAGGAAATAATTGGCTTTATTTCCACATTGAAATTTTACATTTAAAGGTACGATGATGCTAATATTCGAGATTTTCTCAGTTCGAGATACACATGGAGTTTCAAACAAATTTCAATATTCCAATTTAAATGTAATTCACAGATTGAATTACGACGAATAAATACAATAAATTATCATTCCTATATTTAAAGTCACCTTTTAAATATTCGTTTGCAGAATATTCGAGATTGCCGTAATTCGAGTTAACGGAGTTTTACATTATTTCGAGGATTTGCATGGGTCTTTACATTAAGATAGAATCTATGAGAATCAATTATTAAACCAAAGCAAATTAGACGGACAAGTTAGAGCAATATATACTCTTACAGCACACTATCTTATAAAACGGTCGTCTGCGTAAAGTAGTTAAATAGTGAATTCAATATCAATATCACTTTTTTTTCAAATAACTGTCGCTACAGCCAGGCTACTTAAATTGTTGTTACTAAAGAAAATACGACCAGGGTTAAACTAACAATTAGTATTATAAAATAAATTGATTTGATTAAAATGACAATGGATCCCAGTTACGCAGCGGTTTTTTATTGAAACAGATAGGACTTCGTTTTTAATGAAGCAGATACTTTTCAACCGAGAGTACCTCCCTGCTTGTAAAATACAGTCATATACGTAATACTGGTAGCCTTTAATTACGGTCAACAGCGTTTGACGAATCCTCATTCATAGCGAATTTAGGCTTCTTCGTAAATAAGATGTATATCTGAATACATGTTGAGGATCTTATGGAAGATTGATTGTTTAGTATATTGTCAAATAAGTCTCCTCGTAAAATAAAGTCTTTATTATTATTATATTATTATTATTATATGAATTGTAATCTTAGATTTTCTTAAGTTGTGTCCTGTTGCAACCGTGTGAAGACCGTTTGAGCGCACCACTAACCAAATTGTCCGAGACGATGTCGAATTTAAAAGTGTTGTCCATTCCCTTAAAAGTATCTTCTTATGTTTGTAAGTGAATACTTTTGAAGTTGTTACTATATCTCACCTATGCAACTTAGTGAAACGACATTCAAAATTTATTTTGTGCATTTAAAAAAATGAATAAAATACGAGAGGCGGTTGTTTTATGACTCTCGGAATAGGAAGTCAAATTAAATTTGTATTCATTTTTCCTGGCCTTAATTCTTAAATGTTTTGCACGTGACTATCGTGCGTGTCTAAGTGTAATAACAAACCGCAACGGTTAGGTAATTTTAATGATTACACGTTCTTCAATTATTGTACATATTATATTATTCGCATTTTTTGATAAAATGTTTGATAGTTTATGGGGAAAATGCACATAAGCAAACCCTCGTGGCTTTAGAACTGGTGCATTCGGCAAAGTAAGTTTAAGTTGGTAAAATTGACTCCCTGCTAAACCACTCAATGAACTTAAATGAACTTTTGAATTTTCTTTTGAGATTGTATTATGATGCAAAAATATTTGTCAACTTACTGAATATTGCGCAATAAGTATTGTGTGTATTATCTAAGTAAGATTCTATTACTCGCGTTCATTTTCCGGGGAGCTAACTGCGTATAAATACTTCATTACCTTAAAAACATGTATTTTATGTTAATAAGCGGACCCTGATTTTGCGATTTTTTTTATCATTTCTTAGACTTGTCAATTACAACATTTGTAAGTGAAGAAGATCTAATATCGATGAATAAAACGCTAAAAATACGCGTTTAAAGTAAATTTTAAATATTTCTATGAAAATATATTTTATATTAAGCTCAAAATATTTTCTTATTATATTTTTTCAGTGTCCACCATATTATACAGAGATGGTTTTAACGAGTAGATGTTTACTGAAACACCGGTCATAGAAGTTAATTCAGATACAGCATCAGTTATACAGTAGCCTACACCACTCATGACACTAGTAGTCACAAACGACGCTGACGAAATAACCAAAAAGTAAGTCAGTCTTATTTTACCCACTTACAAAACATTAACCAAATGTCTATGTTTTAGTCTGATTTACTAATCACGAGGTCTTACAGGGAAAAACGTCGACTGTAACATACTACAAAATGTAGTAGCCAAGTAACTCGAAAATCAAGTGCGTTCAAGAGCATCATCTTACTGGAGTAAAGGTCAAAGATTGGTCGTATGTCTTTAACATACGATTTACAATACTCATAAATTTCACCACTTATTAATCTTGAACTCATGTCCCCTAAAAACCTTCACCCCCTGTAACACCCCCTAAAATAACTACCCCACTCCAAAAAAGGGAGGAGATAAAACCGAGTGCATTATAAACGTGTGCAATTAACATCCTCAAAATGTGTTCTCCTGTTCTTTAAATGAGATTACAAATATAGAAGAATATAATGCACATAGGTATAATTCTAAGTGTACTTATTACGTATTGAA
This sequence comes from Lutraria lutraria, assembly GCA_964023205.1. Classification (NCBI taxonomy): domain Eukaryota; kingdom Metazoa; phylum Mollusca; class Bivalvia; order Venerida; family Mactridae; genus Lutraria; species Lutraria lutraria. The sequence goes on from OZ026838.1 coordinate 5,257,123, forward strand.
CAATCAGTTACATAACCTATTCCACGGTTAGATTTATGTCAATGAAGCAAGCATTGCACGGAGTCAACTGTAAACCGCAAATGCGAACCTAAAACAGGGTAGGCTGTTCCTCCAGGCGCTCTGCACTGAACTACAGCCTGATAGACTTGTATATCTATAAGTGTTGTTTGCATGGAACTGCTAAGCTTACGAACTCGTGAAGCACATTGTGTAATACGTTCAAGTATTCATTTTTGGCGTTGTTGTTTATGCAATCTATGTTGTTTTTGCTGGTGTTGTTGCTAGGTTTTTTTGTGTTGTCATCGTTGAATTAGCTTTCATTGGAATGGTTCTATTGTCTATATGTAGAAATTAATGTTGCTGTATACTACTGTTGGGTGGCTTTTGTCGTTTCTTTTGTTGTTGTTATTGTAGACGTTTTTTCTGATTTATTTATTTTTATACTGTTATTGTTGTTTCGTGTTGTTGTTTTATTCGTTGTTGTTGTAGTTGTTAATTTTACTACTTATTACTTTGTTGTTTCATAGTGTTGTCGCTATTGGAATTTTATGTTGTTGTTCAACTTTGTTGTTGCGGTAGTTGTTGATTTTATGATTTTGTATTACTTTTGTTGTTTTACAGTATTGTTGTTATTGTTGCACACAATTAAAGAGCTTTTTGTTGTTGCTGCTGTTGCTGATTCGCATTGTTTTGTTTCCACCAATGTTTTAGGCACGGTTTCATACAGTTGCTGGTTTTGTTGTTTCTGAACGACTGTAGTTTTTTTATCTTGTAAATTTATTGTTTTTTTTGTTGTTGTCGATTTCTTATGTTGCGGTTTTGTTGTTGATAATATATTATTGTCATTTTCTTTATTTTTGTTCATTTCGTATTAAGATAACGGTATCCACTTAAAATGATGTATAATTTGAGTACGAATACATTAAAACTTTAAAAGACAATGTTTATATCAAATACAACCACATTATAACGTGCGATTTACGAAGTAGGGTATTTTTTAAAATTTAGAATCGAAGATACCGACATAACATATTTTTTCTGAAAACCAATATTTGTAAATATTTAGTCAAAATTATGCTTGTCAGAAAACAAGTTTTCAATCAAAACTATTGAATAGAACTTTAATTGATTTAATCAATAAAATTAGAACAAGCAATTTGCATTCAGTCTACCATTTTTAATTTGAATTCACAAGAAATGAACTTCTCTGTCTGACCAATCAGATGACACTACTCGAGTTTAAAAAAAGTCTCAGATGATATCGATCTGAAAACAATATTTGCATACAGTGCTCGTATTGCATTACATAACGCAGTATAATCTTTTTACACATATATTTTTTAATTCTCAAACTGATATTGAATGAATACGTAGTAAAACCTGACTTAACCGACACCTGACTTAACCGACACCTGACTTAAACGACACCTGATTTAATCGATACCTGATTTAACCGATACCTGATTTAACCGATACCTGATTTAATCGATACCTGATTTAACCGATACCTGACTTAAACAACACCTGATTTAATCGATACCTGATTCAACCGATACCTGATTTAACCGACACCTGATTTAACCGATAACCTGGCGTAACTGACTTTTTAATCTGGAACCAAAATGTTTCCATAACAAAGTATTTATAATTCTGTAGTATGTAAGAACGTCTGCCTATTCATTAACAGTACATTGTTTATCTCTTGACTGTGAATACTAATTGTAAATCTCTTCGCAGTCAATGTTGACTTTATCGATTGTTCTTTTTATTTGTTTATACGTGTACATTGTATCTGAAATACTCGAAATGAGAATATACACAGATAGAGAAGTCACGCGAATCAATGATCCGGTCCACCATACACCAACCCTTCATTATTATTTTATAGTCTATTAAATTAATTAATATTCTCATGACTTATTCCCAGTTAACACAGTCTTGCTGGTCTCTTCCTTGGAACTACAAGTTTCAATTACCCAACGACCACCCAAGAAAACAACGTTAGCATTCGACAACAACAGTATTGACGATTACATGTGTTTCAAATACTAGTACTTCAGACAGCTTTTACAATTCTTCACAATCACATTAGTAATTCTGGCCAGGTCAAAATATGAATGATCGATAAGAGAGCCGTAGTTTTACAGCTTAATTTGACAACTTTAAACCCTTAATTAGTCTATGAATCTCAAAATTGATTAGAAAGTGGACACGACAGCTCTAGGCGGTAACATTTTTTCAAGAAAGTGAGTCGTAAAATAACGGACACCATCACTAAAATGAAACGAATTAGACTGAAAGATCTTCATTATCGCTCTGTATGTGACAGGACCACGTCCAAATTATTTACACTTGAATTTTCTGAGGTTGATCAGTTGAACTGTACATTATTCGATAAAACTGACATTTCATTCGATTTATCGTCTTCCTAAAATCGACAATTATTAGATAATCGGTTTAAGGTGAAATAAATCGACTCGGTGTCCACGTGAGCTTTCTTTATAACTTAATATTAAGCCGTTATTTCTTCCATCTACATGTGTATTTGTTCTTGGCGTATCAATATGTATATTAAGTACATGTATATACAAACACACACTGGCTGCGATATATGATCTATTCTGATTTATCGATAATTATATCAATATCGGAAATTAATACTTTCCTGAAATCGACCTGATAGCCAACGATTATTGGTACAGTCTGCAATATGATAACCTTGAACTTTCTGACTTTATTGGAATCCCCGATATTTTCAATAACCCAATAACTTATGTATTTTTGTACTCACAATCTTTGAAACAAACCACCTGGTTAGGTCAGTTTGCACCAAGAAGGAAAATTCATAAGTATCGCTACGATACATCATTGGAAAACTTATTTCAATACCTTTATAATGATACTAAAATATTTTAAAACTATACAAAATTGAAAATACATTAAGAGTCTAAACACGTTGCCCTAAAAGAAATGGAAGTCAAATTTATCGATGTATTGATTTACTTAGTCAGTCTCAGAATGACTGAAGTTTTTCGCTTGAAAGACAAACAACTAGGAAGCGTAACTCATAGTTTGATAAACATGTATATAATTCTTTAATCATAACTCTGATATCACTGAATGATAGTCTGATGGATACTGGTAGGTGCTCTAGAAATAACATTCCTCGAGACGAACGATTTGGTCAAATTTGTAATGCTCGTGATATTGAGGACGAGTATCATTTTATCATCATTTGTCCTGTATACTCTCAGATACGTGAATCCTACATTAATTAATTATATTGTAACAGACCTAGCATGTTTAAATTTATCGGTTTAATGAAAAATTGTGACAAAGGTGTAATATTTAATTTAGCTCTATACTGCGAAATTGCAACCAATATACGTATAAATGTGATAAACAACCAGAGATAATATAAGAAAAAATGTTTAATGATTTTGTATTTACTTCCTGTTCGTTGAGTATACGAGTGGTTTTATATATTGTGTTGTATTGTATGAATTTCTGACTATTTCATTCATATGTGGGCAATATAATTATAGATTTTACTCTATGTGTTATTGCTATCCTTGATCTTTATAATGTATTATATTTATATTGTATGACTATGTACTATGTACACGTCTGGAATAAAGTTCTGTCCTGTTATGTTCTATTCTGATATAGAATGCCTTTTTTGTCTCAGTGAACATATTTTAATTCGTAGAAAAATTGTGACTCTTTTTTGAAGCGATCTTTTTATCAAGTACATGTAGGAATGATAAGGCTCTGGGCTCTAAGAATGATGGTACCAAATTAACGGCAATTAAATAAGCTTTACACTGATATATTTAATGATACAATAATTCCAAATTACTAGCGGAAAATCGACAGACAAAATATGCCGCGTTTACAATGTCTGTAAATATAAAAGTATTTGTTCTAATACTGGTCGATATTTCTTAGAATCAACAATTTATTCTGAACATCTATAACCTTGACCGTGTACTTCTCGCTTTTCTGCCAGAAATAAGACGTATTTCATATTTCTTATTGATGAAATATTTCAACCTTGAATAGTTTTATTAGTATCCTGGAAAAATCGCTCAGAAAATCTTATAGTGTTGAATTTGCCATAATATTATTTACATATCATTTCTTACTATGGTCCTGGACGCTCTGTTGCGAGGTCATTGTCCTCTGCATAAGAACTAGAATTTATCCTACAACTACGTAGGCTCGAGTAAGGACGTACATAAAAATGTAGTAAAACAAAGAAATGGTTTATTTGATATGATTTTTGTGAGATAAAAATAAGTGAACGACATATTTAGTTTGGAAATACGGTGGTAAAATATAACTGCGCCACTGACCGTTGTTCCGTACCCAGAACTTTCTAAATTTAATTCACATAATGATACGTAAATAAGTTTTCTTCTTCTTAAAATTCTTAAGTCATTATATAAGTTAATATATTTGTATGCTATTAATAATGCATTAAAATACACATATATTCAACTTCGTGGTAATTCATTGTGTGTTATTTAAACATATAATTGCATTTTGTATACAAAAAATATAATAATTATCAAAATATTTGAACAGTTAATTGAAAGGATATCCGAATTTCGAGGTTTTAGTATTAATTTAAATGATTTTAATTCATAAAATGATGCATCAAAATTACATCTATAATACCTGTACTAATAAATCAACGCAATGACGACATTGGTTCCCTTCCCTTAACAGCCTACCCACTGTGGGCTGCAAGCGCAAGGAATGTTGACAGGAACCAGTCAACAAAAATCATGACAAACTGGTGATAACATTTGAAGTTTGACAAAATGACGAGCATATTGGTTACGTGTTCTGTATTTATCGATATGAAAAATAAAAAATGAAACTATTCTAGGATTATCAGTAAAATGAGAATTTGTTTAATTTTGGAACACACACGGTGGTGTCTCGTTTCTGATGTCATAATTATATTATTAGACTAAATACTAGTATGATCTTGATAAAAGAAATGTACACTCTTTGATTGATCTTTGTACATTTATTTTAAACATCTGATTTACTTGCCCAACATGTACGGTTAAAACCAGCTGACCATGTTCATTACCCTTGTGGATCATTTCTCTATTAAACTATGTACTAATATTTGTATGCCATATTTGTATCTTATTTATTTGATTATCGTCTAATAAAGTGGAGTTGAGTTGTAATCGATTTATTATTTCCATTTTTTTCTAGAAAGGAAGATATGCTTTTCTCCATGTATATATGTATATATTGTGTAATAAATTATTATACCATTACAAGAACTATAATGATGAATGTATATGTAAAATACCTTTGCATTATATCGCAGATTTAATGACTTACGTAATTCCTTTAAAGCCTGCTTTATAAACATGCATTAAAATGTTTAAGAGATCGATATTTACATTTAAGTAAATTCATTACTGTGGCTTAAAACGCGAAGTATGCACACGTGATTAATTAATTTTCTTTGATGTGTTTTCTATTTATTTATCAAACTTATGTATCATGTCTTAGATTTAAATATTAAATCTAAAATCTATAGTAAAAACTTTATGTAATGTTTGAATTACCCAATAATTCCTGTACAATTAAAAGGAGTGATCTACAAAATGTGTTTATTGTATAGTCGGCAGATTAATCGAAGTCCTTGATCAGTTTCGTATATAATACTTAATGAAATATTGGTTTATCAACAAAACTTATTAGAATTCTTTGACGATTATCTTCAAGAAATTGACGAAATCAAATAATAAATATTAGTAATATAACTTTACTTAATACACATTGTTATGCAGGGTGACGTTTCGTCTACTTTTTTTCATCAAGAAAAATAAAATAACTATCCACGAATAGTGAGAAAAGTACAGTAGAATTTACGAAAAACTCAACATTTCTTTAAATTTTCATATTTTTGAAAAGTCTCTGTCAATGGTGAGAATTCAATATGCAACCAAATAACAAACACGTTCTTTGATTTTTACATCAATGATTGTCATTAAAGATTCATTCCTGGCGAATTAGTAGACAGAAAAGGAGTACCAAGAAATATTGTATCTTCTAATAATCATTCAATACAGCAGTCCACTAAAGATGGCGTATTTTAACCCGTCAAATTTATTTTGTTTTACATAAAACATACAGTAAATATATTGTAAAATGGTTACTATAATATAGAAGTAAATAATCTGTATAAATAAAGTTATATTTTGTCTTTAAAACAAACGAAATTTGAAATGGGAAGCCAATCTAACCGTCCGTACAATACATGTAGTTTAGTAAATATATTATCAGGAAATAACAGAATGCATGTTACCTTAAATTGAAAACCTTCTTTAAGAGAAGACATAGGAACGAAACTACATGCATACTTAATAAGCTAATACGCACGCACGCACACATATATGAAATGTTAATGTTACTTATGTATACACATATACTTTGTAAAGAGAATATCTTAGCGATGTCAATAATGACATAATGCTGAATAGTTAGACCGATCTGTATAAGATTATTTGTTAATTTGTATAAACTTTAGAAAGCTTTGACCTAATACACAAAATGTTAAGATTCTGACCAGACACTTGAAACGCCACAATCCAAAGTTGACTGACATAGCCTGAATACTTGATATAAATGTGAACTTTGTAAACTTTCGTCATTGTTTAAATATTCAAACATAGACATGTATGTTAGATGTATCTTTTGAAAATAATGTATATCGTATGTTTTTATTTGTATATTCTCTGTAAGCAAACTGTTGTCTTGACCATATTGATATAAAAACTACTTGTAAATGGTCAAAGACAGTATATGTCGATAAAACCATTAAATCATGATTATTAATATTATTATCAAAGTCTAGTTCTTCTTGTATACTATTTTGCAGCATGTTTAACTAAACATTTTTTAATTTTTTGTCATCAAAAGATGCACCTTCCTAAACTTTTCATAATATAATCTTGTACTGAATTCGACGCTGAATTTATAAATATATCTAACATTTGTTATATAAATATGATCAATACTTTTTTCTATTATTTTCGAGGACTAGTATGTAATAATATCACTGTATATATGTTTGTAAAAATAAAATTAAGTCGGAATGCCCCTGATTGATGTTTTGATCCTTTAATTTAATTTTATTTTTACATATACGTCTTCTTGTGTCGGGACGACATTTAATTGTCGTCACGACTTTTCGACTATAATTATGTTTGTACATTGTATATATTTTTGTACTTGTGCTCTCCTCATTGGACTGATGACTTACTGGATTGAACATAACTTATCTATTACATATTACGTATAGATAGTTGTGTACTTTCTTTGATATAACAACTAATCTTTGCAGTTTTGTAAACGTCAAACTACATATATAAGTTAAAGCCCCAAAGATGTTATTTTGATATATACATATACATTACAAACTTCCTTTTTAATAAATTGTCTTTGAAATGTTCTTCAAATAGGCCTTAAATTGCTTATTATAGTCACTTGCGTTTAGTAGATAAACAACAGATTACTGTCGTAAAGCCAAACGGGCTTATAAGTAATCTCAATATTTATGATGAACATTTACACATATCTCTGTAAAGTCCTGTAATCATTAAAGTAATTGTAAAGATAATATGTAAGACCTTAAATAAATTACATGATACTAGTATGGAGGAATTTCTTTTGAGGCCTTACATGATTATTAAACAAAATATTCTTCATATTATGTTGCTATTATCTCGCCTCTTAGATTTTTGTTCTATATATTAGTATTACGCAACGACGCCTGCGCATGACAAATGATTTCAATAGAAATTTTTCTCAAAGTCGTATTTTTGATCGTATATTTTGATCATATAGAACCAACAAAGACTCCAAGATAATGGTGATCGTATATCAAGACATTAGAACCGGCTTTAAAAATAAAACACACTGTATTTGCATTGAGATATTGAGATTTTGTGTGAACTTCAAAAAGTCATTGGATATACAGTCAAAACTGGTATAGTCACCACATCAACATTACGACAACCTCCTTAAAATGACCGCCTTTTTCTGACCGGTTTTATATACATCCTGTATCGTTCTGTCAGATTTTGGGGTCACCTCAAACATTCAAAACATTGTTTTGATATCGTGGTTTTAGTGTTACATCGTATAGTATGATATGTACATAAGACATATGCCTAGTAGTTTATATTCTGATACTAAAAATGTTTACTAAACACACTCCCCGGCAATATCAAAGTTTACTTTAAAACTTATATGCCTCATTTCAAGTAAAAGAAAACATGTCTAAATATTGAAATAATTTCACCTCTGTCGTAGTAATAAGTATGTCTAGATACAAATTATAGAAAATGAACTATTTTCTCCTTTGATGTAAATACTAATTCGATTATAAGAAATGCATTGTTTTAATATTCATGTATTGATCTCACATTTAACCGATAGTTAGATCTTATTTTGAGGTTCAAAAGCTGAGATTTATAGACAATCTCGTATCACTATTTTGTGCTCATGATCTCGAGTTAATTGAGATGAAAATTAAATTAATCCTCCTGCATTCTATTTATGACATAAATAATTAATTTTTTATTGAAACATATCCTAGTTCGTTCTTGATACGCATTTCAGTAAAATTAATTAAAAAAGTAAGCAACATGTCATAGCATCAACGAGTATGGCTTTGATAACAAGTCTACCAATTAATGTTGACCAAAAAAAACGCATGTACAGTAAAACTTCACTTAGCGATCACCCCAATATAACGACTACTTCATGATACCGACCATTTCTTTTCTGACATGTTTCTTATTATAGTTCTATATTTTTCTTTTCTTTTTTTTCTAAGATTTTTTTTTGAGAATACAAGATACGATTCGTCCCTAATTACTACATGTACTGTATTCTGGATGTTGCCGCTTGGAACTTTAGGGTCCGCTAGCCTACATAAATAGACTCGGTCAACTAAACATGACCATTTTGTACCAGCCTAATATATTCTCTGATGAAGAAATGTGCGATATTTGTAACACTTGCAATGTCTAGATCATCATTTTTCATGCGATATTAATAGTCTTCTAGATTCGATTAGCGAAATCTGACACAGTGTCCTTATTGTATAAATATCCAAAACCATAGAAACAAAACAGTTGCTTAGCAACGCGAGAAATTAAATTTGCCAATTATATTGTGTGTGTCCAGATTTGACTTCAAACTTCACTATCTAATTATTTGATTTCTCTATATTAGTCAAATACGGAATTGATATGATACTTATAGTTAGTTATAGCATCCGTTATTAAGAACGTTATGGCTAGACAAAAGGATAATATTTTATCTTAAAGATTTAGTACACGTATTCTATTGTCTAGTATTGGTGAAGATGATGCATACCTAGTTTAGAAATGTCAACTGTTCTATAATTATTGTCCATTTTGTGGTTGACGTTGCTTATAAACGATATTTATTTTGAGTATCGTACAGCACCCGATGACAAACGCTGAAGTGGGTCCAGCCAATACAGAGCAGAACATGGAACATCCAGCCAATGCATTCTTGTTTCCTTGCACACCACACCGGGTAGCAAACCCTTAAAGAAGTGCGAGTCAGAGCCCATATCCTTGATTTAAACCGATGATATCATTTAAGTTCTAATCCAAATACATAATATACATATACAAAAATAAATGTCCTATAGGCTACAACCTTGTTTCTTTGCACCCAAAGGTAACAAACCCCTAAAGCAGTGCGAATCAGAGTCCATATACTATCTTTTAAGTGTTAATACAACTACATAATTATACTAGTGTAAAAATATAGCTAGTTGTTTTGTCCCTGTATATCAAGGGTTCACGTTATCAGGCCCTTTTTAAGGCCCTATTTTATGCACCTGAATCCAAAAGACCAATCCTAGAATGAAATTATTTTATTGGCTTAGATTTTAAACTTATTTCTGATTGGTTCACTGACCTCAGTCTATATCCCAGATCAATCTATAGCTTGCATTTTATTTCGGTAGTTTGGACCCCCCACAATAATCATTCTTTGATGATACAGAAAAGAATTAAGGGAGTATTGATAACATATGGGTATTTGTGATTGAATGTTTTGGAAAAATCTTTTCCGTTAAGTGAATGAAAATATATTACATAATACACACACGTATATTTCATTTATTTAGTATCCTAACAAACTTCCCGAGTTTAAAACATATCAGTTGATCAATTAAATCAATGGAATGTACATATAGTGATGGCTGCGTGAACCTCTAAAAGACTGGTGTTTTTTTCTATAATACTGGCTGACTCTGAATTGCCGAAACTAATACATAACGCTTACGGAATTGTCCGAAGAATACCGAATAACCCAAATGCGTCATGGGATGTATTAACTCGATGCAAAATATGCACTTTTTCTTGCTGTCTCTGAAAGAAATCATGTATCATGATGACGAAGACACCGACAATTAATTGCACACATTAGTTCTTCTCGTAAGGTAAATATTATTGCAGTGCGCAATAATTTGTCACCCTAAACAGCAAAAAATGTCCCTGTATAAAAAATCTGTCTAAGAAGGAACACCAGGGCATTGATAAATGTCCAACTTTTCCTCTCTTCATTAATATACAAACGTGTTTCTGATGTTTTTCTCTCGTCTGTTCATCAATTGGTAGCAGGTGTTTGGTTAGTCATTGTCCGGACTCGTTAGCAGCGAGCGTAAACTTACAAATTGTCACTTAAAAGTGCATTAAAGTTTTTCTACCGACCACATATTATATCGCCATTGTAACTTTTATGTTGTATCATTTTGATAAAAAGGAATACAAGCAAACGCAACGCAATGCAGCCGCTTAAAGTAGCCATAACTTTTCATTGAATCGCCGCCATTTAAATGTAATACTGTTTCTTAAGTGTACCATTCTGCTATTTCTAGAAAATAGTCAATACTACATTAAAATAATTGTATGTCATTTTTAAACATCTGTGGAAAATACACAAAGTCGGTTTAAAAACGTCGATTAAGTTATGATTCAATTTAGTTTAATTCGATCAAAACAAAATACACTAACGCACCTGAATGTCGGAATTCTCTGAAAGCCGGACGTCAAAAATTATCTAAAAACGGAATTCTTTAAAAACGGACTTTCGGCCTAGTTCAGAAGGAATTAGGTTTTCAGTAGCTTAATGTATTTTATAATTTATTTGTTGACGAAGGCGCGTTATATCAGCAAGTTGTTTGATGGTTGTCCGATCCAATCGTTAGGAGAGCGATTCACCAGAATATCGATAAATTTGCGACCTAAAGAAATATAAGAAAAAATACTCTCCGAAGAAAGAGTTTGAAAAAGACAACTCTTAGTAACCACCTTGATATGTTCGTCACGTGATTGATGATCAACTCACACTCTATAAAAGACAAGTTTTCAACCCTTGGATGATTTATGTGAAATATTAAGATATGGTTAATGATATTTCCCACGAAAATTAGATTTCTTCATTAGCTGATTATTATGGCATGTACTTAATAAAAATATTGCGGCGAATGAAATGGGTGTTGAAAGTAACCTGTCAACAAGTTTGAAGACATCTAGTAATGCAGACCAGACGATGACACTAAACAAATGGACATTCGTATAATGTTTGTTACCCGCCCTTCCAAGTTGTCCAGATGCTTGATTATTTACATTGATCAAGCGTTTGATGAAAAACGTCAACACGTGACCCTGAGACGCCCATTTCTAGAAATAATATGATGAAAAATCGAAAGAAATATAACCGAGGCATATGAAAACGGTTAATAAATACACCGTAATTAGATGAACGCGAGATGAGACGATAATTGATGTAAGTTGTATTAATTGAAAGACGGACGCATCCTGGACAATAATTAACGAAGCGTCTGGGGGATTCGGACGAAATCCATCATGGACGCCAATATTCAAAACAGTCCTTCTTACTGACGTAAGAAAGAACGGTGATAAAAAAAGAGTTTTAGAAGAAGTACCTTGAGGTTGATTTCAATAACTTTTTGGAGTTTGAACTTAACTAGAACTGAAGGTTCAAACCAATTTGGCGGTAATATGACGGGTTAAAATAGAAATGAGTGTTAAAGATTGCATTATAGAAGACATACGCACGCTATACGCGGGGCTTAAATCTTGTTACTAGACGCTATACATAATTATACGGAACATGATGCTCTTAAGACAAAGTTTTCATTGTCTTGTGACGAGAATCGAGATGTCAGGACGGTTAAAAATATAACAGGAAAACACCTTAAAAGGTGATATGTTGTCGGAGGAAACTATTCAACTGCTAAGATAAGCGATGGGTACTGAAATACTGCTAAATTAGATTGCAGAAAAGGCAACAGTAAAAACTATAACAAGCTAGTACGTGTTTACGACTTATAGAATAAAACAGAATGGAACAAAATGTTTTTGTACGTGATAGATCAAATAATTGTGTAGAATGTCCGAAACTATGGATTTATCAAGTTTCATTTTTTTAGAGAACATTGTATCAGAAGTTTGCAATGGCGAAGTTACCCATTAATGTGACAGTATTATGATGCATAATTGTTTATCTCATAACAAACGGGCACATTTATAAAATGTTATTCATCCTTAGAAAGCATGATTTGATGCTAGACTTTGAGCTTCATAAGGTTCTCAATATTCAGACCTCCGCGGGGCCATATTGGACTATTTTGCACAAGAAATCCAAGAATTGATTTTCGCCCTAGGAAAGGTGTCGTTAGGATTTTGCCCGAAGGCCTTTTACAATTCTAACAAATGCATTGTACCATCCGAGTTTCCTTCGAACAAAAGGATTTCGCCATGTCTCCAAGCATATGTATCTAAATTATTTTCCCTAAAGTCGTGTGGGAACTTGAAATTACGTGTTCTCGACATACGGCTGTGGTGAAGGCTATGTAGTATAAACGAATAACCCCCAAACATCATCGGGCAATAGTTTGGTCAGTTTTAAAAGTTTAAGTTTATAGACCATGGGAATATTACATGTGTCATACGTTATATATGAGGGCGAAGTTTGTTTAAGGTTCAGAATACAGACCTGACCTTTAAAATGGGTCAACAGCCCCTGGGTGTATAATTGCATGGTTAAGTAACCTGATTTTACGGACACCGTGTACAGTTAAACTTGCACTTGATTATTTTTATATTAAACCAATTTAAATAAACTATTTTCCCAATTCAAAAAATAATATTTGTTACTGACATTTATAATTTCACGAATGCCATAGTCATAAGTATACGTAAGTTATTTGAAACAAATTTTGTCAAATCTATAACAGCATATATTCACAGCACAATTGATATTTTTTAAAAAAGCAAAACACGGTTTGGTTGATTTTCTTTAAGTTTTCGAACGACCTGTGATCAAACTGTCACATTTATGTTAATCATGCAAATATAATAAGTAATAATTGCTCAAAAAAGCAAAATATTTTGTTGGAATATATTTTTACTAGAAAATTACAATCCTGGAATTTAAAAACAATCCAATGCCCATTTATTAATCCAGAGAAGAAAACAGTTAACAGCCTTATATCTATATAGATAAATAATTTCATCAATCTAATGATTTTGTGATTTAAGCCACCGAGAATCTGGGTTTAAAATGAACATTTCCAGGGAGCAGATCCCACCTTCAAAATAGTACCGACCATGACTCATATCTCAAGAAACACCAATGTCCATCAAACAAACAATAGTGTCTACCAATTCAATGAAATGTATAATCATTTAAATATATTTAACGTTTTTATCCGTAACATAGCGCTTTATTAAAGATCAAAGAACTGCGGTATTCGTTATAAGACAAGCGGGAGTAATTGATTCATTTTATTTTGTACCGAAAAAGAATAAAATTACCATACTTTTCTCTTTTGCATTTAGAACAAAAAAACAATGCATGTATTATTAATATTGTTATCAAAATAATACATAATACCCGGATGATGCATTATGTTATTAAAATACATATATTTGTCGATTGATTCTCGGGTCTTGAAATCATACAAAAACAATGGAATCGGTTTGGCAATATTACCATTATGCAAATGTAAAGCATTTTGATAATAAATAAAACTTTATAAAATTCAAAATGTGGAAGCATTTTTTACGTGCTTAGTGAGTACTGATAATGCAGAATCTATGTTTGCAAAAATAACACAAAATTTGAAATGTTTTGGAAATAAAAGAAAAACAAACAGAATGAATATAAGCATGTTATTTGTGATTGTAATTTACTTAAAACTTATCATTAACAGTAAAAAGAATCACAAATAACAAAACGTTAGCGCCTTAAGGCAAGTAACCTGTATCGTGTAATTTGGATGGATATTTTGATCTTTAAGCATGATATTGTATTTTTTTACACTTTGAAATAAAAATCCGCATCCAAATTTCTGATTTACATTGCAAGTACGGTTGAAGTTGACGATCACATTGAGATGTCATAATTACGAACATGATACTTTATCAGTAAATTATCCACATCAAATATCACAGACAAAAATAAGCAAGCATGCTTTAAGAGTCATATTTAAAACATTGATCGTCGCAAAACGGACATTTAAGAAAAAAGTCTGGATAAAAACGTCACAGAATCACATACAAGCTACTCAGGAAAATGACCCTTAATGGTATTAAAACACTCGCTAACGAATGATAAAATCTTTTAGTACATTACCATCCATCCATTTCCAAGTCCATCCATCCATACATCCGCACAGCCGCACATTTATAAAATCTGTCTTTAGCGGAAAACACTCGAACACTCTATAGCATCAGCAGCCGTTATTCCATGCACTTGTCAGACTTATTTTGCCGAAACTCATTTGAATACGACCCGCCCATTGATCAACTCATTGATATTCATGAAACAACTAATCACGCCTACCGCGACGCTAGTTAAAGGGGATGTACTCTTGAAAAATACAAGATTGGTTTGGGAAGAGTTGTTCCCCTTGTTTTTGTTTTTGTTTACGCTAAGCGCTGGTCATCAAAACATTGCTGTTTGTCATATTATTGAATTTCTCACCACCCCTTTTTTAAAGTAAAATATCTACTTTATGCATCTAAATGAAGCCATCTCATATGATTAAAAAATGATTATTTTTATTACGCTATCAAAATAATAATATATTAATAATAAGAAGGTCAGTGTTAGCGATAAACGTAATTGATACAGTTAATAATATTAATTCATAATAACCTCGCAGTTCGTGCATTCTATTCTATTCCGTTTTTGCATTATTTTTGTTTAATATCACCTTTCCGCTTTAAAATAGTATTTTCGCCAAAAAATATGAAACACCTAAATAAATGTTTCCGTGAACGTTTAATACAATCAGTGTTAATTACTTGTTACGGCAGAAATCTGATTGAAATCAGATAATTATAAAGCCTCACAGACATGCATTTACAATAATACATACAGACTCATTGAACAAAAATACAGTATTAAGACAACTTTAGATCGGTTGGTACGCTTTTGTGTGAGGTACCAATTTATAAGACATCAGCTAGAACAATTGAAATCACATGTTGGTATTATAAATACATTTATAACATTAATTGACGACCATTCTCATTTTATCACATTTTATTGGCAACGAATTTCAAAAGAAAATCAATTCATTGTGTTATTTATTTGTAATTACTATTATTATTTTAAATATATATTAAAGGTCGCGTATCGTACGTTAGTCAACCAAATAATGATATGAAATATTTTTTTGCGAAAACCACGAGTCGAGCTACCATGCGGTTTGAGTCATTTTTCCGCGTCAAGGGATGATGACGATAATTTTGTAGTCGTTAGTGACAGTGAGTACAGGGTGTTCTAATGAGCAGGGAATATGATACATGATGCTCGTTAGCGGCTCACCAGGGGGCGTTGTTTGTATGTGATGTAGGTAACCTCACATCAATAGAGATCCGCATATCAAGTAGGTGTCTGTGAATGAACAAAATATTATGAAACTAATCGAAAATCACAGTAGGCTTTTATTACGAGACACCGCAGTTTGACAGTAAAGAGGTCAACGCTGGGCGTCCTTTTTTTGTTTGACAAACGGACATGAAACAAAGAATGGCTCATTGGTTTAAGTGGAAACTTTGTCACATCAAATTCTTTACTATGAAATTTAATTCTTTATTCTATTTACTGTACTCAAAGATGAAAGGAATTTTGCGCAGTAGCGTAAATTAAGACTCATTTTTCGTAATTTTGCTCAGTACCCGGGCACCACTCGCGCAAGATAAAAACTATACCGCAGATTCATATCGTTTTACTCACGTTGCGGAATTGTGGTTAATAATTAAACAACACCTAATGTGTCATATACAAAACATACATGATTTATTCGACAAATTGGTGAAAAAAAAATATGACAGAAAACATAATAGTGTATGTTATTTTAATTTATACGACTCTTTAGTAAATGATAAATAGACGTAGATGCGAACCGCTGTTTTTGGCATGTAGTGTGAAGACAATTTACCAAGAGGCAGACGACATGTGGGGTCTAACTTTCTGACGAAATAATCGCAAGATTATCACGGAAACAAACGAGTCGTACGCGTCGAAACGTGACTTTTTTTAGTACGATTCTAATATTTAGGTGTCTTCATTTATATATATATATAAATATTGATAAACGGTCCGACTATAAGAGATCTTTATAATTGGTTGGACCTAATATTGAAGTGATGTCTTGCTGAAGTTTTACTGTAATTTTAAAGCAATGTGTGTATGCAATAATACAGGTGTCTGTTTAAGCACGTGGCGCATGTGTCGTAATGTTTTATGGATGAAAACTGTAACAATAAGTCGATTAATTATCTACGTTCAATTTAAACTGACAATATTTATGTTGACGATCTATTTAAAACAGACGGGTTCTATATTAATTAATTGGTGATAAATTACCAACGCAATGCATTATGCGAAAGTGTTAAAAAATTAATATCCCATTTTTAGGATGATAAAAAATAACAATTCGCAAGCTAGCATTGTGCAAACGTGCTTTCACAAAATATTAAGAAACTTCCTCGTATAAATTCTAGTACTGACGTCACTGTACTAGACACAACATAACTACCAAATGACGTTTATTAAGACAACTCAATGCGGGTAGCTGTCACATGACCTGATGTTTACATTATTAATTATCTCACGCTAAACTATTCATTGGGCAATTTCGGATCAAATTTGTCTCTTAAACGATTTGTTAATTGACTGTTACAAACAGTAGAAGAGCTCACTACTGTACGAACGGAATTGTTCATGATTTGTCGAACCCGCATTTTGAAGACGGCTGTACGTTGACGAGTAGGGGTGAGGCCGTGCCTTTTCGATTTTTCATATTCGTTCCGTTTATAGGGGCTCATAAAACCATATAGTGATCATTATCTAATCAATGAATACTAATTAATAAGCAGTGATTTGGGTTGTTCTTTTTCAAAACTTTGTTTTCTTTCGTGAAATTTATTAAGATAAATGTCAATGAAAAAACATGGTTTTGTAATGGACCGTCAATGTGTTAGAAATATAACATTGCACTTCCGGGACGTTTTTTTCTCCATTTTGTTTTAAATTGATCCATTTTAGATTGCTATCAGAACTGGGTATTTAAGTTTAAGGAACACACGTAAGGTTAATTAGATCAGGTACTGAATATTTTTTCAACGGCCCGAATGATATATAAAAAAACATGGAAAGGAATGAAGTTTTGGGAAACGTAATAAAAGATGTACGAAAAGGGTCAACTTTTCATAGCGCTGTTTATGCTCACAATTCCAGATGTGGCATTTATTGACAGATGGCCTTTATTAACCAGAGGTCATTTTGTTCTAACTAATAAAATGGACTTAATACACAGGGTGGCCTTTATTCAGAGTTGACTGCTAACAAAGGTTTGACGGCTGTACTTCGTGTATGCCTAAACTCGATTTACAAAGTCAAATTTTACAGTACAGTAGCCATTATACTATTATTTACCTATTTAATAAGACATGTCGGTAACAATTTGTCAAAATCTCACGAGATTTGTCGAAATATGTCCTTATTGTCATGGTGAAATAACAGATGACCAGGCGGACACCTTAACTGGACATCTACTAATCACTAGCAATCTTTATTGTTCAGTTAATGTCTATTGTTGAAATGTCAAAAGAATGGACACATCTATGTTGATGTTATCTTGTAAATACATTAAACGTTATTTACCGAAGAAATATTTACAACTTTGGTCATTGTTTGATGAGCTATGGAAAGATTTCATGTACCGTCAGTTATAATGTGATCACTTTGTTGATACGCAACTGTGCTTTGAGGAAACTTCGGTAATCTCCGGTGTTTTCCGGAAATTTCCGCTTTCAAATTTGCCGTATTTCAACACCCCTGTAACCGAACCAAATCAGTCTATTAAAGCTACATTAGTATTACCTTTTATAGGAATTAGAATATTTGATGGCAAGTTAGAATTTCGACGAAAAGAATGCAATTTGAATGGATTTTTCTACGAAAGCATGAGACACTGAGTGCGATCGCCAACAATGAGTATTCTGAAATTGATCAGAAGAAAATATAGAAATGGCTTGAAATCTAAAATACCATGTCTCCATCGAAGTTTTATTTCGTAATAAAGTCAAACAAAGTCGGCATTGTTGTATCCAATATGCCATATTGACCGAAGCGTTCCGAAATATTGTTTTAATTCATTCGCCAAAATGAAAATTCTTTGAACTCTGTAACTGTGGCGTCGAGATTACAAAACTCTTCTATGTAACCATCGTACGTTAGTAATTAATATTCCTTTTCAATTCCAGCGTCTCATTTGCATATCATTGTTTTAATTCTAACTTCCGTGCACGACGCACCTGATCCACCGTTCAGTGTGTGGTGAGCGCTTTACAGAAAACGGTCGTAAAGGCAAAATTTAATATGTGTTAAGTGTCGAGTCGGTTAAATGACGCATTGACAGTTACTTGAATTTACATAATCGATGCATAAACAATTGAAATATCTCCTAATGGATGGATAACATGCGTGATTTTTGTTCTTAATGCGCCAACAATTGTGGGTCAATAGATTCTAACAGCACTCACATGAGGGTCTGCTCTCTACGACTTGTGAAGTCAAGGCAAGGCAAGAAGTGAACAGCGCGCATACAGTTTATAAGTAATTTCACGTTCCTGAAAATCTTTAGAAAATTTATCTTTCTGTATATATAAGATTTCCATTAGCATACAACTCTACATGTAGTAATCTGAAAAATCGTAAATACGACTCGTTTTACCAGAGCTATTTAGTGATATACTCCCCATGTACAATGTTGAATACATTACTCACTAAAGTCACGTTTTAACGACCATATTGATATTAATAATCACCTCCATATAACGATCTAGTTTCTGCTGTTTCTTCCTTATTTTAATTTAACAATAAGACTACCTCAATATTTAAACCGTTTTCTTTTTGTCTATAATGTGACGTTTTACCGTGGCTGTTTATTAGCGATGTATATGAATTGTAATTTTATACTCAGTATTGTTTTGATGTAGCATTCATTTATTTTATCTGATTTTAATACAGTTTTCAACATTATTTCAGTTACATTGTATTTCGTTGGTGGCAATTATCCTAACAAGTTTCCCATGGCTTCATTTAGGCCTTAACCAGTACTAACCACATTCTATCTGTAAGCTACTACTAAGCTACCCCACATAAATCAGAGATGGAGGACAACATAGGATGTAATATCTTTAGTCGAATTTGTCACGGACAGTGTGAGCCTTGCCCGGGGTTCGAAGTCACAATTTCTTGATCAGTAGACCAACGCTCTAACCACTAAGCTAACCGGGTGGGTCTTGCTACAATATAGAGAAACTAAGGTTAGTTTCAAAACTGTAAAAGATAATGTACAATTTCTTTTAGTCATTTTATTACCAAACAAGTTGGCGACACTATCAAACTTAGCGTATCGAACGTCTGTGGTGTTTTAAGATTTAAATCAGTATATCCTTACCACAACTACTTATAAAACCAATGTAAGTTTAGTAAAATTTATAATTTCATCCAAAATGTATCAAAATTGCATTTCGATGGTCTAGCGCAAAACCACCGTGATAATGAGAATCGTCCTTTAAGCATAAAAGTTCTGTATTTAAATTTTAAAATTAATACTTGAATTTTTGGTGCTGTTTTTTTATCAAATGATATTTACTACATAAGTAAAAATATATTAGACGTGTGTTTTCGTAATATATTGCAAGAGAGATTATTCAAATTAACTCGACAAATTAATAAAGATATCTAATTTCTTTACGCATATAAAATATCAATTTACGCTCGCGTCTCTTTTTCTGTTAGAAATTATGTACATTTGTACTGTTAGTCATCGTTCAAATATTTCAGCCGTATTTCAATAAGCCAATCAGGTTGGGTTTTAAATTAAACTGGACTTTTAATTGATATTTATAGAATAAATTAAACAAGTTTTAATCATACAATGGTACTTTATTAATGGACAATTAGTCATTGAATAAATTCTGACATAATCTAATACATGACACATATAAAGCATATATAAATCTACGAGAATTTAATGTTCCTTGTGAATTATTTTTACCAAATATTATTTGCCGAGGCAATGTTAATAAATATCCATTATTGATATCATTGAATTTCAAATAGTGTCCCTATTTCTAGAACAATATAGTTGTTCTCAATACATGTAGTACTAGTTTGTCATAGCATTAATTTATTATGACATTTCTGAGTTAATTTATGCATATATGCATATTTCAATGTGCAGATTTGCTATTAAAGCACATGTATTACGTCGTTTTTTTAAAACAAATTATTTTGATAAATCTGTAAGTAATACATTTTACTCCTGGAAAAATCTATGATTTGTTTTTATTTTCATCATTAAAATTAATTTGCATCACTAAATGCCAATAACGATATAAACCCGAGTAACGTAGTAAATTATCAAAACTACGCAATAATAAGATCATAGGTTAAATTAATTCGAGCGCTATAAATTGTATAAATATTGAACAAAAATATTTATAAAATATTTATCTTCTATGCATTAATTCTATACCTGGTGATAAGATCACTATATATACATGTACGTGATATATTATAAAGAATTATCAGTAAAAATTTAATGTATTTGACTAGAACGTTATGTCAGTAATTATTGTTGTAAGCAATGAAGACATAATGTTGCAAAAATTAAATGTATTAACTTGCGCGTTTCTTATCATAGTTCGACTATTTTGGAAGCTCTGTTTTTTTGTGCATTTAACAAGAAACATATATCGGACCATATATCCCTCAAATTATTCTGAATTGCTCAAATCTGTGATTTTTTTCATCCTGGTACTAGTTCCTTCTAAAAATATCAGCAGGTTGAACGATATTTTAAACCACTTGAAATTATAAATTGAAATCACTGCCGAATTTGTACTAAGCGACAGTTCATCATATTATATTGCTATCACCAAGTCTCTTGATATAACTGTCTCAAAACAGACATGAGTAATGCCGTATCTAAAAAGTTGCACATTTAAAAAGTCAAATATTGTGAATGCATTTTATTAGCACGATATTGACCGGAGTTATTAAGAACATAAACAGACTAATGTTGAAAATGCAAATTAATATAAAATTAAACGAATATCTGTGGAAGGTAAAAGAGGATTCACGTCTGTAAAGAGAATAAAACTATCATGAAAGCCTCTGTTGGTAGCCATTTGCTGCCTAAATAGCTCCCGGATACGATTCGGCATCTGCGCCGACATGCACTAGCCATAACAGACCATTTTATTGTCTTAATTTCGTGTTTCTATCCAATATTATTTTCAATTAATTAGCAGCGTGCGGTTCAAAGGCCAGGTTGACACGTTGCGCCTCTTTTATTGAAGAATCTTTATAAATCCGAGCACATTTAACGACGCAGTTTTCATTTGGAAGAACAAATTGTTAGGAATATTTTCAACATGTGAACATCGAACGAGACAGCGAAAGACAAAAAGGGCCATGTGTTATGTAAACTAATTTTACAAATCGACTAAATTGACTAAAATTGATGGTGTTGTTCAGCAGAATCCATAGCTTAACCAAAATGCCCGAAGGCTCCTAGTTTGGTGCGGTAAACCATGGCAATGAGATCGTTTGAAACAAATTTTCGTAATGTAAGAATTCACTCAAATATTCTGTAGTCCTGAGTCTGTTAGTGCAGGTGCTATTAAGGCGCTTTGAGAATTTGTTCTCATCTGACGAAAGACAAATAAAAACACGAAACAAATAGGAGACAAGGGAGATCACTCTCGTTGATTTTTTATGCACCTAGTGACTGTTCTGTTAATTATTTGAGCATGTTTTTTTATTTGTTTCGAGCATATTGCTGCGCTGATTCAAGAACACTAGCCATGAGATAATAACATAAAATCATTTAGCTAAAAGCATTAAAACCAACATGCTGAATACCAAAGTTTGAAGTGAAATTGTACACGTAACACTGTATTTGTTATAAACTGAAGGTTTTAATTCTCCCGGCGTGTATGTAAAAAATAATTTCACATCATTTCCTATCAATTTGGAATTATTATTATAATACGTCAGCTATAATTATAATATTTTCATGAACAGGTATATACACGATCAATTAAAATACAACACCATCACCATTACCCACCACCATCAGATTTTGTTTGTAAATTTAGTAACAAACCAAGTCACCATTAGTTTTCTATTCATAGCAACAAGTCCGACCACCATTAATGTTTCTATTTATAGCAACAAGTCCGACCACCATTAATGTTTCTATTTATAGTAACATGTCGAGTTAAATGTACCTGGCTGTTGTCTATTTCATTGGAATGCAAATACTTGTCAGTGACATTCGGTATATTCTGAAATAAAAGGCAACAAAATTTGATGAGCATTATTGAATCGTATCGTATTCAACGTTTTTACAAATTTGACTTCCCTCAGATCCGTTATATGATTCATCACGAAAATGATCACGGAATGGCCCGATGTTTGCCGAATTAATACGTCATCAGTCACTCACATAAAAGAGTAGGAATGTCCGAAAGTATAGCTGTTAATCAAATGTAGCGAACTGAAGCAAACGTCTTTAATGTGTTCAGAAATAATTGAAGAAATAATTAATTTCAAGTTTAGCCACATTTGTAGCGACGAAAACAAGCCCTGGTTAATGTCTTCTGTTTGTAAAAAATACGATTTAAATTGACTCTAGTCCACGAGTTCCCTAATAAGTTCATAATTCGTGATATTTATATTGTTAGACTATGTACACGTTTAACATAAATGTCTGTTCTGTTCTATGTTATGATTCGAAAAAATACTAAGAAGTGAATATATTTTGACAAATTCCGTCACAAGAGGTTTGGTTTATTACAGTGTCACCCCTTTTGAAAGGACCAGCCACGTTGGCTTATTAGACACCTATCTTTTGTTTGCACAGTAACTTCCGAAACCCTCCTCCTTTCGCTGGGCACTAACCATTATTTAACTAGCTGACGGCTTACAAACCGACCGAATCAGTTCTAACCCTGTCTCGACTGGGGTTCCTACCATCGACCTCCCGCTCCAAAAGCGTTCGTCTTAACCACTTGGTCACAGTTGCGGTTATATAACCGACTGTAAAAAGATGGCCAGTTAGAATGGTCATACTTTAGGTTTGAGAACGCATGGCCTAAATTGGTTCCCGTTCCACGTTGCAGTGCACCGAAGGCTTTGCATACAGACACAGTCAACGGGAACCAGCGTACGCGTGGTCATGATGTAGCGTATTTTTTATTTATTACTTCAATAAATCATTTAATTACACCATTTATAAATTATTAAGACGTCCACGTCATTATAATAAAACGTATTATAATATAAATCAATTTGTTTTCGCCCGACTTACTAATTGGTACAGCACACACGCATCTCAAGTTAGATAACTCTATCATAGCAAATATTTATTCGCTCGGATTAAAGTGTGAACTAGTCACTTAGGAACAGAACATAACATGTATTTGTTAATTTGCACCTGTAGCAGAAAATTATGAGTCACACATTTGGTGTGAGAATGTAATTTGTTGGTATGATTATTTGTCGCTTGCTTGATGGTAAATGTCAGTGGCTAAAACGAAGTACAAGCCGTAACCCTATGTCTTTTTTCTTGTCTGTCGGATATCATAAATGACACACTTCATTATTTTTCTAATATACAAGATTTTCAAGCCGGTTTATAATAAATGATAGAAAATACTATCAGAGTGCGTCATTCTAGATATGTGTGAACTCAACATCGGCATTAATTTGTGTTAGTAACGCATTAATACGTTTTTACAAGCGAGTGTAATAATCCACCGGTAGCTGACGGAAAATAACGAACTATTACGATAGCAACCGACCGTGACGGTTGTCAAGTTAAAGAATATTCCTGAATCTTGATTTCTGATGAGAATTATGAAATAGAATTGATTTAAATTACTTTTTTATTTATTATATAATTAATAATATTATATGATTATTCGTATGTTGTTTAATGGTTCATTCGATAACTATGGTATGATAATTTCAGAGTCGCCCCAGAGAGAGGTGAGATAAGATACCGGTGAACCAGGCATTTATATCCCTACTCTAAAATTGCGTTTTATAAGCTTATTAATGGCACACTTATTAAAACAAACGCATATACATTGTTGATACAAAAAGGTGCTAAACATTTGTAGTAAAACCTGTGTTTACGGCCACCTCCGAAATAAAGGCCATCCTGTGAATAAAGGTCACTATTTTTAAAAAAAACGTCATTGATTAATTAGAGCAAAATGACCGAAAAAAGGCTATCTTTCAATAAAGGCCATACATTATTTTGTCTTTCCCCATGGTGACCTTTGTTCACAGGTTTGAATGTAGGTTAAAAATTTGTTAGACGGTAAGCTACATTTTTAATTATTTCCTAAACTTTTCGAATGGTTGATAGTCGAAATATGGTTGACTTTTTTGTCCTTCGTAATTTACTTAAAACGAGTATTTTCGAGATTTCATCAATGTCGGCGAACGCTTGTTTTTCGTTTATTGCTAACTTGTTTACTTCAATACAAACAGACGTGTCGATTTATGCTCGCGTTACGACACCGTAAACTTCGGATTGGTTCCAGTTTTAATTTTACGATTCTACTCTCAGAATAGGGACGTTTATAGAAAACGTGGAACCATTCGATGTGAAGTAAAACTGAGAAATTGTTGGCATAATGAATTCCACTGTGAAGCACGAACGCCATTAAAGCTATTTATAAATTTGATTGCTATGAAAAACGCACGGTTTAATTACTCGCAAATATTGCATGGCTTGATTGCTAATTACATCACAGATTGTGTGTTAATTTTACATATTACACCTCATAGATATATGATTTCATATGACGTGTAAGGAAAATGTTTATTAATAAGGCAATAGCAACCAGATCATATTTCATTAGCCTCAATGAATATGACAAAAACTGATGTTACACGAAGCAAACATTAATAAACTGACATAACTACATGTATTGTTAATTGAATTTCTACCAAAAATACTGTTATTACAACAGATTTTTGCTTCCAGTCAAATAGTTAGGAGTAAATCATCCACGCTTGACTGAACACTCGCAGAATTTTGAGTTCTTGTACCACCAGTGGCTAGATATTTCTTCGAAGACTGAACCAAAGGCACCGGATTAATTCTGGTATATTAGTTGTTCGTGCGCATGCGTAGAATATTTTGTTGGTCTATTAGAATACAGAAAAGTCATTAAAATGTAGAAAATTAAGAGAAAATGGTTTTATTTCAGTACATTAAGTTTAAACCGATTGTTTTTCTGTTCGGATGTATGGTGACATTTCTTTTCTGTCTAAGTTTAGACAAGCTTTTTTTCTTAAATCTTATGTAAACATCATACGAGGTCACGTATCAAATGGTACAGATTGGTTTGACCCGATCACGGTCTTCAATTGACCAATCAAAAAGTATTTTGATAAGGGCACTTTAGAAATGTTTATGAATTATTCTTACGGCAGTACCGTGACTAAACCAGCGTCTCCTTTTTTCTAACTCACAGCACCCGCCTATTAAAATATTAGTAAGGAGAGCGTCAAGCTATGGACCTCGGGTTTGCGTGTTCTATCCCTGGATGATGCACACCTAGGTCAATTTGAATGAAGACATTACGTCTTAGGCTTCTCGTCCTCCGTCGCTGATAATTTATTGTTGGTAAATTGACGGTGACTTGTGGAGGGCAAGGTTAGTGTTGGTACTTTATCAAGGAATCCTGGTTAGGTTAACTGCCCATCTGTATAAACCCGAAATTCTGTTGACACAAACATAACATATGCCTGCACTACATTTCCTAACTCTATATCTGGTAAGTACAGATATGTTATTGACCTTACAAGATCGAGTTTCAGTTATATGTGCCCCGTTGTTGTATGACCTGAACCAATACTTCATCAAAAACTCTGCTGAATTGGGTGAATAAATTTAAATTATTTCATAGCAATATAAATAGCGTTTAATGATCGACCACTTTCCATTCGTACTCAATGCAATTCATTCTCGATTTTTCGCATCTTCACTTATTGCAAGCACTTAAAATCGATAATTAATATTAATGCCCAGAGGGATATAAAGTAGAAATGTATATTTACGTTAATTAATCGACATATGTATTAGTTAATTAAACAACAAACCCAAAAAATGTTTTCGTTGGCTGTGATATTGACCTAGTGTATACGAACGTACCTATGCATTTAAATCAATCCAATCAAAATCGCTCGCGGCTGTTTTACGTATATATTCTGAATTTCTGCATTATGATGATTTGAGTCACGTGGCCATCCTACAATTTATCTCCTGGATCACGCAGAATGTCAATATTTATGGTAAACACACGAATATCTCGTAAAATGATCTACGATGCTGGATTGATATCACAGTTATCAACGGTCGGTTTCGTTTACAGTTCGTTAGATGTTATGAACACGATAAGTCGCGAAAACGTATTGCAAATGAAAATGAGACTGGTCATTAAATTTGTAACCGGTGATTGGAATGAAATTTGAATTTTTTCAATTGTTTTCGGTAACCGGTTACAATAATGTTCATACAGTCTGTTTTTCCGACTTCCATGTTTGAATTCAGCCCTATGATTCTCATATTTCGCATTTTTCATAGAAACAAAGAAATCACTATTAATGTATAAGCATGTGTTCGCAGACTTTCCCATTTTGTTTATACATTTTACAATGATATGATAATACGATTGTGAGTTACCATTAGAATAAATAACGGCATGATTCCATGAATTAAAATGCAAGATTTGTAACGCTATAATCTTTACTAAATATATCTACACGAACTTTGCTTTATTGATATTATAAAAGGATGTCAATATTTTTATTTAACTTAATGATTTTCATCGAGTTTGTTTAGATTTTAAAATACCGGGGTTTAAAAGATTTAGCAACATTTTATGTTGAATATAAATAAATTTATATTTGTCGATGTACTATGTATAAGACAAAATAAATATTATGTTCTGTTCTGTTAAAAAGATGTACATTTTACTATACAAGAGGGCATTTACAGATCAAATATATCGTTATATGTATGTCATTATTTTTGATCTCATAAACAACCATTAACAAGATAATTCATTAATGACGCTTTTGAGCAATTTTTATAACATTTAATTTATCAATTAATTGATCAAAGTACTGTAAGGTTAGACACGCAAGTCACTGTCCGCTTCATAGTGCGTCAGTGTTATAATACATCGCGTTGAAATGCGAAAAGTAAATTAAAAACAATAATAGTTATTACACGAATATTACGTGCGTATGTGTACATACATACATAGAAAAATGTAACATTTATATGAAGTTTAAGTCTAGTAGTTCAACAAAAATCTGTTTTTATAGAACCAATTCGTGAAAGATTTGGTTTAAACACTATGTGTTAGTGACTTCTTTAATTAGTTCAAGGAAAAAATGTTGTTGTTTTTTATACTATCAATGTACATAGCAGAACATTATAATTAATAGTTAAAATATTTAGTAAATCTGATACTTTTGGCGTTATTGATGCAAGTCGTGACTACGAAAAGGGCGAGTTTTAATTTTTATACATTTGTATGATTTTATACGCCTGTCTCGTCGATACTGATAATTTTTTACCCAAACTAAATGTTCCTATGCGCGCTATAGTGACCGAAGCTGTTGATGCCTCCTAAAACAACATTAAATTAACTCAGTTATATGCCTGTCCCATTATGAACATAATTTGAGTCGACCACTGAAGCAAAGTGTTATCTTTTTTCTTGTGAATGTAACAAGACAATCAGAGCAAAATGTTAAGACCACAAGAGCATTCGTTAGCAGCCAACTTGAACTTCAATAGTTATGTTACATCATATCACGAGCTGTTTTTTTTTTTTTTTTTTTGGGAATCGTTGAAGGCAATGTACTAGAGTTACCCCAAAATTCCCGTTTTTTCACAGCACACTCCGAGTTTTCCACTCCGAGATTAACATCGTCCTGTAGCAGTCTCTCGTGTTCATTTATTTATCCTATGCATTGCTTTGGGATATTGACACAGGTTTCTGATTGCGGTCGTGAAATACGATACGAGATTACTAAACAGTAGATCGGAGTATTTATTCTCAATCATAATCTATATGAATGAACCTAATTTGTATATATTTCTAGACAAACATTGGCTGTAATAGAAATTGCTGATCATATCGTTATTAGACGATTAATAAACGATCAAAAGTAAGAGATGTTTGTTTCGAAAGCAAACTGGAAGTGGCTTGAGCATGTTTTCGCACATTCAGCAATAATAATCGAATATTGATGAACGGTTATTGAAGAATTTAACGTCAGTTAAACAAGACCAACAGTGCGGTCCAATCATTGGTTCGTTTCAACACCAAATGTCCAAAACAACTACATGTATCAAAGTGTTTGGACTTGGTGATCACCCAAGTACATTCATATGCGTCAATAAGAATCTATCACTTCGCCATAATGAATCCCAAGTTTTATGTTAAGTGTCCTAATAATTAAGATGCAATCATGGCAAGTTTGAGTTTTTACGGAGCTGATCTTGTCTGCCAATCGGAATGGTGACTTTGAATGCTATTTTAGTACCAACGGCAAATACAATTAGTTTGTTAATTAAAACAACTTCCAAACACTTTTTGATTGGCCGGTATATACCCGCCTCTGAGACTTTGGTGCAGACAAACTGTCCAATTGCAAATTAAAGCATCTTACATTTACTTTCTTGGCAATAATCGGGTAACAAAGTGCGCCAATGAAACGTTGCCAATGACGTCAACGAGTAAATATCACGTGATGTAGTAAAATCGTAATTCAGTTCAATTTAAATCAGAACATTTTCGTAACTAGCCAATATGCATTTTTGTTTCGCGATTTTATTTCCATGGACAGATGCAGCAGCCGTAACTTTCAATTAAAGGTGATAATGATATTATTGTCATAAAATGTCGCCAATGGACGACAGCATTCTGTTGTTCCCGATGAAATCAATTGGTGATAAAAATGATAACATTCTTGTGCGCTCTTTTACGCTGACAAATCAGAGTGCGTCTCCAAAGTTTTGTCAATATTTTCCGAAATATCTTTGGAAGATAATTAAATCTTAGTTTTCGCTTTAACCAATAAAATGGTGTATGGATGCCTTTGGCGGACTGGATTTGAGGCAAATTTGGGCAACAATGGTGTCATGTAACGGAATATGGAAGCTGGGGTTTTCTGGAATTAGTTGTATTAAGTAAGAACATTTCGGCCATGTATACATCTGAGCGTCTGGGCATTGTGAATCCATACATTTTACTTTTACAATTTCAAAATAAGAATAACATTTTCAATATACATGGAATGTACTGGCACTGACCGATAACTGTTAGTAATTGTCAATTTTCATATACATGTATATTTGTAATACCGATTGATATACATTTATAGTTTCTACATAAATCCTCCAATACGAACGACATTCTTACTAAAACATTTCTTTTTAGGACGGGGTGTAAGTTCTGAACTCTAAAAAGTACATGTACCTTAATAGTACATTGTAGTTAGTTTATCGTGAAACCTTACAATCGTCCTTTGACAAGACTCTATTCTAAACTGATATTAAAGTTCAGCTACATGGTGTATTTATAACCATAGAAACACGTCGGCTGTTAGAACTTATGAAGTGGACTCGAAGCTTTATAAGCTAATGTACTTACATCTTGCAAAGATTTTTAAAGATTTACTCAGTATGCACCTCACCGGCATGGAACAGCTTGGCTCATGAAGTTATTCTTTTCCAAGAGGAAGCTATTCCTTTTGCAAGCAATTTCATGATATTTTGACGAACAACAGGTGTAGAAAGGTGAAATCAGAGAGCCGGGACATGAATCGCATCAATAATGTTGCCATGCATCTAAATGTAACATATTCTGATATTATCCGCTTTAATGATTAATAATTTATCGACTGAGTGATATAAATGTTGATTATTGAGTCCTGGTCAATTGTTACATGTGGTAGAAAGGAAGGCAAAGTCAACGCAGAATCTCAGGAGTAACTTTTGCTAATATTACAGAAAAGATGCTTTTCTGGATTTTTTAATCTATCTAAGTTCTGGCTTTTATGTAAATACGTGATGTATACCGATGACGTCATTGGAAATTATATTATGCCAAGAGCTTCAATACGTCGAATATAATTTAGTGCGTTAAATAGAATTTTGTCGTAGATAAGTGTGAAGATAAGTCAATATTTTTGTTGCCATGACAACTATTCCATTTGTTTTGGTCAATATTGAAATTAAACAGTGTCTAGCTTGTAATATTACCGTCTTCTTTTACGTTTACTTGTACTAAAATTGGTGTTTGGAATGTTGACTTCGTTCGATACCCTTAAAAGCCCTTTTCTAAATATACACATGTAAATGCATTTCTTGAACTTCTCAAAGTATTCATTGCGTATAAAACCAAGAATTTATACATTTCTTTCAATATATTTTGTTGAACCAATATGCACGTCAATAATTGTGTGTCCATAAACTGTCATTCATTAACCAAAATAACACATTACCATCACTTTGGTTAAAGTACGAGGATGACAGAGAAATGCCAAACGAAAATTTATGGCTGTGGTTTTTATCACGTGAAGATATAAATTGTCTTAAGTAGTTTGATAAAAAATTGTTATAAAAGGTACATCATCAAATTTTGTATGAGCGACGGAACTGTCTTTTTGAATTCAATTATTGGGCTTTTATACCTAATCCATGTTTTTATCCTAGAAGCAACAGATATTTCTAAATACATACATGTTTGTTTACTTAATTTATCCGTGACAAGCGTGGATATCTACAAGAGATTCGAACCGTTGATCAGTAGGTTGAAGGCGGATTTGTGAAGGTTTTGTTTGTGACTTTTCTAGGAGTCCTTTTTGGAAACAGAACGATACTTCAGCTTTCCGTAAGCAATACTCGATGAATTTTTATGCGGACCAAAGTGCTGCGTTTTTCTACATCCGCTAGTCACTTGTTAAAATAGTCCCCGTACCATGTTGCAGTGCAAGTCTATCTAAGTTCAGTTTCCACGAGTACTTTCAGTACTCTGATTCAATTTATATTCAATTGTTCTACAGAATTCAACTTTTTCAGCAAAACAACAATCACTTGTGAATTACACTTGAAAAGAAGAAAAAATACCAAAAAGAACATGTATGTCTGAATGATCTAATCTTATCTATTTTTAATATATGTATGTCTTTCTATAAATTAGCAATTTTAAATAACTATTCAAAAGTATATGTCGAACAATTTGAATGATTTGTATGTAGCTGATGTCAGATTACAAGTTTTCAATAGGCTTTATTTTTAAACTCTTCATCTTTAAAGATAATTTATTTCAATTACATTCCAGTACTAGTATACAAGTGTTTCGACATTGGATATCTTAAACACGACACCGTCTTGGTACCGGATAATTATGTGAATGCATGGACGACAGTGTGTCGACGAAGTAGTTTGAATAGAAAATACATGGTCAAATATTAGAACTTAACGTGTCGCGGTTTAAACAAAAACTCGGTGTAATATACGGTGGTCAGTGAGTTTGTCTCAGGTTCTTAAGATATCGAACTGAATACCTGCAGTTATCTGACACTGTGTCAAAGATTGATATAAATACACAGTGTATTGGTATTTAGCTTTCTTTTAAAAAATGTTGTGTCTTTCGTTCCTTTTTGCCAGACTTAGAACTCACGGACACAAACGTCGGTTAATATACAGATATATCGCACGTAAAGACATTTGATAACAAAACTTCTTTCTATGTTTATTGATCTTATACATGTATACTAAATGCGAACAAATTAATCTACTAATGACATGTGGAAAACATCGACCCGAGTACTTGTCCAGAAAGTAATATGAGAAATGCGGAAATATGACAGCATGCCACGCGAGCTACATGTATTACACGTAGTTTCATAAAATCATTGAAGTTGTTTGAAAATGTGTCTTGTTGTTTATTTCACCGAAATTTGTCATACTTTTTTTCATTGATGTAGTCATTTTTATCAGAATGTATGATAAAACTGGATAATAAATCTCGTTTTAGGTCCATTTAATGTACTCGTCACTTGATTGGATCTGAGTTTGAGGGGGAAAATAATAGCCAACATTTAGCAATTTGACATACATGTACAATATTTTGATAAAGAATGAAAAAAATATTTTTTAGAATTTGGGTCTCAAATTTATTTCGATGCCTTCAATGATCGAATAGTCTAGTGAAAGTGTATCCTCATTCCTCAACAAAAAAATATTCAGAACGAAAAGTATGTATACATATTGCAAACATGTTAAAACAGACAATTTTATTGGCATTTAAGGTATATTCAAGTCAAGATTTTTACATGATGCATTTTATAAAATCTCTTATTCCACCATCTCAAATGATGATAACACCTTTATATTAACAATGAACTTGTAAGAACTTTTCTGTTATTAAAATATAATTAAAACCGTATCAAAATTATGAACTGATTTTGTGGAGCCAGATTCTGGGGCCAGTTTTAAAAACATACAATGTATCTGATTGTGGTGGCAGTTATTGAACTTAAAAATCTTGCTTTTGGTGTACATCAATACAACGCTATTAAAACACCAAAGACAATTACATGTACAACACTTTGTTTCGTTTCCTTTGCGTTTTACGCACCTTTTCAACAGTCAGAGTCATATGAGGCGGACAGTTCACCTAACCATTTTTCCTGGGAAGAAGCGGTACTGGAATCCCATCCTCCGTAAGCAACTGCCTACTTTCTCACATAAAGAGACATGGTCGGTAGCTGGGATCGAACCCACGACCATCTCTCAGTGTATACCATTTTTAATAAAATGCAATCTTAGCCGAGAAATATTCATGTAAGGGCCTTTGTTTATCTATAAGTTACTGTTACAAATCAAGGCTTTTCTACTATCAATTTTGAAACGAATTTAAAAAAGCCATCATGAGAACGTTTAGGAAAGAAAGTTTTAACCAACTGCTGTAAGATAATCATGATACATTTAAATGCTTACGTATTACAAATTCTCCCCACAGTTTTAATTCGGCAATACTAGTGAAATGTGGTGGAGTGGGTTTAATAGCAGTATATTCTTGGAAGTATACATATTAGTTTGTTGTTTGATATACTCTAGAAAGGTATTAAATTTTTTCCTTCTCTTCAAAAAGAAAAAAAAATGTTGACCATTAGTTCTAGGGTAAACTTAGTACCAATGATATGGAAGTCTGGGCACATATTCGTTATCCACATTATTCGTCCAGGAGCTAAATTAATGCGAGAGCAGAGTCTGCTACGAATGAACTGGAATGTGAAAATAATGGCACGCGTTTCTTTGAAACAATGTCAGAAGCAATGCATATTTTCTTATAATGATGCTAACGATTTCCGTCAATTTATGCAAAATATTATAAACAATACTATATTTGTAAAAGCGTCAACACTTTGGAAAAAACTGCCATGTGACAACTTTAAGTGCACCTTCGATCCAAACTGGTATGATTTAATGCCATATTAATAAAATGTAAACATTTGTGTTCATCCCTCGGGTATGTTTTATTTATCTCAACAGCTTTTATTGAATTAAACAGATAAAAACAACATTTAAGCGGCGATGTTTCGCTTTAATATTGAACAAAACAATGCACAATATCGGTGTATCATTGTTGACGTTCGACCTCCGGGCAACATAAATAATTTCCAATTTTAGAACAAATGCATTATGACATAAACTCGAAGATTAATGATCTTGCAAAATCAATTCTAGCCATCGGTTGTTAACAATATCATAACATTTCATTGACATACGATAAATGAGATTTGATATTTATTGAGACTGACTGAGGTATAATGCATTGAGCAGAAATTCCTAACAATTAGAAGTTGTAATAGATATTTTGTAGTCGCCACTAATTGGCCGAAAAACCTCTTTTCTTGAAGACAAAATACTCGTTTTCTTCGCCCGGGTTACGGACACTGAACTACTCTGACCACATGTCTTTAGAGAAAAAAGTTAGCGCATGTTTTAACATAAGCCATAAATCCGAATGTAAATATTTTTCACCTGTTACTGAAATAATTTGTTTCCGTGGCATTATCTCGTGGGATACGGTGTTTGTGTGGCAGGACTGTATATGTGTTGTTAGCGTAAAAACGTGCGCACGTTCAATTTTATAAATTAAATATGTAAATGATGTTTACTTAATGTTGTAGCATTAAACTTTTTGCTTCAGGCATATACATACATGTTGTTCAAAAAATGAAAATCAATTTAGCTGAATGTTTAACACAAATGTATAATAAACTGTAGTTAAGTTCACGCCATGTTAAAATACGAATTTAAATTTTTAATACGAATTGAGTGAATATTATATTAAAAGAAGATAAATATACCATTGACGAAGCATTTATTAGTATATAACTGTACTATATAATATATATTTAGTCACACATACACAGTATAACTTTGCTGAATATACAATTGTATTCTCCATTGTACCGGTATAAAAACATATTTGTCATTTTATTTTTACAACATGGTGTCGTAATTACAAATATTTTGTATTGAATTTATCATTTCAAAACATGATGACAAAAATAGAGATAATTTTGTTCAATCTTAACGGTCATTTATTAACTGATTTTGAAAAATAGTCTGAGTTGAAAAACGCATGTATATATGTAGCATTATCTGGTAAGCCTTCATAATTCTATGCTTTAATCTTATCAATATACTTTAACTGATTTTTTTTACTTTCAGCAACACATAATGTAATTACGTCACATAACATTATATTATTTAATTATAAAATCTTACTCACGATCGGAAAAAGTAATACGTTGATATTATTCAGTTTCTATTTATATATTTATTTATAAATTAGTTTATTTCAGTATTTCGCGAGTGCTAAATAGATACGTACATGTATTAACACTACCAATTTTCATGTCCGCCGAAAATGTGCGTATAAAAACTGGCCAGTAACTGTGGCATTACTTCGCCTAATTCTGTTAAAATTAACTCAATATTATAATCATGAAGATTTGTGTTTTTATGAATATATGTGCCGGGAATAATTCATATTTTCACTCAAACTTAATACACGGTTCGTCGTTTTTTTTCTCAATAACTTTTAGAAAAAACTAGTTGAAACAGAATGCGACAAGACAGTATTATTTACAAACATTAAGATGTCAGTCAGTAGTATTTTGCAAAAAAATATTTTATCAGAAAGAAATTCCCGGAAAATCAAACAGACACAATTTGTTATCTTCGAAATACAAAATTTGTATAAATTGAAGCAATATTTATACATATATACACTATATTACCTTTCATCCACGTATCCGTGTAATATTAAGAACTTCCTATTGAGTAAAAAATATTAACTTTATTAGCTGAATAAATTGACTTCCAACTTTATTTCCCTCAACATTTGAAGAGTTAAATTCAATAGATCCATTTTAATATCCATTTGGTAACTTACTGCACGTGTGCAATGTGCAATTATGCTCGTTTTATATAAAACCAAAAAGTAAAATGTCATCTTCCCATGTAATTTCATAGTTCAATCAAAATGACTTCCAGGTATTTTAGTATAATATAAAAGAACTAATTTACTGTAGGTATTTTGTTACAAATTGCTTACAAGGCCTTGGGGATAAAACATTGAGTAAACAAATGCGCTTTAAAATTTTCTAAACATCTTAGTAAAAAATCGAAATAAAAAAATGCCCCTTGGTTCCGAACAGCGAGCAGAACTTGCAGGAGTCTAAATCAATGTAGATAAAGAATACAGATACAAAATGGGTGTTACCCCCCCCCCCCCTCCCTTCGCCGTAGGGTGGACGAAAAGTTTATAAACAAAACCCACCTGCCAAGAATTTGTGTCCAGCGCTAAGAACGACATCTTGTCATGTGTAAAACCACTTTCTCCAAACCTGTAAGCCACCTTTACAGATTTCGAGTTTTCCAATTTAAGAAAAAAATCCTTTTTATCCCAAATACGATGCTCCTCGCGAATTCCTATCAGCTACTTAAAACAACGTTTTCCCCGATTATTATACCGACTTTGTAGTCGGGTGATCTAAAGCTAAGCTTCTTGAAGTGTCAAACACAGATATAGCCTTTTCTGACTCCTCTTGAAGAGTATTCACTATCCTGAAGGGCTAATGTTTTAGTAAAACAAAAGCATATACGCATACATAGTTATCTTTCAGTAATTGAATGCGATTTTGATTCAAATTTACTTTTTTGTTTTGTCATAATTCATACTTCATTGCTATTGGACGTGGTTATCTCAAAGTTGTTACTGGGAGGCGCTTAACACGAAACGCGCGCAGACCTGGGGGCGGTGTTTTCCCTCTTGCCAGTTGTCATTTTGTGTATAATAGCAACTGTTGACTTTAACACTATCTTTAATAAACCAACAATATTTCATGGTGATGTATAACTAGATAATTCAGTACCTGACCGGTGTATAAACTTAATTGGTTTATGTAATGACAAACACCAAAAGTGAAAGCCGTAAAGATAGAGTAATGAAAACATTGATGATGAGTTTACAAATAACTTTAATGATATTTTTTGTTTGTTTTTGTTTTTTTGTATTTTAAGTATTTAATCAGATTAGCACAAACGTGTAAAGTAAAAGTCTGTTCTAACGTTATTAACCGCAAAGAGGTATATTTACAAGCAACGTGCCAAGTGCGAACAGATGACACACCTGAAAAATATGAATCATTTTACTAACCAGAGACTGACAATGAATGTCAAGGAATTAAACGCTAATAATTTATTTCCTAAAAATCTCATATTTTAAAACACAAGCTGCTATGTGCCTGAATACGGCAAAAACGTTTTATGTTAGCATATTTCGCTACTATGAATTTTAGACCGCGTTTTCGCAACAGTTTCTAATTTTCCTTTTCGTCACAAAAGAATAATTTCACGGTCGAATTTTTAACAATTACAAGTTTGTAAAGTACTGAATGATTTCACTGTTAAAATTTCACAAGATAATTCACGAACGTTGAATTAGATTTGATGTTTTATAAGACGAAATTTCAGAGTTTTGAAGTGAAAAGAGATTTGCAAATAACGGGTGTAATATTTCAACTGTTTGACGGCGGGTCTGGCGCACAAGACGCGATTCAAGTAATTCAAGCTATTGGGCTCAGTGGTAAAACATTCATGAATTTATTGAAATCAGTTTAGTTTAAATCGTCATTATTTGATTAAAGGAAAGGCGAAATTCTTGTAAATGTACCCTTTTCTATATCCACTTGACAGCGATTTGACATTTGACAGGTGACTTTATTCAAACATTTCAGCTACATGATATTATTTACTTTGATACCAATTATCATGTGATAATATTTTTAGTTTTTGTCTGGTGTATTTGGTTGACTGTGTCGAGTTCAAATTCTTTTTCCAACTATTTAACACTCGTATTATTCGGTAATCAGGCCGGACCGTCTAACGTCGCTTTTGTCGGTCTTCCATCTTTTCCCTTGGCTATAATTCTTTTGATGGCCCATCTGAAAGTGCAGCCTTACTTTTGGTCATTTTAAGACAAAAAAATGTTTATGATGGAGACAGTTAACACACATGTGTTACTAGGCATGTTTATGATGAAGATACACCTGATAACAAATCGGAAGGGTCTGGTGATAATGATGACAATGCTGATGATAATGATGATGTTGATGATGATGTTGATGGAAATGATAACTACATTATGATAGATTTTTTGGCGTTAGACATTTGCGATGAAGTAAATGATTATTTTATTGCTGTTGGTGCTGTTGCTGTTAATGTTTCTACCATAGTTTCTCTGTTGATTCTTCTACTTCTGTTCCTTCTAATTCTCCTCCTGATGCTGTCACTTCTTTTACTACTATTTCTGTTGCTGCTGCTGTTGCTGCTGCTGCTGCTGTTGTGGTTGTTGTTGTTTCTGCAAAACTTTAAGCAGTATCACTTATTTATTTACTAAAGAGGTTTAAACGTTTAGATATGATACTACTCAAATATTTCTAAAAACACAACTTGACATGTGAAACGAAATCATTCTGAGAAATTTGTTAAATAAATCAGTTCATTGAATACATGTTATAGTTATATGGAAATATAATAATGTACAAACACCATGTTTAAATTCCTTTTTTCCAAATAAATGCTGCGATAGTTTTCCAAAAACATGTCACAAGTTTTATAGTCCAGGAAAGGAGTTTATTCACATACCTGATACTGATGAGAGAGATAAGGATGCTCTAATATCTGTCATTTTATTTTGTATACAATTAACGAGAAACACAGAATTATATCAGATTTATCAAAGATATGCAAGTAAAATTGATATGTTGCCTTAACACCAGCCAATTAATACAAATCCAGTTGTTGACGTGAATAAAACCATTTATATTGAAACAAATTCCTCGAAGCGACTTTGAAACTAATATAAAATTAATTGCGATTCTCCAATCGCTCAGCGGTCAGCTGGTGTGCCAGGGGGGCTGAGTATGGACAAGACGTATGCTGTATTTACCAAGCTTTGTGAAGTTACACATCTGCCGAAGGGCCAGGCATGTCTAAATCGAGGGACCCGGAGCACAGGATAATATAAACAGATCTCAGCGCATTACTGCACCTTCAGGGTTCGAGCTTTCTCTGATAAACAAGTCAATCCTATCCTCTTGTTCATTTTCCATTTCGCCTCGAACATTTAACATTGTAGCTGGCTTGTGTAAATGAAAATTGACGAAAGGATAGGAAAGTTTTGCAGGTTCAGAGTGAAAGAAATACGTTATTTAATATTCTGTGAACATGTGTATAAAGCATTCTTCACAAATTTCGTCGTATATATGCTAATGAAGAAATGCAGGTTGTTTCTGTTGCTGTGTCATTTGAAGAACTAACTATCATTTCTGACGAAGTGTGCATATTCTGTTAAAAAAGACCGTGGAATTGATAAACATTTATGATGTTAGTTTTGTTCGTAAAATTTAAAATTGGAATTTATCAACGAACATAAATTATGTATTTTTATGGCGTGTTTGAATTCGTCTCACTGTTTCTTTCTTAGGTGTTGAATTACAAAACTAAATGTCTATTTCGGAAATATTACCGGGAAAATATTTGTGTGTGAATATCGTCGCTGCTCGTGAAAAAGTGTGATCAAATCTGAGACTTGATTTCTCGAGTTGAAGCACTTTCTTGCTAAAAAATTACTATGATCGAGGTCTTTTTGAAATTTGAAGATTTTGTGTCACTAGTGTAAGGCAGCGTAATGCTTCCAATGGATTTTTACATACACAAAAATAATGCGGTTTTTTTAAGTCCCTCATATGAAAATAATCAACGTGCTGAATTCCATTAAATATGTTATCACCGGCTGTAGTGACGAGATTGATATTGCAATGGATGTTATTTTGAGTACGCGCGCGTGCGTGCGTTTTTGCACGTGTTTTTGTTTTAACAGAGTCTTGTGAACAGATAATGAGATTTTCAATGACTAATTAAGTTTTTTCCCGATAAATGAATTTTTAGTGTTCGCAAATAAGACAAATAAACGCCTATAATGCAGAATGGCGCTGATTTTTTTTATCAATTTCTTTCTTTATTTGAATAAAAAAATAATACAAATAATTTTATTAATTTTATTAAAAAATAGCGGAAATAGATATTGCATAGATTTTAAGACTCACTGTTGAATGATACTTATTTAAATTTAGTTGATATTAATAAGTAAAAATACAGACTAAAAATAAACAATTTATTGTGCTATATGCACTATGATCTATTCTATGCAAATTTTACGCAAACGTTACATCCATTTTGAGTTACAGTTAGGCCAATGCTCATTGATAGATAGTACACTGTAGTATGTTGCCGTACTAAGTATTACAACAAATTGACTTTTTCTAAAAATGAATTATTTATTTTATGAAGATAATTCAATTTTAATTTTGATAAAGCGTGCGTGATTTTGCAGTAGTAGCTACAACTAATTGATAAATATATATTTATATATATATTTAACTCATATCAATATTATATGAGCATGCGTGTTTGAACTTATAATATGCATTTGATTTAAAAATAAAAAAAATATTGCGTTTTGATTTGCTCAATTGATTTTTGACTGTTTAACGTTAAATGACGATCGGCAATGGTGGCGTCTAACAATTTAAAATTGATTTATATCTAAAATTAAACTGTTAAAATACAAGCACTTTAAATCGAAATAAGAAGATTCGAGGCTTCGTTTAAAGCTAATAATGTAAATGAAAGAGATACTCCGATTAACAGAATTTATTACTTAATGTAAAGTACACGCGGAAAACATTCACCATAAAACTAATTAAATCATTAACTCCTCATCTTTTTAAATCAATTAACGTTATTAAAATCACAGAGCTCTATCGTTCAATTTATATACCCGTTAATATCAGTTTTGCTCAAAGCCTTTTTATAATTCGTCTAACCATATTTAGACGCTTTGCGCTTTCTATCAATTTAAAATAATCAGGACAAGCCACACAAACACACAGATCCCGTCCGATTACATCACCATAAAGTTACAATTTAATTGCAATTAAAATATAATCAGTTTAAACGAGTCTTTCCATGCTAAATGGTTCGTTTAAATCGAGCGAATCGGTGAAAATGAGAAACATAAAAAACCTGTCACAATCTGGAAGTGTAAAACTGATTTTTGAAGACCAGTCTTAAAATGCGGCGATGTAATTGGTCCATTTTGAGATATATTTCGGAAACAAATGCTGATTATTAAACGAAAAGAACACAAAATAATTAAATGTAGTTTTTTGCATTCTATACATTGTCCATTTATTCCGTTCACCGGTTGTATTTTTTAGAGCCACATCTTCGAATAATTTTACGAAATATTTTACAAAATGCAAAAAAGATCTCTGTTCTATACTGGAACTATATTTTTATAACCAGAACCACGAGTGTGTTCATGTATTTATGTCTGTGATATATCTAACGATGATTGGACTGTCATTAATTTAAAACACATCTTATTCCATTACAAATCATTCATTTTTGTTGCAAATATTTAAATAATGCATTTTAACACAAAAAATCCATAAATTATGTTGTTATGAAGTTAATCAGGTATTTTTTTTTAAATTTGTCCGAAAATTATGTACATGTACAGGTATGATACAAAACATGAAATCTTTAAGGACTTGACTTGACAGTATACATGTATATTTAGTTTTACATTCCTTAGTTAAAATCATACCTTCAAAAACTGAAATCTGTTTCATCCGAGCAGAAATCTTTTTGTGATTTTCATAATTTACTGACATTAAAACTTGACCATTAAAATAATATTCATAAAATATCTATTAAGCATACTTATTTGCTGTCAGATTTTGAACCCAAAAAAATCTCTCCGTATAAAATAATGATGATAGATTTACCACAAAATCGATCTTTATGGTTTTTTTTTCGTTTTTCCCTTATTTTCATATGTTCGGTGCTAACTTCTACCGTTTAAATTTTAAAGTAATATATTGGAGCTAGAATGATGATTAATTCATATCAACTTATAATAATTATATATGAATTAAAATGATTTCATTACTTAATATAGTCACTTGTAATAGCATAAAGTATGATTCGCTTTAATACGCAGTATAATTAAGAAATGCAGAAAATACAAATGGACCTGATCATAACTACATAATAATAATGATATTTTTTTTATTATCCTTATACTATTCTATACTCTGGATATGTATAAATATATGTATTTTTTACATGTTTTACTTTATTTTACTTGTTGTCGTGGTTACTCTTAATATTGATCATTTGAAAATAAATGCTAAAATATTTGCTCCATTTTTACTCTGTTCTGTTCAAGTTTAGTTTATTCTATTCTATTCTGTTTCTGTTTTTTTATTCTGCCTTGCTCTGTTCTATTCTGTTCTGCTATTTTCTAGAAAGCGTAGCTAAAAGTACAGAACTTTTTACTTAGAGATAAATCATCAGGGTATTTTATAGAAACAATATCAATCTTTTAGTAAATCATCGTTTTGAACTATAAATCGCTTGTAATTTATATATCAATGGTTAACTATTAGCTAAATTACTTTTGAGTCTGTATATCTTCTCCACAACTCTCGTGAATTTCATAGCCGAGCTTAGTCAATTCAATTTGCTTTAATACGAACAGTTTTATCGTAAAAAGGCCGTCGACTACCTCGGGCTATTTTTTCGATTCCCCGATATTACTTTAGCGTTATCAGATTTGAATCTAGTGTCGCCAGAACTGATGAGAAAATTTGTAGCACGTTCGTCGCTCGATTATGGAACTACAGCAGATTGAATTTGCGAAGTCTGTCGCGATAATTACTCCTGTGCTAGACCAAATTTCCGCAAAATTTCCTGAATCTTTCGCGAACTATCAATATTCTGACAGTATTAGTGTCCAAGGATTCATGAAAACGACAGACTCAATTGAATAATAAATGATTCTAAGTTGGTATCAAATAACATAACTAGGTTCGCTACTGCCATACCACCGCAGAATTCTCGACCGACGTAATTAAGATGGGCGTGGCCACGTCAGTTAATTCTTGTGACCTGCAGGTGCCTGTCTGTAAATGAGATATACGCCAGCAATAAGGACCGACGTAATTCCCAGACCGATGAAGGAGTCGTTAGAATTCCCACATTTTATTCTGTTTCAGATCTTGCGTTGCGGAAAATCGAGTAAAATCTAGCTAGCGGTCCTACTTTTTGATATTAACTTTATTTCATATAATATCATT
The DNA here is from genome assembly GCA_964023205.1 of Lutraria lutraria. Taxonomy (NCBI): domain Eukaryota; kingdom Metazoa; phylum Mollusca; class Bivalvia; order Venerida; family Mactridae; genus Lutraria; species Lutraria lutraria. The sequence goes on from OZ026838.1 coordinate 5,300,659, forward strand.
AATCATCCAATTTCGATTCTCCTCAAAGGAGAAATTAAAAAATTATCCAAGAACTATGGGAATTCGATGTAATAAAATAAACTATAATCTTGTCATTAACAGACAATATGACGAAATCCGCTTCCCACCAAATCAGTTGTTCCCAGCTGTATAAAACTACTAGTGACGATACACCATTACCGACTTAATCTTTTTTTTCATTACATTTAGTGTATGCCGTAATAATATAACTTAAATCATATTCATAACCTGGTCCAGATGTTCCTTTAAGTTAATTTTACGACCAGTCTAAAAAGCAGCGTTTTCATTGGCCAATCTAAAGACAGAGTACAGAATCAGCCAATCAAAAGGTTAAATTCTGAGATTTGTTTCCTCTGATCCTTTTGACATAAACTTTTAAAATATCTTCAACCACTCCCGAGATGCACATACGTCTGTACTCTTCTGTAGAGTAAAACAGAAATCTTCACTCTATTTTTTTTAATTTAAAGCCAGAATATTATCTTCTTTAAAAATCAGTTTTGTCGCCATTTCTTTTCGGAATGTATTAAAAGTTCCAATGCTTGTGGAATATAGGAATTTATAAAATTCACTTAATAAAAAATTGGTTTACTAAATATTGGAACGTTCTAAAAGGTAGGTATGGGCCATTTGTTGCAAAATTTAAGGTCTCTCTCCCAGTTGACATTTTACTTTCATTCTAAAGATATTTCTAATGAATTAAATTGTTTGTTAAGTAGATATCTTTATCGATTAGGCTGTATACAGAACTGAAAATCTTAGCATTATTTACAAGAGAATACTGAAACTTAAAATTGAAATTTCTGCACAAAATCGGAACATGGACGTTTTGATTAAATGTTAAGAGGTGTATTTATGTTTTAAAGTAAACTACGAAAAAAAACTAATGTGATTTTTTTAACTTTAAAAAAATAACCTTTTAGATTTTTTTAAATCCAACAAATTTCGAGACTGTCAAAGAGGGGCAAAATTTAGTTCATTATGAATTGGTATTTAAAAAAAAAAAGCAAACAGAAATTGCATCAATTTGTTATTTTCTGCAATATAATATAATACCTATTACATTAGTCATCAAATGGCAAATATTCGTAAAATGAAACTTCAAACACAGGCTTAGGTGCAATAGTAAGTTTATCTGGTCCTTCAGTTAGCTGAAATAGTTTTTGCAATATTCATAGATCAAAAATAAAAATGAGACAATACCGATGAGCTGCAATTTGATCTTGTCTTGGTATGCATGTGTTGTGTACATCTTAAACAAGAGTTAAATGATAGCACACAAAACAAGTTGAATCTTATTGTTGTTCGCTGATCGAATTTGACACTCAATTCAAAATCTGGAATTTGGACTATTTGCTTATGTTTTGTAGATTTTTATTAATTTGCTTGTGTTAGTCTTAAGTGTGTTAACGATCGCCTTGTGATGATCGGGATTATCTTCAGTCTTGTATTCCTTCGCCTCATTCAGTTCTTCAGTAGTGTTTTAAAGGTCAACTGGGGTGAGTAGGGGCCGTCCTCTGCCCCCAGGGCCCTTTCAACTTAAGACTCGTTTTACACCCGTGTCATTTAAGCTATATTAGATTCGCTTGTTTCTTGTCATTCAAAAATATTCTTTGTGCTAGAATTTAATCGTATGGCAAAATTTGATGAATTCTTGATTATGCTATGAGGCTGAAAAACTCACGGGCACATTTCCGTCAATTAGAGCTTTCAATAAGGCTAAAGGATCGAGTTGTGTTTTTGAAGATTTTAATACTCGCCTGAGATCGACAGCTTAAATACAGACTTGGTGATATCAAGCCTTAACCAAAGATGTCGGGTATAATTTATAATTTTGAGCATTTATATTTGTTCACAGGGAAACAAATTGTATTTTTCTGTATAAACAACTATTCCAATGATTCAGGGGATCAAATTGTTAGGGAAATAACAAGGCATCCCTTATAAAAACAATGTTTCTTTACAACCGACGCGTTTAGGCGGAAGACAAAACAGACAATGGATTTATACGATACATCTATTGGGTCGAAAATTTTCTGCCGGTTGCTTTTTCATCAAACGAATGATAATGCGAAATCATCCAAGCAATGACACATCTACATTTCACAATTTAGACATTTTTAATCATTTCGTTTGAAAACATCTGTTTTTTTGTTATGAACCCAGCTATGGCGACATATTTGTTTAATGTTTTAGTGTTGTTACTACATTTAGTGTTCGCCCCATTTACTTATCCAATCAGTGACAATATGTTTTTTTTTTAAATATTTGGCTTTCTTATCTAAATAGAATATAAAACTGGCGTTCTAACAGCTTGGTTTTGAAGAACGACTTGGTACACATATTGCATGTAGAGCACTAGGCTAGTGTTCTTCCAGTAATAAGATAGCTGCAGTGTCGCGACCGCTGCTTTGAGCTTTCTAATTTACGATGAACGTCTAAATATGCACTTTAACCTATACGTTCATTATCTTTATAATTTTCTGTTGTTGTTGGTTTTTTTTGTCATTTTTTTAAATACATGTAATGTATGAACAATATGTGTTTGTGTTTGTAATACTCTAATGATATTGTGTGTTGTTTGTCTGCAATACAAATATAATATGCTGAATTAAAAAAAAAAATAAAACATAATATGAGATTTACTATGCACTGGTAAATTGTTTATCATTTTACAAGAATCTTTAGTATGTGTCGTTTGTTCTGAAGGATACAGGTGGAAGAAATGCACACCTGTATGTAAAAATGATGATAATATTTTTTTTGTAAAAAAACCACTTGTGGAGTAACAGGTTGGTTTACCGCGTCAAGCTGACAATGAACCCCCTTCTAGTCTCCCTCATGAATTCTTAGATAATAGAAATACATGTAATTAAATAGATATGTTTCTCGCATTTTAATCTTACTGATTATCAAATATGGTGTTGCTGAAACGTATTGAGCATATAACATCATGACAACATTGTGATACATTTTCTTTTCCCGAGAGATATATAGCTCAATGCAAAATATGCATTTATACTAACCATAAAAAACCCTGCAAGGTAAATTAGCATATTCACCTTCAAGATACATACAGAAGAAGGCTGTTGGCATTATGGCCTTGTTGAACTTAATATTCCAAGCAGGTCAAAGATTTAATCAAGATATGTTTGTATTTACCAAAAATGAAATTGAACAATCCTTACTGTTCATAAACACAACACTAATCGATAATAACAAATAATAACATCAACTTTAAGTCAACAAATACTTGATTTCATGTACACCTAGACTATACAATTAACATCGTGTCTGACAAGTTAATGCAAAGACTTCCTTAATTAAATTTTAATGACGATGATTAATTACACCAACAGATTTTGCATACATAAGCACACTAAAATCAATGATAAAGTGATGATATATCCAAATACATTGATCGTTGAACAGAGTATGAAAAAGCAAAATGCCTTTGCTAGAATGAACATCATGTCATAAAATAAGTAAATCTGCAGTATATGAATTAAAGAGTTGAGGTCCTTGTATCTGAAACATATTTTGTATGTATGTTTATAACTCATTTCATTTGATCAACAGATAACATACTCATGACCTTGATCCTGACATCGTTCGGACGCGTGATGTTACCTACAACGTTTCTTAAAGACTCACAACAGTATGAAAGAATATATTTTGTAGTTTTGAAGCTGTAGTAGAAAAAAATCTCTCACTAAAGGTTATCCTTTCATGGATGGCGTATTGCTTCTCTCCCAGCAGTGGCCATTGCTCACATGTTTGGTTGTATATGCAACCTTTGATAGACACGTGTTTGATAAAAGTAAGAGGACCAATTGGTGATGTCTCCAACACATTGAAGCTGTATGACTACATACCAGGACAATAATGACAATATCCACATTTTTAGCAAGATCAGCAACTCATACACCTACAGCAGCAAGATGAACAACAATAACAGCAAAAACAACAACATCAATAGCAAGGCCAGCAACTCATACCTGAAGCAGCAAGATAAACAACAGTAACAGCAAAAACAACACCATCAATAGCAAGGCCATTAACTCATACACCACACCTACAGCAGCAAGATAAACAACAGTAGCAGCATATGAACAGTAATAAGGCCAGAAATAACTACAACAACAGCAGCAAGTTGCCAGCAACATTGCCATGCAGCAGAAGCAGTGACAACAGTATCAACGAGAACAATATCTACATCGATTACAACAGCTACAACAACAGAAATTTAAGTTTGCGAAATAACACGAATAATTTTCTAATAAAAGTTTAATGTTTATACAATGCTGTAATAAATATATATAAGTCATTTATTCGTGAAATTTATTCTGCTTCAAGATTTCGACAATCGCTCCATTTGACAAATTCATATCGTCATGCGGAATGGCGCGATGCTTGTCGATAACTGAAGAGTTTTCTGCCTTCGGGTATAAATTGCAAACGAATAACAAATATACCGGAAAGATAAAGTCGTCACATTATGTTAATTGCTGTCTATTGTTTCTTTGAAGTTGTACTGTTTACGGTTTCTGAATATTAATGAAATATCTATTCGGATGTTTAAGCTGATAAAATAATGTTTCTCTTTTTTTATATTTTAGATACGTTTTGAATGTACAGTAAAATAATAAAACTATTTTTTATTAAAAAGAAAATTTTAGCTGTATTATACATGTAATTGTTTAGATATTCACTGAAATAACTTTCGATAATTTTCATTTTAGTATACATGTCTACATAATTATTGCACCCTCGAAATTGTATGCTCCCAAGCCTGCATGGCATGGGGCAAACGTTATCGGCATGAACAATGTGCTGTTATAATTTTATAAGAAAAAGGTTATTTTAATGAATATTGTGTCCGTTATTTGTGTATTCTGAAAAGAATAACAACTTATTGGACTATTGAAGACTTGACAAACTATTTGAAAAAAGAGATAGTCACGATGACACGCCAAACACAGCACACAACGTAGTCTTTGACAAAGATTTATTTTATTACATTTTGTACCAATTTGTATTTCATCATCGAATCTCATCTTGAAATTGCAAGACTCAAATCAGGCTAGACTCCTATAAATTCAATCTAAAACTGCTGTGCAATTGTTTATAAGCCTGGAGGCTGCGTGTTGAGACACGTGTTGCAAAGGAATCGACAATTTCTTGAACCAGATGCTGGTGAAGATGATGTTGTCTTTAAAATAACTGGCAGACTGATATTAATTTACTGCATTGGGCAAGTATACAAACTCACACTTCCAAAGATTAAACCTGCAGAATTTATTTATGCCTGTCTCTGATTGCATTTCACAATAAAAAAACTTGAACTAATTTCAATAGAAAGCGTAGGGTCCATTGTAGACGTTCGAAGATTTATATGTCTAAGAAACAGTTTTAACTCTTTGTACTAAATCCAAAATAAATGACGTCAGCGATTAAAAGGGTGATAGATCGGTGGTCTAGTGGTAACGAGCTGGACTATCAATCAGAAGATCGTGGGTTTGAATCTCGACACCGCCTTCCGGTATCTCAGGGATGCTTTTTCAGTGTCTCCATCCCAACTACTGTGGAATCATTAATTTTCGTTGGGGATTTAATTTCGTGGATTTCGTGGGTCGGCCCATCCACAAAATCAAATCCCCACGAATTTAAATGTAGAGATAAGGCATTTCTTTTCAAAAATCAAAATCCACGAATTTATATCCCCACGAAATAACCATTTGAGTAAAACCCACGAAAATTGAGCCCAACGAAAATAAATGAAAATACAGTATACCGAGCTAGAAAATCACAGGAATACAGGGTGAGGCCTGCTATACACCGGGCACGATAGAGAATCAGGGAAAACTGTTCGATATAAGAGAAGTGATAATAAATTTCCGGTTCTCCTATATCTTTTCTTCCCTATTACCAAAAGAGGAAATACAGTAAAACCTCGTTATCTCGAGGAGTCATCGGACCAGACTTATTGCTCGAGATAAACCTGGTGCTCGAAATAAACGGGGTTTGTTCGTTGAATGAAAAATAAACTGAGTATCAATACTATCATGCGCGTTGACGGGCGTATTTACAGTAATAAAAAAATGTATGTGCATAAAAGCGTTGGTTTTGAAGACTCTATGATAACTTTTTTTGTAAAAAATAAGCTTTATTGCATTGGTAGAGCGAGTTGGTGTGTTTGGACCCTGGGCGCGGCACTTGATCTATGCCACTATTAGGTTGACATTGCATCCACAATCCTTGGTCCACCACCGCTGATATTTCTGTAGAGGTAAATGCAGAGGTAACATCAGCTGTGAACAATGTTGATAATGGTACAGAATCAGAAAACTGGTGAAGGTAAACTAACTGTAGGTTTATAACTAATATACTACATGTACTAGTATTTTAGACAGGCGTAAATCCTGGAGAAAAATAGATATTTTTGTTTAAGTTAGTCGTTATTAGTAATCGATTATATCTATTTTTAAGTTAGTCATGACAGAAACGATGTTAAACATTCTACATTATAATCATTACTTGAATCAAAACTGAATTAGAAGTAAAACTAAAACATTCTGGGTGTATGAATCATGGCTTACCAATCCTACTTATGACTAAGTTGACAACGTTTGTAAGACATATACAGTGAAGACACGATATCAGCATCAAGTTTAGGAATAAAAAATGTGGCCCCTTTGTCAAGTTAAAATATAAAGATATTATTCAAAACCGGTAAGAGATTAAGTGGCTGTGACTTGTGACGGATTGGTTACATTGAAATGGTCGTTAACTGGTTTGGACTGTACATTTACACTGTCATTATTTCATTATTTTATACGAAAACTTAAGTGAATTAAATAATTTACTATTGATTCATTGCATTATTTCGTAGCCACATGTCATGACCCTACCGTATCGATCAGTGATTGATTTTGTGATATCGATAAATCGTATGACTTCCAAACCGCAAAATAAACTAGGTACCACTCGCAAGATGTTAGAAAAGTGTCTCACAACGTTATATCAAGATTTTCCATCAACTTTGAAATATTTGTGAAACACTGAATGATCGTAATTTGAAAAGTAATTGGTAAAGAATGCTTTAAAATGCCTTTACACTGAATATTAAGTATAATATAGCATTAAGATTGTTCTAAGTGGATATGTATATTAGCAATTTATACGGCTTGCCTTTACCATCAAATTTTCATTATTACATTCTTAAACAGTTTCTGTATTAATATGAGCTTTTCTATCTAATCTTAAAATACCTTTTTTTACTAAGCTGTTATTCTGTATTTTTTAAATGAAGTACATGTTTATTTATATGAAATGAAAAAAAGACTAAAAGAGTCTTTTAGATATTTATCGAGTAAAAATATTCCAATAAAGATGATTAATGTCATTAAGATCGAAATAGGAGGTTCATAAGGTTTTACGTCATTATCAGAAGCATCATCATCGTCATCAGCAGCAGCAGCAGTATTTCTTCGGTCGGTATTCTTATTATCGACACTAGTCTCATTGTTGCAACCATTAAGGTACTTTGGTACGCCGTTTTCATCAGCATCTGATGCTACTTCTTCTGCTCTCTCAGTGCCAGCAGCATTTTCATCATGATCATTGTCAGAATTAGTCTTAATTTTAGTTTGTAATGATCATCAATATCATCGTCGTCATCATCATCCGAAAACCTAAATCATCTTAAACATCATTTATTCATCAACATCATCCTCTCAGATATTTAATCAAAGGATCATCATTCTTAAAGATCATTACATTCATCATTATCGTCAACAACATAATTACTATCTTTAACATTATCTTAAAACTCGTCTTCACCTGTGTCATAATCATTATCGGTTACCTTACAATAGAACACATACGGACCTTACGAGTATCATGTTAGTTTGACGTCGTTCAAAGCCAACGTTTCATATTTTATAAACAGATTATCTTACCAAATGTTCTCTGACATAAACCAGAACTAAGTAAACTGCCTCATTCCTACACTAACTAGTGTAAGAAATGCCGGAAACATAATGCTTATACATGTATGTATTTATTTAAGTCTCCCTTAAAGCAAAGTCACTACGATTTCTCAGCAAGTCCTGTGCTTTATCGAGCGAAATAACCAGTCATGATAAAGGACAGTGTTAGCCCCTTCTCCCTCAAATGAACTAATTTCACCCTTTAATGAAATACACATTTATACCCCAAGTCGTAAGAAGGACTTTTTGAAGGACAATTCTTCTGTACGTGTTATTAGGAGCAAACAAAAAGTAGCAGAGTAAGAGGCTGTCGTGTTCCAAGTCAAATAAAATCACGTAGCAAAAGTGTTACAACCGGACCTTGAACATTGCGCCGTTTCCGGCAATCTTTCAATTTTATCCCGCCTTGTAATATGATAATAACACACCATTCCGCGAATTCGTCCTGGTAACATCTCAAAGATCGCATTAGATTGGGTCTAATTGATGTTCCAGGAACGTTTATTAATTTGAGAAAATTATAAGCACATTATATCGGCACAGTGTTACTCAATATCGTACCGCAGTATGCCAGAGGCTTGGAAAGGGAGTCGTATGCCATTTGTATACTTTGGGCGGATGTTCCCGGTTGTCGCTCGGGGGAAATACATGGTCGCTTTGCTTTATTAATTTGTACGTAATTACAGAGGCAAGATATTACTGGACTTGGATAGAAATCTACGAAGGAGAAGTTAGATGATGAATTGACAAAAACGAAATGTGTGTCACATGGACAAGCAAGTTATGGAGAGAGGATTACAAGTGTCAAAACTGTGAGAATGAATAGTTAGGTACAGGAAAACATGAAACAGATTAGTGACACGCTTTGACTTTGTGAACAATGTGGGTGGCAGATATTTGCTCTATTGATGCATTAAAGATGTTATATCGTTGTCAGATTAAAGAATGGATTACATGCACGACGGGGACAAAGCACGCTTATATATTTATTGGTTAAATCTATCTAACATATTTAGAAGCGGCTATCAACAAAATTTTAGTGTGAAGCAATGCTAATTCTGACCGCGAAAGATCCTTGTAATCATAAAGGCCATACCGCGTGGATCGACCCTGAATGGTTTGCTTAATATCTTTAAAAATATGTTCTCTTGCCCAGACAGACCCAAAAAATGCCTTAGCGTTTTCTGTTCATAGCATAACATTTATTTCGTAAAAAATGGTAGAACATAGGGAAATAATCGTAACGTAGTTCTTGGGACTCGGTCGGGGAAATGTTCCGAAAAGATGTAACGGTTTGAAACGATGTTGACGTTATGTGACTGTCTGCCCATTTTATAATCATTCTTAAAACGAGAAGTTGACAAATATTTACCATTTATAATAATTAAGTTTCATTAATGTTATAAAATAACTAAAGGAACTTAGATCAAATCATGATAAAACGTTGATTCTATGTGGACATGTTTAGGAGTAATTAAACTGTTCTCTATTCATCCGAGTAAGTAATAACCCAGACTAAATGTAACCCTGTTGACATAATAAACTATAAAATTCTAATGTTTGTATCAAAACATCATTGGAACATCGCTTTTGAATAAACATTATTTTTATGTTGATTGTATATTAATTGCGTTCTTTGTCCGAAACTTAAGCACAAAAATTGTCCAAATAATGGAATTTGACATTTATAGTTTTTGCTTTCTAATAAGTTCTAAATACGGACCACTCTTTCCATGCATACAAACTGACCGCATAGTTAAGCAGTGACCATAACGATATACGGATGGTCGATTAGCTTTGTTTTCCGACAACAGATTCAGGCTCCGATAACATTATTAAAATTACTGATTCGTTTATATAAAAACTTGCCCCTGGGGTGAAGTGTTACAATAAAGATGGAAGAATTGATAGTCTACATTTCTCCGTTCGAATCGTTAATTGTATTTGTGAGAGTTTTATGCATGGTCTAATGGTGTAATGGTTTGGTTTATACGAAGTTATAAAGACACAAAATTTATTACACATAAGCTAAATAACTCAGAAAATACTTAAATTATTCGTTTTAAAAGTCACCTATGTCGATCATCGTTGAATTTACAGGCTATAAAACAGACGGTACCAGACTAGTTTATTCCAGTTTCGCGATAAAAAAATTTGTATAGACTTATATAACACAACAGTAATATTAATGACTAAATTTACGTTTCTTTGTCCCAATTATTTTAGATCGGCATATAAATCACAGCATAATTCTCTCCAGTGAATACATCAGAATAAAATAGTATGTTTAAAGTTGTTCAGTCTATAATTACAATTATTTTTGGATGGTCTAGTCTCCTAAGTTCAACCATTTCTTGTGGAAGTAGGAAAATCACCAGAATTATTAGACATTAAAAAAGCTAATTCTAAGTCAATTCTAAATAAAATAGAATATAATTTATCTCTGCTTTCAGTTGAAATAGACTTAAACGTTTTTTCTCTGGTGTAAAAACATTAATTTTATTCTACAGACTTTCGTTCGAAAATTCAGAATATTTTTTAATACGTCGATCCCCTTAAAAACGACTGTACTTAAAACGAAAAGCTGGAATGAAGTGCGAAAAAAAGTTTGTTTGTTTTGGGGGGGGGGGCAAATCGCTAAAAAGTTTTTTGGTCGGAGAATTTTTAAGTCGGAGTCGGTCACGTTACGCTGAACAAGCAGATCTTCAAGTATGGTGTTATTTTTCCGCATTGATTTTCCCCCGAAATTCGGATATTATCAGTTACGCTATAATCGTAATGAAATAAATAAAAAATATGAATAACACAAAAAATGTCTTTGTCGCCTTTTCTTATTATACTATTGTGATGAATATAAGATAGACATTTTATTTTGTTTAAAAATGTATCAATGTTCATAGCTGTTGTAGTCATAAAAGTACTAAATAGCTGTACTTTTATTTAACTTGAAAATAAAATAACAAATCCAAAATCTATCAGTAAATAACACAAAACAGATTATAATTATGAATTTAGCTCCTAAAATCCAACAAAAACGATATTTTCTCTTGCTAAATTCGGGGAAGTGTTTTTTCTAGTTAGTAAATAAAAAAGAAAGATGTTGTATCCATAATTAGAATTCAGTTTCACTACTATGTCTGTTCCTATGGTAAAACTTTTACTTTATTACAAGTATTACTTTTCCATGTCATTTTGGTTCATTTTAATACCTACGGTTTGGATACAGAAAATGCAGTAAAAAGATTTACATGTAGCTTTATGTATTAGTCGCTTTCCTAACTTTTTTAAAAATGGTCTTTTATATTTTTGTGTGCAAGAGAGGGGTATGTTTGGATTTAGCAAACGCTGCATGTATCATTTAGTAACGTTAGTTAATAGGGAACACTTTATTCTGATAACGTTTGAGAAAACACTATAATGTCATGAAAACAATGTGATTTTACCCTTTTTTCTAAATTTATGCATCATTTCTTGTCAGATATAGCTTTATACACTTTAAGACACAATCTGTTTCTGTCGATTCACCGAAATTTCGTTTTATTTGTTTTCGTTTCTTTTTTGTCTTTGGGGCAGCGTAATGATGTTCTTTTGTGTTTATACAGATGCTTGTCTTATCTTTATGCAATAAGCATTCTCCTATTCTAAACTGGTTCCCGTTCCATGTTGCATGGTACTTTATGTAAACAGTAACAACGGGAACCAGTTTAACTCCTATTGGAGATTATTTTGTGAACCAGCGTTAGGTCAAAGTTTTTGTTCTATGTTTTTCTCAGCACTATATCATTTAGGTATGGTACCATATAACAAAGAATAACGGCAATCATTCGATATTGTACCCAAAAAAATCTATTCTTACTAAGTGTGAAATAAGTACAATGTACTACGTCATCGAGTTTTATTATCAGTCTATATGATATGTGTTAAAACTTTTTGTTGTAACGTTATTTAGATGTTTCCCTCATTTTGATGAATGCAGAAATGTTGCAATAGGTTATAGTTTCATAGAAAAATCTTAATGGAATCATATATATAATAGTAGCTACATGTATTCACTTCAAGGGTAGCTTTCATGTACAGCCAAACCTGTGAACAAGGAAAGACACAAAACTATGACCTTTCAAATATTCGGAGGTCATTTAGTTCTAAATACTTAGTAATCAACGAGCTGATTCCGGGTCGCGGCAGATCATAAGTATACACTTCCATAAAAAATGACAACGATGTTACTAAAACATGTGGAAAAGTTGGCGGTTTCTAGTGGAATGGTAAGTTAGTACTATAGTTAAAATATCGCCCTGGATTTGACTGGTGAATCGGCCGGTGTATATAACTGAATTGTTGAAAACGGCGTTATATACACAAATAAATAAATACAATGTAAATAAAACTATTAGTAAGTGATCAATGACGTTTTTCAAAAGAATAAACTTTATTCACTAGGTGGTTTTTATTCGGGGTTGGCTGCTATTTCAGGTTTGAATACAAAAATGCATAAGTATATACATACACTATCGTTATAGATAGAGAAAATACATTCATAATGAATGGTATCATAGAGTGTTAATGATTCGTACTAAGTACGAAATAATTTAGCCTGTCTCCATTTAACTATAAATTGCTTTAGCATCTAGTTAATCAAGTTGAATCTATTCACATATTACCATATTTTACACGGTATCGAACTTAACGAATCAATTGTTTTAACTTAAGGACACGTATGTAAAAATGTCTGTTTTCAGTACCATAGTCCAGTTATCTAAGTAACACCAAGTCATACACGTAAGCTCCAATTTTGTATGCATATTTGTTTGCTTATTGATAAAATGGAAAGAAATGCGCTGAATCAAATACATTCAACTTTTTGATGCAAGATATGAATGCATGTGTCCATAGTTTTTCCATTAATCCCAAAATAAATTGCCATAAAATTAATGTCAAAAACTTTACAAAATAACATCCTTTCGTCCCACCCTAAACAGTTCTAACTCGGGGTATCACCGTCACTAACAAATATTTATCATACTGTCGGCCTTACAAAGGTTTCGTTGGATGCCACGGGCACAGAAATCAACGTAAATCCGAACTCAAGTTCAAATCAAGGACTATCAACTTGAAAAAAGGCCCCAAAGGATTTCAGATGAGCTGATAATAGAATGAATATCAAGGAGTTAAAGAAAGATAACGAAAGCGGTGATATAGTTCGAACAGCCGAGGGGGATACCGAGAGGTGATCCGAATACATGCCGAGAAAATAAATCCAAAAAAAGTTTTCAGCATGTGAAAAATAATGAATTCATTCAAGCGTAGGACTTTTATATATATATAAAAATGAAATTATTGTCGTAGCATCTGAGTTTTTAATGCATTTTGATATATTTGTGTAAGTTGTCGCTAAATCTGAACACAGCCCACTATCGTTGCTGAATTATATCACTGCATTATTGTAATGTATATTATCCAAAAGAGAAACAATCCATAAGTTCACTTAATATCATGTTATTCTGTTCTAACCGGCGTGATTATTGAGTGGATAACACGTTGTTTGGTGAAACATTTTGAAACTAAAAAGGCAAGCCTGGGTTATCCATGTTTGTTGGGCCTTAATAATTATATATATAAGCGAGCTTTTTAGTTAACGGCTGTATATTGCATTGAATAGTTATGTTAGATGCAGAGATGTAATGTGTTATGTTATAAAAAAGAAGCATTAGAAGTCTACATGGTATATAAGGTATGCTAGCGCCTAGACATGCTACATTCGTTAGTTTTGAAATGAATAGATTAAAACGCATTACAAAACATACAAGAAAGTTCCATACAAGGAACCAAATTGCTACACAGAACCCAATGACATCACATACTATAGTAACTCAATTTCTACATAGATCCCAATGTCTACTTAGAACCCTATGTCTATATAGAACCCGACGGCTACATAGAACTCAATGTCTACATTGAACCCAATGTCTCCATAGAACTCAATGTATACATATTACCCAATGTCTGTCTACATAGAACCCAATGTCTACATTGAAACCAATGTCTACATTGAAACCAATGTCTACATAGAACCCTAATGTCTTAGTAGAACTCGATGTCTACATAGAACCCAATATCTATATTGAAACCAATGTCTACATAGAACTCAATGTCTACATAGAACCCAATATCTACATTGAAACCAATGTCTACATAGAACCTAATGTCTACATTGAACCCAATGTCTACATAAAACCCAATGTCTACACAGAACCCAATGTCTACATAGTACCCAATGTCTACATAGAACCCAATGTCTACATAGTACCCAATGTCTACATAGAACCCAATGTCTACATTGAACCCAATGTCTACATAGAACCCAATGTCTACATTGAACCCAATGTCTATATAGTACCCAATGTCTACATTGAACCCAATGTCTATATAGAACCCAATAGAGCCCGACTTCTACATAGAACCCAATGTCTACATTGAACCCAATTCTATATAGAACCCAATGTCTACATTGAACCCAATGTCTACATTGAACCCAATGTCTATATAGAACCCAATAGAGCCCGACTTCTACACAGAACTCAATGGCTACACTGTTCCCGATGGACACAAAACAATATTAATTATTAGATTTAAAAGTGAAAAGGTACATTTGGACCCCTGCTTTTGAACAGAGGAAAAAAATAAATCAACGAAAAAGCATATAACTTGTTAAAGCGACTCAAATCTCCGATTTTCAAAATAGCTATACTTAAGGACATGTCTGACAGTTTCCAGTTTTTTGCACATAGACATATAGGCAGAATGAAAACGTATGGACAGATTTTTTAAACTTTGCATGATCATAGCGTATGATGATAGAAACATTTAAAGCGAAAAAATGGAGGTTGTGGTGTTCGTTTTTGAGTTATCTGCTCTTGAATTTGAATTGTTTAGGTCATTTCAAGGGCAGATAATTCACAATGAAGGAAAACAAGGCATTATTTATTTTCTTTTTTATGTAGCCGACTTCTTTTCATGTCATCGTGCAAAATTTCAAGAATTGGTAAAGAGTGGTTTGCCTAAACCAATGCCAATTTCCTCAAACGTGGCCTAATTTTGAAGAATTTTCGGTCCCATAACTTCAACCGAAAAAAGTAATAAAAATGTTTAATGGAATTGCATAAACTTTTGTATTTTGACCAAGAATAAAATGAACAACACAAACTGAGCTGTTTGCTATAAGGAACACAGGTTTACTATAAACAAGTATGCATTTCTTGATTTTAAAGCCCCATTAGCTGTTTGAATTAAGTAATACAGAACAATAGTTGTAATGATAGTAAAAAATAAGAAATATATCTTATTTGCTGTGAAACATATTTACACAATGCCTATCTTTAGCAAAATCTCTTAGAAATGTTGGCAGACGCCTTTTCTTATGTTTTTTTTGGAATATCATTGAAAAAAAATACTATGCAATATTCCTATATGTACTTTGTCATTAAAAAAGAAAATTTCGGAATGTTTTTATTGCAAGTAAAAGTCAATTTCACAGATAAGATATCTTTCTAGGTAAAATAAGACCTACTTTAATTTTAACATTCAAAATGCTAATGGGGCTTTAAATAATGCAATGATATTTTACAAAATCTGAATCTTTGTTTGTCGCGTTAGATATTTGTTGTTTTCCTAGACCAACGACTGAGACACAAAGAAATGCTATCCTTTCAAACCGTCACGACTCACTCATTGGTGTGGAAGTAATGTACATGAAGACAATAATGAACATGGCAAATTGTGGTGGCCACGTCCCGAAAAAAGATGATACTTAGAAACTAAATTAACGAACTGTTAATTGTTTATCAGTAAAGTTATTGGCCGGGCAAGGACTGTAAGACTTCTCCGTGACACAAAATGCAAGATAATGAGCAAGTTCGTCTTTTGTACGAGCAAATCTTGCGGAATAAATCTTCTCCAATTTCTTGTTAGATTTAACACCATGTGACCTCATCTGATCTTGTTCTTCATTAACAGGTCGTGCGAATTATCATCTGTCGAGTACAAATGGCAGGACGATTATGAAGGGACAAATATGATATTGATTCACTCATTCCTCAATTGATGGGATTCCATACAACACGGAAAATAAGTCCTTGAAATAAACATGAGAAGCGATTAAGACACGCCCTCTGGGGGAGGGAATAAGGGAATGGAGTACCATTTGGAATGTCCTGTAGGAGACTGTTTTTATTCTCTGTTTGAACACGTTGTGTATTAACATTTACAATATAATAGCTTTGAATACAACATGTATCAATAATTCATCAAGTTTTCCAGTTTAATTCAAATAATTGTAAGGAACTTTAGAACATTGTGTTGCTAAACGAGTGTTTAGATTTGTCTTAATGATAAATCACCACTTTAATGCTTTCATGATAGATACAATGCCAAAATGCAAACGTTAGTTTTAAATGCACACATATAATCCCACGTGCATTTAAATGATACAGAACTACCCAAAATACTCGTATAAAACAAAAGTAGACTTGTCTCGATTTTTTTTCTATCCCTTTTTGTCATCCAAAAATTCAAACACGCTGGAGTCGCTTTTACAAAATTTTATAGTTAGCTGTACACGTATTTGTCATAAACAAATTATTCATTAAATAAATTAATTGTATCACTTCATTAGCTATCAATAATCATTTCTTGACACAAGGGAGATTTCTCGGTCAATTTATGTCTCGATCTATTAAGGAATCATTTAAGAGTCAACAATTGACAAGGTGTAGCAAGGGTAATGTCAAAGATTAGACGATAACGATTGTGTGTGTTCATATTTCCCGAGTCGCTAGAAGATTAGTTAGTAGATATTACAGGAATTATGGGAAAGGAATCAGAGAATTCTAAAGACATGTTAAAAATATTAATTGAACCGACGGCAATAAAGATTGATTTCGCCTAGATATTGCGACGCAAAGTGGCGATCGCAATTTGATCGTTTGTTTTTATTAAGTAATTTTATGGTGTGTCGTTATTTTCTTAATGAATACGAATTTCTGGTTTTTGTACTTTTCTTTAACAGTTTATTATGCGTTTGTTGTTATTTTCACGACTGAAACTGTAGATCATGTTGTTGTTGTTGTTATTGTTGGTGATGATATTGTTGTTTCCATCGCTACCGTTTTTGTTGTAGATGATGGTGGCGGTGACGATGATGATAACTTTGTTGTAGTTTTAATTTTTAATGCTGTAACATGTACAAATCTCTGATTTGATGTCGATCAAGGTGTTATTAACAACAATGTAAATGGTGGTTTGATAAAGGCAATAAAAGTAATGAATATGGTAATTATTTGATTCCTAATAAACGACCTTCCATAATCGGGCTTCATTGTAGGGCTTAGTTATTTCGCTTACGAACACATATTTCCTCTTCCATATTTGGAACGGTTTTCTATTATGAAATATTTTTCTGCTTCGTCGAGAAAACATTTGTCCATTCCATGGACCAATCGTGTCTTAGTGTATAATGTCTTCTCTATAACAGCGAAACCACTTCACGAGCACGTGGAGTTAATAGAAAAATCTGAAAAGTTCATAACATGATCATAACGGACTGGTTCCCTTCTATAACAGTTTTATTATTGCTTCGAATGACGTCGAAAAAACAACAAACCCGTCTCAGCTTTCCAGGAATACTGTTTGAGGTTTGAAATGTTTATGACTGCATGCGACACAAGTTAGGAATTTTCATTAACTTTTCGCCTCGAGGTATAATATAGCTTCAGAATATGAGCAAAGAATTTGATCGAAACTCAATTAAACGAAAAAGCGATGTGCGCTGTTAATATCATTGGCGATACGATTTGACTGTGGAGACGTACTGCCATACACACAAACAGACTAGCAGTACGAATGGCATTGGCGGCTCTTTTTGATGTTGTGATCAAATAAGTGAGCCTGCTAATTGTTTTGATTAGGTTTTCGCCCGGATTTCTATAAAAAATATCTTTTACATTAATCGTCATTAAATGCTTAAGTCCTGATGATTCTCTTGTAGATCTCAATAATTGTGTTAAACACTTCCGGTTTTATGTTCAGTGGAAACGGCGAGTGGACCAGGTAGTAAATGAGCATCTTTAAATATTGTAATGTATAAATGCACCTGATAACCACAGCTTAAAATGCCTATTGTCATTATTCTACTACATAGTTGGAAGCGATTAAGAAACGAATACGACAGATAAGAATTTATTGCTTTAAAAGGTGATTTCTCAAGAGAATTCTGTGAGGAATATCAAACGCCCAAACAGACAGGATGTGAAGTTTATCATGATTTAGAGGTTGAGATTAGTACAGAAAAAAAATCATTTAATTATACATTTGTACATAATGAATTATTACGTAAGTTAGATCAACAATGTAAAGTAATAAAACGCGGCGAACATGATGCTAATGAAGTGCGTAAACCTGTAGCAAAATATCTTAATAACTATTAGCGCTACAGAAAAGTCGCAGACACATATTGTGGAATCATTAATTTTCGTTGGGTTCAATTTTCGTGGTTTTTACTAAAATGGCTATTTCGTGGGGACATAAATTCGTGGATTTTGATTTTTGAAAAGAAATACCTTATCTCCGCATTTGAATTCGTGGGGATTTGATTTCGTGGATGAATCTACCCACGAAATCCACGAAATTAAATCCCCAACGAAAATTAATGATTCCACAGTATATAAACAAAACACAATGTAACTTCAACTAAACGTAAGTGTATGAACAACAGGAAAATGGCGATCATCCGAATCCACCCTTTGTGATCGAGTGGTTAAGGTTTCTGACTAGAAATCACTATCTCCTTACGACTGTGAGTTCGTATCCCACTCATGAACAGACACATTTCACATCTGAGTAAGCTGCCCATCTAGTTTACGAAGGTTCGGTGGTTCCACCTAGTAGATGCACGTCTGTGATCTTCTTCGACTGTTAAAGCTAGATAAGTCGTCAAACTTTAATGTCTCTGACTGTTTGTGTTACGTTACGCCCAAGTGGAAGTAAATTTACAAATATAAATGAATGTCGAAGCTCACGAAGGACATACATGTATTCTTCTCTGCAATTTTGGTGGCACTGATTTACTGTTTTCACTGAACAGTATTGTTTTGTCATTTTCTTGCATCAAAATCATACCACACAATAGGGGATGATATCTATCTAAAATACATGTAGTTATATGGAAGAATTTTGTTTATTTACTTTTCCTACTTGCGATGTTTGAAAAGGGGGAGGGAAATATGGACTTACAGAGTTGTGCAATGTGGCATTGTGATGATGTGCACGATGGAATTACGGAGACATGCACAGTGGACTTTAATTCGAGCCTTTGATTGTTCTATCATATCAACAAATGTGTATTTCAAAGTGGTCTAATTTACGAATGGTCATAAATTCGGATATGACTGAACTTGTATATTTTAATTATACACTGGCTTTTTCCATCTTGCTGACCGATGAATATAAATGAAAATTGTATTGCCTGCTACCGTTGCATTCACAGACAATTTGTCAAAAACAAAATTCCTTTGAAGTTCTGGTTTCGTCGCGACAACAAGGCTGATTAGTTTATTAACAGTGGATAAATATTGATTAGATTACGTAAATGGCTTCATGCAAACTATGCAAACTGTAGGGTAGGAAATTATTACACACGTTTGGGTTGATACAGATCTATCAATGATGGTATCATTAATATGATCACAACCACCCCCGGGCTCTCCGTACCACACACGTCATGTCTTCGGGATAGAGAATAATTACTAGGAGCCTTAAAATGATATATTGGGCTCATACGTAAACATATGATTGAATAACAACCCGTGCAATTCCTGTGTGAAGCTTAATATGTTTTATTGGGACTTGCGACCAACAGTACAAGAAAAGCTAAAGAAAAACCACGCTGGATATACGTAATACATGTATACCATATTTTCAGACTGGAATGAATAAAGTATTCATGTACTGATTTCCCGAAAAAGCCAAGTACGCCCACGTGGTGGATGCGTACATAACTTGAGATCGAACCCAATGTTCCAACAGAGGTGATCGGTGGTCGAGTGGTAACGCACTGGATTACTAGTAATTAACGAAAGGTCGAGGGTTCGAATCTCGACTCCGCCTATTCATATTTCAAGGACACCTTTTCAGAGTCACCATCCAAGCTACCGAGCTAAATACTGTTATAAGAAAATCACAGTAAACGGTTGGGTGTGTATAAAGAACTAGGTAAAACTATATAAAATGCCCGGTTTTCCTGTATCTTATCTCGCTTGTCTCTAGGGCGACTCTGAAATAACCTTAGCGCTAAACATTTTTGAATGCTTTCGAATGAATTATAACATAGACTTTTACTCGAAGTGGAGTAAACACGGTGGTTTTTTATGGTGTTGGTCTATGAATGGCTCTCAGCTCCTAGGTCGGACATTTGATGTCGTGAACATGTGTTTGTACTTGGCGGCGATTTGTCATTGCATTAAAGACGCATGCAGTGAACTGAGCGACAAGTTCACGTGGGAAGCTAACATGATATCACATAGTCTGTAGCGCTGGTTGGAAATCAGGCAAACAATTTTAGATCGACTGACCGTCTTAATGTCGATCAAAATTCTATATACATACAAAAATACAACGAACCTCTTAAAACATACATCAACATCAAAGGAAAGTCGCGGCATGTTACACTGAAAATTCAACATATTATCGCGTTATGAACTTGCTATAATGTATTATCAAACACAATTTTCTGAGTTTATGAGACTCTACGGGAATTCTAGCATAAATATTTTGATTAAAATGGCGATAAATATATCAAGAATCATGTTACGAAGGTTACAGGCTCATTTGTTTATTTACAACAATAATTGCAAGATTTAATACGCATTTAGTGGCCTTTTATCTTCCTGTAATATTTATATGTGTTGTATTGTGTGGTATAAACACACGTAGGGAAAACAGAACCGTACAGGAAATCTGGATACTGAAAAATCCATGAAACATTAACCGTATGATTAGCATGCCACTGAATCAGACCGACTTTTAAAAAATGTGGTTTCAAATTCTGTTCGTGCTACCCTGACCCGCAAAGTTTATAAACAATCGTCTGGTCATTTCTAATTATATGCATGTGTGTTTATTACAGATTTTAGAAATAATAAGTAAGATTTAGATTGATTTAAGTTGAAACAAAATATTGTTACATTACTGAAGGAATATCTAGCGATTAAAACCAAGCATTTCTTGGTGTGGCCCTTACAGTCACAGACAGTAACAACGGACTTGTGATGATAAGTTCTAGTTAACTCTATTATAAAACAATTCAACCTAAAATTACCTTTACTATGATGAAAAAAGTCACAGAATTCGCTCCGTTTAACTATATAAATGTATACCATAAGCTTTAATCAGTTGATTGGAGACGAATTCTGCGACAATTTTTGTTTCATTTAAGGTTTTGTACCCATAATGTCCAAAATTATTATCTCAAAATGGAACGGACAGATTTTAGGAACCTTTATAATTTTTTAAGGTTCCTGTGATAGAAACTGATTTACCGCGAGATTTAAAAAAAACGATGAATATCCTTTGAATTATCGGCCCTTTGCATACAAGTCTATAGGAGTAGCCCATTTTTTCAAAGATTAAAGAAAAAAAGAGATCCGTTTTAACGAAAACTCACGATAGAAAGATAATTTGAGAAAGAAAAATATAAGTCACCGTGCAATATCTTCAAAAATTAACATTTTTCTAATTTTCGACAAGGGCAACAACTCTCACAAAATTTTCAAAATGTGTTGTAAAATAAATTAAAGTATCCATGGTAACATTCAAACAAATAAAGACAATTGGACAATGCTATCTTTGAAATATTAATTTTTTAGTAATATTGAGTGGGTGTGTAAAAAAATACAATCTAATGGATATAATACCTTGACGTAACTTGGGGGTAAATTTTGATGTCTTGTATAGGATGAATTACAATTTTACCTTCACATGTCCGTTACCACTGTCTGTGCGCTTATCATGCAATAGAAGTAAGAACAAGGCCAGTTTATTTTGCACTAGAATATCAGTGATGAGTTCAACGAAAGATTCTAAATGATATCATCGATATCTTTATTAACAACTATCTACAATGTACCTGTATCTTGAAAGTTCCTAAAAGACTTTCCTTTAACGTGTAAAACATTATTCTTTCCGTAATAAGATTTTGTTTACTGGACATTGGCTTGTCACAAATTGTTCTTTCAACTCAGATTTTGGTTGTGGTTTTAGTTAGTTAGCACGATCGAATTGATCCACGATAAGTCATGTGATGAAACAAACACACAAGAAGGTTGAAGTCGGAATGTCCTTTTCCCTATATATTCATATTTTTTGTCATCATGCATTAATTTTGTGTTTGTTTACAACATATTGACGAATTTAATCGTAGATGATTTTCCGATTGTTTTCGGTGGAGTGTACTGGGTAGACTCAGCCAGAATTATATGACAGACAGTAAGTAACAGTATTACTTGTAAGGTATGACCCGACATTGATATTAATTAAAATCGAGTCGATGTGGCAAGCTGATACGAGTTAAATCCACATAACCGTCTATTATGACAACGTTAGGTAGACAAAATAAATATCAGACTGATATTAAATAATAGTGTATATTAATGGCGACGACAAAAAAGCAAACATCTGTTCAAAATGTTGACTGGTCCATTCATCCTGTGGCACATACATCTGTATAACCAGGGATGCTATATTATAGCATCCCTGGTATAACTAACACGTTACATACTTTTTTTGATAGACCAATATTAATAATATTAGCACTAAAAAATGTTTGGTTCTGGTCACACATGTTCACTAAAAATAAGGCAGATAGGTCGAGGTTTTTTTTGACATTTGAAAGCGTTTACAAAGGTAATAAAGTTGAATAAACGATTTTCCGTTTCTCTGGCCTAATAAGTCTAGGGTCGCGGGGGGAAATAGCGCCTTTGTAGGTCGGGTGACAAGAAACAAGCAATCATAGTTTTATGCCCATGTACACTTTTCCTATAAAGAGACCATTTTCAAATCTCATTTAAGGAACAAATAGGACATATATTTATAGGTGTGTTTTGTAATAAGTCAATTTTATACAATCATGATGTGTTGCAAATGCATGTTTTCCCTATGACGGACACACAAATCGCATGCTCTGAAATTGATATCACACTAGATGACTCAAACGACTTAATCTTTTCTCCGAATAAAGCTATACATCGTTCACAATCGTAACTTAAAACAAAAGACAAGCTGAATTGTAAGCTGTGTCAATCAAATGAAATTTTAAGGCCCTGTTCATACTAACAAATTGCCAGCGGACCGATTCAAGGTAGAGTACTTGTGCGGTACTAAATCTTGTGTTAGTCACAGTTATTTCCCTTAGTTGCTTGCGAACTTTGAACGGGGAAAAATCAGTTTGTGAAAAAAAGTGAATTTTTTTTTTGTTTTCTACGAAGTTAATTAATATTTTCTGAAAAGTGATGAACAGAATAGTACTTTGTCATGTTATCATATTAGTTATACTTGCTGAAAGCGTTGTCACGAAAGACACAGGTATAGATATTTTTGTTTACGTAACTACTCAAAATTCGGACAGAATTTATTTCGGATATATCAAAATATGTACCTTGCTGAAAAGCTTAAACAAGTTTTATTCAATTTAAACCTATTGAAAACATTAAACAACATGATAGCTAAATGAACACAAAATACATTGTTGAATGTGTAGATCGGGAGCTGCGCATGATTAAGTTAGACTAATAAAGGACTTATTAATGCTTTTGTTTACTTAGCTTAAATTCAGAGTTTAGGACATGCATAGCTATAGAATATAATGGTTGAAGTCACTACTTAATTGGAATCAATTTAAATTCATTTTTATGGGAACACCCATGCCGGGCGTGGTTGGCAGGTGGGTGGACGGATGGTCCATCCACAACAGTGTCCGCTCTCTAATTCAAACAGTTTTATTCAGATCCTCACCAAACTTGATGGAAATGTTTATGGCCATGAGGTCTCCGTCATATTCGATAACCACTTCTTGCCCCTTGACGTTTTGAAAAAAAGAATTTTGATGGGCATATTATGTGACCTAGCTGGCATTCTTGTTAACAGATGTTTTTATTAGCATACATAATATGATTATGAAATCAATTTCCTGTAACATAGCATTAGATTGTATCAATAAAACTAACTGTTACACTAATTCATGCAATTTATGTATACTCACAGTGATTTTTTTCGCTATATTTACTGCCGAATATGGGCAGTTTCCCCTAGTAGAATTTCCTTCATTATTCCCCTAATATGGCCTGGAAATTTCCCCTAACAAGAAGTGTTTTCCACATGATCAAGTAAAAAGAAGAAAAATACAACAGTTTTCTCACCATTGTCACCAATTACAGTGTAGTAATATTTATATTTATGATTTAAACATCTAACTAATCACATACTCCATAGAAATAAATGATATTACATAATACCTACATGTATTTTTAAATTTGTTGCGCTAAATTTCCCCTTTTGATGGGCATGGGTAGAGAGAAAATTTTGGAAAAAAAAATCACTGACTCAGGCTTGTAACCTTGGGTTATTTTAGATGGTTTAATGTAGAACTGATATTCAATAACCACAACTTAGCTAGTATAAGTCATATTTATTAAGTATCTACATTAGCTGATAAACATTCTGATCTCAAATTACTTTATGAATATGAAAGTCTTACATTAATTTCATTGTTATGTTTGATCAGTATTTTCTCTGATATGAACTTGACTGTATACAATGATACTTGTTGGTTCAGGTTGTATTCAGTAACCACAGCAATGTATTTTGGGACTGATTTTGGGTAATTCCCAAAGCTGAAAAGTGTGTGTTTTTTCATTAAATTCATAAAATTTCATTAGAAAAATTCATTTTTGCTTGAAAACAGCTTTAGTAAAAATATCATTAAATTGACACACATGTAGGATAGCTCTATGCCTGTAACCACCAAGGTTATAACCTATTGATAATTAAATGTAAGCAAGAAATGTATGCTAAATGTCATGTTGTATTGTTCCCCCTTTTTCTCTTCAAGATGCTATTTTCCCCTTTCTAAGGGCCCCACCACATTTCCTCATTAGGTGAAAAAAGACTGTATTGGTGAAACATATTATTTTGCTTTTTTGGACTAAATTTTCTATATCAATTAATCATTTCAGGCTATTTTTGGCAAGTGACTGATTTTCACTATGATGCTAACTACAGTTCCACTGGTGACCCAGCACAAATGTGTCACTTTGGCAACAGAAGTGAAAAGGTCAACATTGGTAACTATGGTAACTATTTGTGTGATGCGCCATGGCAACTGATAACATCAGCGATTCAGGCCATGTATTCAATACATCCAGATCCTGATTTTATTGTATGGACTGGGTAAGTTTGATTACTGATTGAACATACAAGCAGGCTTATAATAATGTACATTCAATTACAGACATTTTAGACTGATTTAAAATCTGATCAGAAAATAATTGTAAATGTACAATTTTGAATTCAATAAACCTTATTTAGAGACCACTTCAATGTTACCACCATTTTATAAAAACCACTTTGTCTACACAAATCTGGTGTTCATGGAACGTCTAAAAATTATTTTAAAACAAAATCATTACAGAACTTGTGGTGGTTTCAGGGTTCAAACTCACAAACTTGAGGTCAGTAGTCCTAACACTTTACCCACTAAGCTAAGTTTACGTGTTTATTGATTTTACCTCAGCATAATACAAATCTGAAAGGAGGGTTGCAATAAAATAAACAAATGAATACAAGTACTAGGTTATATGGTTGAAAAAAAAGCATTCACAGTGGTGGTAAAGAAGTACAAAGTAATGCCATGGACAGGCTGTAATAAGAAAACAGCTATAATGCTTAAGCTATTACATCTTTACAATTGTTCTTTAGGGACAGTGTACCACATATTGATAACAAGGAACTTGATCTAGGAAAAGTTTATACTTTGATCGGCAATGTTACTGAAGAACTTATGACTGTATTTCCTAACACTACGATTTATCCGGTTCTTGGGAACCATGACCCTTATCCAGCTAATATGATGCCGTACAATGTTGATGGAACCAGCTATTACAAAGGGATTTTAGAGCGTAGTGGCTGGAATTTTGTTCTGGGACAAAATGAAAGTCGACAATTTCATAATGGTAATGAATTGGATTTTTAAAATCATTTTTATGTGTTTTATTATTACAGTCACTTGTGTACAAAGACCAGCCTTGTGAAAGACATAATATGACCTTTATTGACAGGTGGCCTTTATTCATTTTGTTCTAAATAATCAATGACGAAATTTTAAAAGAATGTCCTTTATTCACAGGGTGTCCTTTATTCACAAGGTGTCCTTTATTTGGAGGTGACTGCTAACTTAGGTTTGACTGTATATAGTAATACTTGAGGCTTTGGTTGATTTATTTTTGTTTCCTGTGAGATCTTATGCCAGACTAAGGTTAGGCATCAAAAAATAAAAATGTTTTGAAGACACTTGAGTTGAGATAGCTGCCTGTCCTGCTCTACAACACAAACAAAAGATAAAAACTCTGACCTTGAAATTACTACATTTGTTTATCAAAATGATAACATATCTTATCTAAAAGGGCAAATTTGATTATGACCAATTATGCTACCTGTACAAATTTATCATGCTACATAAACATGTTTGATATGTTTTCAATTGTTGAATTGAAATTATGACAATTTTTATCAATTAAAAGAAAACCTCTTAAAATGATTCAACATGAAGACAATTGCAGTAATAAGACCACCTTTTTTCAAACCAGATTTCTACATAAATTATCATCTGTTTTTAAACTTTATCAATGTTTAGGAGAATTTTCCCAAAATTTAGATCTTCTACTTTTAACTTATTATTAGTAGCTGCATATATATATATATGTCTGTTTATATTTACAAAATTCTAACTTGCTTTGACATTTTAAGACCATTTTTCTATTGTCCCAAAGTTGGTCTGAATGTCAAAGTTTTATTTCTTGTGTAATATGAGGAAGAAAACAAATTAACCCGATGCATGACTCAAACCTGCGACTTCCTGCTTGTTAGTTAGATGCTCTACTAACCAAATTAATTTGGCTGGATAATATCCCAGCCAATGTAGCAATACAAATACTATACAAATGTTTATACTATGCTGCTACAGCATAATATGACTTTACTGTATTTATCACATATTTCTTATAGGTGGCTACTATAGCTCGCAGATCTCTGAGAAGATAAAACTTCTAGGGTTGAATACAAACTTATACTATGATCAAGATAAGCTTACTGCAGATTTAGCTGACCCAGCTGATCAGTTTAATTGGATGGAGGAACACCTCAAGGCCTCAAGACATAATAATGAAAAGGTTACTGTTTTTATGCATAATATTGATAATTTTATAGAACTTATTGTCCCAATTAGTGTTAGCTGCTTGGTCATTTATAATGTTATACCCCCGTCACACCGGACTCACGTCCTTATTGCGTCCTAAACTGTCAAATTGAGGAAGACACTGATGGTCGCATTGATTTAATTTCTAAAATATATCCAGATTTCGGTCAACCGTCACACCAGGGTCATGTTCTCTGCCATCTTTGCCTGTACACAGCGCTCCTTACCACGTCCTTTGAGTTTCTGTTGAGTCCATAATGGGTCCCAAGGTCATCAGTCGAGTTCCTACCACATTGTTACAACAACCTCAAGGGGATCACAAGGCATCCTGAATCAGGACTTGGAACCTTGGCATTTACTTTGAATGTGTCCAAATTAAACGCTGTCACTCTGCGTCCTTAGGGTTTCAATGGCATTCTCTTGCATTCTCACCACGACCCAATGGCATCCGAGGCGACCCTGCTGCGTGCTGTTTCGCCTTTGGAACACAGTAAGGGCGCGAGTCTGGTGTGACAGGGGTATTAAAGCGTAAGAAAAAGAATTAGTTTGGCCTTGCTCGTTTCTGGTTACATACATTGTACTTCCTAAAAAGGGTAGGTAGGCTGGGATTTTTTTTATTATTGTTCTTGAAAATATGCACAAAGATAAAAAACTGAGAAAGCGGATGTACCATTCCTCAGACCTATTTAAAAGACCAGGGTCACAGGGAACAATCAGGATAGGTCAGGTAACCAGAAACAAACAATTCATTTTTTATGCTTAAGTGACTGGTCTTGGGACAAAGAACCAATTTGTCCTGATTGCTAAATGCAGCCTTGCTATTGGTCAATTTGAGCTCCATCTACATAACAGGGCTTATAACCAATCAATCTGATGCTTGGATTGATGGACTTGTTAGCTGACACTTGTTGACAGAATTGAGAATTAATTCTTTGTAGTAACATACACACATAGTCATGAATGCATTTTAAATGAAATCAACAAAATGTCAACAAAGGCTTTTAAAGATGACCTAAAAAATCAAAGACAGAAAGAGAATGCCCCCAGTACTGATCTCTATCTAATTCTTTTTTACATATTTACAAAATACCGTCCAAGGTCATTTTGATCAGTTTCAAACTTTTAACCTTTGTGCTTCCAAGTTCAAGGTCGTTTTGTTCAAATACTATCTGTTTGTATTTTTCTTTCTAGATGATCAGTTCTTTACGAGGACCTTTTGTATCAACTATATAACTCCATCATTGAAGCAATTAGACAATCCTTTTCATCAATGTCCAGGTCACTTATGAATGGATTTCTAATTTATATTTCAGGTTTTTATCATTGCTCATGTTCCGCCGGGCAAGTTTGAGCTTGGCGAAGGGTTGTCATGGTTTTACGCACCCTACAACAAAAAGTACCTCCAGTTACTGGAGAAGTTTTCCGATGTGATAGAAGCACAGTTATACGGTCATGAACATACAGACAGCTTTAGGTTACAGTTTGATGGTGAAGGTAAGTGTTTGTACACCATGATGATGTTTCTCTTATTGTTTATGGCTCACTGACAGGTCAAGGTTACCCCTGTCAAAAAGTTATTTATACTTCTTGAACTATTCATGAATCATGCAGGAATAGTTCTTGAAAAATTCATGTTTTCATGAATTCCTTTTAAAGGGGAATTTTATCATCCACTTCAGCATCATAGTATTGACATATAGTTTAATCAAACTAAGTAAGTTAAGTTGTTACAGTGCAAAAAGTGACAAAATGGATATTGACAGGATATGATGGGACAAAAAACATGCACAATAAAATATAATAAAACATTAGATTGATATCACTCACAAAAAAATAGCCGAAATAATGCCATCACAAAAAAAATCAATTATACAGTAATAAATTGAATTTGGAGAACAGTCTTAATTATCTCAAAATTATTAGGCTTTGCTTAGATTTAAGAATGTATATTCAAAGTTGACCAATCAGCTGCCAGCATGTGAGACTTGTTTGCTTACTCAGAGTTATCTCTAATCCCAATTTTTGAACAATTATCAAAGAGCTAACTCTCATTTCAGTTTTGTTCTTATTTATATACCCCCACTATAGAATAGTGGGGGCTATATAGGAGTAAATTTGTCGGTCTGTCTGTCTGTCAGGGATGTAACTTTGTCATTCAAGAAAGGATTTTAAAATAAATTACCACATATTTTAACCATCATTAGACTATGTGTTGTACGCATCTCCCATGGCTGTAGCTCCAAGAGTTCCTTAGAGTTCTGATGTCATAATTTTGGTCTTTTTGGCATCCCCGCTTCGGAACTTAATCATTCACTAATTTTGAAATAATTTAACACAAATATTAACTATCATTAGCTGATGTGTCCCGTGAATCTCCCATGGCTGTAGCTCTAAGGTCAAGGTCACGCTTGGAGTTCAAATGCCATAATTTTGGGTCTTTTTGCAATGTCCACTCTGTAACTTCGTCATTCATTGGAGGATTTTGTGATTACTTACAAACTTTTGTTAACCATTATTAGACATGTGTTGCGCTGTAGCTACAAGGTCACACTTAGAGCTTAAAGGTCAAAAATCAATATTTTATTTTGTGTCATTAATGGGTGGATTTTGGAAATACTTGTCAGAAGACCACCAATACGTGTGGATGTGTTTTGCAACAGATCCCGGTTTCATACTCCCCAGGTCAAGGTCACACTTTAAGGTTGGGTCTTTGTTTGTGTCTGCCTAGTAACTTTGTCTTATATGGATGGGTTTTAGAAATACTTGGCAGTAATGTTCACCAACATGTGACAATGTATCATGTGTTGGACCAAGGTAAAACTGCCTCTTAAAAGAAATCAAGAAATCTTGAAGTTAAACCTTCATATCTCAGATTTTAAACATTCTGTATCAAAAGCGTCATGTGGAGTATTCATCATTTCTATGACAGAGCTCTAGTTGCATACTAAGATCTTAGTGGAACACTAAACACAACTAACAAATGTTCAAAAAAAATTAAGATGATTGTTTATCTTTTCTGTTTTATTTGTGGCAGTTTGAATAGAGACATGTAACATACCGATGCTTCTTGGTTACCTACTAGTACTTACCTGTTTAAAGCTTTCATAACTGCACAAATGACTAAAAAATCATTTTGGACGTTTATATTTTAAGAAATTCTAACTGCAAAATGTCATATAATTAACCATAAACTGGGTATAGCTTCAAAACTAATGTAACACACTTTTTTAGGTAAACCAATTGGTACCATGTTTCTAAGCCCGGCAGTTACTCCCTGGAAAAGTACTTTACCTGGAGTCGGTGCAAACAATCCGGCTATCCGACTTTTCCAGTATGACAACCAGAACGGGGTCCTTAAAAAGTATGTCCAGTATTTCCTCAATCTGACTGAGGCAAACTTGGCTGATGACCAACCGAAATGGACAAAGGAATATGACACGTCTGATGTTTACGCTGTGGATGAGCTGAGACCTTCTGCAATGCATACCCTTGTTAAGGGATTTCATGAAAAGGAAAATGAAGCATTCAAGCATTATTTAGATTTTAACAGTGTAAAATGGAATGTTGGCCAGAAATGTAATGAAACGTGCTTTGCAAGGCACATCTGTGCTATTTCTGAATTGGACTTTGATAATTATAAAACATGCATATCGGGAGGTCAAACCACATTTGTGCCGATCATTACAAGCTCAACAGCAGCCCCTAAGGTACCTGGTTATTTATATTACGTAATAGGGTCTATGGGCGGAGTTCTGGTTGTGTTAATGATTGTGATCAGTTTTATGTGTATCAGTAAAAAACGTGGCATACATGCCCCAAGATATGCGAAGTTTGGGTCCATGAATATTAATGCGTAAATTTATGAACTTTTCAAAGATGTTGTGTAAATCTGTATGTCATACCAATTTACTGATTGATTCGAATGATTGGAATATTCTTACAAAATACAGTCAATTCAGAAATAACAGTCACCTGTATGTAAAGGCTTTTTGCCTATAAATGTCAATCAATAATTGACCCTTTTATTATATAATTGACCAAAATACACCTCAGAATAGGGGCGGGCCATAGATGCATAATGGCCTTGTTTCTTCTCCTTCTCCAGTGTTGTTAACTGTATATAGATGTGTGATAACTTCATAAGGTTGTGGCTGTGCTCCAGTGGTTAGCACGATGATTTATAACCAAGTAGGTTAAACCCTTCCATGAAAATTTGATTATGTTGATTTTAATTATCACATGTGTAGAAGTTGCTGGTGCTATGTGGAAGTGGAAGTTAGTACTGCTTAGCATACTGTCCAGGAAAACTTATTAGGTGAATTTGCTGCCGTATATAATAGGTATAAAAACAGCATTAAAGCCAAATGAATGAATAAAAGATAACGTTATGGCAAACAACAGTTTTGTATAAAAAGACACCTCAACTCTACAACTACAAGCTTTTTTATTTATACCTTTGTAGTTGACATTATGTTATAAGATTTAACTAATAATTTTACCTTCATAAAAGAGGCCAGTTCAGTACTACTTGTGTTTCAAATGAGAGACTTGTCAATACATCATTCTTTTTTAAACCATTTGTGCAAAAACCTGATCTTATTATTGTTAGGATTATTATCAACTGCATTCTCAGACGATAATTTTTCTATGTGCTCATAAACAATGTTTTTAAGAAATCAATATCTAAGTCAAACCTTACAATATTGTTATTTCAAGACTGTTAAGTGATCAGGACATGTATAACCTTAATTTATTGTGTTGTCTGGTTTTCACATAAATGTGTTTTTATTGTAAACCTCAGCAAAATATGTTGTGAAGAACTTTTTTATGTGCAATGAAGAATGCTTATTAACAAAGAATGTGCCTTAACTTGATTTACTTTTTGTATTGTATTTATTTTTGATGATTAAATTTCATATGTATCTGTTTTCAGAGTTTTACTCACAGAATGTTATGTATGAATTGGCCTCATAGTCATACACTACATGCATATTTGAAATACAACGTTCTAGGGCATTAAAAAATGTATCTGGTTGGCCAAGCTACTCTAAGTTTTCCTGGCAATCCTAGATTCTTTATTAGACCAAAGGAATGGTATATTCACTCCCCAATTGTTTTACATTTTTTCACCATTCCATGAGCAAAAATATAAAAAAAAACAGAAGTAATCAGAAACAAACATTTTTTAGGCCCAAAAGCATTATATCTAGCAGCATGAAACCTATAGGACTAAGTCCTAACAAATCACTGTGCCGAACTTGACAAGTGTATTTCATTAGTTATGATTTCAATGCATGTAATATCACCAGACACAGCTTTGTATGGCTTTTCACTTCGTAACTTCTAACATCTCTTCAACCCTTGTACACCTGATAGAGTAAGTCATTAGGGGTCACCAAGATTCATGTCACATATTTCAGGGGTCACCAAACATTATAGTTACATGATCCAGGGTCACAAAATATTAAATACCATGATACAGTGTCACCAAATATTAAGTACCATAATGCAGGGTCATCAAACATTTAGTTACATGATCCAGGGTCATCAACCATTTAGTTACATGATCCAGGGACACCAAACATTTAGTTACATGATCCAGGGACACCAAACATTTAGTTACATGATCCAGGGACACCAAACATTTAGTTACATGATCCAGGGTCATCAACCATTTAGTTACATGATCCAGGGACACCAAACATTTAGTTACATGATCCAGGGTCATCAAACATTTAGTTACATGATCCAGGGTCATCAACCATTTAGTTACATGATCCAGGGACACCAAACATTTAGTTACATGATCCAGGGTCATCAACCATTTAGTTACATGATCCAGGGTCATCAAACATTTAGTTACATGATCCAGGGTCATCAAACATTTAGTTACATGATCCAGGGTCATCAACCATTTAGTTACATGATCCAGGGTCATCAAACATTTAGTTACATGATCCAGGGTCATCAAACATTTAGTTACATGATCCAGGGTCATCAACCATTTAGTTACATGATCCAGGGTCATCAAACATTTAGTTACATGATCCAGGGACACCAAACATTTAGTTACATGATCCAGGGACACCAAACATTTAGTTACATGATCCAGGGTCATCAACCATTTAGTTACATGATCCAGGGTCATCAAACATTTAGTTACATGATCCAGGGTCATCAAACATTTAGTTACATGATCCAGGGTCATCAACCATTTAGTTACATGATCCAGGGACACCAAACATTTAGTTACATGATCCAGGGTCATCAACCATTTAGTTACATGATCCAGGGTCATCAACCATTTAGTTACATGATCCAGGGACACCAAACATTTAGTTACATGATCCAGGGTCATCAACCATTTAGTTACATGATCCAGGGACACCAAACATTTAGTTACATGATCCAGGGTCATCAACCATTTAGTTACATGATCCAGGGACACCAAACATTTAGTTACATGATCCAGGGTCATCAACCATTTAGTTACATGATCCAGGGTCATCAACCATTTAGTTACATGATCCAGGGTCATCAACCATTTAGTTACATGATCCAGGCTCACCAAACATTTAGTTACATGATCCAGGCTCATCAAACATTTAGTTACATGATCCAGGGTCATCAAACATTTAGTTACATGATCCAGGGTCATCAACCATTTAGTTACATGATCCAGGGTCATCAACCATTTAGTTACATGATCCAGGGTCATCAACCATTTAGTTACATGATCCAGGGTCATCAAACATTTAGTTACATGATCCAGGGTCATCAACCATTTAGTTACATGATCCAGGGTCATCAACCATTTAGTTACATGATCCAGGGTCATCAAACATTTAGTTACATGATCCAGGGTCATCAAACATTTAGTTACATGATCCAGGGTCATCAACCATTTAGTTACATGATCCAGGGACACCAAACATTTAGTTACATGATCCAGGGTCATCAACCATTTAGTTACATGATCCAGGGACACCAAACATTTAGTTACATGATCCAGGGTCATCAAACATTTAGTTACATGATCCAGGGACACCAAACATTTAGTTACATGATCCAGGGACACCAAACATTTAGTTACATGATCCAGGGACACCAAACATTTAGTTACATGATCCAGGGACACCAAACATTTAGTTACATGATCCAGGGACACCAAACATTTAGTTACATGATCCAGGGTCATCAACCATTTAGTTACATAATCCAGGGTCATCAAACATTTAGTTACATGATCCAGGCTCACCAACCATGTACTCATAGTAACATGATTCTGTGATAATCCACCTCATAGACATGCACGTGATGTAAACAGAGGTCGGTGCATAGAAAAAATAAAGAATGACGATATTTTATTATGTGCGACTTCATCTACGTTCCAAACGACGTGAGTACACAAACTATATAGCGCCCTATCTGTCATATTAAAATACAAAAAATAACAGACACTGTTGTGCAATTTGCACGACATGTTGACTAATGTGAGTGCACATTGTTGAAACAATGCGGAAATAAATTCCATATCTTGATCATAATAACATTACAATATTCAATACACACAGTGTTGAACGACTATTACTTTTAAGTGAAAAGACTGCAAACATGGTTGAATTCACCTAGAAAAAAAAAGTTTTCTGTACCCATTTGCCATCGCATAAGGCGACTGTCGTACCACTGAATGTTAGGCCGCATTTTTGCAGCATTAAAATTATGTTGTAATTTGTACATGATGCAAGAAAATGCATATATAAGGGTTTTTGTTACACGATGTCCGTAAGGTTTCCACAGAGTACTAAGAATATCAACTCCACTCCAGTCTGACATCACATGCACATAGAAATCAAAGTTCGTGCCAATTTTGGAAGACTCCCTAGACGCAATGTATTGAAAAACGGATTTCCCCCTATTCTGTCCGTTATACAACCATATTCACAAATAGGACCAAATACTTCACGTGTCTCTGCTGTTTGAATAGTCTTGTCTTTTTAAAAATACAAAATGGTGATACATTGAAGTATTTTTTGTTAAATGAACATTTAAATAACAAGTGTTTGTATTCTATCCGACTTTTCAGCTTCGAAGCCGTTCATCTTCAAATCGGTATCCGTGTACGTTGTAAAGCCTTTAATTACTCTCAAATGAGCAAAATGACTTTTTACACTCGTAAACCAATCGATATATTAACAAATGATTGATTTACGACCTGGTTTGAAGTAGCATACTGGTAATTGAATAATGTTCATGCACGTGTTTGAAGAACATGATTATTGCAAGACCTTAGGATACGATGTCGTGTTTTCATTGCACGGCTTTAGGCGAAAAATGCGCATCACTGTCATTTTGTCCCCGTGTCTTCAAAGCATGCTAGAACAACCGTCTCGTGTATATGCTAATTTCTTTTAGCAACTCGGCTAACAGATATCAATTTTGCCAAGAGGTGAACATTTTAACATATGTCCCCGGTCTGCATAGTGTCTGTGTAGATTACTGCGGGAACCTTTGTTTAAAGTTACTGGTTTTAATTGCCAATCAGGGACTTGCTTTAAATAATGTCACCCATACCGATCAAAGATGTTTTGAAGTCCATGTCATGTTTTATTTAAATAATTTGTTCATTACCCATTTATTCTTGACAATACCATAATTATCTGCATCAAACAATAGTACAAAGGTATCTGTTCTGGTCTGACTGGCGCAGAGCGACTCCAAAGAGAATACAATCGATGTGCATGTATATAAATTATGAAACAAAGTAAACAATGTTTTTATTGTAAACAACGTACATGTACATGTAATTCTATTTAATATTCTCGCAAAGTTAATTACATAAGTAGGTATATACTGATGATATTTCTGTATATTAAAGAGTTAAATTTTGTCTACGATGTATATGTATATGTACGTCGTCCGAATTATTTTTATCTTAACATTTTCTGAATGTTTATAAACACACGGACGAACGAACTAAACAATTTAATTAAAGCTATGCGTGAACAATGTATACACTATACTTTCGCTTTTAAGAAAATCTAGACAACAATGTGTTCCTTATTGCACATACAAAAAGAATCACAGCTCATGAAACTATATTTGAAATCGTCACTCGGTTAAAATCATGACTTTTTGTTATAATGTCATTCAATACAAGCGTATTCATTTTATTGTTTTATCTAATTAACAGGGTTCGTGTGACTCAAGATTAAATTTCACTCGACAAAAGATCCGATAAACGATACAATATTACTTTTAAATGGTTAGTTTAGTCAATACCATTGTCAGCACGATAAATGGAAATAACGAAATCTATGAAAATTAGAAAATGTAAGAAATGAACTTGACTTAATAGATATTTAGAGGGAAGCGTTTACATGGAAGACGAAATAATATCAGTGTCTGATTAAAATAAAAAAACTATTCAGACATTTTTTTACTACGCTGAATTTTGTTGGATTAACAAAAAGAAAATAAGAAGAAAAGGCAAGGCGAAATAATGGACGGTGGAAGTACGTATCTTATATTTCTTTATAATTTCATAATTATCTGAACAAAAATTGACTTCGTGAATTATTAGAAATATCACATGTTCCATATACATAAGAACAAAAGACATATTTTGGTAAGGATTGACATTAAATATGCGATGTTCTACTTAACACTAATGTTGCTATAATTATATTGCTCAACATTGTCAGTGGAAATCTTAGAATATCGAAATGAACAAGTAACGGTTTTTTTCAATGAATTGAATTTTGATAATTGGTGTGGGCTTTGAAACAGGTTGGATTCGTACGCTTGGTATTTTAACAATCCTCTGAATTTGTCCCAATTTAAACCTCGTAATGCTTTTACATTGGACGTAAAACATGTTTTTTTCTGGTTATTATTATGTTCCTCATGTTCATGGGGTAGGTAGTTTTTTTTTATTTTTTCGTTATTCTTGAAAGCGTTCGGAAAGGTAAAACAATGATCGAGGCAGATGATGTACCATTCCTCGGGCTAATAAAGTCTAGGGATGGCGGGGAAAATAGGGTAGGTTGGGTAACCAAGAAAAAACATGTCTACGGATTATATGAGATACGAATGACATTGAGAGTAACATCCTCGGAAAAAATACTGTTGTATAACAACGGTGCCCATGCAGTAGGTCTAACCAGTTTTCCTGAATAAACGTAAACCACCTTTCTGATTTTACGCCTGTTTTCAGTGTATTATTGTAATATAACGGTGCCCAGATAGGTTACCAGTATTCCTGGATTCTGTACCAGCACTAATCTGGTTCTTCGCAAATAACTAACAATATCTCCACATGAACCTCTTGGATTTGTGATGAAGGACGAATGACGTACCTTAGGTGCGATGTCTTCACTACTGGAACGTCGCTGAGAACAAGTCCTGTACCCAGGATTCAAATGGACGGGTGGCTACTCAAGCAGCACGCTGCGGCCACGGTCCAGTGGTTAGTGCGATGTTTTTGTAAGTAGCCGATCCATGTTCGAATCCGGGTCGCGGCAGATCATTCCATTCTATAAAATATTACCAAAAATATTGATTTTCCTGCATATGTGGAAAAGTTGTCGGTTCCTTGTGGTCCGGAAATTTAGTACAAGTTAGAATACAGTCCATGAAGACTGTTTACGTGAATGGGCTGCTCTATATAACTGGTATCATTGAAAACGGCGTTGAACAAATTGAAACGAAAACACAAGAATACTTACGGGTAGTGACTAACAAAGCAGTTTAAGTTTTAAAAGGACCAGATGTCACTCTAGTGAATGATATTGTATCATCTATTTCCTATTTGAACAGATACAGACACAGGTCGCATCATAGGCAATATGATGTGGAACGATATGGATGTTGATGACAATGGTAAAGTATCGGTTAACGAATTTGGAAGATGTCTGAGACAACAAGGTGTAGACATTTCAGATTTTAGAATCCTTAAAGCTGTAGCTGACGAGGATATACGTGCGTATTCTATGTCACCTTTATCACCTACATTTGTATGTATAAGATGCAATTTGTTTTTACCTATATCTTATACGTACATTTGTCTTTGACTCTCGTTAAAAGTTTAACCCATCAATTCCAGACCTTACATCTTTTTTAATCTCATTTTCTCCCTTGAATAGTCATATGAAGACTTGTATCTTATAGAACTTCAGTTTATTAATTTTTACATTCTCAAATTTCTATTCTATGACCCAATGGCAGAGTCATATTCATTAACCAACACCTTTGTCTCCTCTTCATACAAATTTCAAGTTTTGTCAGTCACCTGTTCCAGTTCGCAGATACATTGCTTTACTTAGATAGGTTCAAGCTAGTCTTGTAGCCTTTCATGTAAAATCTAGCTACTAAATATGTCACACGTACACGTATGGTATGAGACTACATAATTACGATAAACAATATAATTTCAGCTGAAGTAAACATAGACCACGAAATGTTTGTTAATGTCAAAGAACGGCTGTTGCGGGAATTTGCGAACGAGGTATGTAATTTGCAGAATCTAGAAATGTAACTTTGCCTGAGACTGTTTGGAAGATTTTGCTGATTTATTATTCCTAAGTTCATGTATATATACATTGTATGAGTGTGTGCTACCGAATATTTGTTTAGCCACAGTGGTGTTTTAAATTCAGTATTCAAACGCATATGTAACGAAAATGACCGTTATTTTGTTCTGTACGTTATCTCGTATTTTAACAATCTAATCATATTCGACACAGTTCATATACTAGCATCAAACACAGTACAGACAATAGACAGGGCGCATGATTTCCAACCTTGTGGTATCATGTTTGAGATCTTTACAAATGGAATGCTGTTATTGTTGTTGGGAATTAAGATATTCCACCTGCATATGTACAAGGTTCGTAGGAAGCAATTGCAAGGGGAGGGGTAATTTTAAATATCGGCTACCCCCCCCCCCCCCTCACACCCTAGTCCTCTGGTACCTACGGCCCTATGGGGTACCTCGTTATTCTCGGCTCATTTATTAATACAAGTAAATCGTAGAAAATTGTTTTTACATACAGGACTTATTTAAGAATCACAAGTCCTGTATTGCATTGCACTGGTAACATTTTGTTGTATACAGTGTGCCCTCATATTAAGACCACCTTACATTTAACCTCATCAGTTCCAAAACTACTTTTGCAGGAGCCATTGTCTCCAGAAGAAAAACTACGAAAATACAAAGGTGAGTCAACGTGCAATGTTACATACATGTATATACATGTTGTACTTAAATACATATTTGATATACAAAATTAATGTACATGTACATGTGGTCTTATTTAAAATGCTCGTCAACATTTGACGTATATTATATTCATAACAATGATAATAAGAAAGAGGTGTTCGGGTAAATACTAATAGATACACTGTGTTCAATTATTCAGTGCATCCTTATTCACTTTGAACATGATTCTCTGTGTAGCAGTATAACTGCAAATGTCCAGCTTTGTGTCTTGCCATTAACTATATACTACTAGTAGTATGTTCATTTCAGCGAACTATTTGGATTTATGGAAAGAACATTCAAAGTCAAAGGACGAACAAGGGGAGATTCCATCAGCAATGCTTCCAAACGTAGTCTTTTCTGAATGCAACCCAACAAGACAATTAATTGACGCATTAATGACTATCAAAAGTGACGGTACGTTTTATAAGTTTTGCATTTTACACATTTAATCAAGCAAGAATATAAGGCACTGTTACTGGCAATCATGTGCCTCTAAGTTTATTAAATATGGTGGCTGATTTATGCCATTTCATAACTTCGTGTGTTCGCCCCCAAAAGTCGAAGCACGCCGACACGAACACAAGATAAATTGATCATTTGTCGTGTCTTCGCCTTCGACCTTAGAGGGCAAGCACACAGAGACACGAAATATTGAAGGCGAAATAACGAAATTTTGATAGGCGAACACACGAAATATACTCTTGTAGAGTTTCGTGTCGGCGGGTATGAAATCGTCGTATCAGCGCCCTATATTTGTCGTGTGTTAGTGTTTTCGCCTCGAAAGGCGAAGACATGAACACACGATAATGTGCAAGGTTTGGTGTCGTCGTGTCTTCGCCTTCCGGTAGACATGCGCAGAACAATAAATCTAGTCCATCGTATAATAGTCTTGCAATTCAATAATATGTGTAATGGTTCTGCGCATGTCTACCGGAAGGCGTAAACACGACGACACGAAACCTTGCACATTATCGTGCGTTCGTGTCTTCGTCCTTCGGGGCGAAGCACGCCGGCACGACGACACGATAATGTGCAATGTTTCGTGTCGTCGTGTCTTCGCCTTTCCACGCGAAAACACGAACACACGACAAATATAGGGCGCCGATACGACGATTTCATACCCGCCGACACGAAACTCTACTAGAGTAGATTTTATGTGTTCGCCTATCAACATTTCGTTATTTCGCCTTCAATATTTGATCATTTGTCGTGTCTTCGCCTTCGACCTTAGAGGGCGAACACACGACTAATGATCAATTTATCGTGTGTTTGTGTCGGCGTGCTTTGACTCTTGGGGGCGAACACACGAAGATATGAAATGGCAGAAATCAGCCACCATAATTAAACTATCATGAATTGTCTTAAGAGTGAGAACGTCTCAAAGTTTGCCTAATTCCCCGCCACAAAAGAAGCACATCTGAAGCATATCGGAAGTACAAATGAAGCTTCCCCCTGGAGTATCAAAGAAGTACTTTTAAAGTCTCCTGCTTCAAGAGAACTTCACAGATACAGATAAAATTACATATATGAAAGTAATGGAGAAGCGTATTTGAAGTCCCGTCCCAATTATGTTAATTAGCGCTTCAGATGTGCTTCAGTATGCAAATTAGGTTGAAGCGCATTTGAAGTCCCTTGTCAGAAGCGCCTTTGAAGTACAAACAGAAGCGCGTCTGAAGCACCTCAAAGAAGCGTCATTGAAGCGCCTACTTATTTGAAGTCCCTGTTTGAAATTATGTTCAGACCATGCATCATGCTAAATCATGAAATGCCTGATATGCCATGTCTGCATCATCAGACAGTATTCAGAAAAAGTATTCAGATATAATTCAGACATTTCTAAGACAATACTAAAAACTATATTCAGATATTGTACATCGAGTTCACTCAGACTATATTCAGAGAAATATTCAGAAGTTTTTCAGACATGCAGAGCCAGTCTTCCTTAAATAATTTAATTATACTTGGAAAGCTTAACTTAACAATAATAGCAGTTTGATCACATTATAAGATGGGGATTAATTATGTATGTACCTAACTACAACACAGTCAAATTGCAGCCTCTCAAGTGTTTCATCACACCCCACCCACTTGGTTTTATCATAATTGTCTCTAAATAAATATGAAACTGTCATGTTAGGTTTTCTGTAGGTGTAAAACATTTATCTATACAAGAACTTAATAACCAGTACACTTACCAGTGTATTAACATCATAGTTTTAGCAGTTTTTCCATTTTCATTATTGGCGCACTTTTTCTGATTATAACAGTCAGCCATTTTTTGAATTTACACCATGTGACCTGTGATGTCATCAAACATCATCATTCCTTTAAATATACTGAAGCGCTTATGAAGCCCCTCCTTATAAGAAATAGATAAAATCAATCCATCCCAAAGTCTATGAAGTACTTCTGAAGTCCCCGTGCGCTTCGGTGGAGCGGGGGACTTCATCTGAAGCATGATCAAGAAGTATGAAAGAAGTCCCCGGGACTTCAAATGAAGCGGGTCTTTAAATTTTGCAGCGCTAATGAAGTACTTCTGAAGTACGATTGAAGCAGAGGCTTTAACCAAAGCCTCTGCTTCATTTGTGGCGGGGTAAGTGTGTTAAAATGTCTGTAGGATGAAAATGGCAATGAAAATTTCAAATGATATATTCCTGAATAGAAAAGAAATACATGTACATTTTTGCATCTAAGATGACTTTTAAGAATTTCCACAGCCTTCGATGCAGAGCACACGGTACTACGCTTTTCTACAACCGCCATGCAAGTGTTAATGTTGTTCCCGTTCCATATGCTTTCAATACTTTTGATTTATGTTTCCCCATCTGATCACCAAAAGTAGTTCAGCAATATAGTCAGGATTACCTACCCCTTTTATATTAGTCGTTTACGAGTGTACAAAGCACGTAATATTTGAATTTGTATAAAATGCCATTGAATTGAAAAATTGGAACTACATGTATTTTCGTAAGCGGAAGGTTAATGGAAGCTCTTCGGTATGTAGGGGAAAATCCCGACCGACTGTTGAGAAATGGTCTTAACCTTGTGTTCGTACCGAACAACGAAAATGGGGGAAAACTCAAAATGTCAATGCGCAAGGAAAGGCAATGATTACAAATGTATTATAGTGGTACCCCTATTTAAAGGGCCGACCAAGTTGACTTATGAGACACATATCGTTCGTGCGCACAGTACCTCCCGAATTACCTTCAATTTACTTTACAGGCAGTGAAAGTCTGAAGTTTGCAGAATTCTGTGAAATACTGGAGAACTTACCACAATCTGGTATGATTGATGAGAAAACTCTCCTGAAAGCTTTCCAGACTGAAGATACGGACGGCAGTGGTTCCATAAGTCGAACTCAGCTTTACTCATTGCTGATAGAAAATGGAAATGATCCACTAAAGAAAGAGGAGGTGGATGAGATGATGGAAGATTGTGGTATGGGCGACAGATTCAAATATACAGGTTTGTTGGATGGTTCAAGTTGGGACTACTTGTACGCAATATCGTCTGATCTTTAAAAATGCATCCAATTTTATCCGCAAGATACAGAAGAGCACTTCACACCCCTTATCTCACATTTTAATCTCAACTATTTCCGAACTCGTGTTGGCTCGAACACTTGTAACTGTCAAAGTAT
This sequence comes from Lutraria lutraria, assembly GCA_964023205.1. NCBI lineage: Eukaryota > Metazoa > Mollusca > Bivalvia > Venerida > Mactridae > Lutraria > Lutraria lutraria. Next base: position 5,344,092 of record OZ026838.1, read on the forward strand.
AAATGGAGTTATATTTAATTACATGTAGTATAATTTAAGTTGCTTAATTATAATATTTTACCACAGCGTGCAATTGGCGATGCACAATTTTATATGATATTACGATGTAAGTGATCGTATACTTGTATTTTGTATTTGCAGATTGGATTCAAAGAGTCATTACTATAAAAAGTATGTCAGAAAAATAAAAGACAATTAATGCTACTCAAAGATGGAAAATGTTCCTCGATATTTGGAATGCAGCTATTCTGTGATATTTAATTAACTAATGTATGATGAACTCTGATTTAACTGAAAAGATTTTTTGCGACATCGGATGACGTTGGCAATTTCTGTGTCGTATTCTTACTTTATTGTTTAAACAACCTGTAGTTATGTGTGTAAAAATGTGATAACTTTTAAACTGATATCTACATCTTTGTATGTTATCAAATGAGTAATAATGTTCATTCTGAATACATTTTATCATAGGAGCTCTAAGTCAGGAATTGTTTTTTTTCGGAAATTTTGCACTTTTCACGTGTAATATTACCCAAACTTTAATAACTCGGTCGTATTTTGTCCAAATATTGACTTTTGTAAATTACTTGAAAACGGGTCGGGTTATCTGAAAAAAGAGAAGGAGTGACATACGCCATGTTATCCGCAACAAACGCCAAGAATGACTTGAAATTCACACCTTCATGAATGGAATTAAATGAGTATAAAGTATCAATGTTTGTTTCTTGTTACATGCTCGTTAAAATTAGGACGGAATGGTGATGAAATGAGAAAATAGATGTACTGATCTTTGGCTCTAATAAAATGTTTAGGGTCGCTAGGAAAAATTAGGGTCGGACGTGGGGTAACCAAAAACAAACATTTTTATGTCTTATTATTTCTGAATGTTCAAATTGTACATCATACTTATATATTTTTGTGTTTGAACAATAAAATTATGAAACTGGTGGGCTGGAAATGTTGTTTTAAAGATTGGATAAAGACGATGTTCGACACTGTAACCGCAATGCGCATAACAAACCAATTTCAATATGTTCACCCCTACTATACGGTGGCTCTTTCACATTTTTGTGATCTGTTAAATATATGAGCCATCGACAGGTCCGTTATAGAGCCCTCGAGCAAAACACAGGTAAGCATAATTTATAAAAGTAACACGCTTGTTTGTCAAAAATCGAAGAATGCTAAATAAAAACGAATAAAACGAAATGCTCGATATTTTTCAAATGTGATTGAGCCATCAACAAGGTGCTGGCGCCATCGGCAATGTGATGGAGCCAACACCATCACTGTTTAGTAGCTTGGTTTAAGATTTTAGTTACAATATCTAATAGCGTTATATGTACTTAAATGACAACACTGATACAATATTGTCAGTTCACTGATCCGGCTCAGGGATATCATACATCACATGATATACATGTGGGATCCCTGTCCAGCTCTATGTTTCCAAGGATTACATGCGATGGTTCTATATTAAGTAGAACACACTTTTCACCTGTCCTGTCTCGAATCTAATTAATATGAAATTAATGAAATACATCGGAAACTTAAGAGTTACCGTCTGTTAACATGAATTTGATGTTGGCTCCGGATTCTTCAGATATTTACAACACGAGATAGATCGTATTCTAAGGGAAATAACTCGAACATGTTTATAGACAACTGCAGCTTATTCAAAATACGCCAAGAGCATAATGCGGCTATTTATGATAAAGCTTGCACAGTACACGTATCATACATATATGATATTAATACCAATAATGTGGAATTACTGCAGATGTAAGAAAATGCGTATTAATCAGTAGATTTTATTATTTAATATTATATGCGGTATTATTATTGAACTCTTGCGCGAGTTCAGTCCCTTTATCTTTTAACGCCATTTGTAAAGCGTGATAAATATGGCTTAGGTAAGTGGCAATTTAAATTTGTATTTTACAATAAACTGCAGCAAACTAATCCTAGACACATAAAAAACACTTACACTATAGCTGTGTTATTATGTCAATAACATGCTTCCTTGGTGCAATTTCATGTTGACTTACCTGTTACTGCGCGCGCGGGGTCCCAATCACATGTGACTGTGCGTGTTTTTAGCGAGACGCAAGTGTTGCGCCGGAATGCATAAGTGGCACCTTTTTGGCAACAATATAAATAGCTTAGCAGCTTCAGGAGTTATAATTCTACTTGACTGGCATGTTAGCACGTTTTTTACGTTAATTAGTTTAGCAGGCCCGTAGGATGCAATTTAGTTTGGGAGGGGGGACCAGTTATCGATTTATTTGATGACAGGGAGGTGGATATGTAATAGTCCCTTTTAGAACCATTACAGCCTAAAGTATTGGCCCCCAGTTCTTTTAAGGCCCTGCTTTGTGAAAAAAAAGTGTTTGAATCTATAGGTTTCAGTTTTTAGGGTCAAATTTGGGGGGGGGGTGAACTGATCTGGGGTCAAATTAGGCCCACTCTTGTCAGAAAAGTTTGTTATTCCTCTATACGCAATATATTCCCCTTCAATTTAATTTTATTTTTCATAGGGGATTCAGTTTTTTTACAAGTTCATTAACATCACTATTGGTAGTAAATACCTTATTCTGCTACTGTTTTATGTGTAAATAAGTAGAATAAGTTGAACATTGCAAAAATTGTAGTTATGCATTTTTCCTAATTTTGATTAAAACACTGCGAAAATTCCCAATCCCAAGGGTATGGGTCATATTCCCAAAATACCGAGAAAAAACCCTGAATTGACTCATTTAATTATTTATAAAAATAGCTTAATCTGTCTGTAACCCTCCAGGTTAAAATGTTAACAATTAACTGAACTTTGTGAGAATATATTTACCTTTTGTTGTTGTTTTGTCCTCTAACCTCTAAACACTATTATTTCACTTTCTAAGAACTGCAGGCCAAACTTTCCTCTTATATTGTTTAAAAAACCTTTGTACCTGATTGGTCAGTGATTTTACTCATTTTCAGACTTAATCAAGCGAAAAGGATTCAGTACCATTTCATGCGACAAAATATAACATAAATACCAGGAAGTAAATGGAGAAATTTTCAAAAGGTTTTGATAGAAAATTTTCTTTGAGTTACCTTTAATTTATCTTTTTTTCAGTACATTCCATTACTCATTGTGGTGTGTAATGCTCATTAATTTTCTTGTTATAATTACATGTAGTACTGATTGGATAATTATCGATGAAAGTTATACATAAATTTATTAGCTGCTCTTATCTACGGTAAATGAATTGCCACTTTTCAGACTGTGAAAGATAAATGCCCAATCAAGACATATTTTGTGTCTGAAACTGTCTACTTAGCTTATAAAACTTGGCAATTACTTTTAGAATGCAGAGAACAGGTTTGTAGTATTTGTGTTCCTGTTAGGGCATTAGTTTGCTGAAATACATAAACTTTTATTCTTGTGTTTAATCAGGGGCACCAAATGCCAGGTTCATATAGAAAGCCCTCCTTGGTAAAACCATGGACTGACCATACATAAGCTGGCTGGACAACTTCCTCACAATTTTTCCCATGGGGGGTTCAAAGTCAACCATGAGGGGCTAGCAGGGCCCTTAAATCACATTTTAGGGGACAGGGGCCAGGGGCCATCAGAATGGAATTTCGGGTCATTTTGAAGAAAAAAGGGAATTTTGTCTTTCAACATCGATCAATACTTTCAGTAATGTAATTATATTTACTTAAGAAAAGAGGCAATTTCAAGCTTTAGCAACAGCTACTGTTTTTCAGGGCATAAGTTGTGCCCTAAAATACAAACACAAAAAGGTTCCCTGTGAGTTTTGTTTTAAGAAAATGAGTAAAAATGTATATTCATTGAGGAGGGGAATGGGGCTGAATTTCTGTCCCTGAAACCATGAAATGAGGGCCCTGACTAATAGTCTGAGGTTATGTAATCAACATTTACCTTCCCTTGACCATGTGACTGCATGTTGATGGTGAACAGATTTTTTTTTCACAGAACCATCATTATAGATTCTGAGACTGTATATCACACCTGATAACTATCTTTCTCTATAGTTATTGACTGGAAATAATTGGAAGAAATTCTGCTTGTTGTAATTGGGTTTGTTTTGGAAATCAGACATGTTTATCTATGACAGATCTATATACACTTTATTCTTATGTTTACAGTACAACCTCAGGCCACCCTTAAAAATCATTTGTTTGCTGTAACGCTAACACACTCACCAAAAAGGCCCCTTCACTACTTTTAAAGAAATTAAAAGAAATATAGCATTCTGACATGTATATATAAAATATATATAAAATGTTAAAAATATCCGAGTTAAGTAAATTAATAATAAAAAATAATCAACATTCCATAGGTATTATATATTATTTAATAGCCGAAAATTGCTCACTACAGGCCTTTCTCGTAACATTCTTTGATCTTGACTTTCATTTCTGAATTCATATTTTTGAAATTTTCTAGGTATGATAACATTATTGGATATATATATATAAAAATTAATAAAAGGATATTTTTCCTACCTACTTACCCACTGAAAACTATCTTGGTAGGGTTAAAATTTTAAGAATGGCCTCGCTGACAACTTTCTCTTCAGGAGTTAGTAGAAAGCTATTGTGAACATTGTTCTGTTAAAAATTTTTATTCACAATGTGGACTTTATGGGATAGATAGATTTACTGAATATTTGAAGATGAATTAGAGAGTTCTATATTTTAATAAATAAGGAACATTAGCTGATTCTATTTTACCAAAAAATTGATTCAATTTTATCGATCAAGTGATTCTATTGTATCAAAGAAATGATTCTATTTTACCAATCAAGTGATTCTACAAGCAGTATAAAATAGGTATTTAGAATTAAATACTTAATTTCAGTTGGAGTCATTTATTAATGTCTCCCCCTGAAGACTGAATTACTGGCCATATGATTAATTTTCTTGAACTTTAACTTCTTGCGAGATGTCTGTCTAAGGATCAACAGCATTTAGACGATCAAACCTGTGAACAGAAGCCACCGTTTGGAAAGTCAAAATATTGCCTTTATTTAGAGGTCAGTTCTGATTAATTGATATTGGTTTTCTATGTATGGTCTTTATTCACAGGATGGCCTTTATTTAGGTGGCGGCAAACACAGGTTTGACTGTATGTGTGGTAAGAGTTCATTATGAAACATACTTATAATCTGGTATTCATAAACTAATGTTTTAAAATGACATAAATTATTAATTATTGTCTTGTGATTCAGGTGGACTAACTCTTTAGTGTTGGTGGAGGACTTTCAGACAAGCTGTGTTGGTCATACTTTAGACTGGGTGTATAATTTAAACTGTGTGAAAATCTGGATATTGTCTGACTTTGTTGTCTAGATGTTTTTGATGGCTTATAATGGATCTGTGTATACAGGTAGCATTACTTTTTGTAATTGTCTAGGATTTTAAATTATCTAGGCCAAGCTAAGACATCTGCTATCACTTTCTCACTCAGCATTGTAATTAAATATATATAAGTTTTATAGAAAAAAATCTTACTTACAATTCAATCAACATCAGTATGTTTCATCTCAAAGTTTTTTTCACTAAACCGTACCACTAGACTATTTTTCAGCTTTTGATATATAAACAAACTTTGCCAGAAACTGAATCATTTCTGGAATCTTGAGACTTAGTTTCTGTTTAGTTTGCTTGAAAAAAGTGAAAAAACAAACATTTAGATGAAGTTGAAGCGAGAATGTTTGATTGCGTAGACGGGTAGAAAGTGTGAAATATAAATAATCCATTTTTTACATCATGATTCTGTTTTAATAGAAGGATAATTGATTGATGCTAGACGGGGACTTTTTAATAATTACAAATTACTTAGGATTTATTTTTTTCATTCAGTATTGCTGGATTGGTGTATTTGAATAGTAATTCATAATTTACTGGATGATATAACCAGACACTTACACAGGTAAGTCTGCTTTATTTATTTTATATGAAATATGCCGTTATAGATCACACACACACACACGCACATTACGTACTGTTGAGTCTCGTTATGTCAAACTCATTTATATCAAAATTTCGGTTATGTCAAACTGTTTCATTGGGTCCCGATTTTTTTGCTCTTTCTCTATATGAAATTAATCCGCTTACCTCCAATTCACTTACCTCCAAATTTGTTTATGTCAAACTAAATTTTTGTCCATGTGACTCTAATAAGCATGCAGTTTGAGTTGTTTATCACAAAGTTGGAGCTGATCGGCCAACAATGGACACTTTCACACCAATCATGACATTTTGCTAATTTAAATTTTTAAAGGCTTCGGGAGTACCTTGTTGTTGGGTATGACTAAAGTACATATAATAACATTCAATACTAATCTCTCATTTCATGCAAATGCCATGATTAACAAATGCGCTAGCATTCAGTGAACTATATGTACATTGTATGGTTTTGATTGAAAGAGTGTTGACCTTAAACAAAAAGGTCACATGTTTGAACATTACTTACATTCAGATTTTGCCACCTGATAAATTTACTGGAGCTGTTTTTTCTCAGAAAGTGAAATGTTACCTTGTTACAGTGATTTATATGAAGTTTTAATACTGCTGACTAAGCTGAATTAATTGTGAAATAAATGGTGGTATATACAGGTGAATTATTTCCTCTTCGTCTCAAGGACCTGAGGTTATTTATCTTGAGAACAGACTTTGATCTCAAATCTCAATTTCATTCTCAAAGTATTTTGATTGAAATGAAACCACTATTTAAAGTATATAAATAGACATTTAGATCAATTATGCTGATAGAATGGTGTATGTTTAATGGTAACAGGTTTAATCATATTGAACTTACAAACACCAAAAGACAAAATATGAGATTTCAGCTTGATCTCAAGTTTTATAACCCGGGACCCAGGTGACCCCAAAATGAATTTTATTTCTCATAGTGGCTTTACAGTCGTTCTAATATGGATGAATTTTTAAATTGGAAGTTGCATTTTTTATTTTTGGATTTAGTAAATTTAACAGAAATTCTAAATTCTTGTGAAATGTTTGCTTTATGTATAAGTAGATATTGAAGAATTATCTTACGTACAGATCACCATTTGAAAAGTGATGATTAAAGATAATTCTTCAGAATTTAAGATGTATTGGTTTTCAGTGATATGTCTGACTCATTAAAGTTAAACGATCCCCGACCTAAAAATGTTTTAGTGCTTTTACCAAAACATTTTATTGTTACCTGTTCAAACTTTCATATTTGGGTACAAGCCAATAATGTTAATGAAACACTAACCTATGTTATATTATTGTAAGTTTTAGTACCAACATTTAGGTTTACTTTAACTAGCAATTATTGAGAACACAAAATTGAGATTTCTATTCCTCTTTGATGATTATACTAAAAGTCTAACATATAAGACCATTTAATCTTCTACCTGTGATTCACATGTGATGTAGAAAGCTGCTGTGGATTGGCAGTGTTATGCAATGTGACAATGTAACTGGTTACTGTTGAATCATTAATTTTCGTTTGGGACTTAGTTTCGTGGATTTCGTGGGTAGGCTCATCCATGAAATCAAATCCCCAAGAATTTAAATGCAGTGATAAGGCATTTCTTTTTTAAAATCGAAATCCACAAATTAATGACCCCACGAAATAGCCATTTTAGTAAAAACCACGAAAATTGAGCCCATCGAAAATAATTAAAAATACAGTATTTGGGGAGAAAGAAAATTTATTGTATTTTGACATCATGTGTTGAAAGCACCTGATACATGCATCTATCTTTTCTTTGTATTTCAAATCTTGTTATTTGTATACTTCATACTTGTATTGGTTCATTCATCAGTACTAGAGACTTTAAAGCTGTTGCAATACTAGTCACTATATCAAGGGAGGTAAATTTGGTAATATTGATTAGATAATTTTAAATGGAGTTGCTTCCCTTTGAGTTGGTATGGAAGTGAATACATGTAAAATTGGTGCCACCAAATTTTCACAGATATTATGTGCAATGCCCAGGGTTTGAAGTTATGAACACTGGATCTGTATATTAAAAAAATGCAGCAAAAATACGCTTGAAAAGATGTACTTTACTTTCACATTTTGTTTGTTGAGTTTAGTATTATTACCAGACAGTATTGAGAAGCTGAAAAAATGTAAACATGATGATAGATATTGACTATCAAAATGTCAGAAATCAGTCTTTTTGTTCTAATTTGAAGTCTACAACTTGGGCAGGGAAACACTAATCAAATAAAATATCTCCAAGACATCATCAGCATAGGTCATCATTTGACCATTCTCCAGCTTAAATCATGGAAGAAGATCCAAAACTTACACTGGGAGTGAACCACCAACATAATGCTATCTATACTGTGAAATCATTTATTTTCGTTGGGTTCAATTTTCGTGGTTTTTACTAAAATGGCTATTTCGTGGGGACATAAATTCGTGGATTTTGATTTTTGAAAAGAAATGCCTTATCTCTGCATTTGAATTCGTGGGGATTTTATTTCGTGGATGAGTCGACCCACAAAATCCATGAAATTAAATCCCCAACGAAAATTAATGATTCCACAGTATATGGCTTGTGAAATTTTTCTTGTCTGGGGATAGGATTCTATCTCACTGTAGTAATTTAAGGACTTGTTATTGCTAAACAGGGACCATTATCTCTCGACCATGCTGGCCCTTTATTTATTATTTATTTATTATTATTCATATTTTAACTATTTCTAAAACATGGTACATAGGAAATATATTACACAAAATGGGCATATAAAAGCTTTGAAAAGTAAACATTAATGAGAAGGTTACAGATAAATGAAAGATAAAAATATCCTATTCTGACCGTAAGAACACATGTCCAGGAGACCACACAGTGACGTACATTCGGATACATTGTTTGATTTGATTAATTACCGTCATTGATTAGATTGTGACGGCTGTGTAACTTTATGTACAGAACTATAGAAAACTGTGTGATTACATCAGATCACACGTACTAGTTCGTCTGAATTATTATTATATAGTTAATTATAAATCTCTTTGTACTGATTGTTCGCATTTTAGACCTGGGCCCGTATTCAATATACATCTTAAGATTTTTTTAAACTTAAGTCGAATTTTTTACTTAAGTCGAATTTTTTTCATGGTAAAAGTTTGTAAACCAGTCATCAAAAGTGTGAAAATGAATTATCATTTTCATAATTGGCATCTTTAGAACAAAGATAAAATCATATTATTGTGATTTCCTCCTTTATTTTAGTACAAAAGAGTTAAGGAAAAAGTTGACTTTAAGGAAAAATATAACTTAAGTTAAAAAATTACTTAAGATGTTTATTGAATACCGGCCCAGGAATCATGCGATGTGGTGGGGGCGGGGAGAAAAAGTAGATTGTTTCATTTGTTGAGTTTTTACTCGTACCCACTGGGTATAAATTATTTAATATGTTTAGGCATAAAATTTAATTGTTATTCATGATATTTTTATTTTTCTGTACAATATCTAAGGTCAGCCATTATTAAGGGTAGATATTTGTTTGAGTAATATTTGGTATATATAATCTAATCTAATCATGTGTTCTATCAAAATTTATAGACCAGACCATATGCGCTGTGTTTTCCATAGGGATTCATGTAAATTTAATTGACAAACATTACATACATGCATTGGGTCCATTATTACATTTAATGATAGTCTCTGTTATTGTAGGTATAGTTATTCCTTTTATTATATGTTGGGTATTGTATAATGTTTACAAATCAACTTGCAAGAAATCCCTAAGCTCTAGTATCTGTATGATTAGAATTACCACAGAACCAGGCTTTCTCATCTAAAATCCGTCCTCTGTACAGAAAGTAAAATACAGAAATCTAAGGCAGTCTAAATCCATTAGATGGTTATAGTCAAACTTGTGTTAGCGATCACTTCCAAGTAAAGGCCACACTGTGAATAAAGGCCATTCATCATCAATCGTTTAATGTCTGATTTAGAAATTCTCCTTTTAAAATGTTCATTGGAAGTTTCTCCGTTTACATTTGGGACAATTGAAGCCTAAATGCTATTGGGGAGGGTCAGTTTACCGGACCTGTCTGAAGGAGGAAATGATCACTGTTACTTGAAAACAAAATACAATCAAAAAGTGATTAGAGAGTCTGTTGTTGTTTTAAAAGGTACCACAAATGTTTGTTGATTTTCACTGGGTATATAGTTTCATGTCATAGGCTTTCCATTACATCTTTGATGGCTCAACATGTTCAGGACTTTTATGGAGTGTAATTATTGAGTTCAATAGAAAACTGTTGTCATGTTTGATTTGATTATAGGTATTTTATTGTTCCACTTTTCTGAAGTAATTTTGAGAAAGTCGCTAATTATGTTTCGTTAGAATACTTTTCAAAGTTCTGCTCTATCTAATTTTCATTCATTTAGCTCTCATCGATCTAAGAACACTATCAGTGAAGTATCTGTTGAGGATAGAATAGAACTGAACTATGCTTGACTGGTTGATGAATGTACAAGGCTTTATTATATGCCCGTTTGAAAAATGGGTCGTATCATGGGAACACCCATGGCGGGCAGGTTGGCAGGTGTGCGGGCGGCCTCCTAAATAGCGTCTGATCTCTAATTCAAACACTTATATTTGGATCCTCACCAAACTCGGTCAAGTTCAATAACCGGCCCAATTGGCCCAGGCACTTCTGAGTTATGCCCCTTGATGCTTTGAAAAATGAATTTTGACGGGCGTATTTTGTGACTTGCCTCTCTTGTTTTTGGAAAGGTGTTTATCTGTAGTTTAACAATCCATTTGAAGCTATGGTAATTTCAGAGCAGCTCTGGAGAGGGGGAGAGAAGCTACAGAAGAACTAGGCATTTATATACAGCGTATGATAAGGGTTATAAATGCACGACCCTGCATCATGTTGAAACATTCAGCATCATGCATGGTCGTGCAAAAGAAATTCCTGCATCAGCTCAGTGCTAAAACCTTGTAAATTTCTCTGTTGTTAAACTTACAAACTCGATCGTATAATAATTGCATAATGTTGTATAATTAAAACCTTAATACCCATAATGTAGTATAATTAAAAACCTTATAAAAACAACAATTACAGCAATAAGCTATACTCAGATTAAATCGTAATTGTTCAGGTAAGTACATGTTTTAGTTATCATAAATTGTCCTTAGTACCAAAGTGAGGTCTTCTTTGATGAGGATTTTAATTTGCAAATGAAAATGACGAAACTTATTTCGTGGTAATATTCCAGTGAAACTGAAGTCTACAATCTTTCATGATAAGCCACTGTTTTTACACAAATAATTTCATATTTTTGCAGATACTTACAGACAATTAACCTGTCTTTCTAAGAAAACACAATTTTCTGCTTGTTGTTGGTATGGCTAACTCCTGTCTTATTACACAATGTTATGGCTTTAAATCAGAATATGATATAGTGTCACATGTTGGAAAGACTACCTTCTGATTGGCCCTTTCTACAATATATTGACAGAATGTATATAAGTTTCGCGGGTAAAAGTCTGAGTAAGAGTCATTTTCGGAGAAACTTTAGACTTAGTCAGGTTTTGCATGCATGTTGACAATATTCTGTCTACAAATTGACTGATAAAAATAACATGCTTTGATTGGTCAGTTATAAAAGATCAGGAACAAATAAGTGCGATTTGAGCTTGACGACTGATCTCCGAGTGTTTATAACCTCACGCTCAATACTCTCAGCCCTTGACACTCTTTTGTATGATTCATGAGGTGAAGTTGGCAGTACTTGCATAGAAAAAGGGTAGTTACTGTACTCAATCCAAGAACACTGGTTTGGTTAAATGCATGCCACTGTATATAAAAAAAATAAATAAGAGGAATAAAAAAGACGTGCCATAAAATTCCTGTTAAAAGCCCCTCCCAAAATAATAAAGCCTCAGCCCCCATAAAAATTGAAATCCTTCAATTCTTAATTTTAAAAAAATAGCAACAAAAATATATCCATTAAACTTTGATAGATTAACAGATTTTAAGGTCACGTCAGTCATTTGCTGATGCTGTTAACCTTAATAAACACTGCATAACTCAATTTAAATTGTTCTGGCTGATTTATCAGTGAGGAAAAAACTCAACTTAATAGATGCCCCCATTTTGTAAAATGTTAAGCCCCCGGTGCCTTTAATAGGATTTTTACAGTAATTTATTTTCTGCTTTGTCAAGCAGTTGGTTAACTTATCCATATTGTCCCTGCATGAAATACATTCTCTTTAAATCCCATGGTGGACAAATGTCGCAAGTTTCATACACTCACTGACTTCTGCTCGTCTGTTCGGTTGATTGGTGTAATTTTTTACAATATTCTCTGAGATATTTCTCTGCTACAAGTACGAAACAGTTTCATTGCTTAAGTGAATTACTTTTGTTAAACCAATTGTTGTTAATTTGATTGCTTTCTGATTTATAAGATTGGTCTTATATTCCTTAAAAGGTCAACATTGCGGTAGTTTTTTGCGGTCAGTTTCTATACTCTTTTGGGTTTGTAGTATCAATTGTTTGTTATTTAAAACAAGAAATATCTTTTTTTTTAAATAATCGGTGCAGGTACAGTGCAAAATTTATGAAATACAGCTGCATAGTAGCAGAAAAATTACGGATCTGTATTAATACTTGATTCACATATGTTGTTTTAAGCTTAGTGTGTTTATTTGTTTTTGTTGGGCCTGATTTAACATTTAAATATTTTAAACCTTTACCGTAACATTTCAGGCCAGAACTTGCATTGTTAAAATGTATTTTATACTCACACCGTATACCCCGAAGAGCCGAACACAGTTGCTCAGGCGAACACAGTTGTCAATAAATTGTACAGTTTCAAACGGAAAATAAGTATCGGCATAATTTATAGTTATCCTGAAGGATCCAAACAAAACCAATCATGTACATTTATTCGTTATTGAAAAAGGAATAAATACTCGAAATTGTGAGGAAAACCGTGCATTTTTCAGCGAGAAATCGCTAGATATGTCTGCTATTTTTTAAAGAAAACGCGTCATCTGATGAATCCATATCCATAAATGCATTTTTAAACAAAAGTGAACCTTTTTAAAGATACCATCATTTACTCCAATCTATTTTATCTCAATATGCGACATCCCAGCTTTCCATTCCCATTTTCCGCAGAGATATTGATGCATAAAGTCGGTCTGCCCTCGTATTTTTGAGAACGCCAAGTACAGTTTATTGTAAAAGTTGCGAACCTCGAATACAGTTATAACGTTTGATACGATAACGCTTATCACAGTCACCATACACTTCTTACAACATCCTTTTCTAATCGTTTAATGTTGTATGTATATTTACTTATATTGATTTAGACCTAAAAGAAATACAATTACGTTACATATAGCATTTAGAAAAGGATTCTTTTTAAATATATGAATCAATTTAAGACTGAATGCCAAGAATTGGTAAGTCTATACTAAAGTATGTGAAGATATATTTGGTAACCGGATTATATACGCACTGAACATATTTATATATGGTCGAATAACAGTCTTACAGGAGTGATGCAATTACTCACAAAATTCTAGGCCCTATTTACTTTTTATTTCATTGCACTAAATACTAATATGTACGAGTACACCGCTAGGAAAAGACCGATATTTTAGCACTTTCCGGAAAAATCATTGAACTTATGTTTCCTCAAAAAAGATCTGAGGGAATTATATTGCTTTTCCCCTGGTTGTCTGTTGTTATGTCCGTCCGTATATCTGTCGGTCTGCCACAGACCATTTCCGCTCTGTAACTCTTTATTTAGCCTTTCGAAGGATTTTCAAGTAAGTTGGCTTATATGTTAACTGTATCAAGAAGGTCTGCATAACACATTCAAGCTGTTTGGTTTATTTAAGTCAAGGTCAAAAGTCATTTTGCTCGATTATTTGCTATAACTTTGTTATTAATGAATGGACTGCCTTCATACTTTGAGACAACAACCCAATAAACAAGACCTTTAAGAAGACCATAAATGACATTGACCTAGCTTCAATGTGCAAATATTGAATTTTGTTTGAATATTTTTATTTAGATTGTCATTAATTTTGTTAATAAAAACTGATGGATTAGATAAAATTTAATATTTGAACAAAACAACACTTACGACATTCCGCTTTCTCTTATGTTTTTAAAGCTACATGCTTCTCCAGTTTCCATCACCACAACACAAATAAATAATTGAATGCACATTCCATACATAAAAAATAATGCGATGCTTTACATGTCACCGAACACAACAAAAATGAATAAGTTCATTCATAAAAACAACATTTACAGTGTATGATTTACAGCCTGACCATGCATTGTACAATTATGCACCTTAGGCACTGCACTGTCTTTCGCTAGTCTCATTCACTGTGATTTCTAATCTATTTTTTTTGAATACTTAACGTAACTGAAACTCACAAGACCTAAATGTACCAACCCTAACCCAAACCCTAACCCCACAACCAACCTCTGGTGTGTACGAACAGACAGACTGTGACGGACAGACGAACATACGGACATTTTTACCTATTATCCATATAGCCATCTAATATTCATCCGTTCGATATAACGGACAAATGGACGGACAAAGCGGCATCTATATACACGTATATCTTCGCCCGGACGGACAATTCAGTGACTATATACTCAGCTTTCAAGACGCATAAAGTTATATATGACTAAAACATAGTACATGTATCTAAGGCAGTTTTCATATACAAATGTACATGTAGTTTTTCTACAAGAAAAATGTGTCTATTCATACTACGTATTAGACAAACACAATGAAAGTCCCGCTTCATTTGGACTTAGGTCGACATTATTATATCCTCTTTGTAAAATGTATGTACATTGTACGTATAATACAGATAATCGACAATTTTGGGTTTAAAAGTCTGAAAAGGGTACGGTAAGAAGTGTATGGCGACTGTGTTAAGCGTTATCATATCTAACGTTCTAACTGTATTCGAGGTTCGCAACTTTTGCAATAAACTGTACTTGACGTTCTCAAAAATACGAGGGCAGACCGACTTTATGCATCAATATCTCTGCGGAAAATGGGAATGGAAAGCTGCGATGTCGCATATTGAGAGAAAATAGATTGGAGTAAATGATGGTATCTTTAAAAAGGTTCACTTTTGTGTAAAAATGCATTTATGGATATGAATTCATCAGATGACGCGTTCTCTTTAAAAATAGCAGACATTTCTAGTGAATTCTCGCTGAAAAAATGCACAGTTTTCCTCACAATTTCGAGTATTTATTCCTTTTTCAATAGCGAATGAATGTACATGATAGGTTTTGTTTGGATCCTTCAAAATAACTATAAATTATGCCGATACTTATTTTCCGTTCGAAACTGTACAATTTATTGGCAACTGTGTTCGCCTGAGCAACTGTGTTCGGCTCTTCGGGGTATACGGTGTGATACTGCTGTAGATTTTGTTTATTGCATTATTTTCAGACAATTACGAACAACTAACAATTACGAAATAATGCCCTAAAATTTCATAATGACAACCATTGACAAACTCTCTTCTTCAGCTGAAAACTTTGTATCTAACAATTTCATTGGTACAAATGTAGGTCAAAATTAGTTTTAATACATCTCCGCTGAAAAAAATGTCTTGATAAAGGCGGTTGCGCCGAAATGTTGACGAACATAGTTTAAAATTTATATGTGTTTTGTTGTTAAATCTACATTAATTTTGTAATTTCAAAGAAGCAATGCAGTTGGACTGGTTCATGACTTAAGCGTAATGTATTGTTGGTTTACTAAAAAAACATGGCAGTGATCCAGTGGATTTGTAACTGGGCAATCCGGGTTTGATTCCTGGTCGAGTCAGCTAGGTCATACCATTTTGTGAAAACTTGACAACAATGTCAATTTTCCTTGATCCACATGTGGAGAAGTTGCCGGTAACTTGTCAAAGGGTAATTAAGTTAGTACTGGTTAGAATACTGTCCGGGAAAACTTGTATGGTGAATCAACCGCTGTATATAACTGAAAATTTGCTGAAAAACAACATAACCTCAAATAAATCTAATAAAGTGTTAAAAATATGATGCTTTCAGACTGTTTCTTTTTTTAGTTCAATGTATTGATTGTTCTCTCTCAGAAATGATTTAGTTAGACTGATTCCTGTCTTTGTGCATTATATGCATCTAACTGAAGAGAACTTAAATTGGTTGCAGTCTAGAATGTAGTTTAAAACCTATACATAATTCTGGACATAACGGTACAAACAAGATCACTAGTGATCTGATTTTCAGGCTTGTAGGTCTGACTGTATACTAAGTATCCCACTCTCAGACTCACAGTATTTGAAAATGTAAACAATTACTTAATTCATGTCTAATTAATTTGGATTATACAACAAAAAACACAAATATTCAAACTAGTATTATTATTTCATTTGTCTATGTTTCGGCACAACCGCCTTTATCAAGACATAACAATAAAATAATAAAATAACGGACGTTACGTCATAATGATTATCATATTAAACGTAACGTAAAAAGGCGGGAATGCGTGCAGTACAATAACAAAATGTAATTAGTATTACGCTTTCGGATTTAAGAAATACAAATATATTTTTAATTCATGTCTAAATCAAATGTTAAATTCTAAGTATCACTTACTCCAATGTTAGTATTATCGAATAACGAACATGGAAAAAATTGTATTACTTACTACAGTAGACTGTAAAACCTTTTCCAGTTTTCTCGCCGCACCTATACTCAGGTTCTTCAGTCAAGATCATCACTGTCTTAGTTATTTCGAGCAAGATTGAAAGTAGAAATATTTCGGGTTACAAGATGATATAGTGGGCATGTTAATTAGAAGCATAACATACAATTATTTTTTGTGGCCACTGCCATGATCCTATGGTTTAGTGTGATGTACTAGCTTATACCCTGGCAATCCAGGTTTGATTCATTTATTTTTATGTCATATTTGACAGAGATGTTGACTTTCCTCCATATGTGGGGATTAGTTGCCTTTAAGTACTACAGCTCTTTGTAGAAATTTTAAGTATAACTTGGTACTTATTAAAATACAGGTCAGGAAACGTGGTTAAATGAACCCGGCCACTGTATATGATTGAAATACTGTTTAAAAAAGTGTTAATCCACTGAAAGTATCAAAAAATTCTTGTTGATAAAAAGAGGTCCAAATGTTTAAATACTCATTCAGGATATTGACCAAATATTACAATACCAATTTAGTTATTCTTTGCCAGTCACAGTTATAATAAATGTTAACCATTGAAGCAATATATATTATATTGATCTTGATTTTAATGAAATGCAATATTTAAAGTAAAATGAATCAAATGCATATTGACCAATACTTTAGAGCTATAGTTGTGTTTAAAAATCCGGTACCGATTTGAAAATGTTGATGATCGAAGATTTTCTCTATTTTTTTTCTTTGCAACGAGAAGGGCATGTGATTTTGGCTTGATTAATTATTTCCATGTGAGCTGTCCTTGAACAATTGTCATTTGGTTTTGTAATTTATTGTTAATCTGCACCAGAATTAACAATCATGTAGTTTGAAATGTTTAGAAGAAATCTCTGGTAATTATTGGGGAATTGTTTCAGAAGAAAAAAAACAAGAGCACTATGATGCCAAGATTGTCGAGTTTTAGCTTTCTGAAAAATGAATTTAGCTGTCCAAATTTGTAATGTTGGTAATCATAGTTACTTCGGAGCCAAAAAGATCATTTTGTGCCAAAGAAATTCGAAAAAAGAAATTGATTTCAGCTGTTAGATTTTTTTGTTCATGAGCTATTTGTGGTAAAATTGTGATGGCAAAACCCAGTTTTCATTTTAAAAGGATTCTTTACGGTTATTTGTGATAATTTTGATAATTGCTTGCTTCAGTTAGTGCTAATGAGTTTTTACAGCTTTTACCAAAATTAATGTTCCCCACCAGTAATGAACATTCTGCCACACTTTTAGGGAAACATATTTTTTTGAAAACCTCATTTTATCCAATTATCTTTTAAAAAAACAACAACATATAAGTCTGTTTATAGTGAAAGCTTTTGAGGCATCTTATTGGGAAAATTCTGTATTTTGTTTTAGGTTAAGGGTTGGTTTTTGTGTCTGTCCTACAAAGAAGGCAATTTTTATACCCATAGAGTCCCACAATCATTCAATCATCATAAAGAAAACATAACGATTAACATTCAATAAATTGCTGTTAAAAAATATCAGATAAGAAGTTGAAATTCAGTATTTCGAAAATCATTGCTGATATTCGTCATAAACTATTCATTGTTTCCGTTTCGTATCTTAGAGTCGCTTAATTGTAGGATATTTTGTTTTATCTTTTCTACCCTATTGTGGCTTTAGTTCACAGTGCAAAGAGATGGCATTATTTTGAGTCTCAATATTAAAGATGTCCAGTTTTGCCTGCTCTTACAGATTTCTTACAATTCATATTGTTGTCATTCCTTACAAAGACTGGACAACATTTATTCTAACTGAATGTTGCTGTAATTAAATCAGATAAGAAACAAATAGTGCTTCTGAGAAAAACAACTTCTCTGTATAGAAACCACGTGTGTATTTGGTGTGACAGTGTAGTTTCTCAACAGGCCAAATCCTATTACTCTGTCATAGAAAGTCACTTGATTCAACTTAAGGTGTCACATTGGATTTTATTTCTATATATGGTCCCAGTGAGGTTAAATATTTCATACTGTTTGTCCCAGCTTGTGTACATGTGGTACAAGTTGGCGGGGCTAAATTTTGGCTTTTTTTGAAAAGTTAAATATTTGCGTTGGTCAAGAATTGGTGATTTCTTAAAATTCCGCAAAAATAAAACCATGCATTGTCCATCGTCTGCTATTTGTTGTATATCTTATAGAAGATTTTTGTTCAAAACCATTTTCACACCTTCCTACTACTTGTACAATGCCCTTTTCTTATTGTAATATACATCTTTAATAGTGTCCCTTTGTTATAAAAATTGCAAACATAGACGTTTAGCACCTTATATTAACAAATGGTAATGGTTTGCTTGTTTGTCCATATCACTTAGCATTTTTTGTTAGTTGATAATGACAATTACATAATTTCATTTTTATGTATGTACAAAATTACAGTAAAGTTCCACTATTAAGACCACTGGGCGTTCTGACAAAAAGTGGTCTTAATAGTGAGTCATTCTTTAAAAGCGAGTCAGTCTATATGACTTGTATACAGAGTATTTCATAAAGCTACCAAATACATGTAGGAAATTAGTGTTTGTTTTTGTTGTTGCATTATCTGTTACTATGGCATAAACAATTACATACAGTCTTGTTTGAATTCCTACTCATACAATTAGGCCTTAGCTTTTTTACATTGTTAGCTCACCTGATTCATCAGGTGAGCTTTTAGGATCGTTGAATGTCCGGCGTCCGTTGTCCCTCGTCCGTCCACAATTAGTTTGTTTACACTCTAGCAACCGCAGCTCTTAATGAATCATGATTAAACTTGCTCACAATGTATATGGCCACAATGTCTCGGCTAAGTTTGATTATGGGCAAAATCGGATAATAACTTCTAGAGTTATGGGACCTTGGATTAGAAAATTTGCTACGTTTTAGCTTACAAGTTTAACAGTATTATACCTTCATTGTTGGTTTTGATCTCAAAATCTACGTAAAAATGAGTTTTACGAGATGGAAACTATATTACCTGGTCATTAATTATTGGTCTTTGTTCTCAGGTGAGCGATAAAGGGCCAATGTGGCCCTCTTGTTTGATAGCTGATAGTTCAGGTTCAACAACATTATCAAAGTCTTCGCACTCAGTGTCATCCGAGTCATCACTGTTAGTGGTGTTTTGTTTTCTTAAAGTGTCGTTTAACAGGTCTTTCTCCCATTCTGATAATTCTTCAATGATGGGGAGGTCTGAATCCGCTGATTGTTCCAATGGCAATGGTTGTGCCACTCTGGTATTAGCAGTTTTCATTAGTTCCACAAGTTCTGCCAGTAGTTCATTGTCGTCTTCAAATTCTTCCTTGGTGTCTGACAGGTTAATTCCTGCCTTGATGAAACATTTAAGAACCGTCTCATGTTTTATGTCATTCACTGAGGCACTTAATTATGATAGTGTCCAGAATATTTACATTCTTTGATACACTTTCTGCATTATTACATTCATCCAACTTAGCAAGCACTGATCTTATGCGTTTTTTCTTATAGTGAACTTTCATGTTCTGAATTATCCCTTGATCTAGAGGTTTGAAATTGGATTTGCACATTGCTCAGCTGTAGTTTGTCAGACTGGGAAGTAGCAGTGTCAAGGAATAAGATGACATGTCTATTCTATTGACGCATTCTCTTGTTGAAAAGTTTTATCCACTCTGTAGAGATTTCTGTTGTCACAGGGAGATTATTTAATTGAATGTTTCTGAGGCAACAATTAAGGTTTCTTGGACTTTTTTCAAAATCACTGGTTATACTAACACACAGCAATAAAGTTAACTTATCCTTTGACTGTTTACTTTCCTTGAAGTCCTCTCCACGAATACACAGAGTGTTTTGGAGTGCTCTGTAATAGAGCCCAGTTTCATCCATGTTGTATATGTCACACATATCATAATCATGAGTAATAGCTGGCAACTTCTCGATCCACCATTGAACTATTTCATGAGAAACACTTCCACCTTCACCGCAAGTAGACTGAAAAAATAAATGTCTATCTCTAAAGCGATTTAGCCAGCCCTTTGATGCCTTAAACTCAGTCTCAGGAATATTAAGGTCTGCAGCAAAACCTAACACCTTCTCTTGAAGCATAGGCCCACTTACACGCACACCTTGCTGAATCACCTTCTGAAACCAGCTCCACATTAGGATGTTAATTTCTTCAAAGGGGGGGGGGGGTGCTTACACAACCGGTTTCTATCATTGGAACAATTGTCATCATAACTCCATAGTCTCAGACTTTCGCTTCAATGGAATAAAGAAATAAGAATTTGTTTACTAGTATTTTTCTGTCATGATAAAACGTAATCATAACTACAAATTATCTATGCTGCATAGATTTTAACATTAGATTCATTAATATAGATCTACAATAAAAAAAAAATGTATTAAAATGTTTTATCAGATGACATGCTATTCTAATTTTACATTCTTGATGCATTATTATTTATGTTCAACAGAAATTGAAATTTTATTAAATCTTACAAAAATTTGCCGTGTTTTTAAACCCCCACTACTATTGGTAGGGGGATCTATATAGGAGTCACTTTGTCTG